>OV121082.1:12457443-13107443 GCA_921293015.1 Phorcus lineatus | reverse complement strand
GGGGTGTAACGATAGATCGAACTATCGACTGACCGCGTTAGTTGCTGTGACGATTGTACCTTATCGATAGTATTTTTATAAAACTTTCGATTGTATTGATAGCATGGCTAACTGTCGATAGTTTTAAAAGTTAAGATGTTTATGAACCTTTCAGTGAACCTTCAGCTTTTAGATTTGAAAAATATTCCGGGACAGTATGTATAGGTGTGTGTATTGATGTATAGATGTATGTATTGATGTATAGATGTATGTATAGATGTGTGTGTAGATGTATAGATGTATGTATAGATGTATGTGTAGATATATGTATTGATGTATAGATGTATGTATATATGCATGTATAGATGTATGTATAGCTGTATGTATTGATGTATAGATGTATGTATAGATGTGTATATTGATGTATGTATTGATATAAATTATGTATAGATGTATGAATTGATGTTTAGATGGATGTATAGATGTGTGTATTGATGGATAGATGTATGTATTGATGTATAGATGTATGTATAGATGTGTGTGTAGATGTATGTTTTGATGTATAGATGTATGTATAGATGTGTGTATTAATGGATAGATGTATGTATGGATGCATAGATGTATGTATAGATTTGTGTATAGCTGTATGTATTGATGAATACATGTATGTATTGATGTGTGTATTGATGAATACATGAATGTATTGAATTTCTATTGTTGAAATATACATGGATGTTCATTTTTTGCGTCAACGTGCTTAACATGCATCGTAAAAGCGTATGTATAGTGTTTCTCGTCAATATAAAACCATTAAATCATTTTGGATTACGAATAACAAAGGCGAATAAAAAAAACAGAATGAGTTGTGAAATATACTATATCAATACAAATAATATATACCATATTGTTTATAACCTACTTCTAGTTATTGCTGTAAACGTTTTATTTTTTGTGCGTGTTTGAAAGGCTTAAATTGCTGTGACATCAGTGTCTTATCAACGAGATAATAAACTTTATTTTGTACGAAAAGTGAAGTAAATGTGAAAAGAAGTTAGGATACCTGTAAACCGTTAAAATATTCGCCATTTCACAATTTCTTGTCAAGTGATTTGGAACTCCTCTTTTGTTATAACGATGTTATAATGAGTGTGAACAAAAATAATGTATTTGACCGAAGACGAAGTTACATAACTAACACGTTGTGATTTTAAAAACTGTTCTCTGCAAAACTGCATTGTTTATCAATAAAATACGTTTTTGTTTTACTTAGAGACTAATTTATGAATGATGAGTATACTCCATATTCTACTTGGACTTGCAATAATATTAATGCAGGCGCTCTCGTGTTTGAATGTATTTGAATATTTTCTTCAAATACACATGTAGGCCCTTAAAGAGCCAATCCCTGTGTTGTGGAGTCATATATGCCAAACTTAATCAATGGTGTCATTTGATAGCGAAGTATCAACTTTTACCAAAAAGAAACATTGAAAGCTTATATTGTTTTTTATAGTGACAATATGAAGGTCGAAAACAGGACAGTGGCGGGTGTCACATAGTCAAACGTAATTTTAGAGTCTTATCTTAAAAGCCAGGAGGGCAGTTAGGAGTTGATAGTGTTTGTTAGGTTATATAACTAGTATCCATGTGTCTTGGACGTGGTATCTACACGTACTCTGTGCATTTATAAGGCTGTTTTTAGATTTTCATGGAAAACCAGTTTTTGTCATATTTATGTCTTTTGGACATAAAAAGTTAAGATGTTTTGATTTTATATCACCACTGTGCATATGACATTTAGGTTTAGGTTCACCGTTCGTATCAAAAGTAAATAATATGTTATGAAAATCACGGAGCACTTGGCTCTTTAAGGCCTATGCTTCCGCAAAACATGTAAAGGCCTAAGTTGTTACGAACACAGATTTGTAAAAATCCCCTTTTCCCTCATTTTCTTATTTGCTTTCAATGATACTTTGATACTTTTAAAGATTCTGAATGATGTTATAGATATGTATTATGGGCACAGAATAAGATCATTCAATAAGTCATTTTAGACAAATTCTTAACTGTAATACGTATTATCATGTTTAATTAAGAAAGTAAATAGCGATAAAAGACTTAGCTATGTATCTTTTTGATGTTATTAGAAAGTTCACACTGTGTTCATTTGCTCTATCTTTTAAAATTCAATGTTCTATAATCCTGCATGATTTATACCAGAGAGATAGATAGGGATACAAAAATAGGCATACTTTCTACTTTCCAAAATAAAACCCAGAAAAAAAGAACTATTAACAGGAAAAGACATATTCGGGTGTTTTTGTTTGGAGACCATTTACAAACGCTTCTCAACTTGAAGAGAAAACATGGTGTAAGGGGGGCAACTGATGAAGGGTATTTTCTTTGTATCTTTGCTGACCGTTAGAGTTGTCTCCTCTTTACTGAGCATTCGGAAATAATCGGATGTGATGTTCATTAACTAATAGGTTATCGAGCTAAGGAAGTCGTCGACAATAGTCGTAATGATGTAGACATCAACAAAAGCACATGTCCACTTTAAAGTGTTGCTTACATCGACTTTGACATGCGTTTTGGAGAGATGTGGCGATACCTTTGATACTTATCAGATGAAATGGCTGGTTTACTTGATGAAGATTGCCAGAAATGACAAAAGAATATGGTTGATGTTGTATGTTTGTACCTGAAATATATTTTGAATGTTAGCTTAACAATTAATATTAATTGGCTATGTTTACAATCATATTTGAAACCATTCATATGCTGCCTGAACTTGATATTCTTTGTGAACTATATTGCTAACAGCAGTGAAATAGTTAATCTTAAATGCCATGAAGTGCATAACACAAAATACTTTTCAATTATTGATACACAAAAATACACATTTTGTTGTATGTGGCGTGAATAATCCAAAAAGTATTTTTCTAGATGACAATAAAAAGCTGTGACGGCACATATAGTAGTGATGTGTTAATGCCAGAGATTGTTTTTTTTATTATAAGCCTAAGGGTCTTGTTCAATTTTCATTTCAATCTCTGCTTTAGGGTGTCAAACCCTAAAAAACATGGAGGAACTATCAAATTTTGCTTCTCCTGTGGATGACTACAATGCTTCATCTTCTTGACTTTCATTAATATTTTCATGTATTAAATCTATTGAAGAATATGTGAGATGTTTGAGATGAATGAATATCATAATGATTGGTGTTTTCACAAATGGGACACCTGAAAAATCATGGAGTGTTTCTTTGTCAGCTTTTTTTAAGACTGCATATTCAAAGCAGACAATATTTTTTCACATAAAAAATAATTATGTGAAAGGTACCTTCATACAAAATATCAACTTGTTTGGAACAACAGTTCTGGAAAAGAATTTGAAATGTGGAAAGATTATGAACGACAATGCCTGGTTTTAGAGGCCTTTTGTGTTAACAATGATGGGAAATGCACCCAACTAAATTACTCTTTTGAGTTGCATTTTGAAAAATGGATTATTGTTTTTTTTCCAGAGTGTGATAATCCCTGTGTACAATGGAGAGAAATGGCTGGCAGAATGTTTAGAGTCTGTCTTCATACAAAACTTCAGTGGCAGGCTCCAGTTGTCTGTCTACAATGATGGGAGCACAGTGAGTTGGACAATCGTTAAGTTCACAATTGAGTTTGAATTTCAATTAGACCCTTTTAACTTATAGCAGTTCAGTTGCTTGGTAAAAGTAATAATAAAGTCAGCAAGATAAAGGACCTATTTTGTAGCAATTCACCAGTTCCTTCATCCTGCTTCATCAGCGTAATTGAATCCGCTGATCGAGGTCCTTCCAAATACCCTTACCTCTTTCGAGCCAAATCCCTCGTACGGCTGACGAGGCTTGATGTTCATGACTGTGCTCACCTGTTATTGTTTAAGCCAATGAAATGTCTTTATCCAAGGAGCTTGAAGCTACTCTTTTGAACTTAACAGAATTTTCCATCCGTGTTGTGCTGCTGTTGTTCGATGCGAGTTGTCTAATTGGCAGGTTAGATAGCTAGCGATACGAGGCTTTTGGCTTAAAGGATATCAGGGTATATGGAAGGAGCTCGATCAGCGGATTCAATTACGCTGATGAAGCAGGATGAAGGACCTGGTGAATTGCTACAAAATATTCATAGAGTTTTCAATAACATTAATTTTCCTCCTTATGATAAAAAGAACCTAATTGTATTTGTATTTTTATTCAAGCTGGTTTTATATTAATTCAGGATTCCACACAAAATATCCTTGATACCTGGAAAGACAAACTGGAAGAAAAAGAAATAGAAGTTGTCATCAGTGGCCACGCAGATGATTCACCAAGGGGAGGTAACTTGTAAACTGAATTTAGTCGTCATGAAATTTGACTATTATTTCACGTTTTCCTGAAAACATTTTTCTCAGAAATGAATAAAACTTTTTTGTTTATCAATTTTCTTCAATAACCTCCCTCTTTAGAGAAATATCTGTTTGATGTCTTTCCTTCCAATTATGGAAAAATTCTATTTAAAAATAAACAGAGGAGACTGAAACTATGAATACTGCATCACTGAAGTTCATTATTTTGTTCACAGTTGGATATGCCAAGAACCAAGCAATTAGACAGAGTTCCGGAGAATACCTGTGTTTTCTGGATGCAGTGAGTGGCATATTGTCCAATGATATCCAATTAAACATTTAGTAGAGTTTGTTACAAACGATATCAAAATTCTTCATAGGCATTAAGATTTCTTGTATAAATATATCATACTGTACATTTCATGAATATCCACCTGAAGAATGAAAAATTAATGAATAATAAGTTATTACCCATAAGATTTGTCTTGTATAAGATATGATATAGAAGTTTTGTAAAATTTGACTTTTGTAAGGTGTGGTCCCTATGAATATAAAATTCTGTTAAACAAATTAGAGCCTTATTTAAAATATCCCATAATCTCTCCCCAGGATGACGTGATGCATGAAGACCGGGTTCAAAGACAGCTGGAAGCTGCCCACGCTCACCCAGATGCAGTAAGTGGTTATCTCCTTTGGTTTTTCAGGAACTGATGTTTAAGAATCTCTGAATATATCGGGAAGCAGGGTTGTGGCTAGCCCTTTGAGACAACCCTTTTTTCTAGCAATCTGAACAAAAATATTAAAGGGGTAGGGTAGGGGGACGGGGAATGGGGGGTTGTTGATCCGTCACAGCATACAGCAGAAAAAAAGGGTACCTGGCATGTAGGCATGAGTCTGCTATATATCTTCATATTCTAAAATCATTAATTTACTCTGTCAACTAGAGATTGATATTTATGCAGAAGGAAAGTTTGACCCTTTTCTCTATTATAGATCATTGGGTGTTGTTTTCACCGAGAACCCCCAGGGTCAACAGTGAGGTTTACATACTGGGCATACAACCTGACTCAGGATCAACTCGCTCTCCAGGTGGGAAACTTTTTTTATTTGTTTGTTTGTTCCCATAGGTTAATAGAGTTAGAATAAAGTGAAAGAACAAGAAAAATTACAAGCATGAGACATATTTTGAACATTGATCTGCATATACAGATTGTTATGCATTATTCCTTGAATACTGGGATCACTGTTTTCCATTTGTTGTTGAATTTTTCAATTTCGTTGTTTCTTTTGAAAATGTAACTTTCAGCTCTCTTTCAACAATTTCATCATTTGCTTGTTGAGTGATAAAGAATATTGATTTAATATTTTGGTATAAAATTTATGATATAATTTTATCTATGGACAGGTTTACACTTCCCATGGGCCGACAGTGGTGATGCCCACATGGTTCTGTTCAAGAAAGGAGTTCAACAAAGTTGGAGCGTTTGATGAAGGGGGGAAGGTGAGCTTCAATAACAGCAAGGCTTAGATTGACCAGTGATGGAGGCTGGTACAGATTCTGCCTTTCAAAGAAGGTTGCATTTAAATAAAATACGATTCATTTGACATAATCTGTATATGCTACACAAGAACCTTTCAGGATTAAAATACAATGCACTTTAAACACTGACAGTTTTATAAATCAATTTTTTAAGCACATCAATATGTAAAACAGTGGAATGCAATCGTCACTGTGTCCGTCAGTTACTTTGTTTCCAAAGCAGAGCTAGAATAACTACTCTTATATATGTAGGACTCAGATCTGTGGCGGGTCTCTAATCTATGGCCGATTTCCTTATCTGTGGCGAGTTTGATTGTTAGACTTTTTCATGACGTCATGCTAAGTGACGTCATTGTGTGATGACGTAAGAATAGCTACCTTTTCCCGTCGTAAGGCCCAATTGCGTTGCTAGTGTAATAATTAGGAAGTCACAGAGAGATATTGCAAACGGATAACGGCCAAATAATAAGAGTCCATACCCCAATTACGAAAATACATTAAACAATACCTTACATGTATATATAAGACATTTGCGGCTTCATGCCACATCAATTGTGTTTATTTTGTAGGATCTTTTTAGCCCTCTGTGATTCTGTCTTCTTTAGCCCTAAGATATTGAAAGACTATTTTTTGTAACCTTTGATTTCCTGTCGACAGATTTTAGGGTAAGTTTGTATAGCATAAGGTTTGGTTAATCATTGCAGATGATTGTCAGGCATTTGAAAATCTGCCATAGATTTGGAAATCCACCACAGATTTGAGGCCTGCCATGGATTCGAGTCTTACATATATATTTCTGAAACTTAGTTATTGAGTATCACTCATTTACTGAGGTGGCCTTTTGATATTTTCAGATTCCTGAAAATTTAAGGTCTTTTTGTTTCCACGGAAACAAGTTAAATTTGGACTCAATACAGGAAACCATCTTAACATCAAAAACTGCTCATCATATCTTTATGTAACTTTGCGAAATGATTTTTAAAGAAGTTGTAAGTTTATGATTACCAAGATAATACAAATTATGTAGAAACGATGGGAAATGTCATCTTCTCATTGTAATCATTGTATTTGAATTGGAAGACGATATGGAATTTCTTCACTTGTCTGTTTCTTTACAGGGAGTGCCAGAAGATCTGATATTCTTCTACAAGCATCTACAGCTTGGTGGTGGTGTCTTTCGTGTTGACCTTGACCTCCTGACCTACAGATACCATCTTGAGGCTACGACCTTCTCTGTACATGAGTTAGTGAAATTCTTTAGCATTTTGAAGTGGAAACTTATAGATACGTTAGTCTTGGTGAAGGGTATAAATTAACTCGGGTCCTTTTTTTATGGAAATAATCTATTGTTACAGAAGTCATCAAGCAGTGTTTCTTTATAATGAGACATTAGTAATGCAAAACAATCGTGATCACTTGTGGGTCATTTACATGAATGAAAATCAACTATTTAGACAACTATATTGTTAAACTTCTTTTACAAACCCTCTTTTCCATAATGAAAGTTATAAAATTATCATGTTCATTAACTTCAGAGACACAATATGGAAACTGAGGGTGAAATTCCTGGAGGATCAGGTGTTATCTCATTGGTCGTCATTTACAATATGGAATGCTGGGAAACAAGGGAGGAAACTCTACCGGTGTTTGAATGGAGAGAACCAAAAGAAGGTATTCTATTATTCCCTTAAATGCTGAATTAGGTCACACTGTATCAATAATTGTTGCATGATGGATAATACTTCTGTCATTTGTGAATTCTTTTTCCCTTTATACCCCAAAAAAATAAAATGTTGATTTTCTGTCATAAAATTTTTAATGCCATCTCTGTGATTTCAGGTGGTTGCATTTTGTGATGTTGATGAAAAGAAAATCAGCAAGGGAGTTTATATCTACCAAGAATCAAAGGTGCGCTACAGGATTGAGAAGGAATATGTTCTTGATCTACTCGAGATATTGCTTGATAAGCTCTTTCTAGTTCATGTATGCTGAACACCAAAAGAAACACATATCCAGAAGCCAATCATTTTAACTACCTTTCCCTTAGTAATTTAAAGTTTGAAGATTTCACTTTTCTTTTAGTGTTTGCTACATAAACAGCCTTGATAAAATCACATTATTAGGTATGATATGTATAAGATTCATTGACAATTCTAAAGAAATTCTTGCTTTTGTAAGCAAAAATATATGTGGGATTAATGGTTAATACTCGAAAACTTTTAAAAAAATCTTCCTTTTCAGGAGCGTCCAAAACCAGAGGTTCCTATTGTCCACTTCCGGTCAGCTGAATCTCCTCTCATCATATGTGTCAAACAGGTTAGAAAGTTAACTTGCCCACTTGGACACTTGCTGTATTTACAGGCACTGTAAAACATTTTCTTAGGTTTCAATTAGATAAAGGATACTTAACAAAACCACCTTATACTAATGGAGTAAATGATTTTGTTTAAAACAAGAAAGGATAGATATTAGGCCGGTGGCCGGAACAACTTACTGTGCAAGGGGGACAAATTGTCATGGGTACCAAAATATAGCACTGTGTCAATTATTAATTGAAAACTCTAATAATAATTAATTCATATGCAAATTAGGTGCATAGTAAGTGGTTCTGTCTCCCGGCCTATATGTCTAGATTGAATGCCATTATGGAATTTCTCTTTAATTGATTGTGTACGTCAATACTCTCTCTTCACAGGACTTGACGGGAGGCAGTTTTGAAGACAATCTTGCATCTCTGAATCTAACTGAAGGCGTAGATTATGTCCACTTCAACTGAGGAGAAACAATGTTTTTACGATTTCAAAATGTCTATTGTTAAGAAAATGAATATAAATGATTGAACATATTCTTGCTGTTATTGCAGGATTAATTGTATCAACATGTTCATTTCATGTCCTGGACGACTTGATAACAGTCCCCCTTGTGCTTCAATAGGAATATTGTCAATATAAGTCTGAATAAATATTGATTAAACCCACAATTTAAGTGTTTGAATGGTTCCCAAGAAGCTTGTAATACAATGAAGTCACTTATTCATGAAGACAGAAAATGGAGATTTGAACTTACATTAGGTTATAAGTTATTTGGCTTTTACTAAAGCCACATGAAAATTCACTTTAATAGTATATTTACTTGTGTTTTGATGGCCTTTAGAAAACGTTTACGAGCTGTGAGCTGAATTGTTTCATTGCATAATTGATCTTCATAATCCTTATTGTAATCAAGAGAAATTTCAACAGCATCACATCTAAAGTTCCATCATTTTATAACTTTGAGATAAACTCCTATTTTTCAGTTCCATTAGTCATACAGATGAGTTATGTTATACAATAACTAGTCTATTCTTATATTACTCAAGATTCCAAATCCCTAATGTGAAATAAAGTTTTTATCCATAAAATACAATAATTAAATGATTTCATTTTTCTAATGCCCTGAATTTTGTAAATAAACTTGAGGTTAAACAACTGTTTGACTGTTAAACACAATACAGAAAAATAAATTCTATGGCCACATGAAGTTTCCCATTTCTCTATTCAAATGTTTGAAGCCTAAAAATTGCCAAGAGGATTTTATTTACAGCATAATTTTGATTTCAAATCATCAAGCTCTAGCCCAATTTATTTAAAACTAGTTGTAATATAATATGTCCCGAAGTCCGTTATTACATCTAGCGAATTACCCATACATTTTGTGTCGAGCAGGCGCAAACATCAGCCGGTCAGAGCTGGTCAAGCACTTCGAATCATGGGTCAATGCGATTGGTTTGCTGTTCTTGAGCACCTGGATTACAAAATCCAAATGTTATCAATGTGTCACTGTGAATTGTGTTGAATTCTATGAAGACAGCATCAAGTCTGTGAAGAAAGTTTTGATGGAATATTTGTGTGTTGTTTTGTTGTTTATTTGTGCAAGTAAATAAACAAATGAGGTCAAACAATCACAAAATAAGTTTAAAGGATATATATATAGACAAATGTAGGTAAAACGTCAGCATGTGACTATTAACCAAGATGCAAAGAAACATGTCTATGACTGGTTGAAAGCTGACTTCCTGTCCTTATTTCATTGGTCGGTTCAAAATTCGTCAAAGGTCAGCTGAACATGACCTCAGTCAGTAATTCCCTAGATGTATCGACGGATCATTACATCTAGGTTTAACTAGATTGCCTCTAGCCTTAATTAAAATTTGCATATTCATGCCTAAAACGGCCCAAAGACTAGACAAAGAAGTGAAGTCATCGATGCACACAGTTTATTAGCGGGAGATATACGAGTTCGAGGACATTCTCTGGTTACAACTGCATGCAAACCATGCATCATACAATCTGGTTTTAGAACTTTCACACAATACAGGTTATACCAAACATGACTACTATTCAGTATATCATACACCTAAGTGTATTCTACATCAGTACACCAGGTGTACGCTTAGGTTTTAAACCATTCATGTACAAATACATGAAGCGACGATCATAGCACTATGCAAGAGTATAGAAACAGAAAGAAGAATTTTTTGGCTCATACAAAGTACATAATAACTAAATATTGGATCAAACCATCCTTCAATGCCTCATTTTGAAAAAAGGCTGTAGGAGGGAACAGTGTCTTTGCATATATTGACAACTCTCAGAACCAGCAACATTTATAAACTTAATCATTTTCATGATCATTTTGGTAATGAATTACACTATAAAAAAATCATTAATCATTCTTAGAATCCTGAGAATTAACCTTGACCCTCAACATACTAGTCATGTTATTTTTCAGAATATTTTTATTTCAACGTGGACGGTGACAAGCAGTTTTGCAAATGATAGGCAAATCAGTAATGCAAAAGCAGCAGTAAGTCATTAGGAAATCATTGCAAAAATGAGGACTGTAAAAATACATTAAGGCATGTTAAGGGTAAAGGTTATCAATTTTATGTGACACTGTATACCTGTCGAAGACTAGGTAGACCATGATGCAGAGCGCCTTCTGCGTTGTCATGGTCACCGTCTCGACAACCAATCAGAAAACACAACCCATACAGATATCTACAACTGTAGATACACTGAATCTCTGTTACTGAAGTCCTTTTCGTCATCTGTTGACTTTAACAGAATTCAGGACCAGCAACAGACTGGGTTTGTTTCCGAGTGGCTTCCTCAATCCAGCAGCAAGACCTGAGACAAAACAAAACTGAATTCAATTCTACAACACGTAGAACAAATGTAACACATACTTGTCGACAAGTACACACAACCTAAACCTTTTTGGATACGAAATCAGATATCTTATCAAATTGATATCATGTCAAAAATTACATTTTTCAGTCAACCGACATTCTTGCAATCAAATTAAATGAAATACAAAATTCATTCAGATAAGAAGCATTTTCCAATCTAAAAAACATCTACATTGTAAGTACTTACAAAATTGAGAAAAAATAGAAATCTTCCAAAAATTAAAATCAAAATAAAATTTAGCAATGAAATTCAGCCATGTCCGAGATGTCTTCTATGATGTTGAGCTTAAAAAGGATAAAACTCAAACCAAAATATCTCATCTTGGTTATCATTCCTCCGAAGACGACAACTGCCTGGTGCTAGTAACATGCTTTTTTCGGACTGCTACCCAAGGTTTTGCCTAAGGTCTTCTCCCTGCAAAGGTTTTACAGGTTCAAGGTGTATTTGAGTCCTGCATAGGATTCACAAATCTGGCTGCCATCCTGGACCTCGATTTCCTTGGAGAAGACAGAGGGGTGACTGTTGACGATCCTGTGCTCGATTTTGTGGAACTTGTCTCCAAGGGCATGCTAATTTTGAACATCTCGTCAAACGACACGTTTGTTGCAACACGGTCTGAACTCTCATCGCCGCTAAAACTACAACTTGCATCCTTCAATGTGGTATTGCCGCTACCACTGTTAGATGCAGCAGGTTCATCTGAAGGAACGTCTTCCTTTGCATCTTTAACCCCTTCCTTCGGCTCCTCTACACTTGGTGTATGGCCCTGACTACAGGGCGACTTGGATCCATCTTGTATGATGCTGGGGGTATGACGCGAGGCATCGGCTGGACTTTCTCGCCCGGACGGGATGTGGAAGGTACAGCAGACCTCTTGCAATTGTTCCGGGCTTGCTTTCCACCAGCCACCCTTAAGCAGCTCTAGGAGTTCAGTCGAAGACATGTCATGCGCTCCGTTCTCACCCGCCATGGCAGCCAGGGCTTCGTCTCCTCGGGCGGTACCCTGTTGGCTGTCACTGGCTGGGGAAGTGCTGCGGCTGCTGCCCTCTGGTGGACGGATTACAAGACACTGGGCAGCAAACTGGAGCAGCTCTGAAGTTGGGGTAAGACAGAGAGGTGTCTTGAGTCCCTTCTTTTCTTCATCGGTTAGGAACAGTATGTCTTTATCTAGAAAGAGAATACAAGTTTTTAGATGTGGAATTTGGATAACTAATTAAATTTGCTGGTTATTCAAAATTTGGCCAGCACAAAAAGATTTATACTTATTTATGTTTCAAAGTTTTACTAATGTATTTTAAAGAGCTATTTCATACCAATAGTTCAATGATACACACATTTTATACTTTTAAGTAAAAGCTGATTTATTGACAACTTACAAGTTTCTGTAAATGCAATACAAGTACACTGTACCTTTACTGATCTCTGAAATTGCATACAGATTACCACGTACCTTGAGGACTCTCCAGCTGTATGAGATCCTTAGGGTTGTGTAGAGCGGGGCGGAGCTCCGGGGAGGGTATGGCAGACGGGACAGGCTGGCCTAGAACATCTACTCCTTCCTTCTCTACCTCTTCATCTGAATATTGGAACATAACATTCAAGACAAGGTTCAAATACAAACTTCAGCTTTTGAAATCAATCAGCAGTTCATTTTAACAGCAAATTGACAATTTATAATCCTGGTAGAAGGGCGGTTATAGAAGAAGAATTAAATAAATGTTCAGAGTTAGAAGCATAATACATTTGTAGACTATATAATGCCTCTAAATTCTGTTAAGCAAGAAGATTAATTCAATATGATCTTAAGGTAGTTTGACAGATAGAATTTCCCATAAAGCATGGAGAAGATTAAAATAAGCAAAGAATGTTACCTAAAGCATCAATAACCCCAGAATCAGTGGAATCTCCTTTGCCAGCGTTAAGAGCTTTGTGATCTCCAGTGAAGAAGATCCGAGCAGGGCTGGTCTTCAGAGAGGCGGGCAAAGCAGCTACAGGAGAGAGAAGGTTAAAGGAGTTGTTTCACAATTGATTCTTACAACATGAGAGTGAGCCGGTGAGTTAAGACTTTACAAAGCAAGAAGTAGAGAAAAGAAGCAAGGAGCAATTCGTAAATGAAAATCAAGAGTACATACCGGGAACCCTAATAGCTGAAGAGAGTTGCACATATTTGCGATTAGGCTTCCCTCGGACAGACACGATATGAGGTATAGCATGAAGCAGTGCTAGAGAACTGTCGAAACCATGCAGAGCAGGTTTTATCTCTACACCATGTACTTCCTGGAATATCTTGTCAAACTGGTGGAGCGGGATGCGACCGTGACGCATCAACATGTGTCTGATGTCGCGGGCCAGAGTTTGAAGTGCGGTCAGTCTGATCACAGCTGAGCCGTCGTCATCCCCAGAAACCTGAAAAAAAATATACTGATTGTAACAAAAGAAATTTCATTGTATTCTTCATTTCATTCATTTAAAGAAAGCATGATTTCTGGATGTTTTCACTGATAAACAATATATTATAAGTGTCTTTCTTTTTTATACATATTTGTGTCTATCAAAATCTGAACTAAGCTATTGTACTGAAATATATTAACAGTGTCAAATAAAAGTGCCTCTGTGGTAATCTAGTTGTATTACTCTGAATTACTCATTTCAGCACTTATTAATAAATTTTGCATTTTATGAACTTACTAAAAATTTGTATTAAAAGCCAAATTCAATAATTATATAAAAATTAATGGATGTCAATATACTTTCTGCAAATAGTTAATGGTTGCAAGAGATCATCAAAATCTAAACACATTTGGTATTAGACACAACATAAACTTCAAGCACTCACATGTATGAAATCTACCAGCTCCTCCTTGATGCGGCGGACATCGCACTCCTCGAAGAAAGTGGTCTTGTACCAACTGCACAGCTCCACCAAGGGCAGACAACCCGAACTCTGGTCCATCAACAGCTGCAACACACGCAGGGCCAGGGGAGGTAGCTCCGTGTTCTTCATCAGCACCACATACTCCTGACCATTGTACTGTTCAAGCTGTTGACAAGATATGTAAAGGCTTACCTTGAGAAATATTAACATGTATTCTGATGTCTAAACCATACATTTTCTTTTGAAAGCCATAAAGTTTGGTTCATCAGGCCTTGAAGTAAATCATTGTCAAGAAACCATTCATAGTGAAGCTGTGATGTTGATGGCATCAAGACTTTTTCATGCATAATCACAGCAGTATCCTATAACCTGCAAAATTTACCTTCGTTCAGTGATAATCCTCTCAAACCCGTGAACATTTCTGTCAATGCCAATTAAGTGCATGTATTTAATGTGAAATCTCATTGAATGCAATTGCTTCATAATACTAATTAAGAAATAAAGTTCGCTCTACCCCAATGTGTTTTGTAATAAAGTATAGTTTACCCTGAAAGCCAGCTGTAGGGAAAAACTATACTTTATTACAAAACACATTGGGGTAGAGCAAACTTTATTTCTTTTCTAAGATGCTAAAATAATCTATACGGGGACCACTCTGGTTTGAATAATCTCGAAATAAAATATAGTGTTTACACTGCTCACATTAATAATCCATGAACAGGGCTGACTGTTGGCTATTCCAAGTATGGAACCCAATTATATTGAATTATATTTTCTTCTTATTTTTTTCTTGAAAAACTTAAACAAATTAACACCTCTTGTTTTTAAAACAAACTTTACTTTTACAAACTCATGTCGTGCGATTATGCAGAGCGGGCCACATTGACCATATAAGGCTTATCACGTGGTTAACATTCCACAAAGAATTGTGGGTATTGTTTGTTGTGGAAGTGTGATAGTGATGGCGGACTGAATCCGGACATCTATTTCTTTTGCTGTTGTCATAAACTTTGAAGGTGATGCTTTAATCTCTTATATAAGCAGACTGTTGGGGCTATACACCCAGAATTACTTAATTATTAGGTTCACATTGAACCTGGTAGAGACGGTTGACGTGAACCTACGTCACAGTCCCACGGGGCGCCGTGACCTGACGTGAAACAACGCGGTCACTTGACAGTCGACAAGCATTTGATTTGCATTCTTCTTTCTGGTAAATAGAACTAGATGATTCGAAACTAGTCTCCATTTAAAGAAACATTATCGGCAAAATCGCCAATACGATAGACATTGACAGGGATAAGCCATGTTGATCGAAAGAACCGAGATGAAAGGTTACCATGGACACGTGATCACGAGGGGGCAGCGGGGAAGAGCGGATATAACGTCATTCAATTGTTACGTCATGAAAAAACTATACCTTTATTGTCTGATAAAGTACTTTTTTTTCCGATTGTTCTAACCGCCAGGCATCTTAGAAAGATACTTCAATGATGGATGTAAAAGTATCTGTTCTTTACTGATCATATGACTCCAATTTATGCCCAAGTTAAGATGATCTGTGCCACAAGTAGATCCGGACATATAAACTTGATCTACAATCGCATACACTAGAGCTGAACATAAACTCAAAGATATGATACGTCTAAGGTTTATGGAGTGTAGACAACAGGAAATACCATTTGCCAAGCTGGCCACAGCTGTGTACTACACTGAGCACCAACTCACCGATATGATATGCCTGAGACGAGCCAGTAGAGCGTCTAGAGAGACGACCTGGTAGTCATGAAGGTGAAGGTTGAAGCCAAACTGTCTGGTGAAGGCGGGGAGGAGGTCCTCCTTCAACATGCCGTACCCAGGCTGCTGCTTGAGCAGGGCTGTAATCTGCTCCGACAGAACCTTCCTCATCTCTGGCTGGGTCAGACGCAGCAGTCTCTCATCACCTTCCTCTTCCAGCTAGCAAAATTATCAACAAAATTTTTTCAGATATTTCCTGGTTCTTAATCTATTCACAAACATTTCAGTTGATGTTGGAGATATCAATCATACTTACCTTTACAACTGCTGATAATTTGTAAACCATTTTATAGTTTGGCAATAAGAAGGGATCTCGTAAATAACAGAAATAATACCGTAGTAATTAATATGGGTTATCCTGGAAATCAGGTACCAGCAACAAAGAGTCATTTCCAATGCAAGGCATAATTCATGCCTGCCCCAAACACCGACTTATTTAAGCCTTGTTGCATTATGCTAAATAGATTTTTTATAGTCCAGGGCCTCCTTTCACAAAGCCCTAAGGTGATCGTAAGTCCTTAAGGTAACCTTAGTGCAATGTTAAAGTATGGGAGTTAAGGTTAACCTTAGTTAAGGTTGCTTTGTGAAAGCAGGCCCAGTGCCTCAAGGTGATTTGTGATCGGTCAAAATCAAGTTCAGGTGTAGTTAGATGAAGAGTTCATGCCTTGAAAGAGCAAATGGTTAACTTTTATATATATATATATATATACATACATATATACATATATATATACATATACATACATATATACATATATATATATATATTCCTACCTCAACAACCTGTGGAACAGCCTCGAACAGGTCTGTGAGTTTGGTGAAGCCGTAGTCAGCGACTCGACACTGGCGACCAAAGTGGTGATGGTAGGCGGGTATAAACTTGTTGAAAGGCATGCGGCACCGCGGGTTGTGCTTTAACAGATCCACGACCTCCAGGGCAAACTGCTTTGTTCTCTCCATCTCCTCTGTAGTTTGGTCTGTCGGTAATTATGAAATAAGTTTTTTTAAGTAAATTCAAAATTCTGAATTGCAAAAATAATCCAATGTTTTCCGTTTAAAGAAGTGGTTAGCTTAGAAGTTTTACATAGATCTTATCTCTTTTCCTCACATTTTACTTCCGGTACGTAAGGGTTTATACAAGGATAACTTGATAGAAAAAGTATGTTATAAATGTGACTGATTTCTTAAATCAAATGATTAGGAAATTTTGAAAATAAATTTGTATCCTATTAAATCTCATTTGTTTTTATTGGATATTGAATATTGATTAACTTACCTCGCTTTGGAACAGAGATGTATGATTTGCCCTCTTCAACAGTCATCTGTTGAAGGAAAACTTTGATTACTAAAAATCAAAATTGAACATCTATAAGATACTTACTATCAAACCAAAGATTTTGAATGAAAACTATTGGTTAACAGCTATACATGTTTAGTGATTTTATACAGCATTGCTATAGCCACAAACTTGATTTTATGTAGTATTGAATGTCTTGTAACAGGGTTCAACCATCTGTTACACATGAGTATAAATCAAAACATCAAGACAAAAATTAGTATAAGCTTGAGTGACAACATGGTATCTAGACGTAACAAATTGTTGATATTTTAAGCATGAAATATAAAATCATTGTACCAGAAGTGTCGATGGTGGAATGTCCATTAGGAGGTCTTCTATGTAACAAACACCGTAGTCTGTTACATCCCATTGCTTTCCGAAAACCGAATCTGAAATATGAAAGAGAAATTGAAGAATTGTTTCAACAATTCTTTGAAATTAATTCATTTTGAAATTTCATTAGCCATTTACTGCTTTTAGCAGCTTTATTAAGAAAACCATTCTAAATGGCCAATTAATAGGGAACACCTTTGATAAACAAAGGGGATATTTAAGCTTTGGCCAACAGCAATAGCTAGAGCAATTTACTTCATGTGCTTTAAAAATATAAGGATCATTTACATTATTATTCAATTAATCTTTTGCTACTGTGCAAATGTACAGGGTTCTCAAAAATTGTTTAAGTATTAAATTTTCTCACCGAAAGCTTCTGCAAAATCCTCCACAGCCAGCTGTTTGCCAGGTTGACCCTTCAGGACCTTCAGCAGATCTGCAGTGAAGCGACGGATCTGGGCCCGGTGACTAAGTGTCAACATTTTACGGTCACCCGTGCCAAGAACCTGAAAATCAGGAGAAAATAAATTAGATGTTGATGTGAGGTGATTTGGGGTTTAACGCCATATTTTACTTAGCTGCTAGTATCCAGGCAGGGAGGCATTGCGGTGATACCTGCAAGCAGCAGCTGGAACGAGATTGTATTGCGCTGAAATTCAGTGTAGCATTGCACCCAAACCTTACTCCATGTAGAACAGTTTTCTACTGCAGAGTTTCCCCTGACAGTATTCAAACCACGGACCTCTCAATCCAAAGCCAAATATGCTAATAACTGTGCTATCGCGCCTAAATATTGTTCAAACCTCCATCAAATAAGACATTCAGTACAAAGTATCTTTGTGAATGCTTAAAACGTTCTTAAATCCCAGGCAATAAGTTTCACAATTGTCTGGCAAAATAGTCATAAATCCATTATCATTTCAAGACTTCAACTAACATCCACTTACTTAAAGGTTACTGTATTATTATGCCAGATTTATGGAAAAAAAAGATCAATGAAATTCCAATTTACCTGGACAGCATATGGAATGGCTTCAAACAGCTCCATGAGTTTGGTATATCCATAGTCTGCTACTCGACACTGCCTCCCAAAGTGATGATGATATGCTGGGATGAACTTTGAGACTGGCATGCGACAGTTGGGGCTGTGTTTAAGGAGGTCCGTCACCTCCCGACTTATCTGGCCCAGCTGGTGGGATAGCAGGGGGCTTGCTGTCACAGACTGACGTCCAAACTCTGAGAAGTCCATAACAAATGTGAAAGAAGTTTGTTGTGCAGAAGACAATTGGCTCTGAATATTCTTTTTAAAAATAGAGTGCAACTGTTACATTACATTCTTAGTATGATTATATTAAAAAGTTAGACTTGCATTACAAACATCGCACTGCATTTGTTTTTTCTGTGAAAGAATAATCTTTAAAAGATTCCATTATGGCAACAATTCAGCTCATTTAGAAACTTTTCCAAAGAAAAGAAATGTTTCTGAGAAGTAACCTTTTAGAAGAGAAAAATACTAAATACTAAGATTTCCGCAACAAATCAAATCCAAACCAACCCTAGATTGAGGGGGCTGATTGAACCAGAATCACAAAAGTTCTTTCAAACATGAACCACAAATTTAATCCATCCCAAGCTTTTTTTTATATAGTTTTGCAACAAACCCAATCCTACCTATAGCTTGTGGGGGCTGGTTCTCCATCCACTGGACCTTCTTGACCCCGAGGCGCGAGAGCTGCACCTGTATCCCAGGGACACAGCTTATCAGGTGCTCCAGGGGCACCCCGTCTTTTGCTGACACAAGGGGGGAGAACTCTGCTGCATAGCATGCTGGGAAACTGGGGGAAAAATCACCAAGGTTTTCAATACTTTACGCATGTAATTTTTGGTTAATTTCTGGAGTAATGAATTTCTGGATATGTTACTTGTTACTAAAACAGTTTATTAAGCTTGATTGCTTTAGGAATTTTGGTAATATTTTTCGGAATATATTTCAAAATAATTATTTAGAAGATTGATAAAATTTCATTTTCAAAATAAAAGTTTCATCAATTGAGTAACAGTTTACTTTAAGATGCATTCACATTTTTGGGGGAAATTCAGCAATCTTAAATTTTCAGAGTGCCATAGGAAAGGCAGACCCGAGTTACAAAATATCCCTGTAAGAATTGTTCATTCATTAGATAAAGCTTTAGCTTGATAAGGAGAACTTTCATCCAACCAAAAATTGTTGATATTACCTAATTAAATTCTAACTACTTACCTCATGAGCGGCATGAAACCATTATGCGACTGAAGAAGGGAGTGCACCTGCGCAGCGAGGGTCTTCAGCTGTATGCGTACAATGGGCAGCATTGAAGAGTTCATGGCTTCCGCATAGAAGACACTTCCCTCAGGACAGTGACTAACACACACCGGCTCCTCAAGGACCTCCTCGACCTCGGGGTCAGACACCTAGAGGAATGAGGGGCATTGGATACCGTTATCCTTACAACAAAATATAACATTTCCAGAACAAGTCTTAAAACAGCCTGAAAAGGCCACTAAGAAAATATGGTTGTGGTGCCATTACTGAATTGTTAGTTTGTCAAATTCAGTTGACACATCACAAAAATATTCCACATTGAGGCATAATTCTCCAATTATGAATCACTGGCTATCTGGTCTTAGATATCAATTAAACACATCACAACACAACTTTTCATTGGTATTCAAAACATTGATTCCATAATGGCATGCTTAACCAATTTTCTTTACAAAAACTGCCGATATTACATATTTCTTTGCTTCATGGGGAAAAAAGGTTACAATTTCTAGATAAGTGACTTCAAATGTATCCTCAAAATATCGCCTTATTTTTTCTGACAAGCCTTAATGGGCCAAAATTTGAAAAGTATTTCAAACAAAAATGTTGTTCAGTCACTAGAAATTAAAGACAGGCAGAACACAAATATACATAGATTCTTGTGAATAAAGTCTTCTGTACAAAACAGGAGACAAATTAATGAGATACTGTTCAGCTCGACTTAGCAATATTACATTCATTGGCTGTATGAGGCAGATTGGTTAGAGCACTGAAATAAGGAGTACTCACCTCCTGTGGAGTGGGAGGTTTGATGAGCCCTGGGGCGAGGAAGACCATGCGCCCCGCCCCTCCCTGTTCACGTATATCCAGAACGTCTCGCATCTTGTACAGCTCCGAAACACTGATAGACCGGTGGTACCTGAAATGCAGAGGTGGAGATCAGCTTTTTGTTGGTTGGGGTCATATTAAACCATTTAATAAATCTTCAAAAAGGTCCACCAGGTCATCAAGATAGTAGTCTTCAAACATATTAATCTTAGTGCTAAAGGGTTGAAATCGCTTCAGAGCTTCGAACAAGAATTTTGAAAAGCTGGTATGGGATCAACTACTTAATACTAGTTGGTAATCTTGAAATTTAACTTGTATTCAAATTTTCGATACCCACTATACTTTTACGAAGTGGTTATCACATGTAAAACATTTTGTTACTTGAATTGTTAAAGATAGATTTTGTGTGACTGTTGTTTGTAGAAAACTTTTGCCTCTTTACTTTTGCAAAGTTAATATTTGATGCATTTTGTGGAAAGACCCCTGATGATGCAGGTTGTTTGAGTTACTAGCTTTGTATCTGTTTAGCATATTCATTTACATAGAACATACCTCTTATCAAACAGCTCGATGAATTTGAAGAGAGGTAGCGTGTTTCCTTTTGCCTCCTGAAGAAGAGCGATGGCCTCTGTTCTAACATTAGCACATGTTGTGTGTGCATCATCGGTCTTGAGACTGACTTGTATGCGCTTGTAGCCGATCTTTTTACGGTGAAACTGAGAGATGGCGAAGCGAGCTTCCTCCACAGTGGGCACCTTGATCATCCCTATACAGGTGTTGTCTAGCTGCGTCTTCACATGCACATTTAGGACCTGAATTTAAAAATTGAAATTAAGTAATTCTTGAATAATCAAAAAGGCTATATAATGTAAATGATAAATTGATCAGCAAGAAAGTTGCAAGTTGTGTCAACATTTCATTTCCTAAAAAAATGACAAACCGATGCATATATCAATAACTTATACGTAAGTTAATGAAACATTCTAAAGGTAACTAAAGCATCAACCTTAAACGCACTAGTGCAAACCAATATTTCGTAAACACAACGAATGCGCAGATACTGCATATCTCTCGATATTACTCACTACCCTCATTTAAGTAGTCTACCTCGTAAGTTATTTAACAAATATTTACGTATTCAGGTAGTAAAGGCCGGAAGTATTTAATGTTACATTACATAAATCCGCATGAACTATGATATAGAAAATATTAAGATTTTGCTCATAACCAGAAAAGCAGAAACGGCAGCCGCTATGGTCACTCTAATAACAATGCTAATACTGTGTTATTAAATCGGTTAATTTACAACATTGCTTTCATAAAACATATTTCATGATTTGTTCTCAGTTCAGAGTTTAAGTAAATTCAATAGCTGCACATAATAATAGTTCGGCCTTTTCCAAGTGTCAATAGTTTATCCCTTTTGTGCACAGCTAACCATAGATTTTTATATGTTCAAGCCGACAGCGGCTGTCTGAACATTTTCATTGTTGATTGCAGGTAAATTGTAAAGAACGTTTAGTATTTAATTGCATCAATAGAAAGTTTAAGTGAATGCAAAAGTCCTTGTAAACCTTAAAATAGCCAATTTAAACAGTAAAAGCGTGCACTAGTGCCTTTAACTTAACCGAAAATACTTTTTCAAAATGCTTATCAGCATGCAAATAAAAATCCAAAGATTTTCACAAATATTTCATTAGCAACCACTACAAGTGTTAAAATAATTATAAGAAATGACAATTTCAAATAGTTACTTCAACTAACATTTATAGTTCTTCTACCCTTCCTGAGAATCAACGTACCTTGACATGAGGGTGGAATGTAGTGAAGAGAATCTTCCTCCACTCCTTGGCACTGATATTGTAGTCAAGGTTCGTCACAACCAGCTCAACGGGGCCCATCCCTGGGGGTGGGGAGCCATCGGGTAAGGGGGAGACATAGCCAGGAGGAGGGGGTGAGCTGCCTGGGGCAATCGGCTGGAACGTGTTGTTGTAGTTGTTGTGGTAGTTATTATGGTAGTTATTATGCTGGAAGTTGTTTTGATTGGTGTTCATGAAGTTGTATCTGCGGGGACTGAAAGATCTGCTGTAGTTATAATCATGGGGCTGCTGCCAATACATGCCATAGGGCTGGTCGAGATCGTAGGGGACACTCTTCGGCCGAGACATGCCATAAGGGCCATTATTACGATAACCGTACTGGGGAATATGCTTGGGACTTGTACTACCATAGCAGAAGCTGGCATTATGGGACATAGCCGAGTAGTGAAAGTTGTCCATCTGATCATCCGAGTATGACCCACTGTGATGACGGCGTTTATTTCTTCCATTCTCGTCAGAGGACCAATGGCGTAGCCTCTGGCCATCTCTCAAGCTGGTGTAGCTCATCTTGTGGCCAGACTCTCCCTCGCTCTCCACTCCGTTAACTCTGTTCTTGTCCTGGTATTTCTGTTGCTGCAACATGAGCATCTCCCGACTGGGAGGCTTGTGATTGGTCGAGTCTGAGGACGGATATCTGCCTGGACACTCTTCACTATCGTCAGTTCCACTCTGTAGTTCCGGACTGGATGAATATGCTCCTGGAAGGGGGGCACTCGTACTGCCCCGATACGGGGAGGTAGTACGGAAGGGTTTGCGAGCTTCAGTTACTCCGGGGCTTCCCTGTCTTCTAGGTGATGATTTAGGGCTTCCAGAAACTGGTCTCGAAAACTTTGATCTCTTGTTACCTAAATGATAATAAGCTGTTACCAAAGAGAGTTACAGAAAATTGGAATAGATTAAGAATCTAATGTTGTCAAAAGCATTCTAAACATGTGGTCATTTGTAAAGCAATTGGATGTTTCTTTACCCAATAAACATTTTCTGAATATTGACTTGTAGGTGACTTTGGATTCAACATATTTTCAAAAGGAGACAGATGGAAATGGTATTAGATGTAATATTTTTCAAAGGAGTTCATATTAAGTCATTCATAACTTTCTTGGTAAGGTTTCTATTTTGATAAAAACAATTTGCAAAATTTTAATAAATTAAACCTTAACTGACAAAGTCTAAACACGTTTTAATTGAGCTATGAAAGAAACAATTGATAACCATAAAATCATTTCAAATAACACTAAGCAAATTGGCCAAACATGCTTCATATTTGATACATTTTGAGTCATAAAAGTTTAATAAAGACTGTCTAAGTTCATCATTTAGTAAAAAATAAAAGGTTCAAAACTAAACCCAACCAAAACACTCAGGACAACAAGTGCTGGGCAAATGAATTCATTTCATGGTCAACTCATTTCACAACTGACTTAAGCAATGATGCAAGGAGTTTCTACTGAGGGTCTACACATGTACTCCAACGATCACCACTTCTACTTTTTCACTAACAAATCAAATACATTATGTTTTTAAACCAATGTCCATCAGTGATAAAAAATTATCTACATTAAAAATCTATCATAATAACAACACAAAACCACTTTGATGAAAAATTTTCCAACAGTTTTGATCATGATTTCTAGATCAATCAACTAGTGATCAAAGCTACAAAATGGCTGGATCTGACAATCACATACCTGTATATGGTGATAAGGACCCATTTTCAACTGTACAAGAAGAAGCTGGAACCCTGGCAGTGATTTTCTGCCCAAACACATCCTCCCCATCCATTCTTTTCTCAGCTCTGAAAAACACACACCCACCACTGACAGTAGAGGCTAGCACTAATACTTCCTGAGTGTAGGGCCCACCTGTGTGGAGCCCCACTGCAGTGAAAAAGCATGCAGCACATGCTGCTGTAGATGACACATGCAAGTGGTGTGTCTCCTGCTCCTCACACCACCCTATTCATATGCAAATGAGCACATTCACAGTGGAAAGGATAAGACATGCCAAGCTGGCTACTTAGAGAAAATTGTACTGCAGTGAGATTTTACAATAGTTTCACAAAAGCAGGACGAGTGGAATATGAAGATTTAAAACTTGTATGCAGACACTATCCTAAACAATTGTATTCATTAAATAACGATTTTATGAGTTTTGTTGTCATTAACATTCTATCTGCCTTAAATTGACACAATATTCACACATTTGCAATGAATTGTAGCTTTTGGATTTGCAGCTCATCAGATACAGCATTCTTTATTGTCACTCAAGTTATAAACTTACATGTCAAGTATTGAGACATTGCCCATGTGCTCCAATAGTTAACACACCCACCAAGTTTACAACTTTCATTTTGTATTTGTGATGGCATTTTACTCAGAATTTCAGCCAGTCAAGACTTTTAATTTCTAAAGAGGAAGTATCAAATAGGTGTGAAGGTGTCTTTTGTCTCTAAAAAGACTCATTAAAACAATTTAATTCATAGAATCACTTTACAAAAGGACATACTCTAAATAGCAATGATAGCAGCCTGAAATATGCTACCTCCATTATAAAAAAAAACCCTTTGGCAGCAAAAACAACCCCGATTAGTGGTTAGCCACTACTCACCCACAATCCATAGCATTCGTTAACAGAACCTAGTGACTGTGTACCATTTACACATCTGTGAGATAATACATATGCAACACAGAACATAATCTTTTTTATCATCTGTGACAGCTCCCAATGAAAATTAAAGGTTTCATTAATAATATCCAGAGGTTCTTTAGAAAATAATGTCTTGATGTTTTTCTTCATGACGGATCAAAATACAATACATTTCATTAGCTACCAAAATTTTTTTTATTTGGAGATCATACACTTCAAGGCTCATAATGATCACTTAAGCACCTTTTCCCAGTTTTTGAGATGACTTTTCATGACAGAAACTCATATTCATTATATGTATCAAAACATTACATTGGATCAACTTGATGATAAATAATATCCATTCATATTGGTTATATTCTTCATCAAGCTCTTAACAACACTCAATACCTACCTTGATGCGGCCTGGTGACTGCTGAACTTCAACAGGGCAAACTCTGGAGTGACACTGACAACTCTACCTCCACAGTTCTCCGAGATCTTCTGGAGTCGATACTTAATCTTCTCTCTTGGCATTCGTGAGGAGAAACCTCGGACCTCCACCTCCGATAAGCCATCTGGGTTCTGAAACCATATTCATTATATAGTAATGGCTGAAATATTGCCCACGCGGCGTTTAACAATTACTCACTTACTCACCCATTATTTAGTAGTACTTAAAATTTACCGTACAGTTAACATTGTGGTCTATAAAAAAAGTCATCATCAATGGTGTTGTGAATCTGGCGAAAACTTCTGATAATTGATTTATTACCGAAATGGCAGTAAAGAATTATAAACTACACTTGCACCAAATAGAATATGGCTGTGGCACAGGGTGACCATTGTCACACAAACTTGATTTTTGGACCTAATTTAAGGTGGTCTATTAAAGCTTCGTTCAATCGTATTGTTCAATCTTTTATCTTTCTTTAGCAGAGAAATAACCCAAATCACAAGCATATAGACAAGATTATTTTCTAGCTAGGGGTTACTTACTGTTCACTAGTAATGACCAAAAGAAAATGAAACTCTTTCATATGTATATAATGCTATCACTGGACCATGTTGAGTCATTGTCATTGACAGGGTTAATATGAACGCATTCAAAGCCACTAAAAGTCTATTGCAACAGTCCATAAATGGGTGTCTGCAGCCCAGGGTAATAAGTAGCATATCTAAACATAGCAAAAGGTGAACTTGACAGCTTCAATAATCTGAGTAACAATGTGCAAAAACTTGTTTTAATGAGATTGATATTGCAAGACTAAAACTGCCCTGATGTTCTGTCTGTCTTGTTTGGTACATTTCATAGAAATGTCTTATTAAACCAAATCATTATCTCTGCTAAAAAAATACATCCATATGTGTTATATTAAAAGTTTAATTCCAACAGTAACTATACAAAGATACTAAGACAAATATTATCGGTAGAATTCATTTCAAAGAAAATCAATGATTCTGAAAACTTCATCAAAAAGTGGTCTTCACTCATTCCACTTCTAGCAGCTAATTGATGTTTGATACTTGCTTGATACACTCATGTATACTGTTGACTGTATTTTGATGTAACCATGGGAACAAAAAAAGGATGATAATAAAAAAAAAAGTTTTGTCTGTCTTACCTTGGAAGGTGACCTGCATGGTATATCTCTGACCAGATCATCAAAGCAGTAGTGCTCGTGGGCACAGGCTAACAGAGAGTCGTGTACTGATGGTCGGTGGATTAATATTATGTGGAAATTCTTTCTGTGTCGCAAGTCAGAGAGGTCAGAAGCAAAATTTACATCACCTGAAGAAATAGAATAAAAGGGTTTCTTGAATTTATGGATTCTGACTTCTTAAAAACAAAGGTTATCATACCTTTGAAAAGGTAAAAACTCGAAGTTATAATTAATATTTGTCAAATACTTTAAAATAATCATTTAAAAATTATGATAATTACAAAAATGTAAAAAAAATTTTTTTTTTATCAAATTAACAACATTATTATTTTACTTTCCTTTGCGATAGACAATCACAAGGTATTACCACTGAAATAATTTTTTTCATAGGTATTTCACATTTATCTAAGATAAATGATTATCTGTATCCTTTGTTCATCAAGCAACACTCACTTGATATAAGTACAACTTTAGTGTTCTGAGGGTGTGTGTCCGCAAATCTACGTAAACTTTGACGAATTTTGTCATCAGCTGCGTTTTTACCCGTTGCATTGATGTGGATTACATTCACCTGTAAACATGAAGCCAAAAAACACATCATCGATCTGTCTTGTACTTAGCTGTGTTCATAACTTTTGTTGGAAATAATAAACAGGAAAATGATATAATTAAGGAATCTTTCTAATCTACTGAACCTAGCATAAGAGATTAGGGGTGAAATTGTTCACAACTACAGCAGTTGAACCGCGGTATATTGATTTTGGTTCGGTTCACCGTACATCGAAGTGAAATTTCTGTTCATACCCAATATCATATTTTGTGTAATCAACCTTACTGTATGCATCAGGGATTTTTCAGTTTCAGATCGCACTCAAATTTAGGAAAGATGTGTTCTATTGCCATTTTAATCTACACCATGCTTGGTTCTGTACCAAACCAAAAATGTACCGAATAGAAGCTTCTGTACTGTATTATCTATTCATCACTTTAAGAGATTCAGTTAAAATTAACTGTGAGAACTTATTCTTTTTTCTCATCATCATACTTTTTTCTAGTAAAATCATCAAGAAACATCACAGACAATCAGAGTATTATCCAAGTTGACAAGACACAGACGTATGACATTATAGGTATTTTAACCATATTGGTCCAACATAATTATTGTAACAGTGGTACACAGTCTAACATTGACAGCCATTTAAGTTCATTGACATGTTTTGAATAACATTTTTCGGATTAAAGATAACAATTAACCACAAAATATTTCACTCAAAAAAACTTAAATAGTACCTGTGCAGAGTTTAATTCTTCAATGATTTCCTTTCTTTCTTTAAAAATATCGCAAACGCACATAAACTCTGCCTCTCGATGGCCGAAGAAGAATTTATCTCTTATACACTGCACCACACTCAGGGCGGACTTCCATTTAGGGACGTGGCAATTTTCAATGTCCCAAAATACCCCAATAGCTATACCCTCGTCTCCCATTTTGCTTGGAGTGGTATCTGAAACACAGGAGAACAACAAATGAAATCAAAATTTAACATAGTGATACAGATATATGGGGAGGCAGACGAACGGAAAAATTTTGTCCTCTTAGAAAAGCAAACAAAAATTGATGCAAAAAGAACATTTTAAAGTTATTCAGCAGGTAGATGCATAAATATAAAGTTGAGCATTTTCTAATAGCATGCTAAACAATCTCATGGACTTTGTTTTATTACAGTATTTAATAACAGTAGTTGCATAATTTTACTACAGATCAATAAAATTGTAACTGACCTAAAATGCACCTCTTATTTCCTATTAAAGATGCATGATCATAATGTAAAACATGCATAAGTATTTTTCAAGTATCCGTTGTTTATTTAGAAAACATTTGCTTTTAATAAAACAAAATATGAAATATGATTAATGAAAATACGGCAAAAAAATTGAAAAGGCATCCCCATATCAGTTTATCTCTAAAAACTCAGCCGTGCAACACTGTTTCGACGGGAAGATGAACTTTCACATGCGTTGCTATAGCAACTTTGTAATTGACAATCATAGCCTTGAATGAACTCGCAAGAATAGTAATTCCTAACATGTAAAAAGGACTGTAAATAAACGAAAATATCGTGAATTAAGGGTAAAGCAATAAAAATTGCTTCAAAGACTGCATGCTTTCATTCCTAATTGTATCTCACAAGCATATCTGAACTTGCTAACTCGCTCAAGACTTATTAACTTTATTAAGGATTCAGCAATTTTGTCGCCGCGATTCAGCCAATACCGCTGAAGCGATTACAGCCAAACTCGACAGGCTGGTAAAGCTTTATAAGACGAAGCCACAATAAGCTTTTGGGCTTAATCGGCTTAAGCGTTAAAGGCACAGTACCATCCAAAGTGCGAAAAATTAACATGGGAAAATTTTTCAAAATGCACTTAGAGACTTGCAACTTTTTGCAAACGATGCACAGTAACAATTCAAGCAAAAAAGTCAATCATGGCAAATTCGTAGCATGAGTACTTTGGCCGCCATATTGCTTTGATTAACTTTTTGAAATTTCCGGACCCCATGCATCTTTGAGAATCTTCTTCTCTGAAGATACATGCAATTAAGAGCTGAAACTCACATATATCATAGCTAAAGGAATAGGGGGAAAATTCATATTGGAAAATTTTCATTTTTCTGAATACTTTTTCTTCTGCAACCCTTCAAAGTCGGGCGACTTTGCTCGTTTTAGCATATTCAATGGCAGATAACTCAAAAACCTACCCGTCGAATTTAATGAATTTTGCATGAGAGGTAAACATGACCGAGGTCATTAAGAATCAAGAATAAAATGGATCGCGAACAGTCATTTCAGTTCACATGAGGGAGTCAAAGTTTGCATCATACTATATGTCAATTAAGTGCGTTAGCAAGGGTTAGATTGCAAACAATTGAAGGAAAACATCAATATTGAAGAACGGTCAAGACGTGTGACATGTCCAAATGCAGGTACATGCGCTCTTGCATGTGTGAAAGGGCAAAAGTTGACAGAAATACTCTACATTGCTCTTGTATCGAGATTCGTTACGTGCGTTAGCAAGGGTTAATTTGAAAAGTTGAAGGAAAACTCTCAAGATATGCGACATGGGGCAAAGTTTGAGAGAAATACTCTTTGATGTCTTATAAACAAGCACGTAATTGACAGTCTACAGAGGGACGAAATCGCTCTTTGGAGCAAAAGTCCGTACGACTGCACGTATGGTCGACGTGTGCGAGAAGACCAAAAGCATACAAGTGCGTCAGTAACTGTCCAAATCTGATCAGACAGGCAGAGAAGCGAGCATAAAAGCCTGCCTGACTGATCTGAGCTGACTGACTGACATAGTCTTGATTATTTATATATATAAAGATCCTCAACCTATGTACCAGCATTCAGGAACTATATTCCAGTGTCGGCAAAGCACCTGATCACGCTGAAGGAAAACACTAGCCCTTTTTCAACTTTCAAACCTCTACTGCCTCCCCTCCAGGTACCCCTCACGTTTTGATGTTGTTGCTTTCTTGCCTCAACTGGCAGCAGGCCCTATACATCGAGTAAACCTCACTTCCGCTCATATGTCTCTCTACGTACTGAAAACGTATACAAAACGTCACTTTGCTTCAGAATACGGCTAAATCAACTGCAGTGCACTAAAAATGTCTTCAAAACGCTATCTAAACTTGGAAAAGCACTTAGTTTGCCCCCAAGAGCCACGGGTGCTCATATTTTGCTGAATCCTGTCATTGTCGTCGCTTGCGACTATATTTATCAATATTATTATTTTTTTTCTTCCACCGATTTTGTCGCCGTGATTCAGCCAATACCGCTGAAGCTATTACAGCCAAACTCGACACACTGATAGACCTTTATGAGACGAAGCCACAACAAGCTTTTGGGCTTAATCGGCTTAAGCGTTAAAGGCACAGTACCATCCAAAGTGCGAAAAATTAACATGGGAAAAATTTTCAAAATGCACTTAGAGACTTGCAACTTTTTTCAAACGATGCACAGTAACAATTCAAGCAAAAAAGTAAATCATGGCAAATTCGTTGCATCAGTAGTTTGGCCGCCATATTGCTTTAATTAACTTTTTGAAATTTCCGGACCCCATGCATCTTTGAAAATCTTCTCCTCTGAAGATACATGCAATTAAGAGCTGAAACTCACATATGTCATAGCTAAAGGAATGGGGAGAAAATTCATCTTGGAAAATTTGCATTTTTGTAAATACTTTTTTTTCTGCAACTCGTCAAAGTCGGGCGACTTAGCTCATGTAAGCATGTTCAAAGGGTGATAACTCTAAAAGTTAGAATCACAAATGCACTATTTGTACAGTAATGTAAGACCAGTATGTGGACTTGCAGAAACTGTTAAAACATTGATCGCGAACAGTCATTATCGTTCACAAAAATCGATCAAAAACAGCAAAAATATGTTTACAAAAATTTAACATGGGCTAATTTTTCAAAATGCACTTAGACTCTTGAAACTTGTTTTGAATGAAGCGTATTACCTGTATGAACAAAAAAGTCAATCATGACCATTTCATAAGTATTATAGTTTTTGCACAATATCAACTTATTTGTTCCAGAAATTGCTTTCCAATATTCCACCGATTTTGTCGCCGCGATTTAGCCAAAACCGCTAAAGCTATTACAGCCAAACTCACCAGTCTGATAGAGCTTCATGAGACGAAGCCACAATAAGCATTTGAGCTTAATCGGTTTAAGCGTTAAAGGCACAGTACGATCGAAATTTCGAAAAATTAACATGGGATTTTTTTTCAAAATGCACTTGGAGACCTGTAACTTGATTCAAACTATAGGCAATTACATCACGAGGAAAAAAGCAAATCACGGCGAATTCCTGAGTAGCATACTTTTTGCACATTATCAACTTCTTTGTAACTATCGCAATTTCCAGATAAAACATGCCGCTGAAACTTAATGCATGCACCGATCTTCATGAAATTTTCAGGGAAGCTAGCTAACATCACTATCTTTGTACTGAATGTGCTTTTTATGCGCTGAATCCTTTCATCGTCGCTTGCGACTATATTTTTTCTTCATTTTACTAATGAAACTGTTTATTGCGACAACCAAGGCCTTCATCTGACAGTGTGGTGATAAACAAAGATGTAAAGGAAATCTAAGTACACAAATACAAATAAAATAATGTGCTATGCATCGATGCACTCATACCCCCAATATTAATGATGAATCATTACATAATAATACAACATCTAAGATAGTTCTTATTATGCAACCCTGTTGGCTTAGAAGAAACAAGCACACTTACTAAGTCAATTATTTATTACAGTTCTGCAAACCTTTATTACATACCAAAAGATTACCAAAATGGCTGATTATTTTATTTAAAGATACTTTAAAAGCATTAAAACATCTTTACGAACTTCACTTGCATTGACTAATCCTGTTTATCAGAACTAAGAGACTAAGAGTAATATTTTCACTTTTCATTTCATATTTATTAAACGATACAACTTATGATAATCCATTGTTTTAAAAATATCTGAAATAAGGCCCATCAAGCAGCCAGGAGTGAATTATTGTTTCGTATCGTTTGGGTAATCTTTTAGCTATTAAACACGGTAATTACTCTTGGTAAGGGTTGGTAGATCTTAAAATGTTTTACATCAATATTACCATTTTAATTTACAAACTAACATTTTTGGACTGGCCTTTTTTCAAGCCTGTTTCATACAATGCTGATGCAATGACATTTTATTTCGTAAGATATCTTTCTTGAAAAAATAATGGAAAATAGGAAATCATTAGAAAAAGGATTACTGTAAAACTGAAGGTTGTTTTCTGCTGAAAGCATGATTCTCTGTGAAACTTCTGTTCCGGTGTTATACGTGAAAGATGAATGGTTTTCATAAAAACATCTCTGTTCATTCCAAAAAACCTTCCTTCCCACCTCTCTCATGCACTCATCTGAAATAGAATTGTCTTTTATCAATCCACTGCATTAACATAAATTCATATCAAATTTGTAAGAAAATGAATTGAAAAGACATATATATCAACAGAGAGGTGAGGTTATTTTGGGTTTAACGCTGCTTTCAAGAGTATTTCACTCATATGATGGCTGCTAGCAATATTGTAGGAAGAAAGCCTGCAACGACAAATCCTTTGCTGGATTTGATTTCTAATCGAAACAACCCCTCACGAAAACATTAATGGGTCAGAGATAGAACTTTGGGGTCATCTTGAGGTATCAATATTTGTGATACCTTATGTAAAGATAACATATTGATATATATTTTTCAGGCCTAAATTGTGTTTAATATTGTTGACTTTAAACCTGCTGAAAATAATGACTAATTACAAGATTGTGCCATGTATCAAAACTTGTGAACTCTTCCAAACAATATTCCTTCTGTCCCTTTAAAAGACCATTTAAATGCATAGTAAAACATAAGCTAACTATGAAACACATTCTAAAACACTTCCTATAGTCATGGTATTGTTTAAACCATGATCTCAGTCAAAAGATAATAAGGAAATGACATACCTTTTAATGCATGGTTGCTGGCATTTAAAACAATGTCTTTCATTGTTGCTTATTTGATAGATATTAACTGATCGAAATGAAAACTTTAGATTCCTCAGATAATTTTAAGCTTCAGTGCGATTTGTAGTCATAAAATCAAAACAAATTGGTGTATCACATGACTGAAAATTGCTTATATATGTGACCATACTATAGTTTCTTTTCATTTCGTCATTTCGTTATTTTCAATCTGTTTTGCAATATATTACCACGCACCTGTTTGTAAACAAACCAACTCTTCTGCTCAATAACACATTTACAATTAATTCAGTGGCCACAGCATCTCTTTATATCAAGTTATGTTTCTCGAATAAGCACATACCTCGAAAATAACTACATTTTGCTTAGCTATCCAAAATCCATCATCATTTCTAAGAAGCCTTGCGTTTCTAGCTGGAAGCCATCTTGAATTAAAAGTTATTTCCGGTAGATAAAGAAAAATATAGTTCCGAAGATTGAAATATATGAAACACAAATCTATCTTTAAAAGTGATATTTTACATGAGGCGCTTCCAATATGAATAAACAGTTTAACTCGTCAATGGTTGATATAGAAGAATTCTTCAAACAATAGAATTTTATAATGAAACCACGCGTAGGAATATGACCTTCAAGGTCATCTCGACCGGGAAAATGCAATTCTAATTTTAGCGTCAGGAGAGATCTAAAAATAGTCACAAACTTATGTGATATACTTTTTATTACCAAGTTCGACTTCAAACACCACTGTTTAATTTAGCTTATACCTTGAAATAAATGAATAAATGCAGCACTTATCTTTAGTATTGTGATATATCGTATGCAAATATTAGAACATTGTTCGACATTACTCCAAAAAGTTCGACAATGTGTTACGATGAGGTACAGTGAACTACAGTATAATTCTTCATAGAAGAACAGAATACAACTAGAATATTCTGAATGAATAAAGTTACATCAAACACAAACAAACTAAATAGTGAAGTCTTACCAGACGGATAGGTAAACGCGTAAGCTTATATTTCATGTTCGCCTTCTTTGAAGAAACACCCTTTGTAAGAATTGCTGACACAAAACTACTGCATACTTATTGACTGGACTCAAATGGGTATCAAAATATGTCAAGGAGCTATATGTCAGATCTATTTTTAATCACATGGACCTGTTTGCATGTCAGGTCTAATCCAGTGAAGCTTATAAGAACAGTTATCCGTATTCAGAGAGGTGTAACAAATAGCGATGTTTCGGCTTTAGCCCTCTTATGGTTTTTAACACGAAACGCCGTGAAATACGCGTCGGTTTTCCCTGGCGCGCAACAATGTTGATTAATTAGCGATAAGAGGTTTATTCGCGACCTAATGATGTTACTTCAGCTGATATAACAATGATGTAATCATTTCGTAAGGGTATTTTGAGCTTTGAATGTGAAATAAACAAAGGTTTTTAGGGTTTGATATGTCCCGGTAAATTACCACAAAATCAGGTGATAATATCTAATTTTATTGCAAGTAGTATGCAAATAGTATGCCATCAATATCGAATTATTCCTTTTGTTTTAAAAGCACTTATATGAAAATGTGGTATAGTTTTTTTTGGATAAATCTAGATCTTTGACCGTATTATCAAATAAAACCGTTGATGTATATTCATTTAAGCAGTTTATTCCTACAATAATGGAAATGGAAAAAACCTGGACTGGATACTTTGCTTTGCATTTAATTTTCCTTCAAAAATCCTTTAAATACGTGTAACACAAAGACGACCCTTATCGCTACACTGTGATGCGGTTTCGTCTATAAAAGTGGTTGTTTCTCTGATTTCCGTTTTGAATCGATTTTTTCTTTGGTAGGCATGAAAGAGCTGCCCCCTAGACCACATCTCTCAATTCAATAAGATTAAACATGTTAAAGACGACTGTTCCTTTAATAAGAATTAAAAAAGGGGTCAGTTTGTTTCTTATTGAGTTTCATGGAATCAAACACGAGTAGAGGCAATTTTACAACACATTATTTATTCCATATTGAAGTTGTATATCTGAAATGAAAGTTTCTCGTGAAATAGAAATTACGAATATTCAGTTTTGTACAGTTGCCGTTTTGATCGTATCCCACAGCGGGCTGCACATGTTCATTAAAAAAACAACCTAAGAATTGCAAGAAGCGCTCGTAAAATATTTCTAATAGCTCGTGGGTTTATCTTTGTTGATTTTTTATAGCAAATGATGAAACTGTTATTCTTTTTGGTAGACTGTTCTTTTAAGCAGTCTCAATTTTTTCCAATTCCGAACTATGATGTTTATTGACGCCACGGAGAAGCCTGGTCGCATTGTAAAATGAAAATTTGAATCGATTGTTGTACAAATCAAGTGATGTATCAATGGTTCATGTTTATATGATTAAACTCTTTTAGTAGCATTCTAGAAGTTGTAGCAGTAATGAAGAACACGATTTTATGGATATTCAACTTCTTTATTAACAGACACGCGACGTTTCGGTAAAGTTTCTTATGCCGTTTTCAAGCATATGAACAGAAACGATGTATGGATGTATATATAGGTGTGTTTATATGATTTATACTTGATTATGTATACTCTATTTAAATGTTTATTGTTATCTCATTGTTAATCTCCATTTGTTGTTTCTGTAAACACACCTATATATACACCCATAAATCTTAACTGTCCATATGCTTGAAAACGGTATAAGAAGCTATACCGAAACGTCGCTAATCTGTTAATAAAGAAGTTGAATATTCATAAAATCGTGTACTCCATTTACATGATTAAGAGAACAGACACTGCCTAACGTATACATGTCTAACACTTCAGTCAGCAAAACGAGCGAACAATTTCTCTGTATTGCAATTTCAGACAAGTTCACTAAAATAAAGACAGACCAAAAGAAGATTTTAAAGCATTTAAATTCAAACCTGAGCCTGTCAGTGCAAAGCTTTCATCTAGTCAGAGTGCTGTCAAGACGTGACGTCATGAGTGTCAAAGAAAATGCTTAAACTGAACGATGAGAAGGCTGAATCTATCATCATCGACCCTGTTCTAATACGAAAACAGTGGGACCCGTCCGCAATCACCATAAGGACGAAATCTGTTCAAATGAAGATTTGGAATGATTAAAATTCAAACCAGATCACGTCATTGCAAAGCTTTCAGCTGGTCAAAGTGATGTCAAGACATGACGTCATAGGTGTCAAGAAACATGGTAAAGTTGAGCGACGAGGGGACTGAATATCCTCATCGGCCATGCTCGTCCGTGGAAAAATATGACCTGTCAATCACTAGGAGCTGTACAAATAGCTTCAAGTTTAAGAGATCATGGCGTCATTGTTTACATTCATCTTAAATTCGACAAACAAGTTGGACAAGTGTTTACAGAGTGCCATCTTCAGCTGCGTAGTATTGGCAAGTTAAGACAATGCCTGACAAAAGCTGTAGCAAAGACCCTATCGATTGTCATATCCAGGATTAACCAAAATGGTTTGAGTCCCGTTCCACAAAGCATTAAGGTGACATTGAGTCACTAAGGTAGTCTAACTGTTAAGGTTGTTTTGTGTAACGACCCCTGTGGATCGAAATCTTCTATAAACGACTACAAGGCATTCGGAATAAAGTAGCCCATCTTTTATCTCTTCCATCTCATAAAAGGAGGAAGGAACTTCACTGGCTTTCTGTTTTGCAATAAACCACCTGAAAACTTTCCTTATCCACTAGTGCTAACAAATTACAGCTCCTTCATAGAACTTCTTAAACTTTATGTGTCCAAGATCACTTCGCTCAGAGTCCTGACCAGCATGTGTTTTCTGTCCTACGAGTTTACGAAGTGACATATGGACAGAAATCATTTCCCTCTGCAGCCTCGTCTCTGTGGAGCGACCTGCCCTTAGAACTCGTATTTCACAAAATTAATTTGCTTTAAGAAATTTCTTAAAGACTTTCCTCTTCCGCCAAACGTTTGACATACTTTAAATCATCTCCCGAAATAAGCTTTGAATTTGATATAGAAAGGCTCCTTACAAAAGTACGTATGTTATTGAAAGTTCAAAATTTAATGACAATCGTTTAATGTAACTCGAATCAGTGATTTGTGCCTAAAACTCTGTTATTGTGAAAAGGGATGTTATAATCATACATTGTTTATTGGACAATTCAGCGTCATTACTCCTTGTGTCAGAGTTTTGTATGTTCTATTAAATACCGACGAGGGAGACAATGAGCTTTTTTAAAATACATTATACATCTCTTATTTATATTTAAAGTGACGTTTCGGTATAGGTTCTAATAACATGAAACTTAACTTAATGTTAAGTAAAATAGAACCGTCGCTATTAAACAATAAAGAAGTTGATAATCCATAAAAAAATTTCTTGTCTTCCTTAAATTGACAACGTCTGGAATGCCACTCAAACAGTTCATACCGATGGTTTAAATGATTTTGTTTATACCGATGATTTAATATTATCATATATTACCCATGGTTTAAACGTTTACCAATGGCTATAATGGCTGTAACGTTACTATATGTTTACCCCTGGTATCAAAGCTATGGATATTCCTCCGATTTTAATGTCAAACTGATAAGTCTTTATGGTTTCAATGTTATTCACTATATCAATGGTTTAAATGTTATTTCACATACCCGTGGTTCACAGAAAGTGAAGATGTCTGGGTTCAATGTAAATCTATACCTATGGCGTCAAAGCACTTTGATTATAAAGGTTTGTAATGTTACCCCAGTGTTCAGAATTAGTTTAAATATGGACATTTATGGATGGTTTAAATGAACGTTTTCATTTGCGGTTTCTATGTATGAGTCGATGGTTTGAATTGTAAGTCTTAGCCAATAATTTCGAATATTCCAAAGGCTTATAAGGTAAGTTAAAACTGACGGTTAGAATGTAGGTCTTTAGCAATGGTTTCAGTATAAGTTAGTACCCAGTGTCAATTTAGTCTTCACTAACATTTTCTATATCAACCTGTACTAAATGTTTCAATGAAAATATGCACGAGTGGTTTCAGTGTAAGTCTGTACCTGTTAATGGTTTTGATCTAACTTAAATAAACGTCTTCAAAGTAAGCAATGTATCAATGGCTATGGTTTCAATGTATTTATGTTCCAATGCTTTCGATGTAAGTATACTCCAGTGCTTTCGATGTAAGTGTGTTCCAATGCTTTTGATTTAAGTATGTTCAAATGCTTTCGATGTAAGTATGTTCCAATGCTTTTGATGTAAGTATGTTCAAATGCTTTCAATGAAAGTATGTTACAACGGTTTCGATGAAAGTATGTTACAACGGTTTCGATGAAAGTATGTTATAACGCTTTCGATGTAAGTATGTTCCAATGCTTTCTATGTAAGTATACTCCAGTGCTTTCGATATAAGTATGTTCCAATGCTTTCGACGTAAGTATGTTCCAATGCTTTCGATGTAAGTATGTTCCAAAGCTTTCGATGTCAGTATGTTCCAATGCTTTCGGGTAAGCTTGTATTGATGGTTTTAATGTATGTTCCAATGGCTATGATTTCAATGTATTGATGTTCCAATGCTGTCGATGTATTTATGTTCCAATCCTTTCGATGTAAGTATGTTACAACGCTTTCGATGTAAGTATGTTCCAATGCTTTCTATGTAAGTATACTCCAGTGCTTTCGATGTAAGTATGTTCCAATGCTTTCGATGTAAGTATGTTCCAATGCTTTCGATGTAAGTATGTTCCAAAGCTTTCGATGTCAGTATGTTCCAATGCTTTCGGGTAAGCTTGTATTGATTTGAATGTATGGTCAAATGCTTCCGATGGAAGCCTGCACAATGGCTGAAAAATAAGTATACAGTGATGTCTTAAATGCAAGTCTAATTTTAACGGTTTTAATTAAAGTTTATACAAATGGTTTCAATAAGATCCTGAACCAAAGGTTTCACATACATTCTCTCCAGATGGTTTTGTGTAAATTTAACCGATGGTACTGCATCTGATTTTAATGTACGTTTTAATCTAGGCAACTTAAGCTTTTATGGTTTGCCCAGTCACTTAATCCCATTTGATAGTTTGTGCCATCGACTTGGATTTAATCCCACCTATTATCCTCAGATGTATCCTTTGTCATTAATCTTATTGTATTCTACTTAGAGTTAAAACGAGAAACATAATTTTTACAACAGATAAAGTAGTAAAAAAAGTTACCTGGCCAAGGTTTCCAAAGTTCATATTTTGTTTTGTTTTGTTTACTCTTGGTCTTATGGTTATATATACCGAATAAAGCTCTTGTTCTTCTTCTTAACAATAACATTATCTTCTGTACCATTCCTTAAAGGGGCACAAAGTATGTTGATTGGGTCAAATATGTCAGACTCTAAAAATAGTGTTATTATATCGAGAACTACTGGTTGTATCTGAAAATTATCAAATGCCTATCAGTTCAGTATAGTGAGAAAAAAGCAGCTTAAAATTGTAAGTTGTGATCGAAAACCCGACAATGACGCGCGTCAATGACTCAAACGTAATTTCGGAAACTTATCTACTGCAGACACATTGTATGGTAGTGTAAGCATTACACATAGGTAGTTTACCAGCAATTGGGACATATAACTTCAACCTCGTAACATTTATAATGCCTTTTGTCGATAATTATTGAAAATAACTAAATGTCATATTTTTGGCATTTAAGTGATGAAAATGCAGTTATTTCGACACGACTTGAACTTTAAGCAGGACACATTTTATATTGGTTACTAATTAAGCGACATACATGTACACGATTTTGAAACATACTCTGTGTCACTTAACGTTGGTTTAAGGATATGAACTTTTTCTCTCTCTCCAAAATTGCAGGTCCTGGATCATAAATTCCGAAAATAACTGATATAAATAATAATGAATATGTATTATCAATTCATCTTCCATTAAAAGTGCTTGTCGATCCTTCACGCTTTTAATGTGTCTTCTCACTGTCGGAATATCATTTTTCAAGTTCCATCTGGAATAAGTCCATGTGGTCTAACAACTGAAGTGCCAACAACCTCCGTACTAAGCAATTGGCTAGTTTCAGTTAGTAATTGCTGCAGAAGTGGTCAACAAATTACATACCTGCAAAACAGTATTGCAACACTTAGATAAATCTTCATTTTATTGCTTAAAGCTTTCCATCAAAATTTATGTTTTAGGTATGAATAGAGCACTTCTGACAGACGTATCACCAAGGTGAATGGGATCAGCTTTAAGATCGGCGTAACACCACATGGAGACGTATTGTAGTAGTCAATCATGTGTATGGAGTTTCATCAATTAGTGCTTTTTCGTTTTTGTGTGTTCATGACTGGATTCAAGTCACTAACTATCCACACCCCCTCTTATGAGAGAGCATTGTTGTTGTACAGAATCCTTTTTTAAAGATATAATTTTTTATATGTTTACTCCGATGAACCTTTTATTGAAAAGATAAGCTTCATATTAATTGCAAAGTTTGTTGGTCTTCCTACCTTTGGACATACCATTGTCTTTATAAATACAAAGTGTTAATATTCATCACATCTTCATCAGTTGAAAAACAATAATCTTCGTGATGACAAACATTGAATAAACAATTATATAAAATAATATTTTTAGTATCCTTTCAGGCCTTAAATTATTTTTGAAGTGTTGAATATTTTATGCTGACCTAATGACCCCATGTCAAAGAAGATTTCATATGAAGTTATTTTGCAAAGTGGGTGCAAGAAGTAATTGTGGCTTGATTCCCAAGACATTGAATAAAGAAGGCAAAACTCTTCAATGTCCCCCTTGGACTTCAGGAATACTAATACTCAATCTACTCTCACCATCACAAATAACCAATGAAAAGGTTGAGCATGAGCATTTTAAACAATACTAGCTGTTTGACTAATTAAGGTACTTGCATTCAAAAGTTTGAAGGGAAAGTCACCACCTTATATCTTGAAAAATAGCTGGTATTGCAAACCAAGACCAAAGTTTGTTGTTATTTCTTTTTTGATTCTTTTATGAATTTGTATTTTTATTTCTTTTTCAATTTGAGAGTTAAAGAAGCAATTTCATGAACTTAATGGTATCCATAGATGGTATGTTGACCTGGAATTTTCCTGGTGAAAGTCCAAGGGGTTAACATGTAAAAGAGTTATAGAACATAAAGTCCATGATGCAAGATGAGGCCATTTATTCGGCTTATAGCAACCTATATCTCACTTCTTTTACTACTAATGTAAGAAAGAAAGAAACATAGAAACAAAACAAATATATATGAATATGTCAACATATTTATTCATTCTAACATGATACATCATAACTAGCTTTAGCCATTGAATATAAAAATATAATCTGGATGTGGCTAGGTCACAGGTCAACTGTCAAGTCAAGGTCAAAGGTTAACTAGAACAAATTCAAGAGATCAAAATAGGGAATGCCCTAAGTCTTGATTGAAAAACATCCTAACTAAACTCTACTTTTTGTTCTACTTTAATATATAAAGTAAGATTGTTTAAATGCCTTTCAGCAAAAACATATTATTCTGCACTAACGTGTTTGAAACTTTTAAACTGTTTGGAACTAAAATTTGATTATACTTTTCTGAAAAAAATCTTTAAGAACTTACTCATTCTTTTTAGGGACAGGAAAACTAAATTGTAGAAAGAAATTGCCATCAAATGTAATGAGCTGATGGCAATTTCCAAGCCATTTGAGCAAAAACATCTAGCTTTTTCTCCTCCAATAAACTCTGTTTTGTATAACTGCAGTTAGCCACAGGAAGTTTCTAATGTATTGAAGAAAATTTACTTAAATGTATTGAAAAACAAATCTATAGGGGTGAAAAGGTACACTTTAGTTCTTGCTTGATACAAAGGGTGGTACAGAGGTCTTGGTTTGGTACATTTTCAGTTGGTACAGAACCAAGAATTCTGCTCACCAAAACTTTTACACCAAACTTAATTTACTCTTGAATATAAAGTATGAAGAATGTAATAGTAAAAACCCTCTGGGCGGTAGCATATGTTTTTGGTTAAATGAAGTAATCTCAAGAAAAGTTTCCAATCCAGAAGCAGTCTTAAAGATATGTACAATTAAGCTATGCGAATCCATTTCCTTGCCTCAAATTATAAAAAGGTGTTCACGCAAAAATATCTGCCAGTGGTTTGTGCTAGATACTTGATACTTTCTTTGATAACTATGGAGTTGAGGAATGAAATGTTTCAACCCTCGAAAGATATACATCTTACAAACTAATGTTTATTGGGGAAAATTTGAAGAAATAAATCTTTCAAAAACATGGTAATGCCCCTTTAAAACTGAATTAAAACAGTTAATTAAAAAAATATGCTTTATGGTAAAAACCAAAATGTCCCTTTGATGCAATGTACACAGATAATTTAAATACTGAAATTCCACTATTGAAGTTTGGAACTGTTTCACCCCTACAGATAAAGGGATATCTTTTTTAGTGTCAGAATACATAATAAAAGTCGGTTTTTGTTTCCATTAGTGTCAGAATGCATTGTTAAGGTTGCTTTTTGTTTTCTTTAGTGACTGAATTCAAACAGAATATACAATGTTTGTGTATCAATAATTTTGTTTAAAAACAGTAAGCATTTGGAAGATGTATCTATGTATACTGTTATTTTTCATTAGAGGCAGATAGGTTGAATGTGTAGGAAGACTCGGGGAATACTTAATATCTGACTAAGAAATCAAATTTTACATCAAAAAGAAAAATTTGGTAATCATTGGTTGATATGGCATTTCAAATATCAAATATCACATTTTGATAATCTTTCACTTCAATAAGAGCAAAAGCATCACATATTAATATCAATAAGTAGTTTGGATACCAGAATTTTTAAAGAAAATTATTAAATCAGCTAAAACATGCATTAATAGATTTGAAAAATGTCAAATGTTAAATGATTTTCATTCAACATTTTAAAAGACAATCAACTTCTGAGAAGATATCAGTGAAAATTGTAAAATATGCATGAACAATAAGAAGTCAATTTGATCTGATTGTTATTCAACTTTAACAGACATCCATTAACTGAGAAGAGCTAGGTTGTAATTGTAAAATGACCTAAAACATGCATGGATAAATTGAAAGATGACAAATCGTACAAGAAATTTCATTTAACAGAGATCTTTATCAGATCTATGTTATAATTGTAAAATGACCTACATATGACTGAAGAAGCTTGTCAAAGAACAGAATATATATAACTGTATCTATGTCAGAGATCACAAATGATAATTGTAAAGTGACCTAGAGCATGTACGACTATAACATTTGAACAATCAGATTTTCAATAACATGATAGTCAGACTATATATTTGAGAAGAAAAATGAAATGATTTTCTGAAAATTGACCCTAAATATAAATCATTTCAAATTTTGAGAAATAATGAGATATGTTTAAAAGATCACATTTTGGTAAAAGATGAAAAAGATTGAGGAGAAAAATGTGAAAATTGTAAAGTGACCTATATTCTGTGCATAAAAAGTCATGGTTAAGCTGTATGATTATATATATGTGTATATATTTATATGAGAGCTGACCATCAAAAACAATTTATTTCAGTCATGATATTACAAAGAAATAACCTTGGTATAAAATGTTTCAGGTAAACACATTTTAAATCTGAAAATCATTAAATAAATTAATTTGAAAATCAAAAAGCTTATTCCTTATAAAATTATAATAGTTATACTATTTTTTCTAAAAGGGGAAGACTTCTGAAATACATAGTAGTTACTCAAAGCTTCAGAATGGCTTTGTTGAATATCAGATATAGAGAGATTATTACTCGAGGCATTACTTTGTGTAATATAAATTCTTTAACACAAATATAAATTTAATATCACTGAGCAATAGCAAGGGTTCTACATCAATTTGCACAAGTTTCATAACAGTTATATATATGTCACACTTTCGAGCAGAATAATTATGTTAATACAGATTTTATTGAATTGCAGGTAAATATTCTAAAATTCCCCGCACCCCTTGTAATGGCATTCAGTGACATCCTTAACAATTGTTTAATGACATCACAGTTGCAAAATACGGGAACTTGTGCTTCAATAAGCATTGTTAAAAGTGATATGCGCACATGTGCACATATTGACAATATGCCATCACGTATGTTTTGACGTTTGAGTAATAACTTTTATCAATAAAATAGTACAATGGTTTATCTAGCATCTCCTTCTTAAAACAATAAGAGAAATCAAGAAATTAAAAATTTTCCTGAAATTCAATTGTAACAATATGATAATTGTCATTACATACTAATCGTCGTATTGTAATTGTCATTATGTAGTCATTATCATAATGTAATCAATGTCATGTTTTACTCATCGTCATGTTGTAGTCATTATCATAATGTAATCAATGTCATGTTTTACTCATCGTCATGTTGTAGTCATTATCATAATGTAATCAATGTCATGTTTTACTCATCGTCATGTTGTAGTCATTATCATAATGTAATCAATGTCATGTTTTACTCATCGTCATGTTGTAGTCATTGTCATGGTGAAATCAATGTCATGATTTATTCATCGTCATGATGTAACCATTGCCATGATTCACCTATTGTCCTGTTGAAGCCATTGTCATGATGTAATCATTGTCATTATGTAGTCCCTGTCATAACTAAAACACATATTGATGTAACATAATCATTTTATCTGATAATTTTTATGTTATGATCAAAATCATGATATTATAATTCTTATGATATAACTATCACATAAATCTAAAGAATTCAACCTTTCATGTCAAACATACAAATTTATTTTCGTCATTCTTCTCTAAAAACTGCAACCATCCATAACATATCATTCTCATTGTAGATGTTATGTTATCCTGTCACACTTAAGACATTCAAGGTCTTAGTTGGACTATAATTTACTTTAATAGACCAATGGATTGAAGGTCAAATTCAGGCAGAATGGCAACCTGTCACTCTAGCAACTTGGCTTTTACTTTTAATGAAAAGTTTTAGACAATTTTATAATGATATCAGCGTCTTGATCGGGCAGAATGGCCCACTCAAGCAACCTGGCTTTTACTTTTAATGAAAAGTATTAGACAATTTTATAATGATATCAGTGTCTTGATCTTCAGGGATGGTTGTCGTTGCAATATCATAATCTTTCTAATTTGTTTTAATTGTTTGATACCACTTTTGGATATTTCCCTAGATGGAATGAGTGCGGCAAGATAACATCACATTTCATATCAAATTAATCAAATACAGTACAGTTACCCAAGGTATAAGCGAATATATCTACAATCTTATATCTTGAAATATGTATTTGGACTTATGTTTAAGGTAGCACAAAATCCAGTATCACGAAAACTTCAGGATGTTGAAAGAAAGCATAATCATACGTTATAAAACAATTTACATTACTCGCATGACTGAGATTAAAGGCAGTTTAACAGATTAATAAAAATCTTGCTCAGTAGCTGATGAGACCTAAGAATATAAGAAATTTTCTATAGATCATTTTCCTTCAAATGAAAAGCAAAAATATTTTGGGGCCTGTCCAACATAAGGTCAGATGGTCAAGTGACTTTTTTTTATTGAAAACTTTTTTTCCCTTAATGATCCATGTCTAAACTCATATATGAGGAAACATTCACGATTTTGCATCATATTAATCAATAATAGATAAAGAATATAGATATTTTTTTATGCTAAACGGTGCTTTCCATTTTTTGGAGAGAATCCATTGAAACAAACAAAAATTCATAAATGAGATACAGATGATAATGATAGTGATGTTAATTTTGTACTTTGTCCTTGGAAGAATTTAATAGTTAACATTGTAGAATAACTTTATACCCTAACAACAGAGGTAGTTTAATACTGGGGCCAGTAACAATAACAATAGGAACAACAGCTAACAATAAAACACAATGAAATCACATGGAAGGGAGATTCACACTTTCTCAACTCTTGCAGCAACAATTGCTAGAAACATCAACAAATTGCATCAGGATATTGAACAGTGTTCAATGATAAGAAATGTACACTATGCTACCTAAATCATATACTGAATAGTATGTGTCATTGTTATATTAGGAGATCATTTAAAGGGGCAATAGCATGATTTTTTAGATAAAAAAAGTAATCTCATAAAAAAGCATGACAATGTTTTTTGATAAATAGAAGCAGATGACATTTGAATATACCATGATGGGTTAAGCTATGCGAATTGATTTTCCTACCTCAAATGATGAAAAGGTGTTTACACAAAAATGGCTGCCTATGGTTTACGCTTGATGCTTGATTATTTCATTCAAGACTATGCATCATTCGGATTTAGTAGCGAGATGTTTCGACCCCCTGAATAGAATACCTTTGGCATAAACTAATGTTTATTTTGAAAAATTTGAAAAAATAAATCTTTCAAAAAACATGCTACTGCCCCTTTAAACAAATTACTATAATTCTGAAAGCTCTTGCAATTTTATAATCAAATTAAGATCAGTCCATAACATCAATTGTAATAACTTCTGAAAGTTTATTTATTTTCTCTACATTAAAAAATCCTCATTTAAAAATAATCAAAATGTAGAAGCTAATAATAAAACCAAGCAAAATCAACACTGTAATTTTGTAAAAATCAACCCTGAAAAAGTCTTAAAATATTTTTGTTTGAATATAAAAAACAAACAAAAAGCATATAAAATCAAGGTAACATACAAATAACAACAACATCACAGAAATAATATCATAAATTATAAAATAACATAACATTTGATCAGGTTTACTGTTGGAATGTATACTTCATTCACTGCTTGTAGTCAGTTTAATCCTGACTACAATATAGTCCATTAAATGATATTTAACAAGTAAATGAAATTTATTTATACACTATTTTTCCAGGTATGCCAAAAAAGTGGGGGCAGGGGGTAAGCTACTCACAATATCTGCAAATCTGAAATGTTGCCAAATTGAAAATAAAAAACCCAAAATATAATACCATCCTTGAAACTCTTGCCGGTTGGGCTTATTATATTTTTAGATAATTTATCCCAATGAACGAGTAGAAAAGGAAAAATATAATGTCTGTACTAAATAATGTCAGCACTAAGTGGTAAAAATTATACTTTTATGCTTGCACATATCTAATTTGTTTAACATATTGTCTCATGAAATCCTTTAATCTGAAAATGAATAAGAAAACCCATATCATTTCTTTTATTCAAACACACTCTATTTTCATGGCACTGGTATTAGTTAATTCAAGTAAAATATCACTTTCGGTTACTTGACTTTTAAGTAAATAAACAACCTTATTCATACTAGATATAACAGCTGAAATCTCTTGTTACATTTATAAGAAATTGTAACAAATAAATTTTCAACGGCAACTAACTGATATATCAACACATCATGAATAACCTGGAAAATTTTAAAGGTTATTCTAACTTTAACCTTGTTTCTGAAGGTAACATTTCTTCAAGCATGATAGAAACATTGTAAACTATTTAAGGAACTCGTTTAATAACTTATCATTGATCAGGAAACAGTCGCCTAAAATTTGACAGCGTTTATACATTATTAAATACATAAAAGTAAATTTCAAATCTCTACAATATTTGGCATATTATTCAGATAAACATCTAAACTCAATAGCTTATGAGACCTACTGCGAGAAAAAACAAACTGATGTAGACCAGTCTTTAACACTATTATTTTCTGGTTGTCATAAAGGTGTGACAGAGAGATTGAGGTATTTATGGATAAAATTTAAAGACCTACTGACTATACTTCTAGATTTGAAGTATTTATGTAATGAAGAGCTGATGAAAATGAGGGACACTCAACTCCTTATGTACCGGGTATGTGATGACAGATTCTGGTACCACACATGTTGTTGACATTAGGAAAGGTATTCAGAAATTGTGGCTGTAAGATATGGAGGAATTTTAATATCAATTCAAATGTTCTTCTCTTGTTAATTATTTCCATAGAGGATACACACACAAGATCCTAATAATTGATGTAATAATTACATGGGCAAATGATTAAAATGTCTGCATAACTGTTTTTATCCTTAATATGCAAATTTGCAAAAGTCTTGCATCTCCATCGCTAATATACACTGAAAGGGTTTTCTGCATGCTAACCCTGTTTTTTGTCCCTGATTTGCATTGACGTTACACTGACATATATTGATGATAAAGAATTGTCTGCATCATCTTTATCACTGAGAAGCCATGCACACTGGCAAATGACAGACACATTTCATTGACACTATGAATTATCACTACACTACAAACTGTCTACAGAGGGTCATATGTTACATATCAAGGGTCAAGGTCATGAAGAGGTCATTACAAAGAAGACATCTTCTCTAATACTTGGAGAGGTCACATGATATCCTGCTTGATCACATGACTGAAAGGCAGGTGATGTGACGATCATGTGACTGCATATGTTGTGCCAATGAGAGAAGGCATGAGGTGGGTGATGACGCCGGGCGATGTCTGTACACGATGACAGTGATGATGATAGCAGTGATGATAGGACAACTAGAATGATGCGTCCCAGCCTGATGTCTCGTCTGGAGGTATATCCATGTCCGCTGGGTAGTTGTCAAAGTTGCTGAAGTCAGCAGGGCCTTTGATCTGAATGGAAACAAACAGGGTGTCTTGATACAAAATATCCACAAAACAATTTGGTGTCGAATTTTGATACTACAAGTTGAAAAATATTGAGAATAGAATGGGAATACCATTTTGATATGATATATATTTTACAAATAGCTTTTAACTGACTCGCTAAATTGTCATTAACTTCAAGTAGATGTTTTTTATCCTAGTCATGTTGACAAGAGTCAAGTATATACTTAATTATTACCTGACCCTTAAGAATTTGTTAACAGAACTGACTTGATGATGAGAACAGAAATGGACGGCAATTTTCGACCAGATTGAAAATCCAGTTACAAAACATAGTGTATGATTGTTTAGCCATAAAAAGGAACATAAGTCTGTCCGAAACTATTTTAATGCCTGCTCAATGTACCTTTGGAACAATAGGCGGGACCATTCCTCGTCTTGAAAGTCCATCCCAATCAAACCCTTGGAACCATCTGCAGAAAAAAAACACGTCTTTCTTATGTGGAGAAAAAAGGAGAGAAAAGGATATCAGAATGAAGAAATACACCAACATTGATAAATTTGTCTTGAGAGGAATCTTAACTCACTTGTGTTTCTTGATCTCCATGATACCGTTTTTGCCATAACCAAGTCTCTCAGCAGGATTCTCTCTGCACAGTTTCTTTATGAGTGTGTGAGCATTGCGTCCTATCTTACGAGGGAACTCTATCACATCTATTCCCTTTAATATCACATTGTATGTCTTCATTGGATCCGACCCAGAAAATGGTGGGCTGAAACATGGAGATGTAATATGTCAGTAATTAATCAAAGAAATTAGGAGGTATGATGCGACTACAACATTTTAAAGGGTTTTTATCTAAACTGGCAATGGTGGGACGGGACAAGGAGGTGACATCTGTCAGTTGTTATTTCATGAAATTACAGAGATCAGTTTATCGAATTGCCATATATTAGAGGATCTTTTTATAAATAACAATGTCCTCATAAAGGAAAGGCACTGACTATGATTTCCATTTTTGTGTGTTGAAAATTCCTTGCCCTTACCTTCCAGTAAGCAGTTCAAACATGAGGATTCCAAGAGACCAGTAGTCCACAGCATGGTCGTGTCCCTTGTTTAGGATGATCTCTGGTGCCACATATTCAGGAGTTCCACAGAATGTCCACGTCTTCTTTCCAGACCCAACTTTCTTTGCAAATCCAAAATCAACCTGGAGGGGGAAATGGATATGTTGATTTTGTTTGTGGGACATAATCGTTGACAATCATACAGATTTCTCTTGATTTGAGGTTTTTGTCCAGATTCCTAGGCATTACGGTTTGGCAAGTCACTTAAAAACTTAAAATGTTATATAATCCCTTATGAAATAACAATAGTGACCTTCAAAATAAGATTGACATTTTATAATTCTCAACTACTCAATGAATAAATGGTAATATATCAAAATAAAATTTGGTATCGATAGTGAGTGAACTCTTTGAGTGGCATTCTAGTAGTGTGCGGTATCAGGCAGACAAGGAGTTTTAATTAGAATCATATTCTTCATTTACAATAGCAACCTTTTGACAAAGATAGATTCTTATGAATACCCATTCAAAGCTGCAGGAGTCTTCTCATATCACTCAATTTCTTTGACCCGAAATTGCTATGGCAACCATCTTGGTAAAAGTTTAACCTACAGCTCAGGGGTCGTTGCACAAAGCAACTTGACCTTAGTGTCATTCTGTAACATTGCACTATAAGGCTACCCTAGTGATATAAGGTTACCTAGTGTTTTGTGCAACAGGACCCTGGTCTTAATTGAAGAATGAAACTGCAATTTTACTTTCATCTGAGATACATTATCTATCAACATGGATGCTCCATTCCGTAGTGTACACACCAGTTGATTTTTCAACTTCATTGTAATATAGGACATAAGGCCCACATTACTGAATAAAATCTGTCTGTACCCACCAGTTTGATGTATCCTCTTGTATCCAGCAGCAGATTCTCGGGTTTGAGATCACGGTAGATGATGCCCTTGTTGTGAAGGTACTGGAAGGCTTCTAGGACACACGCCACACAGAATCGGGTCATGTTGTCGTCAAAGTTTCCCCTGTGATAAAACCATCATATTTCATTTGCTAAATAACCTATAATGTTGACAAGTATTCAAGATGATTTTAACCCTTTTGCTCTCTTCTGGGATTTGAATCTTTATTTGAGTCTTCATTTAACATTCTCATAAACTCATACAAAAAGTATTTTCATAAAAAGGCATCTGTAATTATTACTATTATTATTATTTTTTATTTGTTCCCACAGTTCAATACAATCATTGGGATGATCTTACACAACACTTAATAAATAAATAACAAGTTCTAATGGCAATATGCATGACAAAGACATGGTAAAACAGATTTCAGTCAAGTATACGTTATAAAACTATTTTGAATAAAGGTAACCATTTGTTTGAGAATTTGGAAAAATTATTATTTCTTCTGGAAATAAAGGAATCTGTAATTGAAAATGAATTTGTAAGTACCTGTACAAGTAACTCACCTGTCTCTGAGTATGGTCCACAGCTCCCCTCCTAGGCACACCTCCATCAGCATGTACACATACTTCTTGTCTTTGAATGTCTTGTATAACCTACAACATAGTATTGAAACAGTTTCATTTCTTATTGTTATCATTATTATATGATTTCCAAAAAAATAAAGGCAATGGTTATCAAAAGTTGGAGAAAGCACCAAAAAATACCTGTTCTGCTGCACGGTGTCGGTTATATGGGTAACATGACAAATTTTATCGATGGTGTATTTTAAGTTCTGACTTTCTGAAAAACAATCTTTTAAATTTTAACCTTTGACGTAGTGTTCAAATTGTTGCAGGCACCAATTACCCAAAAATTGCAAGAACTTTTGAGTTTAGAGTGTTTAGTAGTTCATTTAACTTGTATTCATGTAAATTGGATATGTGAGATTACTTCTACTCCACATAAATATCATAAAAGGTGTTTCTTTTTCATATAAATATCAAGTCATATTAACCACTGAATTGGAGATGAATATGCAAGGTAAATAATATATACATTTTATTCAAGCACTTTTTGTAACTTGGCATGAAACTAAAGGTAAACATTTCCCGAAAACTACTAAATGTCCATAGAAATGGTATTGCCTGGCTCTGAAATTGTGGGTTGGAATTCTTCAAGAGCAACTCAGCCATTGAATTTCAAGAATTCACTAGTGCAACAATGCAAATAAGTGTCTTTTAAATGTAAGCATGTTAGGATAGATCTGATTCGATAACATCTATAACATGCTGACATCTCATTTTTATTCCTAACAGCAAAAGTTCCAACTATACATTCAAGAAAATAGATCCTAATGTGTCATTATTCCATATAAAGGCACCATACCATTAGGTACCTTATATAAACAGGTGTGCGATTTCAAATTAAACCACGTCCAGGATCCAATTATCCAGCGGCTCAAGATAATAGACATTGTTTGATCATAACATGTGACTATATCTCATAAAGAAGCCATCTCGTCAGGTGTGATATTAACAATGTGTGACATTATGAAATCAAACCATGGCAAAGACTTCATTATAAAAGATAAAAGACATGTCTGAAAGTCACATGTGACTATGTCTCATAACAGATCATTAAGTGAGTTATATGAAAATGTGACATATCAAATTAAGCCATTGACAAAACCCATCATTTGTTGTTTCGTATACCTTTACAGAGTGAAACATAATGATTATCAACATGAATCATGTCAGATTCAACAATTATTTTTTCAAAATGATAAACTTATTATATTATATACAGCGTGTTATGAATTAATTATTTTGATACTAGCTTTTTTGGCTTAAATATGGCCAGAATATAATTACATCTATATTTGGAAATAACATTTAGACTGAAAAATAAATCACAATAAGATTCAGGCTTAGATAATTCAGGAGCCATTTTCCAGAAATGTTTTTTCTGTCCAGACTTTTATGGGACGTCACATGTTAAGATATTACAGTTAAAGGATAGCGTGATTCCTTTAAAAATTGCCAGAATATAACTGATTTTCTGTTGGGGAAATAACATACTGAGGTGGAATAAAACAATATTGAGTGTTACACTGCGAATCATGTCATAATATAATTACAAATGACACTCCATTAAATAAGAACATAACAAAAACAAAATCTTAAGAGCTTAAAAAATGTTCCCAGATGAAGCACAAGATACATGATTTCATTAAGTACAACATTGAAAGTATCAATTTCTGCAAGGATTTCACTAGTGCGCATATGCAATTTATGACATTAGTAATGTTTGAAAATTGGAACCAATTGTTTTAATGACAATAAATCAATAAACACTGCAAATATGAGAACTAGTCGTATCAAAACAAGTACCAGCGATATGAAAGCATGAAAGACGCACGTCAAATATATAACCAGCTAGACAGAGATGACTCAATATGTCTATAAGTTACTGATGACATGAAACATGACCGGACCCCTATTGTCGTGAATCATGACATCTCTGGGCTTCTGTGATAACCACGACAGCTAATGAAGTCTGGCTAGGATATGTGTTATGATAGCAAATAGTACTGCAGAGTGGAGGTGGCGAAGTTACGGTTAGCACTGCAAATTCTCATCTAAGACTATTGCTGGAATTCCTCATTAACACCTTAATTACTGACAACGTTTCCAGGTAATAATTCTATATAGGTGACTAAAGAGGATCTTTAAGCGTATTTACGGCATATATTTTAAGAAAAGGAAATTCATTTCTATTTTTGAAAATATGTTTGATACAAGATTAGAACATAATTCATTTGCATATTGAGTCATGTTCTTGTTACTTGAGATCTGACAGAATGACAAAGCATGGAAATCAAAGAGAAAATGTTGCAATTACTCAGCTCTTTGAAAATGGAAAGTGCCGCCACGTTAGACCTAGGCCTTCTTGATCAGCCCAGTTTTTAAGTATTTGTAAATTTGTTGATATTTTATTATATATTCAATCTATATTCCCTTACTAAGTTATTTCAGCATATCACATAATGTGAAAAATTAATAACAAAGGCCTAGAAGTATGCAAAAAGAACAGACTCTATAAGTATCTAAACAACTGATAGAATGAGTTTGTATCCTGACTATCCCTCCTACTCTATACACTCAAAGGCAAAATAATCTCACAAAAAAAAGGTAAGATAATCTTATCTACAAGTGATGAATACTTTAAACTATAGTTACATCATATTTCAAAATTTCAATATTACGCTAAACAGTAACTCACTCACTCAAAAAGTCAACTATAGTAAGTTTAGAATTTTGAAACATTATCAAACCATGTTTCCTTAAAAAATGACAAGAGATTGTCGTTTTGAGTAGACAGATAGGATAATAAAAAAGGGGCTTTTTGTCTGTTTTTTGACATAATAAATAAATGATATGTCAACAAATTAACATAAAAGAATACATCTTGTTTAATACATCTTTAAGAAACACATATCCATATTTTATTTATTTTTACAAACAAAATTGAAACTAGCAATTTAAACTAATCAACAGAACTGTTTGCATGGCATTCAAGAAGTTGTCAGTATAAGGAAGACAAGGAATGTTATAGATTATCAACTTCTCCATACCTCCAAATGCTTGAAAATGATATAAGAAACTGAAATGTCGCTAGAAGTTGATAATCCACAAAATTCTTCCTTCCTTAATTACAGAAACTAACCAATATGGCTTTTTATGTATTCTTTAAAAAAACTAAACCTACTTATCTAACACATTCAAATTCAACAGTATCTACCAGTACGTTGTGTTTTACTCCGAGGAGAATGGGGTGATGTCTCTTTTGCACGTGAGTACAGATTCTCTCACACTATTGTCATGATGATGAGAATAGTTCGTTTCTTTCTCATTAGCATAGCACACCTTCCAGCTGGCATTCTCCTATTCTCCGTTTCCGTGTAGGTATTCCCAGACACATTGATTTTTACATTACTAAAAAAAGAGTGAATGATTACTTTTTGTCTTGTTTTTCAGAAGGCCATCGTGAGTCGATGTCTATTTTTAGACGAGACGCAAAATTGTAATTGTTTAACGAGAGATCTCTTAGTCATTTAGATACATTTAGATGATCATGATGAAAAAGTCTGAAAGGTAAATACCGACAGAGATGAATGAATCGTGACAAGTACTTTGAAAGCTTTTTACTACAAAATGCATTTAGTTTACATTCAATACAGTATCATAAAATTAAAAAATATATGAAAAAAGCACATTCTTTTTTTTTGTCATTAATCTTTATAAAGGGATAGAAACATGTTTGCTGTTTCTTTCTTATTGAAATCTTTGCAAAAGCTTCAAGAATGAATTATTACTGGTTTATTCGTGAAAATTGATTTTAGTTGCTTAAATAGATGCTTAGAGACATATTTATAGCCACCTTGTAATTAAGATGTCTATTTTTGAAGAATGGTTAATACATGGTTAACATTTAGCCTACTTTTACATTGCCCTGAGGTAATTATCACATACTTAGTTAACTTTAGTGTAATGTTAAAAATATATGTACATTGGGAGACACTCAACCAATGATAAGCCACTACAAATGTTGCTGAATCTTCATACATGGCATAATCCAACAGAGGCGATGGGGGTTTTTAGGGACTGAAATGGGGTTTTTTCCTTCTCAATGGGGGTTTTTAGGGTCTGAAATGGGGGTTTTCCTTTTTTTGCAGAACATATGATTTATCGTATTTAAAAATAACTCATTGTTTAACAGATGATTTATCAAGATAATATCTAATTATTTTTAGATAATATTTCAAACCTCATTGCAGGAATTTTGGTACTATCTTATTACAAATATTATCCATAAATTACTATGTTTTATTTGAAAAATAACTTTATATTGTGACATACAAATCTATAAGAATGCAGACAGCTATTTCTAACATAAATCATAATCCATTACAAATCTTTTAAACAGGATCTCAATAATTAACATTAGAAGTTTGTGACTGTCATGCCAAATTATTTTGCTTATTATTATCTTTATCAACTTAGATTGAATTATCACTTAAATCTGACATCAAAATAGTATACAGTTAATTGAAAATATTAATTGAGTAAGATTTCATTTCGAAAAGTCCAAATCTGTGATCGTCACATTGAAATTTAAAAATTACAGATCGTTTGTAATTATTTACGGATCGATGAGAGGACGTTGTTTACAAATGCACGAACGGCGGTTTATCGACAGTGCTTGAATGAATGAGCGTGTTTACTTCACGTAAATTTAACCGAAATTTCAAATAGCTTAATCGTACCTACCTCATTAAAACATCGATAATATGTTTTGTTTACAAATATTATTCCCAGAAACATGAATTAGATCGTGTTTTTAAAACTATGTACGAAAATACGACTCCGGACTGCCGAAGTAAATTTTACAAGTTGGTCGAAACCTAGCTCCAGACAGCGAGTATCCGCTCCGTGACGTCACTAATATACTCGCTGCCATCGTAGAGGTACTCGAAGGGAAGGCGCCCTGGCTTGGAGGTTGGGTCGAAACACGTGGTCGTGATAATTTCATGGCAACATATTACCGATACAACAAAAAATGTTTAAATAAACCATAATCTGTTAAGCAGTTATTCGTATTTTAATTAAAATAATGAAACATACAATAAATACTTTTATTTATTCATATATAACTCGAAGAAAGACAATCGTAAAGAAAATCATGGACACGAGTGCGTAATTCCAATGTTATTTGTCGTTAAGAAAAGGCATTGAATTTCCAAACGGTGTTTCCTTTTTATAGCTCCTGTAAGATAATGTTCACGACTTCAACGTTCATTTTCGGTAATTTGTGCGATTATTAAATCTTTTGAAGTTTAAGAGGTATGTTGTCGATCTTATTAGTCTATTATAATGATATTGTAATATCTTTTCATTAACTTAAACGTAATTCATCGAGCGTCAGCTATCCTATAGGAATATAAACTACTAGATAATTAATTCTCGAATCACCGATGTACAATAACAACGTGCTCTTGCGATCGTATTCTGACAAATATTTGTTTTAATTTCGACTAAAAACTATTGATAAGTTTGAAATTTTATCAAATCGAAGATTTAAAATAGGTAACACAGCCTTAGAAAAATCATTCTTAGCACTTCTCTTAAAATCGGGTTTTTTCCATACCCGATCGGCTACGCGGGTTGGGCGGCCTGAAATCGGGTAAACCCGCAGAAATCGGGTAATATGCCATGTATGAATCTTATCTAGCAAACGACTGTAATATTTGAAAAGTGGTGAAAATCATTCAAAAGAAAACAAGTTTGAGAGACTGTTCATATAAAGATTTTTTCTAGGGAATATCATCACATTTCCTTCCCACAATTCTATTCTACAAATATTAATTGATATATTCCCATGTGACCTTTGTTTTAAGTTTGCCATATTTCTTGATTCTTTCACATTACCTTGGCTTATCAAATTTGCAACATGGATGCTTGACTTATATAACCAATACATATCACTTTGCATCTTGCATTGACTATATCCTTCTTACTGAAGCCTTATAAGAGGTATAGAAAGAACACTTCACTGATTGAAAAACAATGTTAGTAGAAACAAATAAGAATTCTCTATAACTAACCAAGAGTAAGGGGTACAGAGTGAACATAACAATATCTATTGATCATTAAAATATCATTCTTTTGTTCCCTAAACATCAGTGTTTCTCTATATTGCGATTGCTGAATCACTTCCATGCTGTATCTCTATTGATCATTAAAATATCATTCTTTGAGTCCTAAACATCAGTGTTTCTTCTATATTGCACTTGCTGAAGCACTTCCATGCTGTATCTCTGTTGATCATTAAAATATCATTCTTTTGTTCCCTAAACATCAGTGTTTCTCTATATTGCGATTGCTGAATCACTTCCATGCTGTATCTCTATTGATCATTAAAATATCATTCTTTTGTTCCCTAAACATCAGTGTTTATCTATATTGCGATTGCTGAATCACTTCCATGCTGTATCTCTATTGATCATTAAAATATCATTCTTTTGTTCCCTAAACATCAGTGTTTCTCTATATTGCACTTGCTGAAGCACTTCCATGCTGTATCTCTGATGAAAACAATCATTTTGTAACCTGTTAATTGTACCCACGGGTGTCTCTGCAGTGACCTACAGGAAGTGAGTGATTATGGCTTTGCGTAGAAAGGCATGCTTAGAACAGTCAATGTATTCTCATGTACCGTCCTAAGAACATGCCTCGGTAATTTGTATCGGTGAGTCCTAGTTTACTAACCCTCTTGCCATTTTTGTTTCAACGAAATCCAAAAACAAACTATTTCTACCCTCGTCAATGTTGAAATAAATTAAGCCTTAGAAACATTTAAATTTTGTAAGTCTGCCTTAATGGAGTCACAAAAAAATCACACACTGCTGCTTTACTTTGATCCTTAGTCGGGCCTAACGGAGTCACCAATAAGGACACACAGGTGCCCCACATCAAGCCGTAGTCAGTCTAACGGGAGTCACCAATAAGGACACACAGGTGCCCCACATCAAGCCTTAGTCGGGCCAAACGGGAGTCACCAATAAGGACACACAGGTGCTCCACATCAAGCCTTAGTCGGGCCAAACAGAGTCACCAATAAGGACACACAGGTGCTCCACATCAAGCTTTAGTCCGGCCAAACGGAGTCACCAATAAGGACACACAGGTGCTCCACATCAAGCTTTAGTCTGGCCTAATGGAGTCACCAATAAGGACACACAGAAGCTCCACATCAAGATTTAGTCTGGCCTAATGGAGTCACCAATAATGACACACAGAAGCTCCACATCAAGCCTTAGTCTGGCCTAATGGAGTCACCAATAATGACACACAGAAGCTCCACATCAAGCCTTAGTCTGGCCTAATGGAGTCACCAATAATGACACACAGGATCTCCACATCAAGCCTTAGTCGGGCCTAACGGAGTCACCAATAATGACACACAGGATCTCCACATCAAGCCTTAGTCTGGCCTAATGGAGTCACCAATAATGACACACAGAAGCTCCACATCAAGCCTTAGTCAGTCTAACGGAGTCACCAATAATGACACACAGGATCTCCACATCAAGCTTTAGTCTGGCCTAATGGAGTCACCAATAATGACACACAGAAGCTCCACATCAAGCCTTAGTCGGGCCTAACGGAGTCACCAATAATGACACACAGGATCTCCACATCAAGCCTTAGTCAGTCTAACAGAGTTACCAATAAGGACACACAGGTGCTCCACATCAAGCTTTAGTCTGGCCTAATGGAGTCACCAATAATGACACACTGCACTCTACTTCAATCCCCAGAGATAACTGTCCTATACTTAGAACCTGGAGGCTTCATCTCCAAGCCAATACTGATGATTCAAGAGAGATGATTATCAATGACATTGCCTTAACAAACCATTTTCTCACAATCTTGAAACTGATTGGCTCTGTTGTCTGAAGAACCAATGCCATCTATCATCATGATCATTGAAGAAAAGCTAGGCCCTTCATTCAAACCCTTAGATGGGAGAATTAGAGCCCTCTTCTGCTGTTATTGGCAACAAACAGTGAATAACTTAAGCTAACTTGGTTTCTATGGAAACTACCACATAAAATCAATTTCTGTTTTCATTGTCAGAGGAAGATTTATTTTTGCCATAACTCCCTTATTTTCAGGATGAATATAAGAGTTTTCGGCAATCTGATTGGTTGACTCTAACATTCAATGTTGCGTAAATCATAAAATAATCAAGTGTTTGCTACTAACTAGGTTATGTCCCTTGCCACTCGAGATGACTCAAGTGACTCCACAGCTATAATCATTTGGTCTATATTAATGCCTCTAGCATAGTAATCTCCTATCATAATCCTCTGTAAATAAGCTCCCTAAGAAACTATATATCAACCCTTATTGATTCATCAATAGGTGTAAGTGAATAAAAAATATATATGATGATGGTGTGGTAAAGAAAAATGTAATCAAACCCTGGAAATGAAATACAAGCAAAGTTTATTGAATAGAATGAATTCATTCATTGAAATCCCTTTGAAATCTACATAATGAAAGTCTTAAATTTCAAAGGTCATTTTACATGGGTATCTGAAGCGTTTATCTACTCTTTATTACACATTTCAAATCAGAAGAAAATTCTTTAAAAGGATATATCGACAGTCCTATGTGGGTATTTTTGTGGAAACTAAATTCAAGGGGACATTCCAATTTATACATGTATGTTATTAATACATGATTATGACATAATCCAGTTGAAACATGTTCCTGAGGGGAACATTTTGGTTGAATTAGATTATATAGCCTTGGATATCTGAAGCGTTTATCTACTCTTTATTACACATTTCAAATCAGAAGAAAATTCTTTAAAAGGATATATCGACAGTCCTATGTGGGTATTTTTGTGAAAACTAAATTCCAGGGGACATTCCAATTTATACATGTATGTTATTAATACATGATTATGACATAATCCAGTTGAAACATGTTCCTGAGGGGAACATTTTGGTTGAATTAGATTTTACAACTAGATGAATGAGAGCACACACTCAGGAAAATAAAACAAGAATGAGAAGTGAATTAAGCTATTGATTGACGCAACAAGCGTGAAAAGCCTTGCTACAGCATTACAGGGCAATTACAAATTCTATCACAAATCATTTGTAAATGTGTGGATATTCTATCCGTAAATATCGCTATTTTTCATAATTCTATATAATTAGGAAAAGAACAGCACATTCTTAAAAGTCATTTCCAAACAAAAATGGTGAAGGAATAGCAAGCCATGAAGCCTCATTTTAACAATTTAAGAGTTTACTAGCAATTTTTTTAATATCATACATGTGACAATATAGAAAATGTCCCAAAAAATCCAGATTTTCTTGTCCATTTCTTAATGAACTTAATGGTTATACCCTTTTGGAAAGGATTAGTATTTCAAAGAGCGTCATTAACATTCCATTTACAACAAAAACTATCTTTTTAAGTACTCAAAATTTTGACATTTAATTAATGAAGTTTTAGTGGAATTTTCCTTATATCAATGATACATTATCCTTCATAACTAAAGTATAATGTCAAGATATGTTGATTCGGTGTCTTGATATTCTATTTGAAATGTCAGGCATCAAGAAAGAGAATACTCATATCTCCAAGAGTAATAACTTGAATGTTAACCATCAATCATATATATATCGGCAAAATTGAGAACTGTATACATCATAACGTCTTGAATGGCATAATTCTATGAAACATTACTCTTGATGAAATGATATATCTTCAAAGACAATATAAAAGTTTATGTGGCCATAATCTAGAGTAGCAAATTTATCTGTAAACAAAATGTCAGTCTCAGAAATTTTTCTTCTTGAGAAAATGATGAAGAGATTTTTTGGAGTCGCCCCTATAGCTCTTATTAGGGCTCACAGAGTCACGAACTCTACATTTTTTAATTCCCTCTGGCAAAGAGTCATGTACATCAGATCTACTCTCTCTTGTACATGTGAAGAAGTCAAAAATCCAAAAAAGCTCACAGACAGATGTACAAATGGACAGACAGAATCCAAAGATAAATGCCATTCCATAAGCTAATCAGGCCTGATTTAAAGTGTTCTTACAAAGTTTATTTCAAAGTTTTCTCTCATTAAATCTGATCATGACTTGTTGACTTTTTAGAATTTGTCTCATGATCTAAGATGTTATTAACTGCCATAGTATAATTATGCAAAGAACTTTCATCTATAGTACTTCAAGAACTTGACAGTGGTGATTAAACATATATTACCTCCGAGGACTAACATAAAAGTAAATTACAATTTTCATTTGTGATCTTTGTGGTTTCTTTGATTATTTGAACAATTATATAATGACATTTTATCAAGGAATGTTGTCACAAAATTTCATTATCTTTTACCCTTACATTCTATAAAGGAAACTGCAGACTCCATGTAAGAGTGACCTTTTTTGCAAATGTATCCTAACGGGATAATTTAACTAAAGGAACATTTTTGCAACAGACGTGTAGTCATAAATATCAGTAAAAGCTGTTCAAATATGCAATCACTGAATAAAAAGGCCTCAACCCTCAAAAAAGAACTGAACTCAAAACGATACCACTTTACAACAGCTGTGACATAATAAATAGCATTAAAAGCTGTTCAATTATGTAATCACTGAACAACAAGGCCTCAACCCTCCAAACTGAGCTAAACTCACAATGATTAAGAAACTGGTGTCCACCTGAATGTCTTACCTTGCAATGAAAGGTGTCGTAGCTTCATTAATGATCTTCCTCTAAATCGTCAAAACCCTGCTGAACTCACAATGATTAAGAAACTTATGTCCCCCTGAGTGTCTTACCTTGCAATGAAAGGTGTCGTAGCTTCCATAATGATCTTCCTCTAAATCATCAAAACTGAACAGAACTCACAATGATTAAGAAACTTGTGTCCCCCTGAGTGTCTTACCTTGCAATGAAAGGTGTCGTAGCTTCCATCATGATCTTCCTCTAAATCATCAAAACTCTGCCGAACTCACAATGATTAAGAAACGTATATCCACCTGAATGTCTTACCTGGCAATGAAAGGTGTTGTAGCTTCCATCATGATCTTCCTCTCTGAGAAGACGTGTTCCTGTTGTCTTGTGTCCACAATATGCTGTTTCTTAAGGCACTTCAATGCGTATGTCTTCGTGCGATCTGAGCTGAGCTGAACCTGAGAATTGATAATTTTGCATATGAAATTGTTCAATAAGATTTTGAATAGGAGAACTTATCAAATGATTCTGTTTTGACTATTTTACATTGTTGATAAATGATCATCAATAAGAATGACAGTTATTTAAGAACTTCTATTCCCTGTTATTGAGATCAGAATATATCACAAAGCATTTTAAAAAGTACACTTTATTCTTGTTACCTTATTGTATATTAGCTGTGCGTGTACATATTATGATATTCATTAATTGTACAACAGGCCTTTGGCCTTCAGAACAAGAAATAAACTCAAAAAAATACTTTTTTAGGTATTAAAAAATATTTTTTAGGTATTTACTGACGTGAGTTAAAAAACCTACACACAGATGTGAAACGCTGATTACTAACAAATATCAAACAGGCCAAGCTTTCTTTCTGACCACTTTCCAGTGCTGCTATCAAAGACAATATCATAGTATCAGATTGTGTTGCCAAAAGTTAAAGTGCTAACATTTCTGATTTGATCTAAGCTGAGATTTTCTGACCACTTCCACTTTCTGCCACCTAAAATCAACAAGCAGAGTCAGCTATATCCCCCGCCAAAGGGAAAGGGTAGTTAAGGATACTAGTTGTGGAATATTGAACAGTGATCATGTTGTTTTTCTACAAACAACCTTTAAGAAATCCTATGTTACGTTTCCATGGAAACGGGTAAAAATAAAAATGCAAAGAAGTTGAAAACCCCAAAAGGCACATCTACGCATGATGCCCGTTGCACATACCAAATTTCGTCGAGCTAGGTCTCACCGTTTTGGAGTTGTGCTCCGGAAACATTAACGGGTAAAAATAAAAATGCCAAGAAGTTGAAAACCCAAAAAGGCACATCTCCGCATGATGCCCGTTGCACATACTAAGTTTCGTCGAGCTAGGTCTCACAGTTTTGGAGTTGTGGTCCTGAAACGAAATCCTATGTTACGTTTCCATGGAAACGGGTAAAAAAAAAATTGCAAAGAAGTTGAAAACCCAAAAAGGCACAACTCCGCATGATGCCCGTTGCACATACCAAGTTTCGTCGAGCTAGGTCTCACAGTTTTGGAGTTGTGGTCCAGTAACGAAATCCTATGTTACGTTTCCATGGAAACGGGTAAAAATAAAAATGCAAAGAAGTTGAAAACCCCAAAAGACACATCTCTGCGGACGAACGGACGGACGGAGACCATTTCAATATCCCCCACCAACTACGTTGGGCGGGGGATAACTAAAAGCATGCAGCGATATCAAGCAATGATTAAGACATTATTCAAGAGTTTTCTGTGTAACAGTGTCAATGCCCAAGATGTGGCACAAAGGCTTACTATGACTATTTGTGAACCTTTTAGAAGACATCAAATAAAAAGATATGTTTGATAATATTTTGATATAGAAAAATTGGTTTGTATATTTTCCAAGGTCTAAAATAATTCATCTGCAATGGTATATGATAGCTTGTCTTTGATATAATTCCTTAGATTTTCTGTATAGCTTGTGCATCAGTACCCAATTTGCAAGGTATATGGCATCAACAAACACTTATCATTTATTAAGTTTGAAAATGCATCTGAAGGTTGTTAATTTTTTTAGTAGATATCTTAACACAAAAGCAAACATCATTATGAAACTGTTATGTAAATTTTAAAATATCCTCATGTATTGAGAACGATTTGTAAAGTGAATTGCTCTTTCATTGATAATAGGATTTTTAAATAGATATAACATGCCTTTTTCTCCTTATAGGTTTTCAAATTAAATAATATCCTTTATATTTAGAAGATAATATTGCCTACAGGTCTGTGTACCTGAAATGATAATGGGTACAAGTTCAAATACATGGAAATAGCTTTCATTCCATTTTCAGGATTCTCATGATTATAAATATCTATCCATTAACTTACGAAATGTGTCTGTCTGATGTAGATATAGAAGGTACAGAGAGGTGAAACAACCAAAATCAATCAATAATCTTGGCATCACAGAGAGATGATTTATATATTTTTCGAAAATAATACGGTTTTCCATATGTTAAATGTTCTTATCTTTAATTGGTTTAGTTTCTTTAACACAATTATGAGATATTATGGTCAACAGGACTATAAATGATAGCATTTTAAAAATTGAGATAGTAACAGTTTGATTTCATTTTCCAAAAATACATAAAATGGTTTTGATATTGAATATTCTGAACTGTTTTGAAGTGGTTTAAAAAAGAAATGCTTCCAATCTACCATTTCTAATGTTTTAAGTTAAGAATGTATTTATAGCAAATGTCTTTTAAACTTTTAAATAAATTAAATGAAAAAAACATTTTAAACTTCAAAGATATCCTTTCTTTTTCCCTAACCAAAGTATCAAAGCAAATAGAAGCAGATTGTGGTTGGGTGGGGGAGGGGTTTATATGAATTAACTCAAATTGTATCAGTCTTTATTGCTGCTGTTCACTTAGTATGTATTTTGTATTCTGTCAAGGTACTTTGTATGACTGATAATCCGTCTGTCAACCTTGTATGTCTTTGTTCATCTATTCATCAACTTTGTATGTCTTTGTTGTTTCTTCAGTCGACTTGACATACGTTTGATTTCGAAATAGTTTACTTTGTAAATATTGTATTTGATTGTTTATAAATATTTGCTATTATATAAGTATTTGCATAATTCAAATAGTTTACTTTGTAAAAATGCTATTTTCTTGTTTTTAAATATTTGATATTATATAAGTATTTGCATTATTCAAACTCTCTCTGACATAGCAGACCCATATTATGAAAGTAATGCTTCCTACATCCATGTAATTCACTCTCCGAAAGATCCATCGTCAGTATTAAGCTACCAGCCTCCAGAAAAAACAAAACTAACATGACCCTATTGACACAGAACCATTTTGTATGTCTTTGCCTTAGTAATAGTTTACAATGAAGATTACAACAGCTGTTCATACAATGTCTATGTTATTCTACCACTACTTGAACTATCATTCTCCTAGTCAACAGCCATCGCTTCACAAATCTGCAGAATTCCTGTGAGGTAGACAGCAGTCTGGCATTGTGATATGCAAGTATTGATAAAGACTTAGGAATTTGCCTGCACAAATGCAATAAAGATGATCTTAATGCGATTGGATCTTAGTTCTCAAGGGTATTCCATTGGAATACTGATTTCAACAGCCAAAACAACAGTATAGGAATGCTACAGTCAGAGAAGGGAAAGATAATATTTTCTTCAGACAGTTTTGGAATCTACAACTGTCAATGTAAATGAGGACCAGATTATGTCAACACAATAATTTGGTTCTTTTCAAGTGGGACTGATATTGGCGAATCTCTAAGGCCATAGCAATTTGTCTGCAGTTGGAAAAAAAGGGATTTAATCAGACAGTGAATGTAAATGATGGTCATATTATGTCAACAGGAGAGGTTCTTTTCAAGTGGGGGTGCAATAAAGAAAAAAGTTGACTAAACCTTTTTGACTATTGCAATTTCTTTGCAGTTGGACATAGTTTAAGAGTAAAATCTTTATCTGGTTATTTCAGGATGAATCAGGCTAGTCTTACTGATAAAGGTTTGAGTATGCTGAAAGGTTCTGTCAATCAAATTAGTTTTTTTTAAGCATAAATATTTCCAAACACACATTAAAAGGAGAGGAATTTAAACAACTAAAAAGATTGCAAGAAAATCAAGTTTTTAGATTAAGAAAAGTTGCAGTGTCTTTTTTACAAAGGCAAACAAAAAGTTTAAGTTAAAAGGAAATTGGAATAATTTTATCTATTATTTGTCTATAAGGGATTTAGTTCTTTTAACCCTTTCGAAAAATTTCTTGAACCTGTTTTACTTATAATTTTCAAGACTAGCATAGCCCGTAGCTGTGGCCCATACTAATTATACAATTATATGCTTCCCATTTACCTAGCAGAATTAACACCTTATATCAGTTCTCGCAGGTACAACTAAAGGGCAGAGGGAAACCAAATCTTTAGTATAAAAAACAAAAGATTGCTATCTTCAGAGCTAGAGTTTTTTTAAGCAGAAGTTAAAATTATCTAAAAGTGAAAGGGCATATGCGAGGATAGGCAAATGGGGCCTTGCCATGCCATTTGCTATTTATTTCTTCTCAGCCAAAATAAAACATGTTTTCCTGTACTGTGAGAAACAAATAAGATCAAATGTGTGCATTACAAGGTTTTATTTAATTCTTTTAAATCATGAAACATGTGAAAAAACTCAAAACTCAAAACAATGAGCTTTCTTGGACCGTATATAAATCATTTTATTAGTCCATAGAAACACAGTATCTTGGCACCATCCCCATTTGCAGTGACAATTCGTGTTTGAAGTTGGCGTCAGAAAAATAAAGAAACAAATTTGTGAACAGAAACTAATTTTACTTTCCTTAGTCTTTTTTGGTAAGATATTTGATACGAAACCTTTTTAAACAAAGAATGAGATATTTTTTCAGTCATATTTTTACATTCTGATAAATGCTCATACACATCTCATATTTGAATATATTTGAATGAGAATGGATTTTTGAATAACGACGATTGCTTTTAGAATTTTTTCAAAAACAATTTGAAATTCAACTCAGACAAAAAATAGGAAAATCTTGAAAATATTAAAATTTGAACCTGCTCACATGAATAAACTTACCAATTCCACTCTGCCAAAACCGCCCATTCCTAACGTTGCCACAACGTCCAAGTCTTCGAGATTAACTCCCTGGAACTCTGCGTTAACTTCTTGAGCGAGAGAAGCAACGGAAGCATCACAGCCACTTGGTCTGAGATAAAGAGATAAAGATAACAGTATGTTGATACATAAGAAAAATAAAGATAATAGAACTATATACAGAGATGACGATTCTTTAAAAATTAAAGATGAAAGGAAGTACTCACATCAAAATAAAGGTATAAATCAGAAACATGAAGATAAAGGTGTAAATCAGAAACATGGATTTAAAGGAGATGTCAAATGCTTATAAATCTTTCCAAGAGGCATTTTAAAGGATATGGTCTGAAATGTTGAGATAAAAAATATAAAAATTCAAGTGTCAGACAAAGTTAAGTACAATTATCAGGAAATTGAAAGTTGAGAGAAAATGGCCTGAAAAACAAGAGACAAAAATCTGAATGGCCATATGATTGAAATATATATGACAAATAAGTGAAATGTCGATCTTTCCCAAGGTTCTAATGAAAAACAAAGCTTTTTAAGGATTGGAGAAATGAAGAGGATATAAATTGTCACATGTCTGACATATTTGCTGTGTAATTGATAGAAGAATAAAAGAAGATTTGCAGCCTTCAAGATTTTTCTAAGCATTTGAAGGATAAAATGGATATGGGCTGAAACTTTTGACAATATTACCATGCATATGGGCTGAAACTTTTGACAATATTACCATGAAAACAAAAGGTAGTTTCATTTGTTATGAGAAGAGGCATAATGCAAATAAGGATGATCCAGGCAGCTAGAATGAACATGGAGCTTGTACTCAACTATGCATTAATTTGTCATATGTCCAACATAATTTAACCAGGTAATGCAACCATGGTATGAAGTTAGAAACATTACTATTGCAGACAGTAATTACATGTTTCTAAATAAATGAATAATGACAAAGATGAATTTCTAATTTAGATATTCATAAGACAAAACTTATAAATAATAAAAAGATAAACATAATTGAACCTAAAATATAAAATTTCATGTCCTTTAATTAGATAGAATATATGATGATTATCATCACTGATAGATGTGTATAACATAAAAGTGCTTTTCAGAGAAACCATTTTTCAATTTATCTATCAGTACATGAAAGGATGATTTTAAAAGACTTTCATTCATTTTAATTACAGAACATCTGATTACATCTATTAATAAAGAAATGGAATAATGCTTGGAAAATTCACTTTCTAATAAGCGGTATTAGTTTACTAATAATAACTTAAGACTAGTGTTATTTACCGAAGACTTTCTACACTTAATGCACTAACCAGCAACCTAAATACTAATTATTTCTGTCGTATGTATCTTATTACCATGATCTATTATAATTTGATTGGTCAATAACAAACGTCCATCAAATAGAGCTGGACGGTGCAAATAATCTGTCCTGATGGAAATCAATAGAGCTACTGACCAACCCCCAGAATCTTATTATAAGAGATCGCTTCATTACGCCTGATGTCTTTATGCATTTACTTGAATCAGTAGAAAATACTGTTTTTGCTGCGATTTTTTTTATTAACAAATTCATGAACTCATTTAAAGGGGGTCACCTACACAGAAAAGGAATTATGTAAGGATATTTTTTACTCAATGCCTATTTGAATATAATCTCAAAACTCCATTATACTATAATTACCATGCTTTTAACAGTAATAATTTAATTTCCATGGTTCCATGCCATTTCCATTGTGTTATGAATGACGGTTGTTTTAAAAAAGAATAAAATAAATGAAAAACATAAATTTGTTATATTTTCACATATGGAGGTTCTTTATTTACCCGAGGAAGAGGCCTCAAAATGCTTTAAAACATAAAAATAGGTATGTTGAACATATCTATGTATTGCATTTTATTAGATATATATTTATATATGAATGGTTTTCTTTCCATTAGTCTTCAACCACAAATTCTGTCACTCTCTACAATAGCATCCTATAGTGGTTCCAAACTTTTAGACTTTTACCAAGCACAGACAAGCAGTTTTTCTGAGTCCTGAATGTTTTTCGATTTCAATAAAGTTTAAGAAGGTAGATCAAATTATTGAGTTGCCTACTGAAATATGATATTGTGTTATAAAAAGCTTTGATGGAAATGCTGACTGGATCAGGAAAAAAAAAGATTGTTTATTTACACTAGTTGTGAAAAAGTCTTTTTTCAAGATATGATGCATATCAAACACTGCTTTTGTTTCATATGCAACTCATAACCTTCTTGATATGAAGAAGATAGATTGTGTTTATCTTATAAAAAATCTATATCTATTTGAAACACTTTTACTTTAATTCTATATATTTGAAACACTTTTACTACCATTATATAACTGGTTCATTTATTTCTTAACAGGATTCATATGGGAGTCTTTTATAGAAAAACTTATCTTTTATTGTTAAAAATGATTTTTTTACTGTTCAAAGTTTTCTTTTATCTTTTTCAATTTGCAAAGCCTTTCTATTCATAATGTTAGTTTCTCTGTTAATATCAAACATTTTCAACTGCCAAAACAATAAAATCTCCTTAAATCAATAAAAATGTTCAATCTCTTTGATTTGTATCACATAAAACATCAATATTATGCATTTAATGATGAAAGAGAACTATACACAAGGGTTTCTTTATGATAAAATTATTATCTTCATCAACTAAATTTAAGATAAGAAGAATTCATGATCAAACACATAACACATATGATTATTAAATGGCAAATATAACTAAGAAAATTTTACGATATAATATTATATTTTTTTGATCAAATTCATGAAAGAAAAATAGTGGTTAAATCATTATTATTTTTTTTTACATAAGGTCAAGTTTGTTTAAAGTTTGGAAATTCAGTAAAAAGGGCAAAATATCTGAAATTGTCAATTCCATGCAAAATCCATTTAAGATATGAAATGATTGCATTAGTATTGAATATACAACAAGTTTTTAAACAAGTTTTTTCAGTCAGTATGGTATAGTTGAAATCATATTTGTGAACTAAAAGATGAAGAAGCACAGCAAACTTCAATCAAGCAAGTAGTTGATTATTGGCAGAACTTGATTGTACTAGAAAAGTTTCCATTTCTACATAAGTAAATGTCAGTTTTCTTGTTTCATTATTCATAAGTCACTGCCAAAAGATGACGGATAAAAAAATTAAATCCACTGTATCTCATAATGAGAACGAGGCAATTTAGAAAAAGTTCAAATTATTTAAAAAGCATAAATCTATGAGATAAAAATATTAAAAACAACTAACAGTAAAATATATTTTCTTCATTCACTGAAATGAACATGTACTGTTCAAATTATCATCAAGCAAAATTCGCTGGCTTTAAATATTTTTAAATGTCACGTCAGTGATAAATTCTATTAAAAATTCAAATAAATACTTGACTTAGTCATTTCCTTCTCATGGATGATAGATTAGCAACAATATAACTTAGTTACTAAAAGATTGTTAGTAAGAGATTTACTACTAACATTTATCATTTATTTTCTTCTATTCTATTTCATAACTTTTCTTCAAAATAACGAAAACAACCTTACAATAAAACTGCAAGTTTATACTGGTAATTCCCATCAATATAGCTTCTATGCTCTTAAATATTAGAAAATAACATTACTTTTAAGCCGCAAATTCATTCAAACTATTCCTTTCTACTAATTTAACATTTCATTCTATAAAATGGTAGATTTTCTACATTACAAAATATCAAAAATGGTAATTTTATTCTATAAAATATTAGATTTTCTACATTATGAAATATTGAAAACTTTACTTATTATGTTGGATCTTTTCTATTGGCACGGCTTGAGATGGCATTCTGTCACTGCAAACCACACAAGTGAAGTCACACAGCTTTTCTAGGTGCAATATATTCTAAAGCAAGACATCTCAAACAACCTGTTTACCTTGGCTGGATCTCAGCCTTGCATGCTTCAAACGTATATGTAACAGAAGTGATAGTGAGATCACCTCCCGCGGGATTCGAACCCGGGACCTCCAGGTGAGAGTCCTACACTCCTCCGATTCAGCCAAAGAGATATCCCTCTGGCCAAAGCCAGTAGGAATGCTTTTACTTCACCCTGCCACATACACCCCCTCCACAAAGTGACTCGTCCTCGAGTCAAGCCATTTGGAGTTTTCAAGTACCTCAGTTCGACGTACTCAGGGTGCAGTGAGCACTAGGGAGTTGCCCTGGCCCCACGTTGGGCGCCAAATGTAACAGAAGTGATAGTGAGATCACCTCCCGCAGGATTCGAACCCGGGACCTCCGGGTGAGAGTCCTACACTCTACCGATTCAGCCAAAGAGATATCCCTCTGGCCAAAGCCAGTAGGAATGCTTTTACTTCACCCTGCCACATATAGGTTGAATTTTAATATATAGGTGGAATATTTGTTATAAAGGTAGAATTTTGTTCTAAATTATTTAAATAAACATCCTGAATATAATCATAAATAAATTTCGAGTACCCTTTATAAACAAAAATAATAAAATTAGAATTAAACAAAAAGAATAATTCTTCAATTTTTCAAACCTAATTCTTTTATGAACAATTTCTTTTATCAATTCTGACTTCAGAAAAATCAATATTGAATTAGGACAGATCTGCCTTTTTTTTGTAAAATCAGAAAAAAACTCAACAAACCCTTATAAAACCTTTAATGTTCAATTGCAATTTAATCTTAAAAGTTGTATTGTACCATAAAAAGAAACTTAATTTTATCAATCAAATTCATTACTCTTAAAAGCAAAATGTAGAGAATGAATGTCAATAACTATCTAATCTAGATCATTTTGAAAAATCAGTAAAGAGCTAACCTTCATCGAAAGCAATATGCCCCAATGCCCTTTCAGAATCAATGGAAATAAAGGTCTTTATATTGACATTTAAGTTGGGGTACATGTTTATCCATCGAGTGATATTCAAGTAAGAGCAATGTGACCTGTTCGGAGCTGGATGTAGCATGCAAGGTTGAGGAGTTTGCCAAAGATACAGCATGCCAGCATTAATATGAAACTAGTGGGCTGAAGAACCAAGCAGAAGATTGCAAGAAATTACTTGGTATTAACTTTCTCCAAACGTATTTTCCCTGATCTCCGATTGTTGTTTTTTTTCTTGGAATTGGTTTTCACCCTGAGATGCAGGAAAACCTTATATAAAGATAGTCTGATTTCGGAGTCCATGGAACTCATTTGGAAAAGATGAACTCACCAAAAAAACAAACTATTATTGACTTGCTGTTCCATTTACAGGCAGGCTATCCAGTGACAAGGTTATCGGTTGGAGACTCGAGCACATAAAATCGAAAGATATCTGATTGGGTAATATAAAGTATGTAATCTTCGTATGCTTGTCTTTATCAGAGGTTCCAAAGGGACGAGAACTCCTCTCATCGTGAAACTTGCTCAATGATTATGTCTAAACAGGGACATGAATCTCATTAGTTTATCTTGAAATTAATATGTTGATCTCTTTGATGTTAATTATGTTAAAAATTGAGCACAGATAAATAATTGGAAAGCTTTTGATGTACTCGGAGATCCTTAAAGGCAAAGAGATCATCTAACTTTTAACATTTATGCAAACTTATGGGATATAAATCTAAATGTCAAAAGACAAGAATAGAGTGACATTGATTAAAGTTTTGAGGAGCACTAAAAATTTGATTTTGATCTATAAGATAACAATAATAATTGATTCTGTTTTGTTGATTGTTTTTCCTTGTTTTTTTATGATATACTTTTTTTATAAAATCAAGCAAGTCATATATATATATGTATCATAAATATTTGGCATGTCTGATTTAACTTAATTTAGATTATAAAAGACTGACCACGATCATGCCACACAAAAATCACATTTTCAAACAACACATGCATATAAAAAATTAGCAAGACTTTAACAACAACAAAAATCACCATCTTGATCATCATGTGAAAAAGCCTCTAAACATTGCGTGAAGTGAATTTTTCTCATAAATTAAATCTTTTAATTCCAAATATCCTTTTTCTTCACAGTTTAAGTTACTGTATGATGTCTGTTTTACATAAATTTAAATTCAGATGAATTGTTACAGTAGGATTGTCAAATTCTTGTTAAAGAGCCACTCTGTGAGTTGTTGAGAGTACGTCATATATGCCAAACTTAATCAACGGTGTCATTTGATCGCGAACTATCGACTGTTACCAAAAAGACACACTTTAAAGCTTGTTGTTTTTTTACAGTGACAAAATGAAGGCATAGAAGGTCGAAATTATGATCGAAAACCGGACAGTGGCGCGCGTCAAATAGTCAAACGTAATTTTGGAGACTTATCTAAAACAGCCAGGATGGCAGTTAAAAGTTGATAGTGTTTGTTAGGTTTTATAACTAGTAACCATGTATATTGGACGTGTTATCTACACCTCTGTGCATTTATGAGGCTGTAGATTTTCATGGAAAACCAGTATTTGTCATAAATATGTCTTTTAGACATAAGAAGTTTAGATTTTTTGATTTCATATCACCACTTATTATCCATATGGTTAATCATAAGTGATGACATATTTTCAATATGAGCACATGTGCACATATCACTTTTGCCTAGCAATGATTGTTTCAGCGCGAGTTACTGTATTATGTCGTCTGTGACGTCATCAAACCATTGTTCGTGACGTCACTGAAGCGGGCGGGCGGCCGCCGCAAAGAAAGCAGGCAGCTTTCCGTGTATTTTAAATGACATAGAATAGGTTATAAAGAAATTATTACCCGAGGAAGTGTGTCATATGACTTTTACGAAATGAGCGCAAATTTTTGTATTACCCGAGCGAGAGGTTCGTATCAAAGGTAAATAATATGTTATATATTATGTCAAAATGATTTAATCTTGAGAATAACTTCATTGTCGAATTACATTTAAAGTTCAGTAGCGATTTCATATAATGATCTAGGAAACACAATACAACAATACAAAAGGAAATACATATAGGAATATAAGTTGAAGATAACGAAAAGGAAGAATAACTCAACAAACTTACCTTTGAGCGCCTCTTGCTTCATCCCCGTAATCTCGATTTTTAAGTTCATTAACATGACCAATCAACTGTGTAAAGGATCTGAAAAGATTCAAAATTAGGTCAAAATAAGTGAATTTATAAAAGATATAAAGATATCTTTTTCATCTGAAAACAAAATCTTGAATAAATCATTTCCTAGTATTGAATGATTGTTTTATTTAATTTCTGAAACTGAAATATATTTTAATTCATCAAATCTTGTTTTAAAAATGTTATCAATACAAAATATAACAAATTTCTGTCATTTTTGTTTGTAACAATTCATTTGTCATATGTTGTTCTTTCGGAGAATAACCAGCAAATTACTATGTCATGAAGTCAAAAAATAATATCAAGATTATGAGCTGCATTATAAGATAAAGTTCAATTGATTTTAATTGTAAAATAATGACAAAGTCACAATAACTGTATAACAATAACACAATAATGTTACTTTATGCTAGCTTAAAAATTGTAGAAACAATATAATGTTTTCTAATAAAAATGTTTCAAGGCATCTGCTCACTACTCTAGCCGGTGAATCACTCAAATTCTGTATTTGCCAAATTCTCAGATATTTATTGATGTTTATGACAACACAAGAATGAACAAAACATAACCAATAAATTTTTTCTTGGTTTGTAATGAGAGCTAATTTCCTGTAAAGAATATATTCCTAGAAATGTGGTGGAAATACATAAAAAGGAAAACTAATTTCCTTTTCCAATGAAATGCCAATCCAAATGGGTATTTGCATTTAATGACCGTTTTATCTTTTTTGATGTTTCTGAGTGACATATTTGTGAATAACAATTGCTCTCAATTATGCAGCACTAGAACATTTGTAATGAAAGAATGAGATATTAGAAAAAATAAACATCATATTAAGACATGATGTTAATTCAAGTAGCCTTTTACAATACACAATATGATGATTTTTAAAAATAATGCACATTCATTGAAAACAAATGAAAGTGATAAATAATAATGATTAGTTGACATTCATCTTTGGTGGAGAAAACCGTTCCAGAGATTCTAATCATCAAACAAGTTATTTGGCACGATAAAAATTAAAAAACATGTAAAAACTAGAATGTTTTTATGCACTGTCGACCCCTCAACTTACAATCAAACCTAATTAACTAAGTGCAAATTGTTTGCACGGACACCAGAAAACATAAAAAAATCAGAATGATTAAAGTAGCATAAGGTACCACCATGTACCAAGCTTCAGAAATAATACTGAATAGATTTCAAGATGCATATGAATTGTAAGTACTCTGGCTTTAAATTCAAATTGTTTTCATTGAAACCAGATTAACCAAAGTAGCAAAAGGTACCACTTTATCACTAGGTCTAGTCATTTCAAAGTTTCATAAAAAGATATTGAATGTTTTTTGAGATATGACCTGTAACCAAAAGCATTTTAGAATTACAGAATTACAGATTCACCAAATTACTGAATCAGAGACTGAGGCAAAACATTAGATCTCCTGCAAAGCTTTTCAAAGAAACATAATCAGAAGTCATCGTACAAATTATTTTTTCAATAAAATACACTTTCATGTAATTGATCAATCAAAATAATTGTTCACTGAACAGTAAAACACAGGAGACTTATAAAAACACATTTTGAAAAAGGCGAAAAACACATAACAAAACAGTGAATGCAATTACGTTTTCCCTATTAGCACATTATGACGAGTGCTAAAGGCAGTACTGTTGAAGGAACAAAGCATTGGATATATTGATATTTTATAAGTGCCAACACTAGATCAATAGCCATTATATAATGGTAGAGAATTATCTATAATTGTCGGGTAAGCTGCAAATTCATTTGAAAATAATCACTATGTACCCACGTACGTCGGTTCGCAGTTGTAGATATTGTTGTAAAGTGATTGACTATTGACGGATTGGTTAGTTAAGTTATTTTCACACAAAACACTAGAAAAGGGTTTTATTTGCAAGTTGTTATAGATGTTGTTGTTGTAAAGTAAATGACTATTGACTGAGTTGGTTATTTCTGTTGTCTCCTACAACAAACTTGAAAATAGTTTAATTTGCATCAAAGTATTTTGCTATAAACAGCTTTTGCTTATAAGAAGTAGGACCTTGAATAAACCAATTCATACCAAATTAGATTAAGGTTGACTTCACTTCAATAGAATATTCCTTAATAAAATCAAGCTAATCAGATATGCTCAATTTTCCCTGTCCTTTATTGGTCTTATAAGAAGCAATTAGCCTGCCTCAACTGGGGGCATATTCCTTCACCCTTGCTAAGGATCAATTTTATTATTTTTTCAAAATTTGGACAAAAAAGTATTTGAAGAACACAAAAATCAATTAGCTGGGTTCAAACAGGGGGCATATTTCCTACCCTTGCTTTATTATTTTTGAGAAAATTAGACATATTTTTCGACTTTTTAGTATCCTATGCTTAACTTGGCTACAATTATTGTTTTTGTAGGGAAGGTTCCTCATGTAAACATAGTAATAATTCATTATAACAATAGTAGTGCTTTGAAGAGCCTTAAACACAAGTTACAGAGTATTCAAGTCATTTGTATCTGAATTCACATCAAGGTTGACTTCAATAGAATAATCATTCATTTTTCCTAATCCTTGATTTGTCCTATACTCAGAAAGTTTGGGTATCAAAAGCTTTGAAGAATCCTATTAAGATGCAAGATAGACAAGATATATGGATGATCAACTTCTTTATGTGTATGAGAGCGACAAACAATTACCATAAGCATGTATGTACATAATGTGTACTAGTTAGCAAGTAGTGTACTCGTTTGTGTACACAACATGCTCATGGTAATTATGTTTGTTTTGAAAATAATCCTATATGTACATATGTCTATTGCTCTGAACTGCATCTTTGTTTGATAAGATCCTATACCGACACGTCACTCTCATACACATAAAGAAGTTGATCATCCATATATCTTATCTTTCTTGTGTTCCACAACTTCTATATGCCAATTTAACAATTCCTAATCAGATGCTTCAGCATCACATTGCTATGGTTATCACTTATACGCTTTACATCAAATAAAGTCACATCTGACAAGATAGATATTATTCAAATCGCAGATTTTCTGCCAATTTTTAACTGCAGATGATAAACAAGGATATCAAACAATATATTCAATTTTGCAATTACAATCATATTCAATCTATTCATTCAAGCTTAACATAGAGACAATGGTTAGAATTTACATATTCAATTTTCCCAAGCTTATCCAATCCTATCAAAAGCTTCAAAATAATGTTACTTTCAGTGTTGAATAAATGTTTTTGATATTGTTCAAGTATCCAGAACTAGATATCATTAAGAGATATTATTGAAGAGGTCAAAAGCACTAATTAAAGAATAATAAAATTTTCATCAATTCATGATAATGATTTCAGTTTCTAAAACCTTGTAATATAAATGTGCACTTTATCAAAATAGGAAGAATAAAACATAAGGCAATTAAATTCTAAAAGCAAATTATAAATTTTTTATTTTTTTATCCGATAGGTTTCTGCTTCTACAAAATATTAAACACTTTGCAGTACTTTCAACTCTGTTTGTATGACAGTAGAGATTAAGTGCACCACAAAAACATACCTTCCAATAATTTTTCTTAAGGTAAAAACTAACAAAATACTTACTCTCTATCAACTGTCAAGCACTCCACCCCAGGTGCTAATGCTATCACATTTGCTGTTCGGCAATCTTCACTGAAATTGATATAAATATACTAAGCACAACATTTAAATCAAATAAATAAGAGATTGGAAGAATTAACTTAAGCCAACAACTGTTAAAAATCTTCAATTACAGGAACTCAAAAAGTTATTAATTTTTTTAATAAATTTAGAGACATTTTCCAAAAATATCAAACAATTACAGATGAGGCATTTTTTGTGATTACCTTAATAAAGCTTTTTCACCAAAGTAATCACCACGCTTTAATTTGCGGATTTCCTGAGGACTGTCATGACCTTGAATTTTTTGCGTAACCTTGACCTAGAAAATAAATAAGATGTGAATCAACATGGATGCTAAAAAGATAATTTTTCATTTCACTACCAAAATTTCAACCAATAGAAAGTATTGATGTCTTAATAACTATTATCAAAATAATTATTTTTAATACATCAAATGATTAATCTGTAGCCTCCTAAAAATATATCAAACCATAATCTATCTCTGTATGTTATGAGTCACAAGCGAATTATGTAATCAATGATGTTTTTTGTAAGAAAACCAACCTTTGCTGAAAAGTATAATTCTTTTGTTGATAAGATAAAAATAACTTGTGAACAAGCGAGAGTAGTAAGATATTGATTGCAAAGAGGACATTGTCCTTTGGGGCATAAAATAAACTGTTTTGTATTGATAGTTTTCTATGTCTGAGTTCTATGATTAAATACATTATTTCAAGAGTAACAATGTTATAATTTGGTTTCTGTGACTCAACTTGAATGGATAAACTGTTGGAATTTCAGAGCTAGTGGTAGCTGAATTATACTGAAGGCGCTTCTATGCAACCTTTCTCATGGTGAATAAGAAATATAAGAAAATAGTACGTAATTATTTTGTATGTATTTCTTATGATATTCTCTTTGTGCAGAGTGTGATCTGAATTGACAATGCTACTTGAAATAAGTCTCTTTTTGTAATATTTAATAAATCTTAATAAACCTACTTATAACTTATATACTGTATATCATTGAATGGTTTTAGTCTCTCATTAATAACTAAGTGATTAATTTTGTTGTGTACTTATATATTTGTCAATTTTATCATTTTATTATAAATACATGTACACAAGTGAGACATGAATAAAATATTTGTCCGTCTGCCTGTCTGGTTTATGTATCTGATCCACTGTTTCTTAAATACAGTCAACAATTGTTACTATCAAGCATAATACAAAAGATGTGAAATATTATAAGGTAGGTGGATTTAAGGGCGACGTTGGGCCAAAAATGCCCTAAATGCGCCAAACTATCATGATAAAGATGTATTGAGGCTTACCTCCCCTTTGTTGATGATGAAGAACGTATCACCAGTTCCCCCTTCTCGTATAATATACTCTCCTTCTGGGAAGAAATCCTAAAATAAGAACTTATTTTTAATATCTCTTCAATTTTATACAGCATGGTATGATACTAAATTCAAAATGATTTGATCTTTTTTTTTTATTTTACAGATTTCATTATAAATATTGTTTTTTACGATTTTGCTTTATGAAAGAAAATTCCATAGCTTTTGATTTGAAAGTTTTGCCGAACAAACCGAGGTTAGGTAAATTGAAAGTGACATTAAATGCATTCATTGGGATAATGAGGCATTTTTAAATTCAGGAAACAGTCAGAAATTTGTAAAACTCACTCACTCAAAATACTTACTATTTCCAAAACATCAGCTATCTTTGCAAGCTTATCTGTCTGTAGATTTTTCAATAAAGGCACACTGAAAAAAGAAATGTGAAAATATAAAATTATGAAAACAAAAAGATCTAGAAAATAAAAAACGAATAAATGTATGTTAATACACGATAGACAATGAGATACATAACTCATTTATATATTCAAAAGTATATGTGCAAAGCATACTTATTGCATTTAAATAAAAAATGTGTTGCAGTTACACTTGACAGGGTTTAAGAAAATGATATTTGATAAAAATGATAAATCTTATATTGCAAAGCACTTTTAAATTGAAATCAAAACTATGATTTGGACACAACTTTGATACGTTCTATAAAACAAAAATATCATAATATTGACAAAAATATGCCAATATTGACATGCTTACATTCTACCATATTTAGAACCATTGTCAATGATACCATATGAATAGACAAACTGATCTTTTCCTTATGACATCATATTAAAATTATGAACCTTGATATGATTGCCTTGGTATATATGATAAATAAGAAAATACAGAAAATGTCATTTTTGACAAATATCTTTAAGGAATCAAAAGCCATTGGCACTGAATGTAATATTTTAGGTCAAAGATTAATGTACGTTAAATATATTCAGGAGAACAGTAATTGCTAGATATTTATATAGTCATATTGATCAAGTTGAGTTCAATCATATTGAAATCATACAACTAGTCAACTTGTATAATCAATATTATCCTGGCCAGTTTGACTATTATTCCCTCACATACATGATTTTTGGACACCTTATCCAATTAGAAACCTTATCTGAGACGAAGAAAATTTTTCTGTGACATATTGTCAAACAGGGTGACTTATTGATTTTTCAGGTCAGATTGAAAAAGAGTTGGTGCCTGGAGTAAATGGGTTTGCTTTTTATTAAATGTTTCTTTGACATAAGATAACGACGAGAGGTATTAGAAACCAGATTTTTCACAGAATGAATACTTGAAGTAAAGGATATACGACTTGACATTAGAGTAGGACCTTGTTTTTTGACAACTTCTTTACCTGATTAAAGAAGGTTACATGACTTGTGAGTGTAATTGGTCTGTGTTTTTTGGCAAACTGTTTACTAGAGTTTAAAAGAATACTTGACTTGACATTATTCTTCGACCTTGTGGGTTTTTTTTTTAAATGCTAACTTCACTTGAGATTGATAAATGTCTGAAGAGGACCTATTTCTTCAGTGACTTTTTGTCTAAAGTCAGAGAAGATATATGACTAGACATTAGAATTAAACCTTGTTTTTTGGGGGATCTGTTAATTTGATTTTGAAATAGGTACCTTAATAACAAAGCTTTACTTATTGTTTATTGCTGTATGACCTTCACACATGCATGAGATACGAAGGCACAGTTATGGTAAGAATAAATCTGCAAGGGTATAGATTTAATTTCCAACAAAAAACATCAACTTGACCTGCATGTACTGAAAAGGTTATTTTATGTTTAAACATCATATTATTTAAGATTCCCCTTTGATTCCAAAAACATTCAAGGAGGATCACAAGTTCTTGAGAGGAGATTATAAGACGCGAGTTCTAAGGTGCTGGTATTTTACTTGAAGATACTCAGGTGTATTGATAAGCAAGCGTTAGGATCTTATATTTAACATGAGTTTCAAAGGGCAACAAATTCAGTATCACAGAACAGTGAAGATCCAGAATCGAAACTTTAATGATTGAATTTTGAATTCTTGACCTTACATGTGAATGATTTCGGAATTAATGGTTTATCCTTCATCAGAAGTTTTTTTTCAAAGTTTACAAGACCTCAAAGACATAAACATTTTACTTCTAAACAATAATTGGTAAAATAGTCTTAGTGGCTAATTAATTGGAATTACGACTTGTCAAAAAAAGGAATAATTCTTAGTTGGAAAAATAACTGGTCCTTAAATTTAAAGCTACCTGCAGTTGACGAATGATTCCATTTATTCAATGTTGTGATAGCTAATTTTTCTAATGGCCCCTCACAGCCTTACTAAATATTCTTACAAAGGGTTCATAACTTTTGATGGATTTACTGAGCTGACCATCCACATAAAATACAATTAGTATAGGAATAATTCTGAATACACATCAAAGTATACAGAAGATCTGAGAATTTATCAAATTGATATGGATGTAAAAGATGCCCCAAATGATAAGATATGAAACTTAATAGCTCGTCAATTTCAATCAATCATGGACTGTGTTGATGTCAGTTTCTAATCAAGTTGTATCTTAGCATGTCAAATTTCTTAATGTTTGTTCCACTTCATTACTTTCAAGGCAATGTTCAAAACATGTATCATGAACCTCAAAAGAAATTCCAATCTTAATAACAATGATTGATTAAACCAAGAACCTTTGAAGATATTTCAATTTACTAATATTGTCCAAAGTTTTGCCCAGTGCCTTGAATTTCAAAGAAATTTGTAAATTCATGTATTTTACATTCTTTGCAAATTCATTGGAAATTTGAAATTGAAACTTGTCTTTATAAGGACATAAGAATGATTAAGAAACTTGCAAGAATGATGTCAGTTGTTGGCGAGAATATTAGGTAACTTTTCACCTTTAAAACAAGTTTTGATGACTGTATATATATCATCCCTTGTGCGTGTTCAAACCTCTACCAAAGCACACATTTTCTACAAGCTGAGAGACATTGAATGGGCTTTCATCATTTTTGCTATAATGTCCAATATGAAAATGAGTTCAAATTCAGTTTTTTCCCCACAAATATCCTCATGACTGAGAATTTGTGACAAAAAGAGAAATATCTCATACCATTAAAGAATAATAAAGAAGAATATTGATTCCTTGAAGAAATACTTAAATCTCCATCTTAATTTGACATAGCATTAAAGCTTGCTGAATTCGTTAAGCTAACCAAACCTTGGACTTTGTCTTGATTGCAATACCATTCTAATGCTACCTTGGCAGCCAACCACTCATGTGCTAATGAAATACAACATTTGATGTAAGGCATCAATTTCATGATTCCTGATCACTTGTTGTATGACCTGTAAGCCATTAATAATCCAAACTACGCTGCCTTAATGCTAGACATTGAGCTGAAACATCCATATCTGGAATCAGTGCTCAATGCTGCCATACTCGCCACAGTGCACTTCCCTAGGGAAGTGTGTGGAGCTTACAAACAAACATCAGCCATCTTACACCATCATAGACAGTGGTGGTCAGAATTTTGTCCCCAGATCAAAGATATTTATTATCAGAAGCAATTTATGTAATAATGAATGCTTATTAATCATTTGATTTGTCTCTGAAGTAGTCCGTCCGCCAATAATTGTCTTGAAAGATATTTAGATTGACATGAATTGATGTAAATCTCACCAGAGAGAAGCAAATCTCGCAATTATCTGACTAAATCTATGGAAATGGCTCCTTTTATCCAATGATCAGAATTTTCTAGACCCTTGGCACTTTGGAATTACACTGGAAGTTGATAAAAGTTCCTTTTCCGATTGTGAAACTTTGTAAATTTCAAACAACTTAACATTGACAGTTGTTGGAATTGAATCAAAGAAACGGTCTTTTTGACATAACCTTGAGCTCATATGGCTTCAAGCACATGATGTAAGGACTTGGCTGTAGTACAAATGTAGTTATCAAAAGTCAAGGTCTTAACCAACAGGACAAAAACCTACATCTTATGAATCTTTATTCATACTTTTTTTAAGGTTATATTAGTAATTATAACCTTTACAATTCATTACAAAAGTGCTTTTGATTTATTTGTTTGCTATTAAAAAAACTTAGTGAGCATTTTTGCTAGAATGATTTATAGAAAGGAGATGATGCAATCCATAATATTTGTCTTTAAATTCCAAAGAGTAGTTTTTTCAGAGATTTAATGTCATTGAAGTTAATTGATGTACACTTGCACATTTCATCATTGAAAATAAAATCTTGCCAATTTTCCCTTTATGTGACAGTTTATTTAAGCTTTTTTATAATTCTACATGAAATCCCTACTTTTGAATTAGTCTGCTTAAATTTTAACAAATGTACAAAATACTAAAGAGTTTTTTTACCACTGAATTTGTTATTTAAACAGAGATAATTACTTGACATATATCCCAGACTAATTTTGTCACATATGTATCATTCTGACTATAGTAAAAGTCAAAATCATAATATTACTTTGATTTTAATTTTTCCTGATCCAAATCCAACTGTTTGACATGGTCAATTTTAAGTTTTCCTCAAGGAATTTATGTTCCAGAAATCTGCTCAGATCAATGTTATGTCAAGTTTCACATCAGTCGATATCATCTGTCAATCATAATATCTGTCTATGAACAGATTCAGTGACAGACACATGCTAATGCAGCACTAATTGGGCTTATGACGACCGCAAGAGATGTTTGTCTTGCTGTGTTATCTTCAGGCGATGATGTTGCTCTCAAACACCACACACCAATTAGACACTGGACAGGCCATCAACACTTTCTGTCGGCTGAGACCCGAAGGTACCTTGTCTACACAAGATAGGACCTACATTACATTTCTACCACAACAAGTCCATTCTATTTTTACCCAATTTGAAGCTTTGATTATATTTGTTTGTTTATACATTTGCATCACAGGAAAGTTGGACTAATTTTCATCGGACATAGTTGATATTTGTCTTGGCCAAACGAATGGATTTATTTTATTAGATATTGGCATGTTTGACATAAAACGCAGTGGTCAGTAAAACAATTGAATGCTTAGATATATTTTCTTAGTCTAGGTACCTTAAAGTCTTAGAAAGTTGTACCACAGTTTGATGTCATCTCGAAATGACTCATCAATAATTTCCTGTGGATACTTTTCAAGGACATGTTTAACATTTAATGAGAAACACATTTCCTGTATGGTATGCAAATTGCATATGGTCATGTGTGATGAATATGATTTTGTAATGCTGGACAATGATGGTTATGACTTGACCACATCAAGAAGCCAGTAGGGAAAACTCGTCACCTTGGGAGGAACCTAACTCTCTCTTTGGTTGTCCTTTTTATAAAAAAACACATATAGAAATATAGAAAACAAATACTTAGCCTCTTGAAAGGACCTGCCTACATCAAGAAGCCAACAGAGCTTCACCATCTGAGACCTTGACTTACATTAAATGTTAATTGAAAGGTTGGAAACTTATCGAACTGGCTGAAAGGACCTGACTACATCAAGAAGCCAACAGAGTGGACTCTTTACCTTATCAAACCTTGACAATTTTTTTTAAAGATTAAAAACATAAAGTGTTCCCTGAAAGATCCTGACTTCATCAAGAAGCGACTCTTAGTTGTCCTATGTATAATCTATATAAAACATAAAGTGCTCCCAGAATAGAGCTGACTTTGTCAAGAATCCAAGAGATTGGACTCCTGACCTTCTGAGAAACCTGGTGTTCGCACTATAGTTGTCCTATGTATAATCTATATAAAACATAAAGTGCTCCCAGAAAGGAGCTGACTACATCAAGAATCCTAGAGATTGGACTCCTCACCTTCTGAGGAACTTGGTGTTCGCTCTTTAGTTGTCCTATGTATAATCTACATAAAAGATATAGTGCTCCTAGAAGGGACCTGACTACATCAAGAATCCAAGAGATTGGACTCCTCACCTTCTGAGGAACCTGGTGCTCTCCTCCCTCCTCTGGAGTCCAGTCTTCATCATGATGGCCTGGAACACCCGCCGGTCCAGCACCCACACCCGCACATCGGTCACAGCTAGATGTCACAGAGATATGTGGTGACATTAATTTTATCATTCTTTTATCTCTTATGATCTGTAAAGCTTAAGTTATTTTTCTTTGAAGCTTTGAAGGTCATTGACATGTCAATAGTAGTTATTTGATGATGATTGTAGAAGGTGAGGTGTTGAGGAATGATGAATAATCAATTGATTGGACATACAACTTCTGGGAAGAAAGTTGTTACTTGCATGAAAATAACATTGTATTTATTTCAAAATGTTGCCTTTCTGGATGAAAGATGCACATAAAGCTATGAAAGTGTCACCATCATTCTTTATGTCAATAATATACCCTACATGTGAAGGTAATTATATTATATATATAATAATAATTTTCACCAAAATAAGGCAAAAATTTCAAACTACAAGGTAATTCTTTTGACTAATAATGCAGGAGAACGGGAAAAACATTTGTCAGAATTTGCTGAAGTATTTTCCATATATAGATGTGAGGAAGCTGAATACATTAAAATCTAACAAGATTGGAGTCTTTTTCAGTATACATAAGCAATACTACCTTCCTATATGATACCTCATAGAGATGTTTGTTCAGCATGATCAACATGTCTTTCTTCTGATGCTTGTTTGTTGTTTAAGATCATCATGAAATCATTTGCAATTTGACCTCAAAGTCTTTTTTTTTGACAGATAAAGTGAACTATTTCACTCTTTGGTTTAATAGATGGCATACCTTTAACAGAGGCTGTCCTGGTGCAGTTGTAGAGGATGGCAAGCTCCCCAAAGGCGCGTCCCGATGTCATCCTGCCCAGTGTCTGACCTTCCTTCTGCACCTCCAACTCTCCCACTGCAAAAGAGAACAGGATGTTATACTCTGAGCGTCTTTTCTATAATTATTATGTCATAAAGCCAAATACACTCCATCCACAAGAAGGTGCTTATAGGAAACAGAATATCAACATATCAAATGGTCCAATGGATAAGGTAATGATAAGTCATTGACAATGAATGTTGGCTGACTGATGGATATAAGAATTGTATCCATTCTATATATATATAATAGATATAATATCTTAAATCCAGATACCTTGGCTCCTTTCACAGAATACTAAGGTGGTCATAGGAAAAAAACAACAAGCAGACAGAGTCAGCTATATCCCCCGCCAAAGGGAAAGGGTAGTTAAAGTCATAGTCTCATTTTTGCAAAGCAAATTGTAATGCACGCCGTACAAATAGTTCACCACTCACAGAAATCTTTCCCCTGACCTCTGCAACAATTTTCAGAACTCTGCAGGCATTCTAGCCCTCAATAATGAAGTTCAAACTACCCTAACCTACCCTAATATTATGTCTTTTGCGAGCGTTAGTCCTTACCACGTCATATCGCTAAGGCCGTGACGAAGAACACATAAAATTTCCCAGCTGAATATCCAATGAAAATACCTAATAGCTTATGCTTTTTCCAATACAGAAATAACAAAAAGGTGGTAAACTCAATGAAGAATGCGTCTGTCATAAGTATTGGCACTGCAATTACTAGATTTCCGGTGTTTTGCACTCGCGATGGGATTGCACTTGATTCGGTACCTCATCCGTCTGAAACGGCATACGCCAATAAGCTGCTTCATCCAATACTGTAAAACGGGCATAAACATGCAATCTTTGCAAACGCGACAGGAAATATTTGTGTTAGTGATCAGATGTTGTTCATGAAGAATAATTAGTTCAGTTTAGTTGCCTTACAAAAATGAGACTATGACTTTAAGGATACTAGTTGTGGAATATTGAACAGTGATCATGTTGTTTTTTCTACAAACAACCTTTAAGAAATCCTATGTTACGTTTCCATGGAAACAGGTAAAAATAAAAATGCAAAGAAGTTGAAAACCCCAAATGGCACATCTCCGCATGATGCCCGTTGCACATACCAAGTTTCGTCGAGCTAGGTCTCACCGTTTTGGAGTTGTGCTCCGGAAACATTATCGGGACGGACGGACGGACGGACAAACGGAAAAAATGCAAAGAAGTTGAAAACCCAAAAAGGCACATCTCCGCATGATGCCCGTTGCACATACCAAGTTTCGTCGAGCTATGTCTCACCGTTTTGGAGTTGTGCTCCGGAAACATTAACGGGTAAAAATAAAAATGCAAAGAAGTTGAAAACCCCAAAAGGCACATCTCCGCATGATGCCTGTTGCACATACCAAGTTTCGTCGAGATAGGTCTCACCATTTTGGAGTTGTGCTCCGGAAACAAAATCCTAAGTTACGTTTCCATGGAAACGGGTAAAAATAAAAATGCAAAGAAGTTGAAAACCCCAAAAGGCACATCTCCGCATGATGCCCGTTGCACATACCAAGTTTCGTAGAGATAGGTCTCACCGTTTTGGAGTTGTGCTCCGGAAACATTATCGGGACGGACGGACGAACGGACGGACAAACGGACGGACGGAGACCATTTCAATATCCCCCACCAACTACGTCTGGCGGGGGATAATAAAAGCAACATATCAATGTTTGTTGATGCAGATTTCACTTCTTCAAAGTTTTAAGTTTCAAAGTATTTCTTTAATATTTTTTCTTATCCTTTAACAAAGTGAATTATCAGTAAACTGTTATGTTAATCTCCAAAAGTTATCTAAAAAAATGTTTTCATTTTTACAAACTCTATTACTTGATATTAAGCTCTACTACTTGATTGATGTCAATGTCTGAAATGATCCATGACTCTTGTATGCGCTATGAGCATGTCATAGTGGAGTTTAGCGCTATATAAATGGACATATTATCATTAATAGAGACAGGCTCAAGTCTAGAAGGAACAGTCTGGATGTTCCCTATATGGTCATGCAATGTCATGTCACATGTTACATAAAATCTCATGCAGCTTTATAGCACATGGCACAACAGTGACTGATTTTGAAGTGAACAGGTTGATTTTAGGAACACAGATGTGAATATTTTACTTTTGTTTGAAATGAATGTATATTTAAGGTATTGAAAAACCAAACAATATATTTGCAATTTGAATAATAATTTTGTTTTGGAGTTGGTTTAAATATTTCATGGAACAACTCATAAAGCTTATGATAAATAAACTGTCTTAATCAAATGGTGTAAGTTTTATCAATGTCTGAAGTTCTTGCATCAACATTGGTCAAATAGATAAGATTCTGGTATGGTAGGTGCCAAAGGCTGTTGGCTGGCCCTGATGGATATAATTTGAGGACCTCTTCTGTACATATTTTGTCTTAATTAAATCCAGGGTCAGAAAATACAACAATCTTTACAATTGCTGGCAAGCAATTTTATATACAGGTAACACAACTAAAAAGCTAATCGCAAGTTAAGGTTAACCTTAGTAAAGGTTGTTTTATGAGATATCCCTTACATTTCTAAGTCAAAGACTCTCTTTATAGTATTTTGGGTTAACTAATAAAGATAGATAGACAATAACATTTCATTACTCTTGTTGTGCAAGTCGGACAATTACTTTACTGACAGAATGGTTTGAAATGCAATTCCACTGAGATATTTGGGACACATAATACATCATATAGACTTATCATGACTTTTGTCATGGAATAACTTCCCAGGAGGTGTTTCTTTCCAGACTAACATCTTCTGAAGTTTTTCTTTGAAGTCAAACTTGATTGGATGTATGATAAATCATAATTTAAGCCTTCGAGAAAACTTTAAGAATATGATGCCAAGCTTTAGAAACAAAGATTATATGGGAGTATTTCAATTACCACATCAAAGAAGGTATATGCACAGTAATATCTTATCGTCATCGAGCCAATCCTGAGCTTGTGAATCAAAACTGCACTTTATCACTGTAAATAACAAGAACAGTTGAAAGCCACACAAAAATATTCTTCAAACAAAAACTTCAATTATATACCAATAATACAGTCAAAGATTAAAATAATACAATGGAAGCTTATATAGTTGAAGCAGCTAGATTGTCAAGACACTTTACTTTTTACCTTTTCACTATCAACTTTCACAAACCCCTAAGGCGGTCGTAAGTCACTAAGGTATCCTTGGCACAATGTTTAAGAATGGGATAAGGTTAACCTTAGTAAAGGTCTCTTTGTGAAGGAGGCCCAGCTTAAAAGAACTTTGTTTCATTCATTTGGATTAAGAGATCTGTTTTATTCATATGTAGTGTAAACATTACTCCTTTTCAGATTAATCCAAAGGTTTGAACTGTAAAGTATTTGGTTGAGAAATGGTGATTTGAAGGATTATTTTACATAGGAACTTTTTTGTTAAAAAGTTGTAAACTGTGTTAAGAAAATAACGTGTTTGAAAGATATAGCCATATAGAGGTAAGAATGGATGTTTTCACAATTGAGTTCATCTAATAAAAATTAATACTTTTTCAGTATGGGGTAGTTTGGATAAAATAACAAATACCAAACTGGTACAATTAGCATTCACTCACCAAAAGAAATATGTATTTTTTTCTTCTAATATTATATTAATGACAATTGATACACATGATTTCCAAGAACATCCCATCCATAAATGGATATAAAAATTGATAAAATGACAAGAAAAACACAGGTCTACAATTACTACAAATGAAAGCAACCATGAATACAATCTCTGTCAGAAACAGTGCAGCTATCAAAGCTAAAATAGCTCATAAAAAGAACTTTCTCAGGAAGAAAAGGTCATACAACAATAAATTCAATTCAAAATTGCAACATAACCACATGAGATGACTGAAGATCAATAAACCGAGTTTTAAAATAACATAAAAAAATAAACATTAGAAAATTCTATTATATGACTACGGTTATAAATGAGAAAGTAATTGATCAGTTATTCTATGAATAAACAATGAAATTCAATTAGAGCATTAAACATCATTTGAGCTGACTAATAAAATTTATTGCATGAAGTCAAATCAAAATAAAAGTTTTAATGTTTTATAATTTAGAAATATTCATATTTAAATAAACAAAATTAGGAATGTCACCTAACCTATATATATATATATGAGAGAAGCATGCTTGAGAACACTATCAGGATAAATACCGAAACGTAGATATAGTGAAAATAAAGAAGTTGTACATCCATAAAAATATTCTTGTGTTCCTTATTCCACCAACTTCTAAAATACAACTTAAACCATTTAACCTTTTTCTGTTTATCACCACAGTATCATGAATAAACCCATCAAGTTAAGTTCACATTTAGACAGTTGAAAATTTAGGAAAACTTCCTGACTCTGCAAGATACATCTTATGATACAGATCATGATAAAATAAAGAAATCTGATTCATAAATGCCTTGTTGAAATAGTCATTGATGGAGTTGCTAAATCTGAAATTAGAGACATCTGAATCAAAACTCCCTTTGGACATCAAGAATAGAACAAAGGATCTTCTTTAGACAGAGAATTCACATCAAACATGTCTGTCCATTTATCATGACCTTGATTAGACAGGACACTTCAACTTTTGAAAGCGAGACAAAAAGAAATCTTTGAAATGAAGCACCTGTTCATCAAAAATAATAAATATTATTGATGTATCATATACATTGATTCATATTTCATACATATCTTACTTTGGTATATCTAAATTCAATTTTCTTCAATTTATACCATTATTTTTCTTTTCAATTACAACAACTCTGTACATTTGAAGTATGATGTAAATGATCTCAATGATCTTGAATGGAAAGCATTTGCGGTCCACATACAACATACACTATAGATTAATGAACTATTACTTGAATGAAATTTGTTGTCATGGAAACTGAAAAAGCCCATCATAAAATCTATAATTATCCAAAAATAAAATGTTTTATTTGAAACCATTAATAAACTCACAACAAGATTTGATAATATCAATAATGTTTTATGTCTTAAATAGAGTTTCCAGTATCATGTATCAAATTATCAAGAATACACCAAATTTCAATGATATAAGAACTGATAATAAGAGAATTTATTATCAGTGATTACATCAGTCATAATAAGAAATGACCTGCGTTGGTGAATTTTCATTAAAAAAATTTTTTTTATCTGCCTGTTGAAGATAATCCTTTCTAATAAATCTACAATATGATTGTGCATTGTTTAACAACACTACATGCTGACTAATGGATTTAACGTCATAATTTTTTAGTTGTTTGTGCTGGGTTGCAGTGTTAGTGTCAGCAATTTTTCTAGTAAATTTGGATGATACAATTCAGCAAAAAATGAAGAAAATACCAAACTTGGGGTCTGGTGCACATCTCAATAACATTTTTACGAGACCTGTGAAAGATTTCATCATATAACTCGCTTTCACTTGTTCAACATCAAACTGCTCAATCATTACATTATAATGTTATCAGAGAAGACATCATTTAGTATTCTCCATAGCTTGCCTCACATTTGCTGAAAATAATAAAACTGCAGACTGCCGATTCCAAGGGTATGAAGGAAAAATAACAAAAACATGTGACAAGTGCTAAAGAATAATGGTGAAAATGTCAGCATATAAAAAGCTCTTGTCATGACCAAGAGTCTATACAGAACCAAGGGATACAAATAATAAGAATGGATTCAAAATGATATAAGATTAACTAAAATAATGTTTATGTGTATTTGGAGATTGGTCAGCATGGCCACTGAGCAGTTGTCATATGAGACACTCCAGACGGATTCAAAGTGATACAAAGCAAAATAATAACATTGAAACATGTCAAAGGTGTACAAGAACATTGGTCAGTGTGTTCTGCCTTTGAATGACATATCTCAGAAAATTTCAAACAACCTTAACCATACAAATGGCCAATTTTGACTCCTCGCCACTTGCGAGCATTCACAGACTGTTGACAATCCTGATTCAGTCTACTGTCTGGAATCCTCTCTGTTTCAATGGGTTTAATTTCCTATTGTGTGTGACCAGACACTGTACTGTCATTGTTGACATGTATATTTTCCTTCTCTACAGTATCATGTCTTCAAGATGCATCAGTACTCTTCCGATTGCCATTCAAGGGAGATACTTAAATAGTCTCAAATTCCTGTTATTTTCTCAGTCTCAGTGTACCTTGACATTGGAATTAAGTACGGAATACAAAAGGAAAAATTTTAGGATAATCCTTTTGTCTTACAAAAAACTAACCATCACATCACAGAAGGAAAAAAACATTTCAATAAGAAAGTAAATTAACATTTTGATATGACAAAAAAACTGCTAACATTTTGGACACTGTGGGACAAGAGAAAGAAATGAAGATGAATGAAATTGAACCAGATATCCTAATGAACTGAGAAGTCTTCTCTGGGATTCTATGAGTATTCCTTAACTAACTACAAATCAACAACTATAAGGATATTAATCTTGCATGAAGCAAATGAGAAATTATATCCTAAAGATTCAATTACTAACATAATATTTTCATTTTATCATCCTGAACATTTTATCATTAAACAAAGATTATTTTTTTCATGGTTGTGAAAAGCATTGAAGGTAGAAAGATTGGAAATTGAATCATACAAGTCACTACTTTTTATCAGAGAGGCATTAAAATTGGTTCAAAGCACTAGCTGGCTCTCAGAGGGACTACGACTCCACACTTCATTGTCTTGTAATCATTATGAGTTTGATATTGCTATGTTTTGCCCATAGATGCAATCAAACTCCCTTAAGCACTACATTTTGTAATTCTCAGGCAATTCCAATTAATGATGAACCACCTAAGGACACTTAAAGCAGAATCCTACTCGTTTTTGACATTAATCTTTTTTTAATCCTATATTACTCTTTATCGTGGATGAAGGACAAAATGTAACCTTGCTATCAACGTGAAGAATTCAAAGAGCCATTTAAAGATACGTTTCACTCGTGATTTAGCCAAGGCCATCACCTCTCTTGGGAATCTAATTGAAAACACTTTCCACACATTCAGAACTTTGGAATCAAAGACATAGCCATTAAACATTCAAGCTAAAAGGTGCGAGGACACATGATATTTTGAAAGCAAGATGGCCGCCACTTATCTGGAAGCAGAAGTCACTGAGTAACCTATAATGAATGACAAAAGCATCTCCGCAAGCATGAATTGCATAAAGCTTGACCTTAAATGTTTCTTTTATACAAACTCAAGTGGAATCTCCTTAAATATCCATATGGAAATAAAGATCTTAACATTTTTGTTTCTATGAGCAAAAGATTGCATGTTTGCCTGATTGATCTCAAAAAGCACAAATTGATGTCATCTATTCCTTTCATTTTCTACTTTTCCTACAAATAAATTCCAAATAAAAAAAACCAAAGCTAATGGGGATCAGGCAAGTTTACTCATGGAGCTCAGCGATACATAAACATGGCCGACACAAGCAACCATTAGCGGAACAATCAAATAGCCGTTAGCTGAAACGTGTCCTTGCCACTTTCATCATCAGTAAAAGATCACGCTAATGAGACTCAAAATGCCAAGAGCAAAGTTGTGTCAAATTTCTACACTATTCAGGAAGCATTTACTGGCTTTGCTGTTATTCGATTGGGTCAAACTCAGAAATATTCCTTAAAGTTAATACTTAATAGTCTGATAGACATACTATGTACTTTTGAAATTCTGTGATTATTTCAACAGTCAAATGAAATTTAAGAAATGGATCTTTTCAACTTGGAATGTCATAAATAACAGCGTAATTGCAGTTAGATAGTGTTTGGATGAACTTATTTAATTCTTTTCAAAGGTAAATATTTATCAACATTAAGCGAAATTTGATAATCTTATCATCTAAGATTAACTTTATCATAAAGACCTTATTAACATCATATCTAGTCTTTTTTGGCCAAAAGTAATTGCTTGCAACCAAAATATTTACAAATCAAAGATAACTATGATGCCATGAACAAAAAATGAATTCCATACATTGAATGTCTATCTTTAACATGATACATGATTTGAGCACGATTGATGTACAGAGGATTGCCATTAACATCATAAACACAAAATGAAATACAATTTCTACTAAAATGTAGTTAAGGGGATGAAGAAACTTTTAATCTCATCCACAATACTGGCTTAACTGGAATTAGATACTGCTCCAGTTAAAGCTAGGAATGAATATTTTCCGCTAATACTGCCTCTATTGAGCTACTCATCTTCACTCTATTAAAGGCTTTACAAGCAAAATGTTCATCCACCTTTCTTCAATAGCTTACTGTGGTAACCACTATATTCCATTATAGGATTTAAAATGCTTCTTGATTTCCAAGGTCTAAATAAAGTTCTTGCTTGTTTTTTAAATAGGATTTCGGACTTGCTCACTTCAAGGAAATTGGAACTTTGAGACCACTAGATAATGAAATCTTGCCTGTCACAAAGAATTTGGAAATTTCTGAGATTTTTATGATATTCAAAGGAGAATTTCCTTCTACTTTGTCAGTGAGTATTTGGGAAAGTCACTTCATTACATTCTTGATATTCTTCTTGGGATAGTTCATTGTTCAAGGCAATTAGTATTTTCCATCATTTTTAATGTGACTTAGTGAGAAAGAGATTTTTCAAATGATTCAATAATTTGAAAAATTTTAAAATATATAAAGGGATCAACCTATAAGCATAACACATTTTTAAAAATGTTTGTTTGATCATGAGATTTTTAACTTTCTTTTCATTACAGAATACACAAGCCAAAATGAAGAAGAAAGGCTGCAATTTCCTTTAATAAATCTCTAATTCTAGAAGGATCAATTAACTTTTAAATTAATTAAATTTAATACAAGGATGACAAGAAAGGGGTACTGAAAGTCACATGCGGAATGGAGACGTCTAAATGCCACACCACACATCTAGATTTCATAAACCTAAATGCTACTGTCAGTTAAATTTGAAAAATTCTCATTAGTGACAGTAACTAGATCAAAATTCTTTTCTTGTTGTATGATTTGATAACCCCATTGCTCAAGACCATATAATGAAATTAAATGGATTCCATAACAGAATGTCAATTGATTTGCGATGCCATATTAAATTTGATTAATAATATTCTATAGTTTTAAATTATATTAATAGTTTATGGATATTCAGTATGTGCCATTACAGATCATATAATAATTTACAAAGATCTATTTATACAGTTGTATTATAAAGTTATCTTTCCCTTATCATCCTTTTACATATTGATCCAAAGCTTTGGACTATATAATATAGTATTCTGTTACGAAATTATTACTACAAAATTCTCAAACAGATAACTCTGCATAGAACTCTTAGCAGTTAAAAGTCAGCCGCTGTATTTGAAGAATGTGCAGTGCCATATTGATTAACCAATTATCATCATCATATAGCAGAGACCAATGACACAGGGGTAAGTAATGCTTATCCCATATGAAGTCAGCAAAGCTCAGATTTGATACTGAGATCTGATAATGTAAAGCAATACAATTAAGACGGTCTGAGTCTTAAGTTACTTTTCACTTATTTTCCCATTTTCTCCCAGAGGCCACTCCAATCACATTTTCCCACTACACCTCCTCTACAAGTTGGCCATCTTTCTTTGTTCTTAGAAAACATCATCATCCCATTATCCAATAAAATATTGAACATTTGAGAATGACTTCTGTCTTTCCAGAAATATGTCTCCATTGTACAGTTGAAGGAATCAGGTTTTCTATTTTATTTGTTTCCATAGTTACCTATTACAAAGATATAAATGCATGTAAAGAAAATATCCATTTTTAACTAACAAATGAAAGTGCTATGCTCTAATAGATTGGGCTTGTTTTCTCATCTTATGTAGATGCATGTTCTCTTAAAAACAAGTAATCAGGTTTATATGACAAATTTGGTTGTTGATAACCTGTGATATTTCTTCACTTGCTTAACCTTTTTGCAGAAGTTAATTTTTCCTCAAATAAGTGATTATTCATATTTTTTTCTAGAAATGTACTACCTCAGATAAACTTGAATCTTTGCTTTACAGAAAATTGTAACATGGTTATTGAATTCTATTACACATGTTGTTTTGCAAAATACTTTTCTCAATATCATTTGTAAAAATTTCAAGCCTTATTCAAGATCTATAAACAAAAAGTTATTAAAACAAATTTCAAGGTCAGAAAATGTAGATTTTCTAAAAATGCATTTCACTACAAGAGAATACATTTTTAAACCTGACAGTTAAAGTAAAGGTTTTTGAGATTTTGATTATTGAGATACTTGTACATGTTGACATGTAAGATTATATAAACTGGAAAGATAAAAGAAAAGCAATTGACAGTGAAGTTGCTTTTTCACCCTGACAATTGGCAGTTTCTTTGCCAATGAACTGATGACAACTAAGACTTACTCATCTGACACCGCCAACAACTCAATGGTCGTTGAAAGTTTCCTTCTATAGAGAATCCTTTTTTGGGTTTCCTGTTTATCTCTTCAATGGAAGAGTCTTAAAAAAAATTTTTTGCTGAACATTAAGTAAACAGGATGTTGGCTTTTAAAACTGGATTGTGCTTTTAAGAAATTTTATCTACACAAGAATCAAATTCTAAACCACTTAATTGTCACCTGGTGAATTCACTGATAATCCTTGAACTCAATTTGAATTAAATGGTCTTGGCCAGCTATCAATATTTTAAGGTAGGTAAACTTTTTTAAAAGGTCGACTATTAAACTAGGACTTTAGATTATTTCAAATTAGTTGTAAGAGCACTAAGAGAGAATTATAATTAATGAGGCAAAGGTCGGTAATTCTTTAAATCAACCAAAGTTTTGTAAACAACTTCAGTACTCTGTACACGAATTGTTTCCAATAAACGTAAAGATGGTTCTATTGCAGTAAACAAGCCAGAGACCAGTCACATCTCTGCAGAGATCTAATGAACATCATTTTAGTACCTCACTTTACACTTAGATCTTGTAAACTGTGTTCAAGTGTATAGAAGCTTAATATTTCTAGAAAAATAACACTCAATGAAACAAAATGACACGAGGCCCTTTGCCTCTGCTTCCATCAACAATTCCTTGGTATTCCTGTAGTCATTTCACCTTCACAGTTTGTAAAACAGGAATCAAGCAAACATCTCTCTGGAAGATTTACGCTAATCCATAGCATGCAGCAGAAGACTGATAATATACCCAGGGTCAAAGATAACCAGTAAATCAAGGTTGTATATGTGACTTCTGAACTTCCTATAATAATCTATTGATCGTTTCCTGTTTGAGGGTTGTTTGTAGCTAAATACAGGCTAACCATTATTCCTTGGATCGACAAAAGAGACAGACCATAAGTGGAATAGGAACTTAAAATGCCCTGTGGTGGAACATAAGTCATATAATGATATCATATCTGTCTTAAACCATGTAGTACACAGACCAATCCAACCTAAATTAACTGAATTAGGCGTCATTGGACAAATATTCATTAAAGTGTCAAGCATCTCAAATAAACCAAATCTTATACTACTTTTAACACTCTCTTAGAATCTCATTTGATTGGAGTCTGCTGCAACAGTGAACAGAAAGATTTAAGCAAAGTATCCTTCCAGAAGATTTACTAAACATAAGAAGGCGCCAATAGACTGGAATTATATCAAGGGTTGTAGAGGAAATATAAACATCTATCCCATTATTCAAAGAAGTAAAGAGCAAACCATTCATAGAATTGATACTCAAACTGGCATGTGATTGATATGTATGTCATAGCATAATATTACCATATATGTTATCCATGTAACACACTGATTAACCCCACTGCAATTTGGCGCCTTTGACGATTGTTCATTGGAGTGTCAATTTCTCAAAATAAACTAAATCTTTTACTACTTTTAACAATCTCTTAGAATCTCATTTGATTCTAGTCTGCTGCAAACAGTGAACTGATAGATTCAATAAAGATTCCTTCAGATGATTATACTTGAGCACAGCAGGCATCTGTGGACTTGAAATATAATGCATTATCCTGAATAAACCAAATCTTATTCTTTTATTTTGACACTCCTATCAGAATCTCATTTGATGCTTCACTCCTGCAAACAGTGAAACTGAAAGATTCAAGCAAAGCATCCTTCCAGAAGATTACCACTGAACCAAAGCAGGCACCAAAGGACTGGAATGATACCAAGGGTCAAAGAGGAAATATAAACCAGACTTAAATACATGACCTTTGTGCTCCCAATAATGATCTATTGATCTAATTCTGTTGGAGGGATGGTTGAAGTGAAAAGGAGAACACACTTATTCCTTGGATTGCTGAAGGTGGCAGACTATTGGTGCCATTAATGGAATCAGAACTGCAATTGCCCCTGTGGGTGATATGTACCATGTAGCATGGTATAAATATCAATATACATTGTGTCATCAAAGAAGAGATGAAATAAGAAGATAAAAGAACTTATCGGTAGGGTTAGATAGGTTGATATTTGGCGGGGAACATGTCAATAATATAATACATGAAAAAGTTATGGATCACAATGCCTAAAGGTTTTTTCCCACTGGGTTATTCTTGATAACATTTCATCTTTCATCTCTTGATAGAAGATCTTAATTACTTAAGAGCGATGTCATAGGAAACACTCCACTGTGCTAACCTTTCAAAGAGTTCTGAAAGAATTATAATTTTGATGTTTTGATCTAGTTTTTCGTGTCAATGACTACTTTGAAGAAATGTCTTGCAGCGATTACAATGACTACTTGGAAGAAATGTCTTGCAGCGATTACAATGACTACTTTGAAGAAATGTCTTGCAGCGATTACAATAAAACTTTTAATTCAAACAAGAATAATCAATCTTTACACATATCAAGGTCTTGTGTAAAACAATGAAATATTTGATCAGACAACTTATCAGTTGATGACCTTGTTTTCCATTCTCAAATGCCATCTTCATGAATGATTAACTTCAAGCATAACTTTTAGATAATGGCAATTGGGATATCTATCTCTACTGAATATAAAAATCTCAGTTAATGATTTATTGAGAAATGTCATTATGTACATGTCATTAACCTTAATATTTCTATAATGGATGCTTAAAACTTAACAATAATTGCTTTATAATGGTTGTTAAGTGTATTCAGCTAATTGAAAAGAGAAAGGTTTTGACATAATTTTGTAATTGTAATTAGAACATTTCTAAACCTTCAAAGATTTTAAAGATACGTACAAAATTACTGACATGATGAGTCTAAAAACATGATGATCATCTAAATCATATAGAAATCTACAAAATTACCAAGTATAAAATTTTTTTATTCCAATAAACAAAATATTCTTCAGAATTTAGGCAACATTCCTTCATTAAAAAAAGTAGATAACATCCATATGAAAATATAGGTCAGTGTGTCAGAACTTTTAGAATATCAAACAATTCAGGTCAAAGCTCATGTAGCTAATGACCATTCACTGGATGGCTCAATTTCACCAACATCCTGTTCCTCAGTTGTATCCATTACATGCATATTGACCAGCACACTGACCGCTGGGATGACCAGGAAATGTCCTGGACTAAGTGTCCTCAAACGATTTATTGAGAAAGCTGTCTAAAACGACTGATCGGAACATTCTCAGTTAATACAGGAAACATATTGAGTTAACAAACAGGCAATTGTTGTTGTTCTGGTCATAATGTCCTGTGGTTATAGCACTTTGAGCTGATTGTCTCCACTACTGGACCTAACATAGTCATGCATAATTGACCATTGAGTGGAAAATGGTGGACTTAATTACAGAACGAGTCTGGGGCAAAAAGACCTATGTAACTGTATCTGAAAGGTGGAGGATAAGAATGCATTGGTGGACCTAATTACAAAAATTGATGAGAATGAGTCGAGTGCATTTCTTGGTTTTTTTAAACCATATTTTAAAACAGATTGCTTCCTTAGGCCTAAATATTGGCAGTCAAGTCACTAAAACTGCATTTTATAATCTCCCCTTTCCAATGTGGTATTCACAATATTTCAGTCTTCTCCGGCATTTAATTGAGAGGATGAAATAAAAATGAAAGAAATTGCTAATGTACATTCCTAAAAATGACTTCCCTGATTTTAAACCTTTCTGGACCAATGTAAAAAATAACTTTATGGCTTCTCTGGCAGCAGTTTTACCAAGTTTTATATAAAAAAAATAATCCCACAAGTCTATGCCAATGTTTGTATCCAGTGTTTGAAATAAGTGTCTGTCAGCAAGCCAGTTGCTGGTTATTAACTGATGGTGTAGAGGTTTTAAAGCCCTTCTGACTGAAGTGATTCTAAACATACTAAGTGTTTGCACATAGCAAGGCGTGTCAAATTTTCAGCCGAGCTGGCTACTTTTCAGTTCAGCTTGCAAAAAAAAGACCACATCTAATTTCAAACAGTATTTCTGACATGCTCCATAGAAAAGATGGCAACAGACATTTCCAGCTACCCTGAAAGTAGAAGCATCAAATCTTGTCCTTCTATAAAACTTTGTTGGTATACAATGCCCGGAATTCACATGGAGTAACTTCAGTGAACTTAAGAAGACAAGAGGAGAAAAAACCTCTGCAAGCAGGTCATCAGCGTTGCACAACCTTTTTGTTGCATTCATTCTTGCAGTGGTTTCATCACCCTTTTCTCCCTTTTACCAGCTCTCAGAAAAGGCTTCCATGGGTCTAAAATAATTGACTCAAGTACTCGAGTGTCAGGCTCGACTCGAAAGAACTTAGGAAGAGAAGAGGAGAAAAAACTCTGCAAGCAGGTCATCATTGCTCATCAACTTCCTTGTTGCAGTGGTTTTATCACCCTTCCCTCTTTTTTACCAACCCTCAGAAAAGGCTTCCTATAGGTCTTAAATAATTTATTCAAGTACCTGAGATGTACCCGAAAAAGCCTTGCTATGGAATTATGAGGCATGGTTGTTTAGTCTTATCATATATCACTTGTAACTATGTGGATATTCTATCTGTACATATAGTTTCTTTTCTTAAGGTTATAAAATAAGTCAGTGCCTTTTTCATGTCATTTTCCCTGAAAACAATAGGCCAGCCTCTTTAAGTGGATCCTGGAGACGTTATGCCTATACATCATTTACAAATGCAGGACGTCGTATAAACAACTGATTTAGAATACAATGAACTGACCTGCAGATACATAAAGATGTTGTCCTGACTCGCCCTCCTGTATAATAGGCTGTCCATGCACAATCTTCTTCTCGTACATACAATCCACAATTTCACGTACTTGCGTTGCATCCAGATTTTTGAGGAAGTCATTGTCCAAGATTGCATCTTTAATCAGCTGTTTGGATCTGTAAACAAAAAGCAGTATATAAGTACAACAGGATTTATTATTAGATAGATACTAACACTAAACCTCTGCAGGAATAGAAATGTACAATATACAGTTTGTCATTTGACCCCTATAAAAATAATGGAGATGCTGATACTAACATATAATTTCTCATCATCCTTAAAAGAATTATTGACTTTCATACTAATATCTGTCTTAATGACCCTGAACATTGGTGGTCTTGACATGTTAGATTACAAATGATTGTGACAAATTTATGACATTGTATAAAATAGACAATTTATTACAAAAATGTTTCAAAAATACAATCTTTGGTACAAACAAACTAAGTTTTACTAGGAAAATAACGTAAACAATGAAATCTGACTTACGTGAAAAAAAATTTTTTTTTCTAGTTAAGATTGAAAGGAATGAAATAAAAGAATAAGGCAATCAGATCATGAAATGGTCAAATGCAATTTTTGCTTGATATGGGATAATTTTTTCTACAATTATGGATATTCAACTTGAGTGATTAGATGGCTGATCTTCTGAAGTTAATAAACTGCTACATAAACTAAGATTTATTGGGGAACATTGAAAAAAATAAAATATCTATTGAAACAGACTACAGCACTTTAAGATAAAAACTCAATTGAGGAAAATAAACACAGTTCCTTCATAAAAACCTTCCTCAATGAAAATAAAAGTTGTTTTAGAAATATCAAATGATAATAAAATTAATATGAATGACAATAATATCTAAAAGAGGTTTATCCATAAAAACAAACATTAAATTACACTGATTTATTTTTGTCAAGATGATTGATGGATATTAACGACTATTGTTAATTTCTAGTCATGCTAACATAGAAATGATTAATTGAAATAGATTACAGAGGCCACTGAGGATAAAAATATTAATATCGATGGTTATCTGTTGACAGATGATTGTCAAGGAGATAAATGATGGATCAAATTGTAAGCAATATCAAATTGATAAATAAATCATGATTTTTATGGAACAGGATTTTGCAAAATATTATGGACAAACTATTATTGATAGCATCACTGAAGCAATTTTGTTTGAGTAATAACCTAGCAGAGTAATGCCGAACAATTTTAATGATTAATGATCGTATTCTTATTCAACATTTATTGCTTTCGCCTCAATTCATTCAAGTTTTCAGTTTTGATATACTTTCTGCTAAGAATGATTTTTGTACAGAAAGATATCTTGTGATCCTTTACATATTCTATTTTCTTAAAGAAAATTTATCACATTTTCCCCACAAAATATAATGTTATTTTACAAATCATAACATCATTTTAAGAAAAAAAAATCATCTACATAGTCATTATTTACTTTGTATGCAGGAAATAATTTGGTGGTTCTTAAAATTTTGTTCAATTTGCCAAAAATTATCACATTGACTGGAACCAAAAATAATAACACCAATCAATATTTGACGGCATCTGGCCTATAACTTAAAGTATATCTTTACAAATTTCCTCAAAGACAAGATTTCTGTAATAACTACTTCTGACGAAAATAATATGGTGGTTCATCTTTCTAAATTGATTCCATAAGTGAAATTCATCATTGAGTTGGATTTCACAAATAATGTTAAAAAATCAATTTCCTTCTATGTTGAAGGCAAATAGCTTACGACAGAAACTATATTTTCCATATTTTTTCAATTTCACTATTTTTGTAGTAACTACATGCGATTAAAATAATATGGTTCATATTTTATTAAATGTCCCTGAAAAATATCACTTAGTCTCTGATATGTCATGTCAGCAACAATGTAGACATTTAAATTTCATCTATATTTCAGGTAGCCAGAGTTTTGACTGAAAGTATATTTTTGTGTATTTATTTAAATTTCAAAATCTTTGTAATAACTAAAACACTGTTATTCTGTCCTTGCCACACTATTTCAACAACAGTCATGCTTTAATATTGGTATATCCCTCCCTCAAATTTTGAAAAAACCCAGAAACATCATAGGGCAAATAAGTTTAAGTAATGTTATGAATAATTATAGAAAGCTAACTTACTAGATCCCGAAAATCTATATGCGGAGACAATCAGAAATACCATAGTGCTATAACCTGAGTTGACAATCTTGAAATGAAAATCTCTTAACTGAAATACCCACAAGCAACTATACTTCATCATTATTACATTTAATAAACATCTATTGTGAAATGAATTAAAAAATCTACAACAATAGCCGCAAAGGTCAAAGTGACCCAGACTGATAGTCAAGAGTTCAGTTACCTAAATAGAAAATTTGTATCAAAATTTAATTATCAACCATCGAGATTCTACTCGAGGAATAGACAGGAATATTAGCCAGGTCATTTTAACCAAACAGAAATCAGGACTCGAACTCACATTTAGTTCAAAAAGGAAAAATAATCTACTATGGTGTCATAAGCTAATCAAATGTCTGTGATTGACATTCAGCTGTTATTGGTACAGCCATCTGTGTCCATAATATCTTATAAATAATTTCAATCTAAATTTAACTCAAGATCGATTTTACAGAAAACCTCTTCCATGCTTACATTCACTCACCAGAAAGATGAAGTTACTTATACTTATTCATAAACATAGTATGTCATGACGCCTTTGAGTGGCATTTTAGAAGTTGGTATGATGAAGAAATAGGGAGTTTTATGGATTTTCAACTTCTTTATTGCATCGTTTTGGTGTAGATACTAACACTGTTATCAAGAAAGTGATACTGAAGGGTACAACACTGTGAGGTTTATACAAGGCAGGTTTATACAAGGCAGGTTTATACAAGTAAATGGGCTGATGTACAAAATGTTTTTGCCATAGATAGGAAGCCAGATGGACAATGAAGTAGTTACTGATTGAGATGGACACTCATACATTATCCTCCATGTCTATGTTCATTAAGAGTTTGTCTACCTTGCTGCCTTTTAAATGGATTAAAACACAGATATTTCCTACAGAAAAGAGCAGAACCTAACACTAATTCCCTGCTTAAAATGGAAATTCCTTATTCAAACTCAGAGTAAGTCCAAACAGAACAATCAGTCTTCCATCGAGCTAAGCTAACTAGATGTGTATACTGATATACAACTGTAATATGTACAGATTTATATAGAAAATATGGACAAAATTCTGACTTGGTCAATATCAACCTTGAAAAATTCAAACTCAAAGTTCCCGTAGAGCAAACTGTTTACCATATGGTAAAAAATAGATTTATAGACTGAAACTTAGGATACAAATTTGTAGTCAACTGGGCAAACTGTCTTCCATGGAGCTAGTAGCCTCTGAAATAGATAATTCGTAGACTGAAAGTTTGGATTCAAATTCTTAGTCAACTGGGAAAACTGTCTACAATGGAGCTATTAGTCCCTGAAATAGATTTGTAGACTGAAAATTTTGACACAAATTCTTAGTCAACTGGGCAAACTGTCTACCACAGAGCTATCGCCTGTGAAATGGATTTGTAGACTGCAACTTTAGATACAAATTCAGACTTGGTCAATACTGCCCAACTGTCTACCACACCGGTTGCTATCAGCTAATTAAATAGACGGGCTCAGAAAGGAACCTTGGCTTCCTCCTAAGCATCAAGTTGCCATTAATGGTACACTTGATTTATGCTCAACCCTATCTGCTTATACATTATAAAGCTAGCTAGAATATCAGATATGGTCTAGACAAGGCTAATGATTATCCAGCATTGGTTGTGACGATGTTATGAAGAGTGCAGAATACTAAAAACTACAGCTGCATGCCAAAAGTTTGTTCACATACCTCCACATGCTAGTGCAAATATCATGTAATTTGAGATGCCTTTGAGGATCGTAGCTTTGCGAAAAACAAACGTATACTATTGAATTTTCAATACATATAAGCAGATCCCTTCTTCTTTAAGGTGTATGTTTATCGTATCCCACAATTACCCATAACAGTTTTAGCAGATCATTGAAGTGACCAGGGTTCAAAATTCCGAAAACACTATTTCTTATTTTTTTCCATAAAATCCTTTATAAGTTATCACCTTCTTAAAAAATACGTCAATTTGTACCTTAGCACAAAAAGTCAATGTTATTATGTTGGTTTTTATCTCAGAGAGTCGATATGGAACATTTTATTTGACATTTAACGAAATCGAAATATCTGAAAATGTGACCCCCTCTGTCCTTATCTATATGCCAAAATTTGATTTTTTGCACCAGAGACTAGACGATCCCAAAAAGAGTTCATGAATGGCTATTTCACACATGGACATTGGGTGATCCATTGTCAGTTTTGCTGAAGTTATTCTATTGACGTTGAAACGAAACCCAAATTTCATGATATTTGCACTACGATTCAGTGGTAAGTGACCAAACTTTCGGTATGCAGCTGTATGGCCTGGATCAAACATCACCTCTTGATCATGCTTATTCGTGTCAGATATGCTAAGTTTGATTTTGTGAAACTAGTTTGATCAACATAATTGAGGGTTAAAACCAGGTGGATTTCTCAATTGCACCTTGATTTGACATTGAATAACTTATCCCTGTAATCATACACATCTTGTCCAGAAAACAATGGGGGTCTTTCAACTATAGTAATCACTCTCAAAATTGCAAAAAGTATCTCTCATGGTAGCTGTGGTACTATGGTAATGAGCTCTTGCTTTTTCATACTCAATTACACTATATGATTTGTTGAAAAGTGCATATAACTATGACCATTTCTTTTGGAAGTAGGGATTTAGATGAAAACTTTTGGGTGTAAGTATGGTTATAGAATGATTAATTAGAATAGATCAGTTATGCTAAATGAAAGCTCTCATTCATGTGATTGTCCAAGCAACAGCTGAAAAATTGTTTCATGCTATGGTATACATGTAACCCCTTCATATTTCCCACATTCAAACTGATAAAAGAGTAAGCATGTCCCAAATGTTTTGGTTTTCACAATAAAGAAGTTTTTATCCATTTTGCTGTTCTTACATGGATGATGTTGTCATGGAAACGTTTGTTTAACTTTGGTGACAAATTGATAGTCACATTGCTATATTTGGGTTCATACATTCTGCAATAGTACAAATTCTGGTATATTTTATGGTTGAGTCCCTTGTAAGATTCGAACCCAGACCATCAATCAGGCAAACCCGCCAGCACTAACCATACCACAACTAATAAACTCTCCCATCAGGCCTCAACAAATTGACTGTTTGTCCTAAAATTCAGCGAATAATTTTCAGACTCTGGAAACATTGCTACAAATTACTTTTCCAGACAAAAGAGAGTTTGTGAAGGGACAGAAGGAGGCAACCTAGCATGATACCAGCAAGATGAGGCTTGTTTTTGTCATTTGTAGTTTTATCTTTGATGTTAAATTTTTATTTGTTCTCGTAATGACATGTCATCAAGCAAACAATCTATTTCCTCAAGCGGACAATGTCACTTCATCATTATCCTTCTACTGATAACAAAGGTCATCATGTAAATCCTACAGCCATTTACAGCCAACATCAGAATATTGACTGTCAACATATACTTTTAAACTGCAGGGGATGGATCGGAAAGTTTTGATGTATTTTGAAGATACAGCTTCTTACTTTAGCTTGAAGATCAAAGCAAACTGATTGCATCCACTTTGGAGACAGTGAACTTTTTCCCTCAAAAGAACAGTATTTTTCCCTTCATTGACAAACTGACTTTGAGTCTTACACACATAACAAATTGATATTTTTTCACTGATAGTAAACTTGGTTAAATCTTTCACTAACCAATCAGATTTGAGAAGATAATGATGAAAGCTGTTTTCCTGGGATTACTTCTTAAAAAGATCCAATTTCAAAGTAATTATCAGTAATCCAAAATTGACTGGGGGAAGAAACAAACCTTGAAGAACATTTTTATATCAGCAGGTTGAGAGTTAAGTGAATGAAAAGAATATTCACTACCAATAATGTGCATTGAACATGATACAGACAGAAAACAATTATTCTGAGGCTAGATCTCCATATCAAACCTAAATCCAGTCTGTTCATCGCAGTTTATTTTTTCAGTATTAGTGTGTGTCTGCAGATAGAGTGGCCAGAATATATAAACCGACCGGTCAATATGTGATAAGCCTTTATCCATACGTCTGTTGACCGTCATCGACTCGCCTATTGATCATGGAAGACATTCAAACTCAAATTGAGTTCAGTCGATTAGTTGTGAATAAGCCAACATTTGATAAATGGACAGCTTCTTCTGAAGGCGTGAGTCAATTGGCCTCCTATGAGAATCCTCTGTAGACTTCAATGTTTCCGCATCAAGATGGAATCCTGCAAAGAACTTTGAGGTTCCAAAGGATTCCTCTCTTGAGACGTTTACAGAGATGAAGGTCAGAATAATTGGCCTTCACCGCAAGCTTAGATTGTTTTCATTTATATTGATTTCTTTGAAGTGGTTCGGGGAGAATTATATTGGTTAATTCATGTCAAAGAAGTCACATAACTTTTCTTCCTCATACAGCCAGGGACCGTTATCTGTCACAATTTGTCAAACCTCATTTGGCAAGCAAAGGAAGTTTTCATGAATGTAAACCACAGAGGTCCCTTGGTTTTGAAAAAGGACATTTTGGTTATGAGGAGTACAAATAAGTAGAACCATTTGATAAGTTTAATGTTAGGGTTATCACTAGCGATCCCCCTATTTTCATAATGGATTTAAAGGTTAAATGACATGTATAATCAAAGCCTTAGAATGCATGACAACACTCCTTTAATCATACTAACTGGTACAAGGAATTTCATTTTTCCCATAAGCATAATGATTCTGATATTGGGTCTGAGCGATTCAGAAACAACAAAATCAGCATTTTACATTAGAATATCCAATCTCATTAGTTTACAAATGACAAAGTCTGAAGCATAATATCAAAATTTATTGTTTCTCCTTTAAAGTTATTATTTGTTCTGAATTGACAATATTTAAAACTTCTAAAACAAAAACAGTAATTTAAATTTTTTGATTACAAAAAGAACATATTATTTAGATAGAATTTTAAACTATACCAAGAGAAAGCAAATCAACATTGAGCAACCTACAAAATAACATATTTATTGAACTTGTATTTATTTTCTATGTATTTTGATATAAATCAGTTGTGATATTTGAAACATGCACGACTTTTAAACAATTTTTGATATATTTTAAGCCCTCATGGTGATAGAAAACTTGACAATAGCAAAGGCAAATCTTTTCATCAATTTCTATATTTCCTCAAGTGAAAAGGATAAAAAATTCCTTAACATTCCCTAGATTATGTTAGCAAAGAATAAAAAAGAAATTGAAGAACATTTGTTATACAAACACCATACAGATGACCAAAATCTATGCATCTTCACAACCATTTCTGAGTTGTGAGATAAACCTTTACACATTATTCAAGAACTTTCTATGTCAATCTTACTCATCATAATCTTGAAAAACTATGGAATTTTTCTTTATTGGTTAATTCACATATTTCTATATTTTTTATTTGATTCACTGCTTCATAAAGTTACTGTCATATATTTTCACTACTATAAAACCTTTACTGATCAATGCAAGGATTTCTCAAACGTACAAGTTAAACTACCAACCAACTTGGTACCAAGTACTAGCCAACCTTTACTGGTCAATGCAAGGATTTCTCAAACGTACAAGTTAAACTTCCAACCAACTTGGTACCTAGTACTAGCCAACCTTTACTGGTCAATGCAAGGATTTCTCAAACATACAAGTAAAATTCCAACCAACTTGGTACCAAGTACTAGCCAACCTTTACTGGTCATTTCAAGGAGTTCTCAAAGGTACAAGTTCAGCAACACAAACTATTTTCCCTTTTTCAATTGATTAAAAGTAGTTCACACTAAAATTGTCGCAGGAAGTCTTCTAAGTGACAGGTTGTTCCATGACCATAGACAAATGGTTTAATTTAGTAGATGTTTTACTCTCTGAAGGAAATATTTTTTATTGAACTAACATTAAAGATTCAGAATATAATGATTTAAAAAAGGACTGCATTGCCTTTAAGAGCTAGAATTCGTCACATTTCAATAAAATTCAAAAGAGGCAAATGCCAATCTTGTGATCCTCTATTGTACATGTCATGATGTATGAAATTTAAAACAAAAATTTGGTTACAGAATAACAGCCTTTATCCAAAAATCCATTGAGGATGTGAATTCTTTTTAAAAAAATCAACGACACTCCAAGAAATCTAGCATCAAAAAATAAAAATCGAAACGCTGCATTCAGAAATTAATCCCTCATGGTTCCATCCAGGGAAGACATTTTCGGTAAACATCATCTTCAATTTTCAAGATCACTTCAAATATCTCCCCTGAAAGCTTCATAGATTGTAATGCAAGGTGATGCGTATTTGAATCAGATCATGTGGAGAAAATTCAACATGCAATATTTGAAAAGGGAAAAGATATGAGTCTTTCTTTAATAAAGTGCCATGGTACCTTTGTCTCTCTGATGGCCAGAGGAGGAATGTAAATGTTTTTTGAAAGTGGGTGACACATGACTGAGTTTTGTATATATCAATTGAAAAAATCACTTTAGGAAGATAAATTTGGACAAGCCTGCAATTAAAATAAGAGAGACAATAGAAATTATGAGAAATAGTGTTTGATTTTGACAACGAAAACGAGACATTTTTCCCATTTGAAATAAATTGGATGTGTAAGGATTGACAAAAATATGCATTCCAAAGTTTGAAAAATTATCAAAGCCAATCCGGATGCACTGAATGAAATCAATCAAAGCTACATTGATAATTACTTTAGACGTAATTAAGAAATCATCGCATTGACTACTAGTAAAAGATCTTATACGGATCGACTGAATGCTGTAGAAGAAATGAACATTTTAATCCCAGGTGTTGAAAGGAAGATGTGCTGAAATAGCAAGACAGTCCCTGTCAAATCATTTATATATTTTGTGCCATTTGTTAAGTAAATACAAACATTCTTTTATGACTATATGAGACAAAATCCTCGCAGAATAATTTTTTTTAAAGAAGCAGATAATGTACACTTTGAACTTTTTATGATTACTAAGCGAATTTCCACAGTTTGGACATCAGTTTTTATGTTTATAACCCCATGAACTTAATAAATTTTGTATTCAATTCTTAACTGAAAGTGAAAACCTTCCCCTCCTCTGTCCATTGTGCAAATACATACATCAAAAGTAAGATGTTTATCTATCAAAATATACATTTGCAATCTGATGAGAAAATTATTTGATGAGTGAAAAGTAAATTATATCATAAATCTTGCTTTTCACATTCACAATGATATGTAAATGTAATAAGCCCTTTGGCCTCTTCAGTCCAAAAATAAGAATTGATAACACAAATGTCCTTGTTGACTTCAAATGGATTCTTGAATGAAGATAATCTATCGGTATTTGAAATATTCTTATCCAAAGAAAGGAATTTGATTTGTAATGGAACATCAGAAACGTAATTTCACTTAAATGAAAGGAGATTGTAACTAGGAAGCTACAAAATGAAATTAAATTAATTAATTAAAGTAAAGAAAAAGGTCATATGCAAGTGAATAATGGTAATGACACAAATCCATAATCAAAAGATAGCTATTCAAGTTTTCAAATTTTTAAAATTAATTTGGGTAACTTATCCCAAATTCCTATCCTTGTGAATAAATTGTATCTAAAGAAACAAAATTCCCTGAGATTCTCTTGACAAGGAAAGACATTTAAGAAATTCTATGTGATAAAAACTTTGAGTACAGTGAATTCACACATGTACTGAATACACAACAATTCATTCATTAGTTATTCTATCGAAATGATTCTTTAATCTAAGGAGAATGAACATATTCAGCGGACACATGTCATTTTACTTGAATGAATGTCTGCTTCATGTCAGTGTTTAAAAGTCCCCCAAGGCAGAGATTCAGTACAAAGAATTGATACTTTTATAGGACAACTATATTGTCTGATCTGAATTTCTCATATATGGAAGTGCGCCATTTGCAAATTAGAACAAAATGAGAAATTAGATATTCATTGCGATTGTTCCTGATAGTACATAGAATGGACACGTTTATTGGACAGAAAATTCTCTTAAATTTCTCGAATGTGGAAGTGTGGCATTTGTCAATTAGAACCGAAATCAGACATTAGATATTCATAGCGAATTGTTCCTTAAAAAAGCAGACAGGTCGCATTTAGAGAGAAAATATACATCAATTCACTTAAGTTTCAGCTACATGTCAGTGTGCCATTCCTTGAGTAAGCACCCAAAATCAATCTTCAATAATCTTTTGCAGCATCTTCAGACATCTCCAGGAACCTCTTAGATCCAATTCTACCAGAGTGGAACTCACTTAAAGTGTCCTGCTTACTATGAGTTCTGTGTAGAGTAAAACCAGGGCAATCCCACTGTATCATAGAATCTGAGCATCTCTTAAGAGTCTTGCCAACGGCATGCTATAAGCACTTAACAGCAAATGTGTCCATTATGAAATTAATAATCTGGAGCGTGGTGAAGAAATTTAGAATATGGTCTTTATCATGTTATCAAATTTTTAGGTTTGGATATTAATTTAGAGATTTATTAATATATGGTATGGTTCTGATTAATGTTACGTGAAGGTGTGATGCATTTCGAAGATGTTTGATTTAAATGAAAATTCATATTTTTCCCAGATTGGATGTTATCAGTTGTCAAGATTTTGCTTGAATTAGAAAACTGAAAATTTGTATACTTCTGATATTCATCAAAGTCTCGGTTTGACTTAAAAGAGAAAAGTGATATTTCTTACACTTGGCAAATCTTTTACCTCGTTAGTAATTTGTATAAGGAATCTGAAACTCGAAATGCATACATGACATTTAAATCAACAATGACATGAAACCTCTGTTTTCTAAAACATATATCTCATAAGATCTGTTGTTTAAAGATTCGACTTCTAACTACAGCATTTTATGCAATATACACTGGGTACACAAACATCACTAAAACAAAGAAAATTACCAATTTTCAAACCTTTTCTACTTTCAAATAAAACACAATTTAACTTTTTGCTTTATTTTCAGTAACGAATTAGCACATTTCATTTTATCTAGTTAATCATCATATTTTATTAAGAACATCTTTAGAATAAATTTGTTATCAGTATTAAACAAAGCAAACAAATATGAATCTGCGAGAATAATAACTCTCAACATTATTTTGAGATCAATTTATGGAGTAATTGAATTTGGTTATAAATAACCATGGAAACCAAATAAGATTTTCAATCAAAGGAATTTTGCTCTTTCTTTTCCAAACTTCGGTTAAGGTATTAAATAATTTCATCAAATGTCTTGATACGGAAAACGAATATGAAAATAAGAAGAACTATTGATTAAGAGACGCCAATGATAACTTTGTTTTTATTTCATCAAATTAATTCAATATTGATTGGCATTGTTCACAGAAACTTGCTAAAATGCAAGAAATTTCAGAAATATAAACAAAGAATTTTGTTTATGAGGAAAGAAGTTATCTACAAATTTTGCTGCATAGAAACAAAAGTTTTCATAAGATGTTATCTCTTTATTTTACCTCAAAATGATTACAAATTAAAAATCTTCTTCCATTTTTATCATCATAATAGAAAACCCAAGATAAAAAGATTGTTAATAAACATATTGAAATAAAAAACAGAAATAATTCCTGTTGTCATTGCATGCTTATTAAGAACCAGCAAATTGTAGTCGACAATCTGAAGCTGAAAGCAGTCCATTGATCATTTCATGGCTGAAGATTTCACAAAGTAAAGCACATACAACTCAGCATATCCAAATAAATTTAAATAAATGCTTTCGTGTCTGTTTGTGAAACATAACATAATAATTTCAGTATGTATTGCATATGAAGAATTAATACTTTACAAAGCATCAATTTCACAAAAATGTCACCTACTCCCAAACGAATTTCATTGAACAGAAGATTAAATTCATTTCAAAACAAGTCTTTAAAAAGATCAATATATACAAAACTTAAAGAAAAAACAACCATTTGGTTAGAATCAACTCATGGACTGATACATAACATTTCCAGTTGGACCTGGCAAGCTGATCCCAAGTCAATCTGCTTTTAGACATTCTCATATAGGCTTCTATTTGCTCTATTGATCATTGTTTGCCAATATCCTGTGTGAGGAATGATGCCAGTCTGCAAATTCAACATTGTCCGACAGCGCCAACCAAATCTCATTTGGTACTGGAACTTTGGTTAACCAAACAAAATCATATCTTTGTTATGGTCAGGTTCTTCTTCACATATCTATGTATTTTCACTTGATTAATTAAAGAATTCTCTGAGCTCCATCAGTTCCATTGTTAATAAGGTCTGTACTTTACACTTTGATTTCACCAATTTGAGAATGACTGGTGTTTGTTTAGTCCTAATTAACTTCCTGGGTCAGTAATGAGTTTTTTAGAATACAGAATTAGCAAACCTTTCCAAATACTCTTTATATATCATTTAAAACCAACATTACTGGGTTGTAAAGAACTACTAAAATAGGTGATATTTTTGCTCTTTGATTTGTATCTGAACAAAGCCTATATAGGTAGTACACAATAATATATTCTAAAACAAAGAGAAATTTCACAATTAAGGGGTTGTTTTTCGGAAATCTTGTTTTATTTATTCAACTTTGGAATTATGTTTGGTAACTTCATTGAATCCTTTAATACAACTTTATATAAAGAAAGAGAAAAGCTTTCCACACACATTTTTAATGCAACTGGGAAGTTTGAAGTACTAAAAAATATTTGTACTCTGATTCATTTCATAAATGAACCATATCACTTATAATCTCTGGGTGTGGTGAATATTTCATCGAGAAACACAGACACAGTACACTCGTAATCGATTATGCCAGGAAAAAAAAAACAAAAAACAAAGCTTATAAGGATAATCTAATCTAAGAAACAATTATCTTGAACATTATTTACAAACCATGCTAATTTGCTTCTTGCAGAAAACAATACTGATAATTTTATCTCAGTGTAAGACAAAAAACACATTACAAAGCAAATAGCCTTCTTTGTCCAAAATCCATAGCAAAAGGGATTTTAATGGTTAATCTGGCAACTCCAATCTTCTTGTTCTTGAAAGAAATGATAAGATTTTCAAGTCTTTGAGGATATCAGCACTTATGGAGGAGAAATGCTATAAGAACGTATAGTCTCTGAAGTCCTCATTTCTTCTCCAAGAGTTGGAAAAATCCTGAATTTATTGGTTTCCATTCTCACAATCTTCTACCTAATCTCCCAGGATGGTAAACGCCAACCGACTAGCGTGACCAAACCATTGGTAACGAGGAGTCTCAGACATTTTCATCATACTTATCCAAAATTAGAGGATATATTTTTGTAGAAAGGGAAGGAGACAGATTGTATGCATTGTGTTACAAGACAGGAATGCTTATAATCTTGCATGAGCAATCAGCTTGTAAATCATGAAGAACACTGCAAGAGATTATGGTTGACAGTAAAGAATATTATGTTATCTGGCTTCACATTGAGTACAGGCCAACAGTGTACTGAATAACTAGATTGTATAGAATTGAGCTTTCATTTTGCAAATCATGATGAACTTAGTCAACCATAAGAATTGACAGTGCCCGCTATGGTATTAGAAAGTTCTTTTTTTTCAAATTGTGTTTTGAGTAACCAGATCATAATTGAGAATTTTTTGTTTATCATGATGAACTATTTAAAGGATAATAGTTGAAAATACCTAACAAGGTATAATAAATTTCTGACTTTCTAACATATATTTCATATCAAACCAATAACCAATAGGTAAGAAAGAAAAGGAGGACATTGTGTAGCTTCCAATAAGCACACCAAGGGTTTATGGTTGACTGTACTTGATATGGTAACAGCATATTTTCAGATTGGCAGTCTGAGAGATATATATTTCATTTTCCCTGCCATTTCAGCAGTAAGACAGACTTAGAAGAAGTGGACACGAGACGGGAGAATATCCTACACCATTTATCTTGTAAGCCATTTTTATATTATCATATGTTATTCCTTTTCCATAAGCCTCTTATATAGATATGTATTCCTATGTAAGATCTCTATTCTATTATTATGATCACCTTTCAGCTTAATATTATGATATGTAAAAGTTCTATTTTCTGACATATTTTTTCCTTATCATTTTTTGTGGTACAATAGTTGGCAACATGGAAATAGACATATACTCCAAGACTTGCATATCAAATTTTAACATTCTGATGAATATTGGAAGAAAATTTGGTTGTCATTTCAGGATATGATACAAACATTGTCTCGCTTATTTTGATATGCAAGATAATCTTCATTTTCACCATACATCCTGTGAGAGTTCTCAATAGAAATATTATGTATAACATTGCTTATTTCTCATCTGTGCACATAACAGTTATGGTAACACCCTTTTCATGTAATATACACTAAACATAATGTATATTAGTCACACCATGTATTTCCATTTTTGCAAGTTTTCAGGAAAATGTTTCCTTGTCACACTAGAATTCAGACACCATCCTATAAATCCTCCCGAGAGAGATCATTTTGGAAATTTGTCATTTTTCATTTAAACATGGATATTATTACTAGCTGTTGCAGCGACAAGTCAGGAAGATGATTAAGATAGATGAACAATGATTCCTTAAAGATGGTAAAGAATATGGCACCACCAGAAATGTGACATTTTGAACTTGATATGATTACCTTTAGAAACGTTTGATCACTTTGAAAGACATAAAGTTATCTTTCTTTGGAGTATGTAAATCAATGCATTTTGCATTGCAAAATGACCTTGACCTGTATTTCCAATAACATTTCAAAGTTTTCCCCAGCTTTCAAATTCAACAAATATCTTATCTGCTTTATCCAATTTTCCCTTTGAAAGTGAAAACATAATCAGCCTTGCTTTGAGTTATGAGAAAGGGTTTCCGAAATACTGTAAAATACGAGATTTAAAGCTTCTTGGTTTTGTAGTTATAAAAAGCTTATTCACAATTAGATCAAAGTCCATGAAAACAAAGCTCCTGAAACTATTTGAGAATTGAACATCTGAAAACTGGTCCATTGAATTTTTCTTTAAAATATCTTAGGGTTTTTTAGTAATTTTTTTTATTTATTTCAAACAACTGAAAATTCCAATTATCATCAAGTAAATATAAATGCACTTAAAAGTTCAGAAAGGAATACTCTAAATAATACTGCTGTTCATTTTAAGTAAAGAAATTATTTACATTAAGTAATTATCATTTTCAAATAAAGATTACTCTTGAATTTTATCATTTTTAAATCAATTTTCTGTCTCTTATTTTTTTACAATAAGATGAATTCCCATGTAGGATCTTTATTTCAATACTCAAAACAGAATTTTGCACCAAATTGTATTAACCTTACAAAAGAAAAGACAAAAAAGCCCAGAAAATCACGACTAAAAAGGTCAACCTCTATTCACTCCGCGTAATATTTCAAGAAAATTATATCAATATCATTCTAAAGTCGGATATATCAGTAACATAAGATTACAGTAAAGAAAACATGATTCATTTCACTTTAGGATTGGTGACATTTTATTACAGATAACTCGTTATTCTTGTTTTGGAAAGATCTGTGATGAAATATACCGTCTGATAGTTGACAACATCAAGGATCATTAAGTAAAATGGCATTTACAGAAGTTAATCTTAATCAATTTGACAACTACAGGCACCGACCATCAAGATCGATGAGAAAAAATAAACCATTGCCATTAGATCATTGACAAGATATAAACCATGATGTATGAGTAAAAATATACATATTTATAGACAACATAGATAAGATGTAGCACATACCAAGATCTATGGGTGAAATCATATTTCACCAATGGTAAGGAAGTGTCCAAGATCTTTTGCAAAAAGACATACTTATTTCTGTAACAAATAATAAAATCTCTTGCCTAGATCACACAAATTGACAACATGCTGCTTCGCATAAGTAATCTACATAAAAAATATGTGCATGGCTATATTTTTAGTATACATAATCTTGCTTCTGAACCTGTCATTTACACCATGGGCTAGATTGCAATTCAGCCTTCAGCATGTAATGGTAACACAGTAGTTATGATAATTACTTAAAATTATTTGCTAAAAAATAATTACATGGAGTTATTTGATAAAAAACATTCTGATGTCTCCAATCAGAGACAATAAAAGAACTCATTTATCTTATATGCAAACAATATTCTAATAACTGATGTTTTACATGCACTCATTGTTAAATCAACTGGTGAGAGAAGATTATTGTCTTGGTATAATAAATAGGATCAAATATGAGAGGGGGTCATAAGTATATACAATCCCTGTGTACTATCAATTTATTTATCTATATACATGGTAAAAGCAGCTAGATTCAAATAAGATATAATACCAAAAAATTCAAATGTGAGAAGTAGTTAGAACCTCTAACAAACCTCTTAAAGGGGTAGTAGAATGTTTTTAAATTTATATTTCTTAAATTTTTTCCAAAGTAATATGTGTTCATACCAAACACATTATCTTCAGATGATCATACAAATCATTACTTAGCCTTAACATTACACTCATAGTAAAGTATTAAACAAAAATAAATGGCAGGCATTTTTGTGTGAATGCCTTTTTTAACATTTGAGTTAGGGAAATGAGTTCCCATAGCTAAACTTAACAATGTACACTTTAGATCTGTTTCTCTTGACTAAAAACAAATGTATTGCAATTGCTTACTTTTAGTTTAGTTTTTACAGGATAACTTTGTTTACAATGACAAACACACAACTGCCCCTTTAAACATCCACACTCATAGTAAAGTTAAAGTATTAAACAAAAATAAATGGCAAGCATTTTTGTGTGAACGCCTTTAAAACATTTGAGTTAGGGGAATGAATTCCCATATCTAAACTTAACAATGTACACTTTAGATCTTTTTCTCTTGACTGAAAACCAATGCCTTGCAATTGCTTACATTTATTTTAGGTTTTACAAGATAACTTTGTTTACCATGACAAACACACAACTGCGCCTTTAAACAATGAGAAAAAAAATCACGGTATCACTATTTCATCGAGAAAATTTTGTGAAAAATTCTTGTTTCTGACATTCCACTCGGTAGCTGCAAGCAGTAATCACAGTCTGGTAAAGAAGGCTTGACTTCTGATGAGTGTCCGTCTTACAGCTTTCAGAATTAGATTATGGAATTTCTCTCAATAGAGCGTGTTCTTGGCACTGACAGCCTGTGATTATAGAATCACCAAGTGTAGAGTCAACGTAGTTGGATTCTCCTGTAGACTCATCTGTTCCTGAGTTGATGTCAATTAGAAATTATGCATGTTCGGTCTTGGGAGAAGTCATGGTACCCTGTGAAAGCACTTTGTGAAATATCTTTGTATTCATGTCATCACCCAGTTCTTACAACAGGAGCTTAAAGAATTCAGGCTTCTCCTAATGTTGGCTTAGTCAACTAGATGCGTATGATCAATTTTAGAGAAAAAACTTGTTCAAAAGGGATTTTGAATTTAGTGTTCTTGCAAAGTGAATATTTACAAAGCTGGTCTTGCATAATCAATATTTAGTCATTACTAACATCAGTGTCAAATTGAAAATATTTTATTGCTTGTTAAATCTTGGCAGACAGAAATCATATAAAATTGATTTTTTGAAATGTAAAAACATTTTGGGATTCAGCATTGGTATTTATGATAAAAAAATTTAGTTTGAAACATTTTTAACTGAGATATGTTTTTACCCCTTTTGATTTTACAAATTGAATTTCAACATAATGATTTATATCTACATAAAATAAATTATTCGTTTTTAAGATTCAATTTTTATTAATTAAATGGTATTTATGTCAATTTGTATTTTCATCTTTTGTTTTAATTTCTTTTTCAATTCTTAGAATATATTCTGTACATTAACTTTTCTACATCCACACTGATATTTCCATTGTTTCATTCAAAATAAAGATATAATGAAGAATAGATAGCTTCCATCATTAATTTATCTTACACTCAAGGAATACAGCTGCTATTCCCTGTCAGTTGCTGGTCAAGGTTTCTTCACTTTCAAATTCTTTAATAACAACAGGTAAAACAATTCCTGATTATTCTAAAATAGTGATTAAGATGATTAAATACAGAATATTCACAGATGACTGGACATTTCTTAGGCGAAAATTCCTCAATATCAAATCAATTCTCTTTGAATATTCATTTGATTTGCTTAAAATCTGAGATAACTGCATTGATTTGATGCATTTAGGTGTGAAATATAAGCTTTTAAAGGCTCAAAACTGGTATTGAATTCCCACACTTAATTAAGAGATACTACATTGAATTTCAATGAATTTAATGGTTACTGAGTGCACATTTAGGTTTTTGCATGCAGGTTTTCATTTAAAATATTTTCAACCCATCCCTGCCCAAATTACCAAAATTGCATAAGCAGAAATTTCTTGTCATCATTGTACCATCCTTAAATCGTCTCTTCAAATGTACATCACATCTCATGCACAAACATATATTTCTGCTATGAATGACGAAACCAGTCTGTGATACGTTGCCATGCAAATTGTTCTCGCTTCTTTCAACCTGTACCCTAAAACTAACACCCCTATAAGACCACTACACCATACCCTAATAAGCCTCTTTATGGAAATAATATATCACTTCATATATGTGATCGAATGGTTGATTAATAGAGATTATTACCCGAGGAAGTATGTCATATGACTTGTACAAAATGAGTGTAAATTTTTGTATTACCCGAGCGAGAGCAAATTTTGTAAAAGTCATATGACACACTTCCGAGGATAATTATTTCTTTATCCCTTCCCTTCCGATGGCCCGCTACATTGACGTCACAAACAATGATTTTATGACTTCACAGTCGACGAATTTTTTAACAGAAACTAAGACCGCATATGAATGACCAAGCCGTCGAAATATGTGATGTAAGGTAATGTAAATCTTCTTGATCCTTTCAACCTGAATATAAGAGAAGGATCCTCTCCAAAATGTGCCACATATAAAATTATCAAATTTAAATTTTCAAACCATATTTTTGTCATTTTTTTTATCTTTTTATTTAAGATTTCTAGTTATGGCACAAATTTGTTTTTAACTGAATTATTGAAGATCCAAATATAGCTCCTGCAAGTAGGTTTCTAGCAACATTTTTTCTTGGACATTTATTTTGTGTTTCAAGTTGAAATAAAAAACAACTCTGAAACTCTTAACCTATTAAAGTAGAAGGGAAACTTGACATGAATACTAAAATAAACTTGAACGAAAAGTTGGTGTAAATGTGTGAATATTTATAATATCTTTGCTATCTTATGTATGTATTCAGAAATTCTACAGAATTCCTAAACCGTCCTCTCTATGGACAATGCTTTTCAGTAGGTGCTATCACCATTGTCAGAAAAGCAGTACACAATATTCTCTCACAAAGAAATAGTGTATGTTTCACTACAGATAGTCAAAAAAGATCTCACAGCAGTTGTTTTCAAACACAACAGAATAGTGAGAGGACCAAAAACACTTGACCAAAGCTTGCCTAATTCCCACATCCAATCTCATTTTGTTAACCATTACCTCAAGAAGCAAAGTCAAATATACCATGGTCCTGGGAAGAATGGAGTTAAAGTCAAGCCCTGTCTTTCCTTGCAAGCATTGATAGCGTTGATGTGGTTATTGGACCAAAGTCTACAGCCGCATTCAGGGTAATGTAGTTATTACCTTAAACCGATAGAATTCTGCCATCGCAATGTCATTGTCAACTGACCTGAAAGAGAGGCTATTCAAATTACCTTCTCCAGCATTGGCAGAATTCTACCAAAACATTCCTCGGAACTAAGATTTCCTCATCAGGCCAAAACCCTTCTTCAGAAAATTTGATTTACATGCAAAATTCATTCAATGTTCTGCCAATACAAGTTGCAGAAATCATTTGCTATCAGGCCAAGCGAGATTGAAAGCAAAGATATTTGCCAAATTTATGTTTCAAACTTGACTCCGGGCATCAAGATTTGATGAGGACAGGTTTCCGAGAAGGAGATTTAATATGAAAGGTTAAGTTTGTGTTTGCAAAGGGGATCCCACTTCAATTTTTTGCCAATCAGAAGAGATGGTAAATGTTTAAAACTTTCTTAAGTTCGCAAGATCTAAAATTGAAAGCCACAATTCTTTTTGGTGGCAGCTGGAGATTGTTAAAAATGAAGAGGAAGAGGAAAATATTTTGATTAGAAGAGCTAAGTGTTCATGTAGTTTTGATAGCTTTCAAGTGTTAACAGGAAAAGGTATTTTGGGATTTTACACTGAGAAGTTAAAATGGCGTATCTTAGAACTTGCTGACTGACATAAAACAAAGACTAGATAAAACATTCTCTACATTTTAGGTTTTAATGACAATAGGTGGTTTTTAACCATTATCAAAATTAAATGAGATAGCTTTTGCATATTTTTCAACTAAAAGATTTTTTCATAAATTTTTTAGTTTTACAACTATGATATTTTCTTTTAATACCAAACAAAGTGATGTCTTACAAGTAATTCATTTTCCCATTCTTCTATATTTCTGTTAAGTTTTCAATTTTATACCATCTCAATGTACACTAAAATTTTAAATATCTGAATTAAATTCAAATTGTATACACTTTCTTAATGTTATTAATTTCATCATAAATTAATAAACTGATGTATTTATATATTTCTTACTTCCATGTCTTCTTGTTCAAAATTTCTATTTAAAAGATGTAAATTCCAACCTAATGTCATACATTTCAACCAAAAAAAGCCTTTATCAATATCTACAACCTTTAATCATACTTCTATCAAAATTAATAAGCATAACTACAATAGTATTTATTTTTATCCTATAACTGTATATCTTGACCTTTGTATTGTTTATTTTCAATTAATAACAATTGTGATTCAACATCAAAAATGTGTCCAGCTTGAAAATTCCAACACATTTGCAATAACGACAGCTTCATTTCCAGACTTCAAACCAGTAAATGCATTTCTATATCATTGATATCGATTTCTTCTTGGTGCTGTTCCACAAATTGCTTAAAGAGTTACAATCAATTGTAACCCAATCTTTAAACATTGGTTACAATAAATATTTGTTGCCATAAAACAAATGTTAACAAGTTTTGTAGAACAGCATCCTGATGTTGTTAATTTTACCTCAATGGTGCAGCTTTCGATTGTACTAATAAATATTGCTATTAAACTGTAATAACTACCAATCTATTTTGTTGTAAATGTCACACCCTAATGTTGTACATTTCAATCAATAAAATTATTCCACCATAACTAGATGATATATCATAACACCTGGTTTTCTCTTCCAGGGGGTGGTTCAGACAGTTTCTGCTTTTTCTTTTTCTTTTTTGTCTGTGTCGATACATTTCTAACTCAATACTGTAAACTTTTATCACAATTTTGAACATGTGTAAATCTGAATGTACATTTCATAGTAAATGTAAAAAGTATCTTTTGTAAATGTTGTACATTTCTTTGTGAATGTTATACATTTCCTTGTAAATGTTATACGGTTCTCTGTAGATGTTGTAAATGTTTCTGTAAATATTATACATTTCTTTGTAAAGGTTGTTACTTTCTTTGTAAATGTTGTATATTTCTCTATTAATGTAATACATATCTAATCCAAATTTCTTTTGCAATGTACATTTTGATGGCATGGTTACACATTTCTATCAACCTTTTATAAATTTCTTCTTTTGGTTGTAAATGACCTTATCTTCCACACTCATCAATGATTTCCTCATTCCACAACAATGTGTACACTCCAGATGAAACGCTCTCATCACCCAGTTTGCTCATCCCAATGCTGTCAGTTTCCCATGTAATCACATTAATCAAGTTACAACTCAAGTCCTCGCTGACACTCAGTGTTTACAGTATTATCCTATGCACCATCGATGTAGAAGCTTACAAAAGCAATGCTGGATCCAAGTTCTACCAATCAATGTTTGGCACATCCCGGAACGGGTCTGTGAAACATTAGAGAGCTCGTCAGTTCACAATTCCTGTCACTTAGCTGCTTAAAGACAGTGATTTAGCCTGTTTCTACACCACCTGTGCTACTGAATGACAACTAACCTTATCTATTATTTGTCATTGTAGTCACTGTCACTTGGGAGACGATATATGAGGTGGGGTGTGGTGGGGTGGGGGGATTTCAAGAAATTTTCATTAATACAAATAGGACCACATGTACAAATTTTGATCCCAGTAGTACAAGGTACCACTCAAAACATTGCAAATTAAGGGTTGGAATGGTTCTGTATGTTTGGGCAAAGTTTAGCGATGTCTGATGACCATTTACTACAGGCGACGGCTCATTTTGGTTAATAGCCCTGATGAGTACAAAATTAAACTTTATATGAATAATGATTTTTGGGAGAGGCATGAGAAATAGACTTTTTATTATCTAACAATGTCTTTATTTTCTATACCTCATTGAAACATTCCATTTCATATTTATAATATCACCAAAAAAATATAAAAATGGGTATGTTTTGACAAAACAATGAATGCATTTCATATGAAAAAAGAGCTCATGCAAAATGGCATCATGTATATGAACACAATGCCACAGCTCATTTTCAACAGCAATATTTTCTTGCCAAAATTCTTACTTTGCTGAGCAGATTGGAGTAGAGTCCAGTGATAAACCTAGGATTTTTTTGGGGTGGGTCAATGCCCCACCTGGTCAAATTTGGGTGGGCCCTATTTTTTTGGGAGGTGGTCCCAAGGGCCCCACCTGATCAATTAAGTGCGGGAAATGAAACCGAAAGTGAAAGCGAGATTAGACAGCGAAGTTACAAATCCGTAACTAACACGCTTTTCCATTGGCTGAGAATATTACAATGGCCAATCAGGGACGTTGATGCATATCGTCGTCGGTCGATAAACTGGTTCACTGTCTGAGTGCTTGCGGCGAATGATCGTGATTTAGTGACGGAGTTTTTAGATTACAATTTACTTTCATTTATAAATATAGGCCGCATTCGGATTTTATAGTTGCGTTATTTTACAAAAGAATGCGTTAAAGGGGCGCAGCTTCAATTTATATGTGCGGGAATTTTCATTTGTATGCGGAAATGCCGCAGAAACGCATCCTAGGTTTATCCCTGAGAGTCACTAAGAAAGATCACCAGATTATCAAAATACTTGACCCAAGAAATTGGGTTTTTGTGCCTTTTTGCAAAAATCATGAGCTATTGGTGTCTATCACATATTCAAGTGTTTGTAAAACCCTGTGGCCAATTGTTGTGATGGACTTTATATTTTTTCAATATTTATGATTTATGATTTTTGATTTGCATTTAAACGATTTCTTTTTGCTGTCAGCAAAATGTGACATTTTTGATGAGGAGAAAGGCTGGGAGGGGAGGAGGTTTAAATTGTGCGAGATTGTCAAGTAAGATCAATGATGTCAAGGAGAAGGTCTTGAAAATTCTCAGTACGTTTGCAGCAGTCTCTGTTAGGCTCAAACCAGATAGATTTACTTAACCAATCTGTGTCTAGTCTGGCATGGGATCAAGACCTTTAGCAATTACTTATAAACTTCATAGACCTTAAAGCTTTTATGGCTTCTCTTATTATTATGCTACATTACTTGCCCATCCACGATTACCTACCAAGAGGATTTACCTTACATTTAGAGAAATACTTGTAGTATATCAATCAGCAGAAATGGTTTTGATTTTACAACTCGGAAAACATATAAAATTAGATGAAGGAAATGTGTTATATTTCTTTCATTTTAAGAACTGTTTTATCTTAAAAAACAAACGCTATATATAGACATGAGAATTCTGAGAATATCTATCGCCATCTTAAGTCGTTAATTACTCTGACCTACATTGGCATCCCCTCCACCATTTTGTATTTTGGGAAAATCACATGAAAAAAACACTGTTCTTTAATAAATTTTACAAAATCATAAAAATATAATATATATATATAAAATAAAAATATATAAAAAATCCATTCATTCACAAATGATTTTTGATAAAACTAATCGAAAATGCCTTGTAATGCCATATTGCAAGGCTTTTCACTCTTGTAAGGCCAATGAATGGCTTCACTTTTCATTCTTTTCTTATTGTCAAATCTAAAGCAACCAAAAGCTTACCCTCAGTAACACTTTTAACTCTCTTTTGTTATAATCATGTTCTTATAACATACATGAATAAACTGGAATGTCACCTTGAATTTCATTTCACCATAAAAGTGTCCTTTTAACATTGCCACATATAATCTCCTCAGATCATTAAAAGAGCAATTTTAATTCAATGTTATTTACAATAAAGCTCAATCGAATGAAATGTATTTGGCAAGTCTTTAATAAATCAATTTACAAAATGAAAATTTTCCATGGTCTTTCGCTAAACTGATTCCCAAGTTTCACATGTTTTACTCCTGAGAATATATTTCTTTTAGTTAACCAATATGATCCTGTATTCCAAAGTATACATGTCAATCAACATCCTGAGGCTATATTTTCAATACTCAAAAGAAACTCCAAATCTGAACTCCAAGTTTTACAGTGGTTATGCTCTAATCTCCAGTAATACATCTTTCTACGCACCAATAACATATATTCCATACACTCCAAGGTACTATACCAAATAATATTATTTACCTATTCTTTACACCCAAAAAGCATCTTTCCTCTAAAAAAGAAAAAAAATCAATCTATGACTCTTTATATTTTAGATGGAATGATAAACAACAATGTTAAATTTGGACAACAAATAAATTCCAAAATCAGCATATCTTTACTATCCCTTATATAATTTACCATTAGAAATTTTGTTGTTGTATTCATTCACAATTCAAAATGTTTATACCATTTAAACACACCATGCATCATGATCATACAAATTATCTTATTCCGCAAAACATTGTCACCAATCTCATTCTGACATTCCTGCAATCTCCATAAAATCCCCAGAAATTTTATTGTCATACAAACACAAAAAATTCTGCACTTGAAGTCCTCAAAACAAATTCTCTATTGACATAAAAATAATCCAGTTCCTTCCACTCTCCAAAATGCATCTATTTAATCTATTTAATGAATGCTTGCAATTACTCTCGCTTCTTCTACTTTTAAAAAAACTATTTTTCACATGCATTAACTATACTTTCTTTTATTCTTCAGTAAAGTCTATATCCACATGCATTTACTCTAGTTTCTGTCACTCTTCAAAGCAAATCTATAGTAAATCCCATATTCACATGCATTGACTCTAGTTTCTGTCACTCTTCAAAGCAAATCTATAGTAAATCCCATATTGACATGCATTTACTCTAGATAGTTTCTTCCCGTTTAAACCATATCAATGGCAAATCCCATATTCACATGAATTTACTCTAGTTTCTTCCCTTTTAAAACAAATCTATAGTGAATCCCATATTCACATGAACTTACTCTAGTTTCTGTCACTCTTTAAAACACATCTATAGTAAATCCTATATCCACATGCATTTACTCTAGTTTTGTGTCACTCTTCAAAGCAAATCTATGGTAAATCCCACATCTACCTTACTCTACTTTCTTTCACTCTTTAAACCCCATCCACAGTTTAGTAAATGCTAGATACACAGTCTCTGCTTAACTAGCTGATACATAAAGTCAATATGTCTGCCCTCTACAGCACTAATCCAGAACAGTGTTCACTGATGACTATTGACTAGTTCCGTGTTCTAAACAAACCAACATCGTTCGCTCGCACTCCGGGTCGCGCAAACAGTACAGTGTGTACTTGGGCCTAAAGTATCCAATAAAAGTCATTGTAGAGATTTCCTTTGTGTCCCGGTACCGGTCAGTGATTAATCAGGTTAATAAATACCCTTGATCGGAAAGTGCATGCAAGTGGTGAGTGGATACTAGCGGATCTGACCCTTCCTTTCTAATAAATATGGAATTATATATAAGCTGTATCATGATCTTGGGATTTTATTTTTTAGCCTATCTGATAGTGTATCATCTTATTGTTATTTAGTAAATCATTTAATTATTTCCTGTTGACAATGGTATTTGAATTATTCCTGGTATTATTACGATAATCAATTATGAGATATTTCATAGGTGCCCGGGTCAAGGATGACTAACTTTTTGCATTCCGCTGATCTGCTGATTGATTATTTTTATTTTAATGTTAAGAATTCGAAATTGTGTATCCATTCAACATGTATATTTGCTATATGACCTACTTAACACTATAAATCATTGTTGTCTTTGTGTCTACTGTAAATAAGTTTGAGAAATTATAATTGAATCATTTGCGCGCGGCACTGTCCGGTTCTCGATCAAAAATCACAACACTAACCCGTTTATTCTCACTATACTGAACTGATTAACTAAATAAGCTTGTCATTTCCTTCTACGTCCTGAATATAAGACATTGTCTGTATAGACAAGAAAACATGAAGGATTTTCAAAATTGATATTTTTCATTTGATAAATTGCTTTACTTATTTGAGAGTTAACATAAGAAATTTATTGTGATTCAGCAGTTAAATAAAATAAATGAAAGACTGACTTTATGAAATATGAGATAACTCAAAACAATCCATGTGACTTTTCCTATAAAACCTCTCATCTTTTACAGAAGAGAGTTGCTTATTTCATTGACGCCACTAATGGCTGAACAAGCAGCACAAAACAATCACTTCCTTATCAAAACACAAACCTGCTGAAGTACACATGAGACAATTACTTGAACTATTCCTCAAGGTAGAACATTTTAACTTGCAAGAACAAATTTATAATTGAACTAGATAATGAATGTTCTCTGTCCCCTATAAAACGTTATATCTCTTAAATTGTTTATATTTATAGTATGCGCCAAAAAATCCTTTCTAAATTAACTTGAATTGACATGAAAATTGGCACTGAAGTTAAAAACATTGTTTCAATTGACAGTAGTCTAAAAATACTATGGTTATAAAAACAGATTCATAATTGCAGACAGAATTGATTAACTTGCTTGAATTTAGCTGAAACCTAAGCAAAAAATAATGAAGTGTTTCGAGTACATTTTGGTCAATAAAAGAAATCCAATGGTTGTTCAAGATTATCAAGGTTCTTTGAGTGATGGTTTTTGGCAGAAATGCTAATCACTCAAGAAGTAGTATAAATCTAAGATAGGATTCACCTTTATGACTATTTCCTTGAAAGATATATCTAGTACACTGAGAGGTAGTTATACTTATCATTTTGAAAGGAATATAAATCTAACATCAAAATGAATCCCTATACTAAATAGTTCCTGAACTCAATGACACTGACAGAAGGTATTCACTAGTTGAATATTAAGGGGCACTACCATGTTTTTGTAGATAAAGTGATTTCACAAAAATTAGAATAAATGTTACTAATTGCAAGAAAATGATATTCAATTTAAAGAAGCACTTCTAAAACAAACGTACCATGTTCAGTTAAACTTTTGGAATCCATTTCCCTACTTCAAATGATGAAAAAGTGCTCACACAAAAATGGCCACCGGTAGTTTATGATTATATGCTCAATAATTTCTTTTACAATTATGGATGACCGGGTTGACTAATGAGATGTTTGACCCACTAAGGATAATACAATTTTCAAGAAACCTCCTACTAGCCCTCTAAAAGGAGTTCAAAACCTTAATGATGGGAATGACACCATTACATTTTTCAGATGAATCTATTTGGAGAAGTCAAAAGTTTTGCTTCAAATAATTTACACTTTCTTTTCAATAAATATAATGGCATTATTAAGTTAAAGGCTCTTTTTCGACATTCATATTAATTAATACAATGTTTCTGAATATCAATAAAACTATTTTGAGTTTATTTTCTTCACAAATTCAGATCACTTTCTCTCAAAGTGTGTTACTGGACCTAAGAAAAGATTCCCTAATGTAATAAGTCTTGTCTTAATAGTATACACACAAAGTAGTTTAGCAAGCCAAGGTAATCAACAAGCTGACTAGTTAGTCAGACGACTCTCGTGTGAGATGGGTGTTAAGGTGACACTTCATCAACGAAGCTGACCCTCCCTTGAGGACAGACACCAATTATACGCTAGGCAGTTCCGTATTCTCAGAGAACATAAAGACCAATTATAACACTATCTTCAGCACTACCAGATCCTACTGAAGTCTGTATTGCAATTCTGAAGGGGATTTTCATTCATTTTGATATGGGATAAGAAACTCTGAAACCATTTTTGGAGAACTGCCAATGATGATAAGATATTTATGCTTGTCAGATTATGAACTTTCGATTTTTAACAGTTCTTGATACTGCTTTCAAAAAAGAGTTTGATTTTCCCATGAACCTAAATATGGGAATCAGTAAATCCTTCACCCTTTGTGAGAACAATAACGATTGAGTGATCAGTACATGATAATGGCCCCCATGGTGAAATATAACCCTGTGCCATTTTGAAAAAAAAATGATAATGCTTGACATTATTTGATAAATTTGATATTTGTAATAATGAGTCTGTAAAGTCTGGTCAAGACATGAGCATTTCAGCAAATGAAGTCTAAAGAATATCCTGGTCAATGAAAATGATGTGGCATCATCCTGATAGAATGGTCAAGTTATCATTAAAAGTACTTTAGGATCATCATCACTGATAAGTCTGTCTGACTGTTAAACTTTTGATGGATCTGTACCCAGCACTTCCTGCCTGATGTGCCTCTCTTGTCAAATCCTTCCGCTCCTAGAATATATTTAGTGGTTTATGATGAGCGGCTATTTCAACATTATTGATTAGGCTAGCTGTTATCATTGGACATACTAATATTCTGTTGGTGGTCACTGTGACATTTCAAAGAATTGTCTTTTATCAATATTGACCAATAATGGGATCCTTGGTAAAATTTATCCATTTTTTCCAGGCTCTTGAATATTGCCTACCAATAAGCTTTTGGGATACGGATACAGTATATTGCAAATAAGAAATATGGCAGTAATGAGAACAAAGTATTTGGTATTTCATTCCAGAAAACTTTAGTATGCATTTGTTATGTTTTGAGCAAAATGCAATTAAATTTTTTTGACACTTGATTATCTTGGAAACCGACTTAGCTCCTAATGTAAAGACATTTCTCATTCAAGTCTCATAGTAATAAGGCTGTCATATTTCTTTCGCTTTTCTTATCTTGTCTCTCTTAGGGTTGATGACAATGTCTGGTCAAAGAGGTAAAGCAAATTGAACCATGTGTACAATATCTGCATATACAGCACTATTTAAGGGCTTTTTGCACCAACCCCCCACTGATATTCTTATATTGTCACTGTATTCTGTAAGTTCTTTCATCTATCTAACTGTAAATGATGAAGATCAACTTCAACCCTATAAAGATTAATTACATTGCAGACTTGTTCGCCTTTCTATTCAAGGGGGAGTTCATGGTCACATCGGATTTCAACGGATATTGTCACCGCTGGCAAAGATTCATTAATTGAAAATCCTCTTTTATTGATTTAGACCTTAAAAGTTTGTACATCGTTTAAGTCGTATTCAAAATGAAGATTACAGTGAAGATATAAATATCTCATATTTTAAAAAATGACAACATTTATGTTGTTAATTTTGTAAAATATCATTACTCATTTGATAAAATTAATATACAAGAGGAGTTAAATATATTCCAAATAGAATGTGAGAGTTCTGCATAGAAGGTAGATCTATGGATAATTTTCTAATCAGCTTACGGTTACTCAATTCTGTATCTGCATGGTAACTCAAATCCTAATTTCATAACAACAGAATTTAAGACTCCATCTTGGTTTGGCAAAAATGATGTGAAGAGGATTGTCCTTACACAAGAGTCATAATGTGTGTGTAACTTTGAGAGGACCCTTGCGTTATGGAGTGTAGCAAATCGTAAGAATAATCTTTACTGTTATTATCAACAATAGATCTATTCCAATAAACCGTGTGCAATATTGTTATCAATAAACAGAGACGGACCAAGATAAGCATCTCAACACACACGGTGTACTATGCTCGACATTTCTTATCACATTAATGATGTAGTACCTTTTTTAACTTAGAACTTTAAAAAAAATATATTTCAGAGAAATAATGTATTCTCCTTCAACACCTGTTTCAAATGATCACATGTTTCTATAAGTAGGTTTAAAATTGACAATTATCACTCCCTACTAAGCATGGGTATCGGTTCTCATTTCAATATCGCAATATATTTTGATACAGAAAGACGTATTGCAATACGTATTGCAATATATTGGTACTTTTCATACTTTAGTTTTTCCATCTTCTCTTAACTAAATAACTGCAATTCGAACAGTAATAAATGCTCAACTGCACGTCTTTTTGTAAAGAGAGACCATTGATTAACTGGTCTTGTACTTTTAACATGTCTGTGCTATTCGACTTTCAGTAAACTCATAGGGTGTTTCTTACTTTTTTCTGCAATTTTACACGGAAATTGTTAATTCTAAAACCTCCGATATATTGGATATTTTCAGAACACTGTACCGGTACGAATCGGGGTGTTTCCGTATTGCAATTTACCGATATACTGATAATACCGCGCACCCTTACTCTCTACATTTGAGAACATGGTAATGACATTGTGAAAGCAATCACCAGGTAATACACACAAAGGTAATTAGTAAAGGTAATCATCAGATCTGATTTTAAAAAAGACAGCATCCCAAAAATTCTGTAATTATATGTCAATAAGCTTTGAAATATTGATTACTGAGACTCATATCACCTAAATTCGGACTTTCTTAATTGGCTCAATAGATACCCTTCATTAAAAGTATTCACCCTCAAGTTTTACCCCAAAAAACAATTAGGTCGATTTTCATTTTAAAAACATGATATCTTTTAGAAAATGCCAAATAATAACAATTATGAAACCCTTTTGTATGCTGGGGCTACAACAACAACTCCTGGAGAGTCTCTTTCATAACATCCTTATGCAATTCTTATATGTGAAAATATATGTTTTACTCAGTAGGTGTGCATGTTTATTTCTTCATGAAAAGCTATTTCTGTAATTAGAAATATATGAAAGGAAATATCATAAAGTGTTAAGATTAATTTACAAATACAAATGATTACAAAGCAGATGTTCGTGAAAATAATATATAAATATTTATATATAATAATTTGTACACTTGATCTTATCAAATATATCAAATAAAACATTTTCTCAATGACAATAAAACCTGCAAATCAATGGACCTGATATTGAGGGAATACATTACTGTTAATATTGAGAATCGATAAGAAAAAGTTGACAGTGTAACTTTGAATTGATATTAAAATAATTTGATAAGTAAATTAACTTTTCAATATCCTATGAAAAGCAAGAACTTTGCCATCATCCCATATATTGCCAATACCTGCACCAGCAACAATGACTTGCTTAGATTAGCTTTGGCCCATTTCCCAAACGTTTCTGTGCTTGAGACTGTTTCAATTTTAAGCCATGTAGGGGAAGATTTAACTTGGCCTAAACCTTTCCAAAAAGTTTAGCCAAGTCAATTATCGATAAACAAGAATGAAATGGTCAGACTTGTCAAGACACCACAACCTGACGATTGAAGTTGTAAAAAAAGAAAACCCCATAAGTTCTATCTCTGAGAGTACAAGACTTACTATAACTGTCATAGCAGACAACGAAGATATCCTGAAAACGAAAAAGTCAATTAGTCAAAACGAAAGCGACTGACCTGAAATCCTTCTCGTAGTGTTTGAGTTCTATGATACCCTGCGATGACATGGGACTCTCTCCCGACACCCCCTGTTTCTTAGCACGTACATCCAGGGCTGGGGGACCCTCGGGAATAGTGGACATTCCATCGGGACGTCCATCCTCATTGACCACCTTGAGTTGAAGCACTGATTTCAGTTTATGTACCTCTTCTTTCAGTTTCTGAATCTCGGAATTCTTTTCTTTGATCTCACGGTTCTTTTCCTTTAAATCCTTCTCATATATTGCAAGTTTTACATCCTTGTCTTTGAGATCAGACCTCATCGAAGGAATGAGCATCTTAATTTTGACAAGATCCAGTGTCTCTCCGTCTATTACCACCTGGGTAGCACTGGCACCGTTGCCCATGGCTTTGGCTGGTATTCGGGGGGAGGGGCCGCCCGTGGCACTAAGTCGCACCCCTGGGGGCCTGCTCCCGCCTGTCTTCAGTCCCGAAGAGTTCAGGGTTTTGGAGGGGTTGGAACCACCCGTGATGGCAGTTCTGTCTCCCTGATTAGAGCCGGCAATACCTCGTCCTGTGGAACCGACTCCTTTGCCAGCATTGACTGCTGAACCAGTCGTGGTTACGGACGCTTTGAGCGGTGGTGGCATTGTGCACACAAGTCGGTGACGTCACACACACAATCTACTCGCGATTGGCGCACGTGCGGTTATTCTTAGAATTCTTTGGCGCTGATGAACGGTTGCATAGCAACGTTTTCTCCAGCGTTGAGAAGTGTTGAATCGCTAGCTTGACATTCTTGATTGTTTTTCTGTAAAACGATAGTAAAAAGGTTATTGTCGTTTCATTTAATGAGAATTTGATTCAATACTGAAGAAATATAAGTCTTGTGAATCTATCATGTCAATTTCAAAGGTTGTTATTAACTCAGTCTAGGTGTGATAAATTCTCGAATGACGCATATAAGCTGCACGTTTAATATGTGTTAATAACTGCTCAGCAAGCTGTTTGTGTTGCTATAGCTATACAAATCTACTGCATCCATATGGACACACACAACCTTTACCATCTTATAACTAACCATTGAAAATATCTAAGCTGTCAATGGAAACGTTACAAGTAACATACTATGACGTGTCAATGACGTTTTCGAATTTCATATGAGTTATGTATTCAATTAAATGTTAAAAATAATACTCCATCGTTTGAGATATTATATCGCCAAACAGCCGCCTAACTAGTCATGGTGAAACCTTGAGATGCATGTTATCATATTTCTTGATGAAATTCTTATACAGAAGAAAGTTACTACCATCAATGTAAACTTTATGTAATAAATAGCTATAAATTATTATAAATGTCCGCTGTATTTATTTCATAATCTTGCATTAGAAATTGTACAAGAATCTCATAATTTTTTGATAAAAAACTCACAGCTGAGTGATTAAATTCTTATAGTTACTTTCATACAATGTTGACCATTTATGTTTTTTCCATGAATTTATATATTTCTTTAAACAATGCAAAATCTAGGGTTTCACGAAATCAACACAAAAATTGAAGATTGAAGATTTTCAGCTGTAGACAGAGGTTTGAGCGCAGGAAGAATTAATTTTAATGTAACGACCTATGTATATTAGGTTTGTAAGTCTATTTTTAAGTGCAGGATTTTGTAAAATATTGTGCAACATTGTCTTTAACTGCTATCTGCATGTACCACAAAAAGAAATCATACTGCCCGGGCAATCAAAACTACATCACCTGAGTACCTATGTTTTCAATAAGAAAACATACAAAAGTGTATCGATTATTCAGCTCGTTCACACACTATGTTCATCGACCTTTCATAACTGCCATTCACGTGCTCAACAACAGGTAGCTGAGAAACTAAGTCGAATCGCACCTATTATCAAGCGTTATTCTATATCTAGGCTACTTGAAGATTATAATTGGTTAATTACTCGATCGATATACTCGTCAGCAGATTTATGTAGCATCATGAAAACACACATGGCCTCATGTCACCTATTATCTATTTACCTGAACTATTTGAATAAAGAAATGAATATTCATATACTATTAAAGGTAATTATTGTTTTCACCTTTACTATAAGATAATGCGAGGTACAGTGTTATTCTTCCATAATCCGATAATGATAACAAGTTGCTATATACAGTAATCAAGACGAGTATATGTGCATATGCCATCTGCTGTATTATTACATTACGTAAGGACAAATAATCTCGGTTATTGAGCCAAGCATTGTAGGAAATTCTACATTGTGGATTTTACTACAAAAACGCCTTCGGCATCTGTTATGCAATGATCGACGTAGATGACACGCATAATAGATGAAATGGTATTTGTATTTTTAAAATATAATTCAATTTGTCGTATGAGTGATGAAATACGATTTGTGTCGATTAAAATTCACATCAAGTTTGAGCTTTATAGTGATTCCAAGGTGACAAATATATTTACAATTTCTTGCTATCAAATCCGAAAACGACCGTATTTATTTTTAGTAGAGGAAATTACGTGTTCCATTTACACGCGTGTACATACAAGTTAAGGAACTAACTAATCAAATATCAAACCATTTTGTCTTATTACCTGTTTTATATATTTTCAAAATAGCCTTTAACTAATTTACACGCTCTTGTTTTCGATAAAGTATCACACCTTTATTATTTATTTGACAAAATATTGAACAGGTAAGAATAAAAATCGTAATGATGAGGAAAGGGGAGATTTCAAAGAATAACATTAATAACGTTTGACATATATGAAGATAACCAATACCTCTATTTCATTTTAAGACTAGTCCGCGTTTAATTCTTAAAATGAATATCCCACGTGAAACTAAATTTATTTGCTTGAATATTGATTTGCATTCCTATAATTGTGAATGATATTGCCAAGTTTATATTCTCTATCAAGCAGAACTTAAAGATTTAAAAGACAAAATAAACTCCGACTTGCTAGAATACACTGTTCATTATGTAGGGCCTCTTATCGTTATGCTGAATATTGGGAGAGTGGTCCCTCTGGGAAATGAAGTAGGTTAACTATATAAATGACAACTTTCGAGATATCAAATACACCAATTTATTTCTTCGTGATGCTTTACACATGTAGACATTTATGATAAAAATGCTCTTTAAAAACCAAACTAACATGTTTTGACCAATGATATAACATCATATATCTTTTTCCGCAGAATTGTGCGAGAATGCAATTCGCTTTGAATAAACTCCTCCCCTTCCTTTATTCATAAAATCTTTTATTCGGGAGAAATTATGCAAGAAAAGTGTGATATAATACACCCTGTCACATTATGTACCAGGACTCCACCTTCACAATTTACACAATGGGATCTACAATGAGATTCGACAAAGCTTTCCAAGATAGCAAACGAGTATGAAATTAACTTTTTCGTTACTCAAATTTCATAAGAAAATTTCATGCATCAGAATCGGAAGAGAACCATATGCGGTGTTTATTCTGATATAACGTAAGACTGTGGAACATTTGAATATTTATCAAACAGCAAAACATGTTAATAATTCCTTGTATGTCCTAAAAAGATCCTTGGGAACCCAAGGAATCATATTCCGACACACTACACTAACACCACTGAGATCTTTTTAATCATAAATTTATAATTAGAATTACAAGCCCTTGACTTGAGACGACCAATCAAAATGCTACATGATTGTTTTGGCCTCGTCGCAATTCTAACTCCAAGCTCACATTTTGGTATTGTCGGCCACCCAGATGACAAGTTTGCCTTTGATCCTTCCAATGCAACTCCCTGAGCATGCGATGAATATAATTTTCAACTATTAACACATTTCAATAACATCATGCAAAGGTGTTTTTCTTTTTGTTTCATTACGAGATTCAGAGGCAGTTAATGTATGTACGAATGTTCCTGATGAAAGTCCCAGGAGTGATATGTGTAAAGTCATGGAAACGTACAGACTCTGTTCCGTTCTGTATTAAGACCTCGGTGAACGAGGATACTTATTTAAGAGGCATGCAAGGTGGCGAAGAGAAGAACATCGAGAATAGACCATTCAATACGATTCACTCGAGACCTCCTTTTTCCAGATAATACCCATTTTTAAAAGGAAAGGAAGTTGTGTCAACCTCTGGAGGGAATTAACCAATATTTCTTGTACTTAACCTATCTAGACAGATATTGAAACCTGTACATCACCGATATGATTGCAAACGATTCTCGAATTATAAAAATATAATTATTCTTTAGTTATGAAACCATGTAGACTCAGGGGAGAAATCTCCTACATCATGCATTTCAAGTTATCTATCCCTAGCGTAACCCATATCCACAACCAGCACCGCACTGGTGTATGAAGACACAAGCTGCGTGTAGAAAAGCACTGTAAGTGAACAATTACGGGCCCAATCGATCTCCAAGTCTGATCGCCTCTCTCGAAATCCAACTCGGCGCTAACCTTCACTGGGTCGATAACCTAATGGAGAGAGGGTAGCGTTTCAGGGGGTTCGGGGATGGGTTGGGGACGCTGAGGACAGATGATCTATAGAAGGGGGACTCGGAGATTTCACATTTACATTAGGTAAAGGCTTAAGTCATGAGGAAACGCATCTACTAGGAGTATTATATTTGGAAATGATGATGTAACGATGTAACGTAAAGAGCTAAGAAATGAGTGATATGAACTTCGACATCTGACATTGATATTCTGTTTAAGGGTTTCAACATAAACAGTATTAAGTTGATTGCGAGATGGATTTGACATTTATGCACTATAACAGTGCACATTGTGGATCTAAGACCACAAATAACAATACATCTTAAAGAGCCACTCCGTGATTTTCATAACATATTATTTACCTTTGATACGAACCTAAATTTCATATGTGGTGATATAAAATTAAAACATCTTAACTTTTCATGTCAAAAAGACATATATATGACAAATACTAGTTTTCAATGAAAATCTAAAAACAGCCTTATAAATGCACAGAGGTGTAGTTAGCACGTCTAATATACATGGATACTAGTTATATTACCTAACAAACACGATCAACTCCTAACTGCCCTCCTGGCTGTTTTAGATAAGTCTCCAAAATTACGTTTGACTATCAGACGCGCGCCACTGTCCGGTTTTCGATCATAATTGCGACGATCTACCTTCATATTTTCACTGTAAAAAACAAATAAGCTTTAAAATGTGTCTTTTTGGTAACAGTCGATACTTCGTAAAGTTAGGCACAGGTATTTATCACGTTACGCCGAGAATTAATGTCGATGAATAAAAATACAATTGCGAAGCACATTAAACAGATAGTAAGTAAAAGAAATTACCAATAGTAATTTTGATGCTTTCGCTGGTTTAACATTGTATGGTGATTGTATTTAAAAAACACTTCACAGAGTAAATTAGATTTATGGCTTGGAAATTGATTGTCGAAGTATAAGAGTTACAAATTGTGTAAATATATAACAAGAAAAATAGAATGTTAGAATTCTTAGTAAATGCATTTGTGTGAGGGATTAGATGTACAATTGACATTGTCGAGATAATGAGAACATTCAATGACACTTTGACAACTTTCTCTAACAATCTACACATACGTCAATAATGTAATAAAGTAAATGAAAAAATAATAGTCTCCATACTACCTACCTCTTGACACCATTTCAAAAGGGTAAGTTTTATTATAATTCTTTTTAAGGTTGAATTGATATATGACGATGCTGTTATAAGGGCGTTTTAAGTAGATATTGCGATAGATATGAATTTTGTACATATGAATAATAGACACTCAATTTGAATTCACTTCTTTAAATTAAATTTTGTTCTTATTCAGCATTTGGATTATAGCATTATGATAGACATCAAGTTTGTAAGAGGAGTTAAAGTGATCGGATGTAATTTGCAGAAAGATGAACAAAAACAATCTGAAAGTTAAAGGTGATGATGGGTTAAACGTTTGAACTGAACAGGAGGACTGAATTTGAAATTGATGAGGGATGAGATGAGGCAATATTAAAAGAGGGATATCAAATATGTTTAAAGGAAATTCAGATTTGTAATTGATGATGGTAACAAGACGGGAAAGGCGAAGGCGCCATTGAAATCCCTATGAAGTGATAACATGTTGATCCATTTGATCTAGAATAAAATTGAGTAATAGGTCCAAGCTAAGGTCAGAAAATATCATTTGAAGGAGAGCACAACTAGGAAGTAAGAAACAGAAGAGAAGACCTCATTTCAAACTGACGACTCCGGATGCTAATAAATTGTGCATATGAGAAAGATATATAACATTGATGGTTGTTAAAAGACAAACGTTCATATCGACACAACGTCTTGAACAGAACAAGAAAATGGTAATGATTGAAACTTAACTCTTTATTCACACATTGTCTTGTAAATGAACACCAACTTCTAAATGTCATTGAAGAATTTCGTCGTTAACAATGTTGACTTCACTTTTTTATTATCTGACCGCCTTTCATAAGTAAAATAGCATCTTGTGTAATTCATCATGTTCTTCCGTTTTATTTGCACGATATGTGAGATGTTATCAAGAAGAATTTTAAAAAATCATCGAACAATAATAAACATATGACCAAGCTGACAGATTGCTTTGAAGAAAAAACGTTGAACATAACATTAAGTTGAAGGATATTATCGATTTTTTTGATAACTTGACTACACCCCTTTTTCTTTTATGTAACACTTCCAAAATGAATCAATGTTGTCACTGACAAATCAAAGGTTTTGGCCAATGTTAAAAAAAATTTGAAAATCCTCCATGAGCGAAAGGGTTGATATCTCCGACCTCATTTGATTAATGAAATGACAAAAGTGATTAAAGAGGTTTGAAAGAGAGTCCATGCTCAAGACAAACATTAAAAACACAAATTGAGAGGGGAAAGCGCCAAGTATCATTGGTTTCAGCGGTATATGGAATTAAATAACAGAAATCGAAAAGACCAGCTGTTATTTGTCTATATGGCGCCATTAGTTTCTCTACAGGGATATCAGTAGATGGTGTTCTCTTACGGTGATGTTGGGTGACGATAATGAAAACGGAATTGAGTTCTGATCAAGAAACGACTTCAATCAATTTTGTTTTTATTTTTTTTAAACAGAACATGTTAACGTTGAAATAAGAGACACACACAAGGTTTCCTTTAATTTTGATTGGTAACTTTATACATGTATTGTCATTAAATGGCAAATAAAAATCTAGTTCAAGCATACGATGAGATCGAAAACCGATCATTACAAACGTTTTGCAGTATCAGGGGACGTTTTGATAAATATTTTAAAACTCGTCACACTTTAGCACGTTTTATAATTTTTATTTCTTGGATGTTCCCCACATTTGATACAAGTAATGTTTTCTTCAGAGGGTGAAACATCTTAGTAGTAACCGCTTATTGTCCGTAGTTAATGAATGACGAGTAACATATCAAGCAAAATCTGCATGCGACCAGATAGTGTGAACATCCTTTGATAAATCGAGTAGGGGATATTTGTAGCTTAAAGGGCTACAGAGTATGTTGTTGGAGTCAAATATGTCAAACTTCATAAATGGTGTTATTTCATCGACATGTAGTGGTTGTTTCTGAAAATTAACATCTCTATGCAACATCTCAATAAGTAAGCATAGTGACAATAAACAGCAAAAAAGTCGAAGTTGTGATCAAAAACCGGACAATGGCAAGCGTCCAAGAATTTAGAAAGTTTTTTTTATAGCAGACACAACGATAAATATAGGTTGGTATTGCTTAGAAGCTTGTCTAACTAATATGTATGTAAATGGGACGCGAATTTCGACCTTTTAACATTTATATAGCCGTTTTATTTTAATTTAAAATAAAAAATCTTGGCATTTAAGGATTAAATATGCAACTTTAGATAGGCGATTTGAACTTAACAGATGTCAATTGATATTTTGTCTCTATTCAAGCGTGCAAAATTCACGAAACATAATCTGTGTCACTTTAACTGATCTTGGTGCGTTCGTTTAAGAAATCATTGTATTGATTTTAAAAGGCTCTCTTGCAATTGGTACCAACTGTTTTCATTTTTGTTACACGACAGTTTTATTGGTATAAGAAAACAAGCAGTAGAATATCTAAACTTTGTTATTTTGATTTATTTCATCACCATCACTACTTTACGTATTAGTTTTCCGATTTTGTATGAAATGAAATATTTACCTGACCTCACGCATACAAAACCTATTATATTGAGTTTTGATGAAACATATTTTGTCTCTAGGTCAAATGTCAGTGCAGCACTCCTAATCATACAAACAATCGTTTTCATAATAACCATGCAGTGAGATCATTAAAGGAAGATACATTTAAAAAAGTTGTTATTCACTTGCTCCAAATGAGTTAAGAATAAATGTACATTGAATGTAAATTATACAAAATAGATAAATAGTTCCAATTTACGAATGATTCCTTCCAAATTGAATCATACGTTAGAATGGGGCGAGTGACCGCCATGTATTTCAAAATTTTCAACTTTTAAAACTCTTTTTGAAACAATTCTTTCAAACATATATTATATAATAAGATTATTATTACAGATATCAATATTGTAGTAACTGGTACCGATTTGAAATAATCACGCAGGGAAAGGGTTAAAGGGTTCAGATTTGTTACGTTCTGGTTCCTTCTCATGAACTATCAGACACGCTAATAGATACATCGACAAGTCGCAGACTGGGCTTAACACGCTCGAGCAGAGGTAAAAACATCGACATTTTCCAAATATCACCTAATCTTTTCTGCAGTTCTTTTTCTTCCGGTGCAGATTCCACAAACGCACTGTTCTGATGAAGTCATTTCGTTGAAATACCAAACAGCCAATTCGGTCTGAAAGCGTAGGTGAATTCCGTGCATTTATAGAGAAACTATCACTATCTCTCTTTTAAAGGTTTCCTATCTCTGACTGGCTATTGCAGAAACTTCTCAACAAAGCGAGCGATTCTTAAGAATACAAATATTTCGAAAATATGGGTACTTATATCGTATATATTATCGACATTAGATATAATGCAAATCTTACATAAAGCATGCACAATGTTGAATTATTAATATATAGAAATATATAATTATTTTTAAATCCTTATATCCAGTGCGCTGCACAGCTCATTGGATTTACGTTATATCTATAAAGAATTAATTCTGATTCAGCTTCTATATATAAGCGCTTAGTGCCGACGAATTCTTTATTTTCTATATTTAGATGCCTTTTCGTAATGCTGGTTGGAATATGTGCAATGTGTATTACGTGTTTTGCCCATGGAGAACAACATTCGAAACAAAAATCAAATCAAACTCAAAACAGAAAATGAATCTTATCTCAAATATATGAAACAATAAATATGGTCCTAAGAACATGTATCAGATTATGAAGAACATAATTAGATATTCTTTTAGATTATCTAGATCAATTCGATCTATCAAAGGGGTATTTCTTCTGATAATGTATATCCAATTCCTTAACACTACACCTAGAATTCGTCACTAATTAAGCGAGATATCTTGATTACTCTATTTCTGAATATCTAATTGCAATTAAACTTTTATTTTCAACATACCTGATTTTTCGATAAAGATAGAGTTTATTGGCAATATTAATTAAGAGTTTCTTTATCTTAATATAACGAGAGAAATCTTTATTTAGTTCGTGTGTGATGTATAGTGGTAAAAACATTTAATTGCATTACTTTGGTTACATTTGTACTTCTTCAAGCATTTAGTTGTACATCAATCATAGTTGTCTACATTTACCTATTTCGATGGCTAAAATTAAAGACTTTAAAACCAAACTGCATATCATATTTGAAAAGGAAGTATATGTCTATATAGGTGAGAGTTTAGAAACAATCGTACTCATTCAAAATATTTCTCTCAATTGGTTTGGAATTTGGTGATTTATTTTGGTATTTCCGATGGTCACCATGTGGAACAATCGTACGTTTTCAAAATATTTCTCCAAATTAATTTGGAAGCTTGGTGATTAATTAGTTATTTCCGATGGTCACCAAGTGAAACAATCGTACTTTTTCAAAATATATCTCTCAATCAGTTTTGAAATTGGTGATCTATTTGGCATTTTCGATGGTCACCAATGACACGTGACAGACTATATAATTACCGAATTAAACTGATAACCGTTTTTTTCTTTGTGGATATATTTATCAACTACCTTCTCAATGATGGAAGCTTTGTAGAGAGATTCATCTTTCTTGAAACAATCAGGGATTGAGTAAACATGTTATGAAATTTATTGAATATTGAATCAGAAGCTTACAATTAAAATGAGAAAACTGAAATCAATTAGGACAAACGATAATGTTTGACGGAGTTTAATTTCATTTACAGACATGAGTCAACAAAATTTATTTTCTTTGATAAGTTTCGTTTCGAAAACTGGAATCATTTTTAATTTGATTGTTTAACAAGGCCATCAAAGAAAGAATACGTCATTTGAACAGTAGCATGACGTCATCAAATTACAACTTGAAATTTTCTGATTGTTTTTGTAACTAATTCAACGTTAAATGAGAATATAGATATTGATTGGACTTGGAGAAGTTCTCGTTTAGATTGTCACTTTCAAAAAGGTATCCAAAAGTGATTTTTGTCAAAATTCTTTCTTGCACAAAATTAATTTTCAGTAATATTTTTATCCCTGACTGTAATTCACACCAAACCAATCACTCTGATAGATTTATAATCTACAACATCTATAAGATATAAGTCACATGTTGTTGAATGTTGAGTTCCTCGCTGAATATGATGTCATTGGTCGAATTTACCTGTCTCACTAGTGATGTGATTAATTTTGAAGAGCACAATGACAAGGATGGTACGAGACTGACAGTCTCAGAAAAGATACGCTTGAAAATCGACCATAATTGAGAGCCCACCACCGTGCCTTGCGCGGAGAAAATAATGTATCAAGATTCTAAATATTTTAACTCATTAGTGCAATTTCTCCGGTTATTTCATGTCAAAAAACGTGATAACCTCCAAAATAATTGACTTTTTTAAAATTCTAAATTATTTTCATCCTCAGTGCTCTTTAATAATTTGATAAAAAAGTTAATCATATGTAACGTACAGAGAGTGAATCTCATTTGTTCTGAAATGTGTTAAGAAAATCGAAGTATGAAAGTAATTTCACTTTTTAAAAATATCTAATGTACTCATAAGGATGCCTTTTCTCGAAGTCGATCATTCATTAAGAGTTTTGATGAAGCTACTTGACATTCTTTTGTATAATCTAGAATGTTTAGATAAAACTTACTTTCACGTCATCTTTTATGTCAAACCTTAAAAAAGCAGTGATTAATTAGAAGAAAATATGTTTTTAAGTATTTATTTTCAAAACTGTTTGGCACTGATATGATTTCTTAGAAAACGTTGAATAACTTGAGAATGTTTTCAAAAATTTCGTTTTTGAACCACCAATCCTGTATGAGTGATTGAACCATTTCTATACGGATAATATAATTAAGCAAGGTTTACAGGGTACAACTTCAGTGTATTCTGCACACGTGTTTACAAAATATTCGTATGATGGTCAATCGGCCGCACCAAAGCACCAAGATCAATCAACTTCAAACGAACGAATGTCAGACCGTCCTATCAGAAGTGAGGATTTGATAGTATATTAGCAAAACCAAATTGCAAGCGATAACTGATAGCTCTTAATATACTTTTTGCAACATGATGATTGATTGCTATGATAAAGTGTGTCTGGGAATAAAATAGCCAAGCAAAATAATTGAAAAAGGTTTCCCTGCTTAAAAACGACTATCAAGACAGGTAAAAAAACTCAAAAGATTTCTGCCACTGATGAAAGTGAGATTGTTTTCGTTCTTAAATGGTATTAGAGTAATTATATATAGAGGATACTAAACGACCTTCCATTTGATACTATTTTTATGAAACGAGTTAATGATTAAGTATAAAACGAGCGAAAGCGAGTTTAATACCAAATCCTTAACGTGTTTAATAAAAGATAGTATTAAATTGAAGGAAGTTTAGTATTCTGTTTATTACTTGACCTCAGTAATCAAGCATGATTGCCGAAAGTGTACTAAACGAAACATTTCCGCGACTTGGCCGCCATTGTGACGGCAGTGCCAACATTGTGACGTCACAACCACTCAATATTATGACGTCATACGTGCAGCGGTATTACACTAGTTTAATATCGCCGTTTAAATATTACACTGCGATATCTTACACGGGCGAGAGAATGACACGACTAGGCATTCGATCCATTGCCCAATACGTATCCTATGATGAATTACTTATACATACATGTATTATAACTAGAAGTGTTCATTACTAATCACAGGCCGAAATTAATAGATAGAATGTCATATTTAATTAGGATTAACCCATAGAGTCTTTTCGTAACGGTTTTTTACTTCAATTTGTTAAAACATAATGCAGTGTCAAACGACAATAAGGGCTGGCATGCAACCTATTTATAAAAGTATAACGTAGTACTCTTTATGACTTGCACATCTTATTTACTGTATTAATGTTTTCCTCAAACGATGCTAAATGGAATTTAGTTTCCTAGAATTGTTGGCTTCTGTCAAGTCAAAAGGAAGTTCGAGGAGGGTTAAGGCAAATCTACAAACCTGTGTTCAATGTAATAATGTTATATTCTGAAAATTGCAGCAGCCTATACCAGCAAATGTTCAAATTTTGCATTTAGGAGTTGAAACAATAATGGATCGATGAATTTAAGAATGAAATGGGTGGTAGTATGGTAGGGCTGGACGGATGGAATAGAATAACTGAGCTGGAAGGATTGGTGGTCCAGAGGAAATGATTAGGATTGGATGCGTTGAAAGGGATAAGATGGGTTGGACGAAGGTGAAGAAGAAGATGATGATGATATTTTTCCAATTAAAGATCATATTCAAACAAAGGTATGACAATGCTTTAAATCCAATTTTTACGAAAGCGAAGTCCAACCATGGTTCAGTTGAGGTTTTTTTATGATACTTTTTTATCATTGTATTCTGGTGAAAGATTTTACTTCAAACAGTAGTTGGAGTATAATCGTTAAACAGCAACGTCGATCTTTTGTATTTACATTTGAACATTTTGTATACAAATATACATGCTCCTAAAAGACATAAACTGAGTAATATGACATAAACGTAAAACGTAAACGTAATCGTAAAACGTAAACGTAAACGTAAACGTAAACGTAAAACGTAAACGTTAAACGATGAGGTTATTTAAATAACGCGAAAGGTTACTTGAAATATATCACTATGAGTATGTAATTCAACTAACTTATACTGTCTACAAACATTTCTTAACAATAGCAATAAATGAAGTAAACTATATAATAAGATGGTAACAGTAGACACTGTATAATTGGCCATTGTCATCATACATATTGACAACACACTCATGTCAGTGTATAAGTGTAGCCATAACGACCCAGCTTATATAAGATCGGTATTCATACACAATATTGATTGAGAACAGTTTCGTAATATTCGAGCTACGACAACCCATTACCGTCTCTGAAAGATCTTGAGGGATTTCATCTTCTTTTAAAGGCAATTATTAGCTTTGGTCAAGCATTATGGAATGATTTGTAACACTAACGTGACACTATATAATGTAGCAGGACTTAAACATCAGCAACTTTGTCAATCCATGTACATGATTCCTTGTTAGGGTTTTGCATTGAAGTACAAATTACATCAATTGTACTATCTTAAAATTACTTTTTTTACTTTATAAAACAAGAGTTTCCATGTAAGATTATAACACTTAAAATAGAAATAATAGGTTAGAAGAATTTGAAGATACGATGTAAATGTAGGTTAAGTCACATGTAATGAATGCCACAAAGTCATTTGATGTTGATTTCAATAATACGTGACCAGTCAATATCTTATGTTATACGAATATCATTAATTCAACTTCGCTTCGTTTTCAATTGAAGAAATAAACACAGAAAAAACTAGTAACGTTTATCATTTTCGAATGAAAAAAGATTACCATACTTGTTCAATCACTAGAATAGAAGAAATTGAAGAAAAAAAAGGGTTTAATAGCACCTAATGACTGCCTCATTACTCACTTAATGTTATTATTGATAATACGTGCTTATTGTAAATGGGAGGTTATAAGAATATATCTAATGATAATTTCACTCCGCTATATTTTCTTTTGGTCATTAAACATACTTTAAGAATGACACGGTATCTACTATAGTAAAACCTTCTTCACCTGAACTCCTAATAACCTCAACAAACAAAACCATACATGTTTGATGATTATTGTATGATAACATGTATAACAGCCTCCAGTTTACGCTTGTCAACATACAAAGCTATAGAATTATACATAAAGGTACTTTTGTCCCCATTGTGTAATCCTTCTTATACAACTCCCTTGACATCTCTCGTTAGGGGCACTCATAGATAGATGACCGATGTGTATGTCACATATTGATTTAAAAATGGTGGGAGAAATTTGAATTGACGGTAAATTTTGTGGTAATTTATTAAACAAGTATTGCATCATCTGTAGGTATGTCCCCAACATTGTTTTTGAAACATCACAGAGCAAAACAATTAGAGGCTCGCGTGTAAACAGTAAACAGCTGTTGTTGTCATTGACATTAACCAATTTTAACCTTGCCCTTAATCCAGGTGTTTTGCTTGTTTGCCATGCAATAGAATCTTTTTGGTTGTGAGAATATTGATTGTGCTTGTCTCATGATACCCCTTTCAGATAACAGGGGATTGAAGGAGCTACGCGTATTAAAATACGCTTTTGTAGGAGGTGAGGTGAGTTTGGTTTTAAGGACGCTTTCGAGATTATTTCACATTTATCGCGGCTGCTAGTATAATTACAGGGAGAAAGCCCTCAACATCATCGTGGCTATGCATTGCGGTAGAAACCTTCGAGCAACGGCTGGAACTAGCGAACCATGTGAGGATCTGCACTGAAATTCAGTGTAGCATTGCACCCAAACCTTACTGCCTGTTGAACATTTCTCTACTGCAGACAAAGTTGCCGAACCCCTGGTGAGATTCAAACCACGGAGCTCTTGATCTGAAGCCGAACGCGCTAACCTCTGCACCATCCCGCCCCAAATACGCGTTTGTAGCATGGTGAACGGAATACTATAATACTATAATTATCAGTTCTACCGTCTATCGTCACTAGAAGCTAATAATCTGAAGACGGTTTTATTGAATGTCGAACCACCACTGCTACAATGAAGGAATCGTCTTCATTATGAGAAACGGTGTCGATTTGCCTGAATCTGACGTTTATACAAGCGTGGAGCCCTTTGGAAAATAGGCAGCCATTAAGCAAGAGCACAATGCAGTTTGAGAGTAACGTAATAGATTGATTGTGACAGTATGGGTTCATGGAGGTGTGAATTGAGTTATGAAACTGAGTCATTATGTCCCGGCCCAACGCATTCAATGCTGAAACGCAGTGCAAAACCTAAACAATGCGTTAATTATATTTTTTCAGTTAGAAAAGATACCATCATTTGAAAGACCACTCGATCACATGCCTTTCCGTTATAAACGTCTTGGTTAAATTTACCGGGTTATCGTTTAAAATACAATATGTTGTATACACGCTTCTATTAATTCAATCATTCAGGAAGTAAACATAATTATAGGCGTTTTAATTTTTAAAAAATCCTACGCATTTAGAACATAGAACTACGTTATTCGGTTTATTTAAAAGGACAGAAGTAAGGGTAACTATTTTGGAACCACTAGAACAACAACCCATATAGGACAGTGCCGATATTGAGCAATAAAACATTCTAGCATACAGTGATTTGCACTTTGCACCGCAATTTCACTTACATCTCAAGAAATAAGGAATTTCAGTGCTCATATTTTGTCTGTTTACGGTTTCAATCAGTAGGAACTAGGATTATCGATTGGTTTGCCGTAATGCCATTTGGAACCTTGGAGTCTCTTATGCTTTAGGCATTTGTAGTATCTCGTAATGAAAAGCTTGTGCGTTAACATTGAACAGGATTAAGTGGTAATGACGAACCCTTTTTTTATCAAAGTGATCATGCATAAATCAAGTCTTGCACGTGTAGCATGATTTTCTCGACTCGTTGTCAGCTTGCATATCTCTTCCTGCAAAGATTTTAGCTACCCTTTTATACTTTGATGTTAATAAGAGAAATTCATAGTCTTACAATTCTATTAGAATTACTAAATATACGTACTCCAGTCTCTGCAAAGAAGGTGAATGTTATCGTTTAAATTATAAAAATATAAAAAAAATATTTTCGATTATCAAAAAGATGATAAAAATAAATATCCAGTGGAACAATACTAGTTCTTTTGCCCGATCGATGCAACGTAATATGAAACGGTCGTAAAATATTCAGAATATCTTGGTTTACTCCTGAATATATACACTACTTGTTTTTGGCGTTGAATCCAACGTTTTCAAGCCATTAGTTTGTCTCATAATCTATCAATATCATTTCAAAAATTTAAAAAAAATATTTGTTTTTGACAGGAAAGCAAATCGTATCGTTGTTACCCCTCTAAATATCTTTCAGTCTAAACATGTTTTGGTTATGGTATGTGGATGAATAATAATCACCGCACAGTCACTTGCTTAATGCATTTTATGCAATAAACTTTAATCATCGTTTATCCATAGTTTGCAATGAAGTATGTCGTTTTCTAGAGTTCAAAATCCTTAAAGGTCGAAATAGTAAATTTTCATGTGAATTTGAATATTTCGTACAATGGTACGTTTTATGCATATGAAAACATATTACTAATCTTTTTAAACAGATCAGATATTAAGATCTATTAAAAGAAAAACATCGCTAGAAGACCCTCTTGATTCACACAAACATGAGCGTTGATCTGTACCGCAGTTTCCTGCTTAATGCAAATTTACAGCCCTGTTTAAGTGCCTGGGCTCGCGAGCATAAACAAGGTATTTTAAGTGTTACATAAAACACAGGAGTGACGTAAAAGAGAGTCTTAGACAGATCCTGACGTAAGTAATTGCTTTTTAGTGTTTATGAATACTACATCAACTCATGGCAATAAGACAATTGTACACTGGTCCTAAAGTCCGATATTTATCTTTGTAACACATTCTAGACTGGATCATGCACATATGATGATTTATTTATATTTCTATTGTATTTCATTCTATTGTTCGGCATACACCTTTGTTTTTTTGTGATGGAAGCGTAGGTAAATATATATGTTTAAATATATACACCTAGAGTTAAGCTTGTTATCATAAAGAAATTGACAACCTTATTTATGATTACAGATGCAGAACTATCATTTGTAAATAATATTTGCACTAACTTCGGAACAAACTTTAGTTTAGCAGATGATTGTGTAGCATAAAATAGCTTATTTCAGTTTAATGATTTAATTTGATTGAGATTATAATATTTATAAGAATGGATATTACCACAAAAGTGCCCACTTTAAAACAAAATGTATTTTACCCGATGATTGCTATGTGAAACCACATTTGTGCATGGAACTTGAAAAATGAAAAACAAATATATTTTCAACATATTTTGACAACACTGAATAACTTTCACCTTTTCCGTTACGCAAAAAAGGTTTGGCAAATATCTAAGTGCACATTATTAATCATATTTCAAATCAATGTAAACATATGTGATTAAAATTGTAAAAAATGAATTTTTAAAAATCCATGACTTCAGATAAGGCACAACCAGCTATACGGCATCATGCTGTTGTACTTACCGTACCAACGTGGCAATGAACTTAGGCCAAACCTGTCCAGAACACAAGTGTATGTCCCGATATGATAAACATCCTTGTTCTAGGCGCTTGAAAGGGTTTATATATGAACCAATTACAGTAAACATTAACTTGCAGGCCAGGGGATGAGACTAGACTGTATCATGGACTTCAATTTTGTTCTTCTTTTTTTTCTTGTCTTATTACCGTTGTAGCCATCGGCGAATTAAAATCTTTTTAAAAAAAAATTCAAAATAAAAAAATCGCATTTTGCCCACTACTGTTTTACGGATGTGTAGCTATACAAAATAACTTACGATGCACGAGACATGGTTTAAGGCTTGGAGGAGACATCAATCTCTCTCTCGAGGGCAGTTGTTTATTGCACATAGGGACATCGTGACACATTAAATTATTTAACTCATACATTAGTAACTACTTCACGGCGCTTCTCTTAACATTTAAATGGATAAGTTAAAGTGTGATTAGCTATTTTGCTGTGTCATCAAAAGAACTGATAAGGGGCCATAAATATGACACAAGGTCAATAGATGATTCTTTCCTATTCGCTTTTACTGTTAATTTTTCAAAACGATGTCGAATGGATACAGAGTTTCAACTTGGAGGAATAGTATGGGGATTTAATATATACACACGACTAACTCATTTATAGGATGAGGATTAACTTTATTATCAATTTTGAAATATGATTTCGACCATAGGAGCAAGAATGCTTGTCGTATGGGTTGTACTTTTTACAATTTCATGGTGGAGAAGTAGTCATTATTTGACAAATCGATACAATAAAATGAACTTTAGAATAAAAACAAAATCAAATAACCCTCAAAGTTAAGTAAAATATGTCTACATTTGCTACGAGCATCAAATGGCGTTAGCACAAATGGTGTTTAATATTTTAAGGTAATTTCATGTTAATTTGGATTACTAACCCTAAACTAATGGTTGAAGTAATCGCTATAATGTCAAGATTTTTCAAACGTTGACTTCAAAATACACTTCCTTCGATATTATTTTGGATATCTGGCGTCATTTGGTTCTTAAAATGATTTGGGCCAAACAATCTGTCTGACTGCACCGATTTTGTATATAACCACACAAACAACGAAAAGGTTGACATCAAATGTCAGTCGTTATTACTGATGGTTCTTGGCGGTGACTTTAACTCCAGGCTAACTGTTTACTCTTTGGGAGAGCACCGGGTTGTACTAACATGCAAAACAAGGGCTAGCAACCGAAGTGGGATGTCATTACGGAAGTTGAATGACGTCACCTTTTTTTACTCTGAACTTGACCCCTCACGAGCTGACCTCTTGTGACGCACGTGGCCTGAGGTTAAGTTTTGTTTTGACTAGGAAATTTATCTTGTCTCGTGCATGTTGATGCCGTGACCTGATTGTGGTGGGACACATTGCTTTGCAACGTCAACGGGATTTGATTAATGAGCCAATTTTGCCATTTGCATATCTTTGTGTTCACAAAAAATAAATGAATGATGAAGGCGGTAACGCATCTTTTGAAGGATAGCGTGGTGGTTGTTTTGAAATACGAATTGTGTGTTATGACTATTTGGTTTTGATAATAATTCCATTCTGGAAATATAAAGCCACCAGTCCTTTGTCAGATGAACAAACATTGTAGTATTTAAAAAAATTGTTAGCATGGAGTTAAAGTCACCGCCAAGAACCATCAGGAACAACGACTGACATTAGTGTGAAACGACCTGACGTCAGAGCAAATGAAATCATAACATTTGCAAAAAGGTTTTCTAATACAATTTTGTTTGATACAAGATCTTTTTTCCAACACAATCCATTAAAATCAAGCTCATTAGATAAAGCGTGTTCATCTCATCATGGAATAACTATCATTTCTGCAAAAAATGTTCATGACGTCATCATGGAAGTCAACGATGGTAAAACTAACAATACATAAAATTGCTGTAATCAAAATGCCCTTTCTTTCATAAAACCACATGTTTTGAAACAATCCATCTTAATCAAGCTTATTTAGATAAGGGGGATTTCACCGCTACATGAAGTAAATTTTATTTTTGCAAAAGAATTTACTGACGTCATTTTGAAAGTCAACAATGGTTAGAATAACATAACATCAATTTCCTCTAATGGAGCAGATAGAATATTTTAAAAAAATATCAAAATCAATTAAATGTCTCATTGAACATACCTTCGTTAATCACGTTTTTTCTTGGCCTTTTTTTACGTGATGACAATTTTTTTCGTCGAAACTCTTGTATTTAATGATACAAGGATACATGGCGCCACGTAATTCTACAGTGTTTGTTCACCTGAGAAAAGCATTATATCGAGACATTTTAAATGAGGTATTATCTAGTAAGATAAAAAAGATATCAAAACACATATAGGTGAAAGGAGACCGTGGAAGAACAAATCTAACAAAATCATGAAAAATGTGTAAGGAACAACGTCAACCTTAATAGGTCTTTCATATGCTTCAAAACTATCATATTCGATTTTCTCTTTCTTCGTTCTACTAGCGATTTTTTTTCAATTGATTTGAAGAGGCTCAAGTTACCATGGATAGACAAGTTATAATTACTTTGAATCTATTTCTTTTAAAGACCAATACAAATCTTCCTTCATGGACCAGGTAATGGAAAATTGACTTAAATATTTATTTACTTAAATTTCTCAAATTTCACAAACCATAGGTCAAATGTCATTGTGTCAATATAAATAAAATATACACAAGACAAGCTTAATCATGACGAACATTTTTGACATTCGTTTAACGCGTCGTCGTCAGGGTTTCAAAAGCCAATCTTGACAATATCTCCCAAAAGAAGTATCTCCGTCATAGATTCCAACCTCTGTTCTGGTACGAGCGTTTCTCGTTCTAGAAATGTAGAGGCCTGATTGCTGACGTTTGCGAGAATTCTCAGAAATGTACCTGAATTCTAGACCTCAATATTGAAATTCAAAACACCCTACCCATCACCGCCGTTGTACGACGGGGCTTATCACGTCACTTCGCAAAAGCTATGACATAGAACATATGAAAATTCCCAGCTAAATATGCAATGAAAATAGCTATTTCTTACCTTTTTGCTCGGGGAAAATAATTAGTTCAGGTATTTGCTTTGCAAAAGTGAGTATAAGACTTTAAATTACCTGCATATAATTTATCATCAGTACACATTCCACGAACTTTAATATTTTATATTTCACTGGATACAGGATATTCAAAGCCTTTTTAAATAACTCCTCATTAAATATTCCACGCACTCTCATTTTTCACAAAGGAATGTTAAATGTATGATTCAAATTCAAATAAAAAAATATAAAACACAGTGTACATTGTTTAGAGTAAGAGGTTATAAAAATCGATCTATCTTCACTTCTTATAGCGTATAGCTCATTACGACTGAACTATGAATGGGTTTTCATCGTTTTCAGGAAATTTGAAAATGAACACACTTCAAGATAAAAAAATATATTTGGTTTGAAAAGACGAGGACTCATATGAAATTCATCTTCTTTCGATTTAGACACTGTCAACATTGCAGTTTTTGAAAGAAACACATTGTTTAAATTACTTCTTAAACCACTACTCAAATGCAAATAAGAAAACTCATAAATCTATTTTAAACTTTCGTTTTATCTTTAAACGAATCATATCGTTTGTACATTTTCATGGTAACGTCAAGAAAATACAACAAAGCATTTTCAACTTATCAAACAGAATTTCCAAATGATTTGTTAGCCATTTTAATGTTTATCTCGATAAGCTAATGCATCATTACTGTAATACAGCATGAATAATAGACGAACTACCTTATCTTTTACTCATGAGACTTGATTAGAAAGAACACAGACATTATTCAAATGGATAAATGACGAAAACAGTTCCCCATGAAATAGATAAGGACAAAACTCATCAGTCACAGAGATGAGCTATCTCAGATTATTTTGCGGGAATCATCATGGAATTCAATTTATTTTTACTTAACTTAATGAAACATTTGCAAACGTGCGGAAAAACATAACGGATGTATTTTATCATTATTCATACTCGTCAACTCGTTTAAACTTTTTGGATTAGATAGTGACACTTAATGGACTAAGGTCAAACCTTATCGTAAGGAGACCGCACACTTCGTTTCAATAAGATACATTAAGCGACACTGCCGATTCATTTTTATTAACTTAACGAAAAGATATAGATTGAACTGAATTAAAAAGGCGTATGTTTTGCATTGTTCAATCAGCTTTAACAAGATAATAACAGAACGTATCTAAAAGAGACCGCACATTGGATCGACTGGAGCCCTCAGTCCACGGGGAATCAGGTCATCAGTGATGGAGTTAATAAAAATGGATACTTTAACAGTTTATTTGTTTTATATTTTTTTAACTAGACGATCAAAAAAGGATAGCAAATTTGATAAATACCGATGCTGAATCCACGGGGAACGCTTTAGCTATAGACTAAACAAAACTGGAAAAACTTGCACTCTGTGGAAAACAATAATCTGTTCTAAATTCCTAAATAATCCCAAAACAAAAACAATGACAAAAACTATATGACAGATACTGCTCGGTTTCCATTTGATACATGGCGTGCTAAGCCCCGGGGAATTCAACTTATCAGTGTTGGACTTCATAGAAATGGAAAGGTTTTGGAAAATGGCACTCCTGGCAAAACAGTGTATTATACGCCTATATAATGGGATTTCATGAAACGGAAATTAAGTGTTATCATTTAAACGTAAGGCAGTCTATTCCAATCAATACTAGGATTTCTCATTCGAACATACAAAGTTCGATAAAAGGTATCCCTTACTCGATTAAAAGGTGTTTATACTGAAATTGTCGCATGCAATGTTTGGTTGAGACGTAATACCTTATTCTTAGACAACGGAATAGGGTTGACTTATGAGATGCATTACCTCTGACGATATGATAATTTTGCATTAAACTTATTTGTAATGGAGAATATTATTAATAGAGATTGGAAATTAGGTGCTACAGTAACTTTAACCCCATTGAACTTGATAATCACAAACTTAACACATTCAATGAATGCACATTTACAGGATTTTAAAACCCCACTTATATTGTGAGCAGATACGTGATGTTTCAATCACACAACGCATCTTACGACATCGCCCACCTAGAAAAATTGTCCCTAATGGTACTATTACGTCACATTACGGAAAGGTACCGAAAGCTGCCGATCTTTTTGCATATCGGCTAGCCGGATTCACAGAGCAGCGCACAAGTGTCAGCGAAGGTTTTGCAAAATTTACGTACAAACATGGGGGGCTTGCATTTACCTTTGAAATCTGGCTCATTAATAACACTAAATAACATAAAATAGAGTTTTAAAATCCTTTAATAAATAGGAACGCTCAGTCCATGGGGAATTGAACTCTTAGTATCCGACCTAATAAAAATGGAAACGTTGGGAAACTGACACTCAATGAAAAACAGGTTGTTTGTTCTGTCACTGTCTTAACACCCTTGAACTTGGCAATCTCAAAATTACAAAAAGGACCATACATATTTACTTTCGATTTGATATCCATTGCGGCTAGGATCCAAAGGAGTTCCAAATCAACAATGTTGGACTTTGCAAGGATGGAACACCTGAAAAACTTGCACTACGTTCCAAATTTTACATTTCAGAGCGTTTCAGCTCTATTTCAGTATATAAGTTCAAAGTTATTCTCCGAATGACGAATATTTTCAACTTGAAATAATTTTGAAGGAATTCTATGGACAAAGAAATGCTGATAATTAGATACTTTTTAAAAACCTATTAGTTAGGTTGCAATTTGTTAGTAGTGTTACATTTTGCTAGTAGTGATAGACAGGGACATGTTTTAATCAGGGGATTTTGTATGATATTTCTAAACCTAAAACATATGTAAACAAAGCTATAACATATGTCACTTATATTCAGGTATTTTCTTTACCCTTTTCTTACTGATGGTAGTGTTAATATAGAATTTTTGATGATGACATTTAAGATGAATTACACTAACTACATGTTTCTTTAACGCTGATTGAAGATGTGTCATTAAAATGTTTGATCATGCATTTGTCCTGGGAAACATATTTTTGGGAACGTCTATATAGTAATATGTCGATTAAAAGATAATTCATGTCAATTTATTTTCACGATCAGTTGCCCTTTCTTGTGTTGATGAAGATCTTATATCCCCTAATGAAAACCATAAGTAAAAAAGATGTTCAACGAATAAGGCATATAAAGTCAAATATGTTATTGGCCTTAATTGATGAAAAGTTAAAATGAAATAAATAGTTTGCATAATCTCCACAGAGATTAGAGGACAAAATTGTTCAACTAACTTAAAGTCGGAACTTATATATGGTACCTCAGAAATAGCCAATGCACGACAATCGATTTGCTAGTATGTCATTGTATAACATGTATCGGGACGAAAGGTCCTCGACCAAGAATCTGGATATCGCGTGATACAGTATACTATACAGTAATATTCCGTCTACGGGGAACAGTTAATGTTACCACCGATTTGAACAGTAGCCTTTCCGTAAACCTGACAATATGCTTAACTTCGTCGATGGCGATCCGCGAAAAGAGAGTGGCAAATGTTGATTGCATTTATACTATTTATACTATTATATATCGAAATAATAGGTATACATGTATTTGACGATATGGTTAAAAACAGATTTGAAATAGTCTTCTGCAGAAAATTACGAAAACGTCCGAACATTGTTCTTAGGAATATATATCAAATCAATATACTGAATTTGTCTATGAACCCACCGTCAATCTGTCTACAAACCCACCGATATTTGTTTTTACGAACCCACAGTGTCTACGAAGACACCTACACCCAATTGAACACCTACAATTTCATGGTTTAAAGAGCCACTCCGTGAGTTGTTGGAGTCATATATGCCAAACTTAATAAATGGTGTCATTTGATCGCAAAGTATCGACTATTACCAAAAATACACATTTTAAAGCTTATTGTTTTTTTACAGTGACATTATGAACGTAGAACGTCACAATTATGATCGAAAACCGGACAGTGGCGCGCGTCAAATAGTCAAACGTAATATTGGAGACTTATCTAAAACAGCCAGGAGGGCAGTTAGGAGTTGATAGTGTTTGTTAGTTTATATAACTAGTATCCATGTATATTGGACGTGATATTTACACCTTCAAGCATTTATAAGGCTGTTTTTAGATTTTCATTGAAAACCAGTATTTGTCATATATATGTCTTTTGGACAAGAAAAGTTAAGATGTTTTGATTTTATATCACCCCATATGACATTTAGGTTCGTATCAACGGTAAATAATATGTTATGAAAATCACGGAGTGGCTCTTTAAGATTTGAATTATTTCAATAGACAGTTGTTGGTGTCATAACAGTGTTCCCGAAATAAGGGCTGATGAAAAAACACAAAGTAACAGCTGTAATTAGCTTTTAATATTCACTCATTTTTTTCCAAAGATGGCGTTTCACAATAACGTCTACTCTCATCAGTACATTCGCATAACGTGTAATTGAAAATGATACAAAAACGTGGACTGATAACATGGCATGTTCCCGAAAAATATGAGTAATGATATTATACAGAGTTCAGAAAATGATGTGAACCATTGAAGATTATATATTATATCCATATTGCAGACCAAATGTAACATCTCATCTCCACGAATGTATTTTCGCGTGTGTAATTTTGTTTTGCATATGACACCACGCTCATTCAATCTCTATACTTGGTTTGTGAATAACTCGTAATCGATAAATTATGCATCAGATTGTTCCTCATGTATCGACTAACGTCTATACATCACGCCATGCCCTTACAACCAGCATACATAAAATTTCCATTTTATTCAAACCATTATAGCAAACTCTATGAAACTTAATCGACTCAACTATGTTGTGTTATAACGTTTTGAATAAGCGACACGGATTTTACATTGTAACCACCTACTGGTGACATAAGTTCCTTCACGGTACAATACAAATCCTAACCAGAGAACGTGTGTCATGTGAAATCTAGTCGTGTAAGTTTTTAAAAATGTTGTTTCTATGTCACCCATTTTTTTCATTTGGAATTGCATAGAAAAAATCGGAAAATGACCTACTATTGTGATAGCTGTCTGATGACGTCATAAACAGAGGATACTTAACGACCTTCCATTTAATACTATTTTTATAATATGAGTTAATAATTAAGTATACAACGAGCAAAAGCTATTTAGATACCAAGTTATTGACGAGTTTAATAAAAAAAAGTATTAAATGGAAGTTAGTTAAGTATTCTGTTATTTATACTTAACCTCAGTTTTCAAGCATAATTGTCGATTGGGTGCTGATGGAAATATTTCGGCGACTTGAGTGACATTGTGACGGTAGTGCTTACCTAGTTACGCCACAAGCACAAAATATTGTGACGTCATGCGTGCAGCGGTATAACTGGTTTAATATTTTCGTATAAATATTACACTGCGTTATTTCATATGGGCGAGTACATGTAATAATACGAAATACGGACACTCGAAAAAGTGATATGAACACATGTGTACATATGAATAAAAGGCATAGCTTTTGTTTAACAATATTGGTAATACATTCGTCTACGTTATAATTTCCATGATAGTGAATGAATACGCTGCTACTTTAGGTCTATTTTAAACCCCGCGCGTTTCACTTACTATACAGGGATTGTATCGTGCTTTTCTTCAATGGTATCAGAAACCCCTATCGTATTCCCAAATAGCTCATACAATCTAAGCTAAACAGCTTTAAGAACTATTCAGTGTTTTGAGTACTTGAATTCACTTTAACATAATCCATTAATGGATGTTAGTAAGGCAATACCAACACACTTGAGTAGTTTATACGTTAGATAACTGAATGAATTAAGAGTAGTTTATACGTTAGATAACTGAATGAATTAAGAGTAGTTTATACGTTAGATAACTGAATGAATTAAGAGTATTTTATACGTTAGATAACTAAATGAATTAAGAGTAGTTTATACGTTAGATAACTGAATGAATTAAGAGTAGTTTATACGTTAGATAACTGAATGAATTAAGAAACTAAGTCAGACATTCAGCTTTTAGTCCCGAAGCTTCAAGTACTCCTTGTATGATACTTGTAACAGCAAGCAATGTAGTGAGCCAGCTCATCATCCAGTTTGCATTCGCATTTTCCATTTACAAAAATTCATTTAGTTTAAATATTGTCAATTTAACTAAAAAAGGAACGATTCCTTCTCAAATTCATAATGATACCATAAGATTTCTCTCCAGGAAACCAGACTCGATTCACTATAGCAAAGCTGCAGAAAGCGATACGGCGATTGTGTGTCATCCGTTTTAAATAGTCACTATCATTGAATGGAAGGCTAGGTACATTTAATCCTATCACCTAAGACATTGTAACTTAGTTAAAACCGACGGCGCTGAATCAAATTTGCGGGTAATGGAAAACGATGAATCCCGGAAACTTACCAACAACTATTTATCTATATTGTCACATGACCGTTAGTTTAGTTTAATACCGAACTTCCTTTTTGCGTTTATATGTCTGTGTGGAATGGACTTTAAAGATTGTTTTATCTTTATGTGATGTGTTGTGAGGTTTAGTTAAATGTGAATTGCCGGCATGATTGACATTTTAACAACGAAATGATATTACCAAAGGGTGGCATTCGTAACATCCACAGATCACAACATGCCTTAATTTTAGCTCGACATAAACATTAATACATCTCAGTGAAAAAATATCGTAAACCCAATTCGAAACAAGGAAAAGTTATGTTAACCAGTTAAAAATATCTTATTTCTTCAAAATGTGAAACACATTAGGTTTAATTTGTGATATTTACGGGTAGACACAATCTAAAAAATGATAATGACAACTGTCAAACTGGAGCAAGGCACGAATTTTTATTAAAAAAAACCAGGAAAATAAAATCTTGAGTCGGCCCGAACCAAGCAGACATGATTTATCAATTCGCGGTTATTCGCATCAGCTAATTTGCAGGTATTCATTGAAATTCAGGGAATATGTTTAAATAAATTAATCAGAATCGTGAATACACCGAAATCTTGTAACAATATTGGTTTGACGGTGGGAGCTGCTAAAATGTAAGCCATTTTCTTACACCTGTTCAATGTAAAGAATTCTTTTGTATGGATCTTTTCGATTATCATATATTTTTCTTTCATTTTTATTTCGTTACTTTTTCATAACGTTTGAAAATCCTCACATGACAATGATAAAAGAATTAATGAGAAACACTACTTTTCAAAAGCTGACTATTCGAACATGTAACATTGTTTATGTTTCACAACTTGCATAATCAATGGGTAAATCATTGAAAGAGTGGTCTATTACTTATTTGTTTTATGACAAGAACTAAAAAACATGGACACGCAACAAAATTATCAATAATTTATCGCTTTTAAACTAAAAAAAAACTTCGAAAAACTTATAGAGAACAGAGAAAATGTTTAAAGAATCATTTTCTTTACCAGGAGGTCTAAAGCTCAGCTCTATCAGTGTCACTATTTCTGCTTTTTAAAGCTCCTTCGAGGCAAACTCATTTACTACAGATAAAACACGGCTACCTCGAACAGGATAAATCCATTGCCTGAATAAGTTAGGGCAATACATTAATACAGGACTATACTTTTGAAGCCAAAAAAGAGGGATATCCAAATTGATAACATGAAATGCAGTGGTTGTTTTCATGCAATCTAGCGTACATTCCAATTGTAACCTAATCTATTTTCCGTTAGAACTGCATGTGAAATGAACGTTTTATGAACTTACAAATTCAGCATTTCAATGAATTCGGAATTTCAGAGTTGATGCTACAACACATTCAATGTGAGTTGGTCGATGCAATAATTGGTCGTATTTTCCTTCATAAATCGGAAATTAATATCTTTTAAGCGAGAGAACGCATATTACTGTAGAGAGAAAAGCCGCAAAGCAATTCATTCCAATGAAACCACGATTTATTAGACTTCTCTCTCTGCATAAGATATATGTTCAGTGACTCAATTTGATTCTCAGATGGAGGTGATTGTGACAATATGTGATACGAGTTCAAACATTTTCTAAGATATCAATTTAATTTTACATGCTTACATTTCATATTCTTCTTTTTGTACTCTTCATTATCGAGGTAAGAAAAAACTTATATGATCGCCGACTTGACGAACCAGTCAAGTATCACCACGCAGCGCTTTGTAAAATTAAAAAATCTACAAGTTTTTTCCGACAATCCAATATGAAACTTTGTCTTTCATTGTCATTCATAACTATCAGCTTGTCGAAAATAAACATACTACTGTCTCACGAAAAATGTCATATGACTTGCACAGGAAATGCGTTAATCTCCTCCTTCTTGGTTTATAAGCAACGCAAGGTGAGGGAGGTCATGGTAATATATACCGCTGGAGTGAAAGCCAATATCTGTCTAGTTAAATAACATCTAACTTCTATTGAGCTGCACTGCTGTGAAAAACTGTCTTCTGTGAGTTCAAATTGAACCCAGTTACTCAAATGAAGTTCAATGATACCAAACTTTATTTGGTTGGGTTCCTCAGTTAACATTTGGGCATTTCCTTTCAAAAAGGCTCCGTGACGAACATAGTTAATATCATCTCCTGTAAAATCGTGGTTGCCTCTGTGTAACAAAAAGAAATGACGCAAACAAGTACTTTATTCTATGAAACTAAAGTAACAAACGATAACACATTTAGATGTCCTTTCTCTAAAAACCGTTGATAAAGGTAAAAACGCTTTGTTGTTTATTTACCATAAAACTGTTTTAGTCAAACCTTACAAAGGAAATCACAACACTGACAAGTGGGTCACCAAGTCACATGAAACGATTTTAGCAAAGCAAGGTAATGTGTATGCCATCATTTAGTAATGAGTTGACTATAGGATGACTTTATTACAATAAACGTATATGCATGGAACTGTGAAATGAAATAAAAGGTTATCCCCGTGGTCACATAAACGTCGTCATTTACATTAATTGTTTGATGGAGTGGTACATTTTAAATCGTTGTTACTTATCAGCGTTTGAGTGTGTTTTCGCCAACAGAAAGGATTTACAACTTATAAAGTATTCATCGATAGAGGGTTTGGATGTATATTTGACAAGTGCATTTAATACTGAAAGTACTATCTAGTAAAATCACAGTGATTTTTTGGTACAGAGTACAAAATACAGACTCGAAGCATTTTTCATTATACTACCACGGCTCGTCCTGAGATTTCATTATACTACTACGACTCATCCTTATATTTCATTATACTACCACGGCTCGTCCTGAGATTTCATTATACTACCACTGCTCATCCTGAGATTTCATTATACTACCACGGCTCGTCCTGATATTTCATTATACTACTACGACTCATCCTTATATTTCATTATACTACTACGGCTCATCCTTATATTTCATTATACTACTACGACTCATCCTTATATTTCATTATACTACTACGGCTCATCCTTATATTTCATTATACTACTACGGCTCATCCTGATATTTCTTTATACTACCATGGCTCATCCTGAGATTTCATTATACATCCACGGCTCATCCTTATATTTCATTATACTACTACGGCTCATCCTGAGATTTCATTATACAACCACGGCTCATCCTTATATTTCATTATACTACTACGGCTCATCCTGAGATTTCATTATACAACCACGGCTCATCCTTATATTTCATTATACTACTACGGCTCATCCTGATATTTCTTTATACTACTACGGCTCATCCTGAGATTTCATTATACAACCACGGCTCATCCTTATATTTCATTATACTACTACGGCTCATCCTGATATTTCTTATTCTACCACGGCCCATCCTGAGATTTCTTTATACTACTACGGCTCATCCTGAAATTTCTTTAAACTACCACGGCCCATCCTGAGATTTCTTTATACTACTACGGCTCATCCTGAAATTTGTTTAAACTACCACGGCTCATCCTGAGATTCCTTTATACTAACACAGCTCATCCTTACATTCCTTTATACTAACACAGCTCATCCTTAGATTCCCTTATACTAACGCGGCTCATCCTGAAATTTCTTTATACTACCACGGCTCATCCTGAAATTTCTTTATACTACCACGGTTCATCCTGAAATTTCTTTAAACTACCAGGGCTCATCCTGAGATATCATTAACTTTTTCCATTGCTTTGACAACGAGACTTTTGCTACTACTTGCATAATCAACAATTGGTAATTAAGTCCAATGGGTTTATGTCTATCCCCACTAACTCGTCATATTTTAATTCATTGCCTGAAAAAAAACAGCGGTTTAGCTGACCGTCACAAAGAATAAAATATATAAGGCGCAAATGAGAAATAAAAGTTACGTTTTAACACACTCCACAAAAAAATATGTTATGTTAATTACATTAAAATAAATTATGATCCATTTCATTTTCAACTCAATTCGTTCTTTCTATATTGAAGATTTTTAGCCCTGGAAGATTAATATTCTTGACAAACGAATGCCTTTTTTTAAGAAACAAATGTAGAAAATAATTTGAAACCAGAAAAAACATTAAAGCAAGGACAATCCCACTCACAAACAATCCAATGGGACGACTTGACCTAAATCTAAATTAAGTGAATTCTAAAGTATCTGTCATAGTCCTATGACAAATTGATTTTTGTATCTAGATAATGAAATAAAGATATCCTTACCTTTTACTTTTCTGTCTGTTTGACCAAATATCCCTCGTATGGTTCTCCAGTAATGGTAAAGGATTAATCCACAGGCGATATGTCACCTGCAAATAAGCAATCCAAGTAAAGGAACATATTCATGAATAAAACATACAATTTATCTTGGACAAATGGAAAATAACAATCATTTATTCATAACATGCCTACACAAAACCATATTTCATATTGAATGTCAACCACATAGAAAGGATTCATGACAAGAGGGGTAATTTGCAATGAGAAATTACTTTGTATCCTAGATAAGAATATTGTATTGTTTGTATGAAATAAATCATTATTAAAGAGAAAAAGATGAGATAAATTATTCATACAGATGACATATTTAAAAACAAATCAGAAATTGTAGACTGCTGTAGAAGATGTTATTCAGAAACTGTTACTATTCTTAATGTTCTTAACTATTCTTAATGTTCTGACTTTCAAAAGGACAATTGGTCATTCAATTGAGGGGCCAAACAACTACTGATTGACTTTCATTCAAATGTATGTGGTTTTTTTCAAAACTGATGTCAACGACTATGACCTTAGTTTGTTAAAAAAAGTTTTTAAAAATCTGATTGAACTATGAAAATAAGGCACAATAATTACCTTTTTTTAATTTTAGGATCGAAGTCATGCCAGTCTACACATATCTTATGGTTGCGAACTACACGTAAATATCATGTCACAAAATAACATGACATATTGACCAAAACATGTTCAACAAAGCGATAGTTTAACACATATCAACAGTTTAAAGTCAACCTGACATTCAGCACGAACGATTCTAAAATCAACACAAGGTGTCTAAACCAACATGACATTTGTCATGAAAGCTGCCTATACTCTTGTAAGATGACGAATGACATTAAATCAACGAGCAGTGACCCAGTTCCTACAGAGATCAAAGTACTCCTTAATGAAGACTCCAGCCTTTGCATCTAATAGGTTATTTACTATAGGTAATTATGTCTGTGGAAGGAGATCAGAGGGGCAAGAGACACTGGTGACTTGACTCAAACATATCAGCTGATCGATAACAACCCTAGTAGTTGCATGATATGGTTTTGGTTAAACGTATGGCAAGATGCATTGGGAGATATACGTTCATGCATAATTTACTAACTTAAAATTTTTAAACAATAATTTTTGAATAAATGATGATGTCTTCATGTTGTTGACGAGGATTATAGATTTGATTGCGAGGTTTAAAACAGGGACGAACAAACTATCACTTGTTTGAAGATCTAAATTATGCAAAGTAGTTTAATGATATAAATGGCGAATACACTATCTATTGGTGTTCATACTTACCGCATTTATCGTTTTTTAAAATTTACCCACGTTATTTTACAATATATTCAGTATATACAAAATTACATGACATCTCTAAATGTAAAGTTTAAGCCTTGATAATATTTGTCAAGGTGGAGGGGATTATGTTTTAAATGCGCTGACGGGTTTCTTGACCGTATTAACCTCACAGACGTGTAGGTAGTTATAAGAAAACCTTACTGGGCGAAGTTTATTATACAATCTACTTCTAAGCATGAGTGTATACAATAGCACGGTTAAGGTTTTCAGGGAAGCAGTCATGGTTGTATCTTTACCAATGACCGATTTTAAAAATCAATTTACGTTTGACATTCTTTCATGTGCATAGGAAAAGCAAATTATGTTTCACATCTTCAACTTGATAATCTTATATCTTGATAATGTTGAATTCTGAAATGAACGAAAGTAGTTATGAATATATCAGCCTGGTTATTCCATAGTAGACATGAGATTTGGGGTATGTATACATATCATATATGTTATTACCAGTTTAAAATATGACATGGGATCCATGATATGAATAAAACGATATTTAACTACTTTTTGACTGTTAAGGGGTAATCCCGTGATTAATAATCTTATTCATTCTTACTTGACAACCGTGATGGATTCAACTCATTTCAAACGTATATTCTGTCTCAACATGACATTGTGACGTTAAAGGCGTTTTTTCTTCAAAACCAAAATAATATCTTGATCAACAAAGAAGTCAATACATATAGACAAGGTAACAATAGCATATTCCATAAGTTCTTATATATGTGATAAGTAGTATAATGTTGTCTATTATTGATTTATCGATTATACCTTCCAGATTAATGCATATTCGCGTAGTTTTGGATATCAAAACACCATGTGTTTCCTAAAAAGCTAAAATATCACGTTTTAATTTCATGTACAAATCTGATCGACTCCATACCGTTAGATACCTGTCAACATTAAAACTTCGCTTCGTTAACCTGACCTTACTCTCAATCTTAAACAGCGTCAGAACTTTGCTTTCAGCGCACCTAAATAAGCCTTATTTCCTTTAAATTACAAAGAGTATAATTCTGGACAAATATTTACATCCAGCATTGCCTGTCAATTACTTTGGCGTCGCCATCAAAGTTCAATAATGAGTCTGGCTGTTTTATAACAAGGCTTTCGGAACACTGGACCTTCACAAGAGGAAACCTTATTAAACAGAATTAGTGAACCCAAAGCACTCGTTCCAAGGACGACTTTGAAGGAGATTTGTAGAAGAAATGTTTATTTTGAAAATAATCACATATAACTTAGTACGTAACAAAGGGTTTAAGGGTAACAAACTCAAGATAACAAAACATAAGTTTACTTCACACTAGTTTCTAAGTAAATACCCCTCACTCTGGTAATATTATGAGCTTTTCCTTGAGTTATCACAAAATTATATCTTATCGTAAGATTTTTCAGTTTGATTCTTTAAGATTAACTTACTTCAAACAAAATTTCAACCTTGCAACTATTTTTCATCAACGTAATGTCATCCACATGAATTTCTTTAAAAAAATTATATAAAAAGAACATAGTTTCTATTGGTGCGTTTCCTTTAATAAAAGTATCAATAAACGGTCATTAGATATACAATCAGAATAAGTCAGGAAATGAGTTTCATATTGCCATTTAGTAGATGGATTATCTATCGTAACAGGCGGAGGAAGCGGAAGATCACGGTGGAGGTTTCGCAAGGGCACACTTCCGGTTCAAGCTGGGTAACTAGACATCAGTTATTGAAATAGTTTAATGTAGTAAATTGATATTTTCGACTTCAAATGAATACTTAGTGTGACTATCATCTCTCTTTACATTATACATTTCTTGACATATTTTTTTCCAACTTTTCGGAAAAGCAACTAGGAAGTTGTGGGCGTATTTAATGGATTTACATTTTCAGACTCAGTTGTATGCCAGGTAAAGTCTGAGGAGAGATTTAACTTAATTTAATTCATCAGCAAGCTGATAATGTAGCTTTTTCTCATGTTTTTACAGATGTACACTTACTGCTTCTAAAAACTATGTAATAGTAATGAACTAAATTGTTTTGGATCATAATCGCATACCTTACTTTGACGTGATGACCCTTGGATAAAATTCTGTTACTGACACATTCTTAGAGTTCTACATTTAGCATTTCAAGCTTGACGATTTACTTTTCCTTTACTATATTGTTATGTCTCGTCACACAAAATTTTCAATTTTGAATTATTTGATTTTTTACTTCGAGTCAAAACACAGCAAAATAAACTGATGGTAGGTAATCCCCCTCCATGTCAATTTCAGGATTACTATTTTAAGACAATCAGGGTCCAGATTTTCGGAGCTTAATTTCCCGCAGAAATACTTCATACAGTTATGGTACTTACATGTGCTATTTTTTTAAAGTCAGATTTCTTTAACCGCGATTTTGTTTGTTGCTATGCAAACCACTATCAAAATGTCTTTAACTCTTAACACTGTATCATCAGTAAAGCTTCTAGTGACTCACGTTGCTTCGAATAAAAATAAAGGGATACCAATTGTTACAATGAATACGAAATTTATTAACAATTTTGTAAAAGACATCTGTGTTTACGGACGTTTGAGGTTTTCTTGTTGTGCAGATACAACATCATATATCTGTAATAACATTCTTTTATATTGAAATATCAAATAACCATTACGTAAAAATGTCAACTTCCAAATTAATCATTTACGAATATTCAAATATACACTGCATGGGAATACGCACAGTTTGAATAACAGGCCAATACTTATACCTGTAAATGTGCTTTGTATAGCTTAAATGTACACCAATAAACATCCTGCCTGTGTACATATCTTTTGAATACCTATATACAGGTAGCATATCCGATATATTCAGCTTTGTATTACACAACAAACTTGACAGGTGTATACTGAACAAATATATATGTGATTGAGTTTACAATGGAATTTCCTTGTGGTCTTACAGTGACCCCAGTGTCATAACTTACTGAGTATGATCTGACGTGCCTTTAAACGTACTTTCCAGTTATATGGAGATTTACATCATTTACAAGCAAAGGATTGATCTACATGCTTTATTACATGATACATAATATATCAGCAATGAGGTAATATCCTGATTTAAAACCATTAAAACTTTATTATCAAACGGTAATTGGATACATCATGCATAATATCTTATCAAACGCCAATTCCATACGCCATGCATTGTGGCAATGTTTCTTTGATCTGCATAATCTAAAGGTTGTCAATGATGGTAAGTAATTCCAGATAAGTGTTTGATTAGAAATATTGGAAGCAATTAATCCACACCTAAATGTTAAAGAAATTCCATTATGGAAAACAAACAAATATGGAAACAGATATATACCTGGTATAAACGTATCGTAATAAAGTGGCAAGTTGGACCTACATGAGAAAGAACAATTACAAAACACAAATATACAAGATCCTTATGCAATATGTAGCTGATGAAAAAACGATTTATAAGCAAGGAACTTAGATGATTTAATATCTACATAAAGGTTAATGACTAGGATATCATTGTATTGGAAAAGTATTAAGTAAAGTTTTCGCATATCAAAATAGAAGCTCATTTATATGGTGTCTTGAAGTGACTCAAATAATCAAAGCAACCCAAGAGTATACAATGATCAAACGAAATGAAACGGTTAAAGTTCACCAATTTGTAGAGAAATGATCTGATAAAAAGACATAAATTTGATCAAAGTGAATAAAGTATCAATCGGAATGATATTTAATAGTGCAAATGTTGAAATACATGGAAACAAGCTAAAACTATGCCGAATAAATATACAAAAACAGGTTAGTTCTTGTTATTAATCCTCAAATAAACCTGACCTGTTATAGCACATCTGAATCATCCTAGTTATCAGAGAAACGATCTGTAATGTGCGATAAATGCTTATCCGAGAGCTACTGGTCGATAATAATCTTTGATACAAGACAGATTATCTATCAGATTGATTAGTCAAATCAGGGTAAAGATACACATTTGATTTCCTAAGCAGTTCACTTCATATTAATCAAACGATCTCTGAAGGAAGAGCAGCGATCAATTACAATATAGTTCGATGAATCGTGGTAAACGTTACTTTCAGATTTATTAACACTTATAAAATTATTTCTTAAACCATGATCGAGCATATCGTGATTACTCTGATACAGTTGATAGCCGTTTTGGTACGTAACACTTCACATAAAAGTCATATAATCACATTTTCAAAGCAGCTAATTTGAACAAATTATTCTTGTCGAGCAAATAAAAACTGATCACTAACATCAATCTTTCCGTTCACGTTTTTAATTCTAATTTCAATTCAAATGCTCGTTTTACAGTAAAGGTTATCTGCGACGAGTTCGGCCGGCGACAAAGCAAATGCACTCTATTAGAGTCGTAGAGCGAATGCGATATGCCGATACTTATGACAGACGCATTCTTTATTGATTTTATTGACTTTTCATGTTCTTTTATGTATTTGACGAAGATAAGCATAAGCATTTTTCATTGCATTATCAGCTTGGAAATTTAACTTTCATTTTCTTGAAACTCTTCTTTTATGAGACTCATTCGTCCAATAGTATACAGTTTGTAACTTCAGTTCATCAGCCTTACTAGATCATATTCAACGTGTTATAGCTAATAGCACAATATAATCACACAGGAAGTAATTATTTTTTGAATTGTATATAATCGGTACATAATTTTATAATATCGGTCATTTTTCAAAACTAATACGCTGTTGGCTTTTATTTCAAGGAATGTATCACAAAAATCAGATGCGATTTCAGACAATTTATTGAAACGGCATCTCTTAAATATATCCGTCTAAAAAGTTTCGTTTTGCAATAAAACTTTCATCAAAACTTTGTGGAAAAGATGTTAAAAACGCTTTTATGCAAAATTAAGGGGCTTAATAAATGAAAAAAGTCTAGTTACATGGAAGTTCAGTGTTTTGTTTCATATATTTAATGATAAGAAATAGAGTCTGATGGCCAAGAAGCAAAACTAATCATAAAAGATGTTTACAAGCGTTATTTTTCATGCCATAGGCCCTCATTTGTTTATTTTTAGAATAGAAAAGAAAAAAATATATATATGACAATGAATACTGCAGACAAGACCTCCTGAGGGATCAAAAGAGAATCTGCCTGTCATACAATGATTCTGAAAACGTAGAGTCAACAGCTTATAGTCATTCTAGGAATTTGTGTAGGAAAGAAATAAAATAGTATTTTAATACATGTTTACGGATTAAACAACAAACAAGAAAAACATTTTTTGATATGCTTACTCATTCTAATCATTGTCTTACTCAATGCTCTTCAAAGGCTTGTTCGTTCTGAAGTAAAGTAATTCTGAATATCACAAACTCATCTTGATGGAAAATTATATATCATCCCTGTCTATGCTTTGTTAGACAACCCCGGACCTTTAAAAAATTCCACCAAAAGGCAACAGTCTTCTACCGAAGGATATGTCAGAGAACAAACAGATATCAATTTCCAAGGCAAACGTATTTGATACCTCGAGCCCAGACAAAAGTATCTAATTTAGTAGACTAACCCATTATTATTTTACATTTGTAGAAATTGCCTCGAGAACTTTAGCATCTACCATTTAGGCTAAAGTGCAAGTAGATCCCATATGGCTGGATTTTGTTTACTTTCTTTGAAAGAGGACCATCAGCTTCCGTAATGCAGTATATAATTAGAACGTCTGTGAATCTTAAGGAAAAGGCAATTACATTTACGCCAAATGAGTAATTTCTGTCCGTCTTTGAAACATATTTGAATACCTTTGACGCTTCCGTCCTTTTGAAGACGCTTGGAGAGAAATGTGCCGCATCTCATCGAAGTTTTGGTTGAGGAAGTGTTTAGCATCACGGTGATGCAAAGAATATCTAAAAGATTTACACTCAGAAAACTGACCATTTCTGAAAGTTATTACGTTATTAGAATCAATAAAAAAATGATTACATTTTAAGGCTGGATATCGAATTCAACAATGATTTGTATTTTTCTAAGTTACAAAGGAAGTATTGATAGACATACAAAAGGTCGATGCATAATAAATCATATGTAGACACAAATCGGACAAAAACCCTTTTGACAGGGCATACCTATTCCACGACCTAATTGTCAGTGATAATACATATCATAAACCCTCTGTAAACACGTACACACAACACAGTCTCTGTGTATACATCGTCAATAAAGACGTTCATTCACATTCGATAGTGATACAAGATATCGTCTTAAAGTTACACGTGACTGTCTGAAGCATTGCTTTTATCTTAATGAATGGTTCATATACTTTCAATTAAAGCTTATGACATTTAATCTCTAAAGTTATACGAATAGTCTCTGTGTATATATCGTCAATAAACACGTTCATTCACAATCGATACTGATACAAGATATCGTCTTAAGCTTACCCATGACCGTGTGAAGTTTTTAATTCATTTTAATGTTTGAACAATATGAATTGTTCATATAAGGCCTGCTAAGGAATACATTCAATAGAAGCTTATGATATTTTATCTTCACAGTTCTATCGAATAGGCATTGAAAATGCTACATACAGAAAACAAAAAGAAACGCTTGCCTTGTATATGTACTAATAAGAACGTTCAGATATCTTCTTGTTATTGCCTGATACACTGTTACTTAGGAGACAGAAGGTTAACAACACAACCCTCACTCGTCGTGGTAAAGACAAGGCAAAGCTGTGTAAACATTCATGACTTGGTAGAATGTGATATTGTGAATTGGACAAACATACTGAATACGAACCAAAGTGATTGGTGGTATTCACATATTTTTATTTGGCATACAATTTCAACTATAGTTATATGGGCATTGAGCTTATTAGAATTAGACTGATATAGAATTAAATGTGTCACAAAAGGTTAATATTGGTGAGTGATGAACGACGCTTTATCGTTATAAACATAATTATGGTCATTGTATTTTTGACATAATATCAAAGGTGCATATACAATTTCAACTATAGTTATATGGGCTAAAGCTCATTGGAAGTAGACTGATTTAGAATTAAATGTGTCACACAAGATTAATATTGGCGAGTGAAAAACGACGCTTTATCGTCATAAACATATTATAATTGTATTGTTGACATAATATTAAAGGTGCATAGGTAAATAACCTTTTGCTTTTCACAAGGAAAATGTGAAAATGGATTATGAAGGATAACAGATAACGTCAAAAAGTAGATATATATTTGATTTTTGATGACAATCGTGCATTATCTCTAACATTTTTTGTAATGCTCTCATTACAAAACAAGTCGATAGCGTAGTGATGTTTGCTCTGTTATTTTTTTAATGAAAGAGTTACAACCCCCCTCTCCAACACAAAAATAATATTTAAAAAAACTAACAGAGCAAACTTCACTACTCTATCGACTTGTTTTGTAATGAGAGCATTAAAAAAAATGAATGTGCATAGAGTAGACAACATCAATGAGAAATAACAAACAAAACGAAACGGTTCTTAAAACGTTGAAATTGCAGTTTCATGCATAAGAATGCGGTTTAGACGTCAACCCCTTAATTGATAACTATTTGTAGTGTCACTGCAATGTAAATGCATTACCAGCTTTTAATCGCTGAGATCTGAAGTGCCAGGTTGACGAGGATATTGGAACGATAAAAGAGCCATAAATAAAAGTGGGGATGACACTCCGTATCCTAATGTAACATCCAGAAAAAACAAGAGTGCTGTTTTGGATTAGTGGAACGGAAATGTACATTAACTTTTTGAATAATTTAGCGAATTTTTGCGAGAGATTTGTTCAGGATCGAAAATCATAGATCGATTCTAAGCGACTGCAAGTGGATGTGTGCTACGGTATTATGGAAGGATTCATCTGAAAAAGTTCAACGTGATCAATCATTTGTAAGATGGTAGAATACTAATATTATAAGAATTGCATATGTCACGCAAGAATATATTTGATATATGAGACAATACTTAAGAAGTTAACATTTATGTTCGAACATTTCCAAGGACTTTGACACATACATTTTTAAAAGGATGTTAATACCAACAGTTTAAAGAACAGTTATCTTTAACGTTCCGAATTCCAGTTCCTTGTATATCTCAAGCAGGTATGTATAATGGTGTTTGTGTGGAAGGCACCTTATTGATTCTTATGTACAAACAAGTTCCGTTTATATTAAATGCTTTTCTTTATCTCAACTCGTGCAAAGAAGCTTTACATCATAGCCAACTGTACGGGGTGACTTTAAATCATTGCAGATGGTTTATGAGTAAAATGAGGTTAATATTCAAGGCATAAAGGTTTTACTTACATGTGGGTATGCAGCTCAGAAGTAATGTGCACTTCCTATTCCTATACCGTTATATCCTTCAAATCAATGTGAAGGCGTGTAGAAACTACAATTGAGAGTAGATTCCAGGAAAAGTAGATTAATCTATCGCTGCTACTCCGATGTGCGATGACTCACTGCTTAGTACAAATTATGTCACTGACAAAAAATATCACAGAGGTATATCACTGGCAGTTGCCGAAACCCAAAGTAATTTATAGATCTCGCATGGCTGATATTACTGACAGGTTAAGAAGCCCAGAGACACAATGTAAATGCTAGTTCACTCAAGTCACGAGGTTCTGTAAGAAATCCCTGACAAATCGTAAATCCTTGATCACCGAAGTCGCAGAGATATCAAACTTGAGTGACAGAATCTGTCTAATGTGCTACCAGCGCTGCTCGGAGCTTGCAGGTCCTTTGTAGTTACACTCTCCAAGGATTCCTTTCCTCGTCACTCGTTCACTGACTAACACGGCTGGTTGACCCTATTCAGTTGTGCTTACCGTTATTTACCTGTCACTTGCCGTAAAGGAGAGAGGAGGGGTTTGAACTATAAATTCCTCCGTGAGATGGGTCAGCACGAGTTGTTATCGATATGGGGTTAAATCAATGTCATCCCGATCGTCTGCTTCTATCATTTGATCGAGCCGTTGTCGTCTGCCTTATCAACAATTTCTATAGACACGTGTTATATGAAATGCAATCTTTTCTCTTCTGTTTGAGAGTCAGGACGTCTGTTTTCTTGTCTGCTTAATCCAAATCAATACAAAGTCATGAATGTATGAAAACAAGAACAGTTAACTTCCGCCTTTAGCAGGAAAATTGTGTAAACTTGTGACTAGTAGTTGTCTGTGCATCTAGTTTCTGCATATGAGTACGAGTTGCTTGAAATACCAACTTTTCACTTTTGACAAGTAAGATGTCGTCTGCTTTATCGTCTTCTCATGACGTCTGACAAATCAAAACTAACACATGAGAAACAAGTTGTCAAAGGTTGATTGAAATGAATTGTAAAATTTTATGTCATGAAGTGTACGTCAAGCGTTCATGCCTCCTGTATTCCCACAGGTGAAATAACTTTTCAGGAATTTTCACAGATATCAAGAATGTTGACGAGCACAGTTATGCCAAAGTCAAATAATCAATTAAGAAACAGCTGTAATGAGCGCTGGATAATCAAGGGGCTCCACTAGGCTGTAGTCGACCAACCCGTATCCCTAGCAAGACTCTCATTTACTCGACTCCAGCAACAATCTTCACACGAGTCCCTTGTCGGAGCGTGTATCACAAGTACGACTTCCTGCAGACACCACTACACTGAAGGGAGTAGATCTATACTGACTCGCACGTCACTCACTGGCCTACTCACGACACACCGAGCAACTGCAGTGACCAGTGATAAATCTTTCGCGTCAGAGTCTGCTCAGGCACAGAAGCTGAATGGGTTTGTTTACCATTGTTATCCCTGACGTTATATGCGATGCAATTATCAACATGTGCAGAGAGCATCCCTATCAAAACCTTAGTAAATAAAAGCGAAGTGGGGTTTTCTGGAAGGGCAATGTTGAAGTTGGCACTGACGAAATGATGCCATAAGGAATAGGATTCATTGAAAACACACTGCAGTGCCTTACTAAAGCGGATCACTTTCAACATCTCAGTTGACGAAACCTTGGTGGCTTATTTTTCTAGCATAGTCAATATATCGTTGGGCACTGGTGCTATTTATGGTGTTACATTGAATAGGCTTAAGAAAAAGGGACTTTCCTTAGAACCTATGCTTCAAAACGACAGTAACCAAAACTTTACTGGATACTGAAGGCATAGTTCAGATTCAGCTATATGTTGGTACATGGAAGATCCCTTACATTTCCCTGTAAATTGAGTAGAATCTTACATCGGAAGACGTGTTGCATCAAACTTCATCGCAAATAAAACCTTAGTGGTGTATGGTTAGCATAGTAAGTTGACAGTGACATCGGAAAACCACTAAAATGTCAACCAGATGATTCAATTTGGAATATGCCTCTCGGAGAACCTTTGCTACAGTAAATGCAATCATTTACCTCAACGATTCATAATAATTTGAAGCTCACTAAATCAAACCTCACCACATAAGAAGTAATAAAAAGTCACATAATAGAATATGTAACCTGACACACCAGATTCACAACCTCCTTGGCTCGAATGTCGTAGGCTTGGGAATGTGTTAGCTTATTTTTTTAAGTATATACCTTGGGTCGCGACTCTGTGCTACTTAACTAGACGTTTAAATACTTCAGAGCCCGTAGCCTTTTTATGGTAGTAAGATTTCGCTCTTGATGTAGTCGTAGAGGGAATTACTGCTTTAACTGCATGAAAGTATCATAACAGACGCCATAACAGATCTCTCTGTGAAAGAGCATACCCCTCAACGCATGTGGTATAAGTCTTCCGCATCAAACTTCTAACCCTTTCCTGCCGTAAGCCACAGGTGATTTTAATTATTATTTGTTCAGCTTGCGCTAAAGGTACTTACTGAGGTAAGTAATAGACCATGGGACCTCAGTGGCTCACTGCTATGCGAGTCACATGTGATGTTGACTTTTGTTCTGCTCTAAAGGTTAGTCTTTATAATGCTAACAGTTATTACCAAATCAAGCGTGAAAGCTGCACGGATCTTTAGCCTAGTTGATTCCTTTCAGGTGGTTTTGTATGGATTCATTTTCCTTTTCGCTGAACGATTTGCTTTGGTTCCCAGGCTCGACGTAATATCAACAAGATAAATCCTTTGTAGAAATAATGTTAGTTTAACCGATAACTGCCAGAGGGGAAGCTGTTTCTTTTCGGCTTCTAGGAAACGAAATTCTAGATCTCCAACACAATACTAAAAATACTTACAAATCAATGATGACAGTAGGGTAGCCGAGACGACGAATGTAGCAACTATGGAACGCAAAGTGTGCATTACACGCTCGTGTATAATGGACAGGAGTTTGTTCACTGAAAACAGCTGACAGCCTTTAAGATCCACACAAATAATCAACTGATCATGTGAAAGCTCTTACCAATGTGTTCATATCTGCTCCTGGGCCCTCATTTTATGCACATTTGGAATCCAACTAGCTGTCCCCTTCAAGGTACTCTGTCGTACAAACCTATAAAATAGCCGTAAAGGTTTGCCTACCTGTAAACCGTAATTCATAAGCTACCTGCAACGTTTGAGTTAGATTTATGGGAGAGAGAGTGTCCCGAGTATCGTCTCCCAGTAGGACAAGATGACTCTAGTGTTCGGTGGGCTTGAGATCTCGGCTTTGACATATATGTGGGTTGGGGGACAATGGTTTATATCTTCCTCTTTGTACATTCTTCACATGGAGTTATTATATGGGCTAACGTTAGCATGTCTAAATTTAGTAAGTATTTGAACACTTGGTACCATGGTGAACATTTACAGGTTCATGTTAAGGATACACGATAATTGAACTTAAATTGATTTCACTTATTTTGTAGCTGCATGAACTCCTCGTAACGTACCTACTCTTTAATGACATATTAACTTAGTTCGTCCCTATATTTATATATAGGGAACACTTCTTATCCGAATCATTACACTCATCTGAGGCTTTCATACAATACGCCAGGGTACGTAACACATTTGGCCAATGATTCATATGTACCTCATTCCCCATTTATTATTTTGTGCTTTCCTTGAAACGAATGTACATATTGTTTATTGTAACTATTAACGAAATTCAAAAATCGAAAATAGTTTGGCTAGTTTGTATGAAAACATTCATCAAACACTTATGAATATTACCGGCTTAATTTGGGGAAAATTCAGAAACGTTGCTCAAAAACTTATGTGAAGTTGATATTTATGATATTTAGGTTTATATCCAGACACGATAACTAATTTTTTTTCTGAAATTCAGTTTCAGGAAAAAAACAATATAAGCCCGTATGTCATATGAGCACAGGCAATGACATTTACTGTCCATTTGTAATCCGATTTGAAAAACTTCGTCAATACCGTCATAACATGACAAGTTTTAGATAAACATGCAACCAACTAAAACGGGTTGCAAGACATACGTGTGTATATATATATATATATATATATATATATATATATATATATATATATATATATATATATATATATATATATATTCAAGTGTATGAGAATGATGTATCTTCTCTTAGCTACTAATTCATGTATAACACTTCAGATGGTGACAACACTAACATATGTGTCACATTAATAATATTCAAACTTAAAATTCATTTATGTGCTTGAAATTTACATGCATGTATATCGTCTTTTTGCTAACGTATAACTTACATGTACACATCTTTAAGGGCATGTATTATGATAATGAACTTAGTGCAATATGTTGTAACCTATCAAATTTATTTACAAAAGAAAACAGTGGAGGTTCAAACCGTTTGGAAACGATGTTATTCAAGCTCTTCATAGTTTCCTTAATACATTTAATTTTTGGAGCAAAACACAGCACCGACAATAAATGAGCGACAACTGTTTAAAAGTGGATTTAGAGTTATGTTCTTAAAATGACGTTCATGAGCTAAACAATGGTTTATGGTTTTCTCTTGTTTATACCTCAAGAGAATTTTATAATTAAATCTATCTCATCTCTACATGATTTTATAATCATATTGGTTTCACAAACGAATATCATACTGAAAGAACACATTGACAAGAAATAAACTCTTGAAGAACTAGTTCAAGAATGTATCTCCCTGTAACATGCCCATTAAATCTTTACATAGATTGATATTACTTTTTACGAGGATATAACACCTACGTTATGGTTTAGATGAGTACTTACTGACGCTAATTTATAGTTGGTGTGAGGGTCAATGAACGACCTCACCTATTCACCGAACGACAATAAACATAGTTAAACGAATGAAATAATGTCATTAGGGGAAATTAATGGAGTGTTGAGGTTTATGAATCAGAACAAATCTATTGTCTTGAATACCATTTGTGATTATTTAATTTGCAATATATCAACGGTCATCACCAACTACATCAGCACCTTTTAGTTAGAATAAAACTTCTTGATATGATAATAGGCATTTATAAAGAAAAGAAGAAAACGCAATGAAACAAAACAGTCTGAATAATATTTGTCATGATTTTATCAATTTAACATTAACAATACAGGTATCAAGCTCAAAACCTTTTCACCAAGGAATTTTAACATATAAGTAAAACTAAAATTGAATGGTTTCGTTAGAACATTTCTATCATCCATCATACATTGGCCAGCAAAGTACTAAATAACGTACATTTTATGGTGATTTGAAATCATCCTTTAGTTCTAAAATTTTGCAAATCATGTTGATCGTAATAAAACCCTCGTAAAAATGCAATATATATATTAGAATATCTATCTTTGAACGATTGATAGGGGATCAGCTAATAAAGAAACAGTGGTCCAAAGTAGATTAGACAGTCGACATTTTATTCTTTATCAGGAATATCACGAAATGTCATCATATATATTTACAATCTAAATTTCCCTTTTCTTTTAAAAAGAAAAAAATCATTATTTAAATGATATATTGGTTTGACATTTTCAATAACATCTATCTAACCACATTCATTTTAAACAAAACATTTACAACTTTGTCTTCATATATTATTGAATACCGTATAAAGTTAAAACGATTCGTCCAGAGCTTGAAAACGAAAACTAGGTTTGGTTATTTTTTTTATTATATCGACTTACTTTATATTGTTTCACGTCCTATAGCTGACCACATTAGATGTCGAAGCAGCCGTCGTGAGAAAAGTGGTTAGAAAATATGAATTAATTTGAATTGAAAATTTTCAATCAAGAATTGTTGCTTTACATAATACAAGTATTCCGTACTCTAAATATATAATATAATAAGATCAATGTACTTATGTATATCATTTAAAAGTAAAAACAATCCATTATAATGGACGAATGTCTTTGTGTGGTTAACTTATGTATAACCAAACAATAATAATGATTACAACAATGGCAGCAATTTACTTTGAAAGAACCATATTTCATTCATAAATACGCGCATTAAATCGCAAAACATAATATTTCTTATATCCCATTTCTTTGTGGTCAACTTCATTATGACGTCATAGGTTCACATGTGACGTCATCTCTAATCCGATAGTTGTGTCTTATTCATTCACACCTATTGACAATCCTTTCTTAAAACCTGCAAAATCAAGATGAGAAATGCTTATCTAATACTATTTCAAATGAATGTACTTAATATCCACCTTACCAAATTTAAAAAAACAATTCTTGAATCGTATGGCCTGTGTCTTAATGAAGTAATCAAACAAAAATCTGAGAGAATTACATTATTTTCATTTTACGATGATTAAGTATACCAATAACAATATTATAAGAGTCTATAACACCCAAACAATAGACAAATAAAACATAAACCTATCCATCTACAAGAAACAAGAGACTAACTTTACTTCTACAAAGCGGAACTACAAAGCTTTCAAGTACTCTCACAGCATTGCTAAGTGCCTTCATTTACCTCAGCACTCTGGCAGAGAACCAGAAGGAGGCTGGTCAGTTCCACACAAGACAGGCTTAACTAAAACCACTTACAATTAGACGTAACACAAAAGAAGGACAGACCTTCACATGAAGTGATGCAGCCTTTGTACTATTGTATTGTAAGGGAGACATCGATTTAGACTCAACCCCTCTGCATTTGTGTGGATTATGGTTTTTCAATGGAAATTAGATTTGCTATGGAAACGTTCTTCCATATCCCAGTAGATGCAAATGTTACAGGCCTGTGAATCCATCAGATGACAAGTACGCTCAACACTATCATTAAGTTTTCTTATAAAGAATTTCAGTGAGAACATTAATATATTTGTATTAAGTTATTGTGCAATTTATTATCTATGATTAACAATTAGACTCTTCAAATGCAATCTAAATTTACTGAAACCTCTTCCAGTCAAGTATAACACAAGTAGTAGGCAATTGCAAGGCCTTAACATGAAGTGTTGCCGTTTTCAGAGTTCATAATTTTAAAGGAGTCATCGGTCTAGACTGATCCTCGTTCGTTGAAACTCGATTTACTATCGAAATGTTTGTGCATGGTCTCTGTAGATGGTTGTGTTTCAGTCTATGGACTGGATCTTTTAGTTTTCATAAACGATCTTAGATGGAAGATATTTAAATTTTTGTATAAATTCATTGCTATTCGATTGCAGATTAATGGCTCTATTCATTACCTACGTGGGCAGTTATATCGGGGTTCATATTTTTCACACAATACTCTAGGGCAAAATATCACTTTTCTATTGTGACGTCACGTCCTTAACAATGCTTTGACGTTTCAGTTCGCATATGATGTTACGTTCCAAAAAGAACTGAACCTGGGTAATCCGTGATTGTTTTGATGGAGAGTTTGGTTATTTTCTTTCATTTCGCGACGTCGGTAATAAACAGAGTATCATTTGTGCCCATGACACACTATGTTTACGATACTTGTGCCTAGATATAAATAATAATAAATAAATGTGTAATTGTATGGCGCTTTTCCATGTACAAGGCATATGCTCAAAGCGCTAAACATTTATACCCTGAGGGAATTTTACTTTCGATGCAGCTACTAAGCGTTTCGCACGACCATATAGGTCCAAACATCTCTTATTCAGGTATCAGTATATTCCGCGCTCTCGCTCTAATATTAGCAAGCTTAGTATGTCTTGGACGCTCTTATAATGTATTCTATTTATTTACCAAAGCAATGAAAGTAAATATTTTGACTTTTATAAGCAGTAAAATACAAAATGCGATGTTTATATAATGAAAGAACCTTGCAAAATATTAAAGTCAAGTCGTTTACTCACGCGAACTTATATAAATATATATTCTTATACCTATCTTTGGATAAAGTTTTTAAACACTTTCAGTTAACATATAGAATCTACATTGAAAATTAAGATACTTCTTTTAAGACACATTAAGCATCGTGATGTGATGCCAGCACCACGTAGAAGGAACTAATAATAATGAATGTTACGTTATAATTGTTTTAATGGACTTTAATCCGGAAAACAAGTCACAGTTTGATATGTGTAATTCGATGAACGAATGATCCGATACGGGCGGTATTTATTTCAAAACAGACGAAGTAAAGATGCATTTAGGAATTGAATGTCAGTTTGTGTTTTTGCAATGGAATTGAACGATGTCAAACATACATTCAAACTCTTGTGAACCAAGTGAGCTTGCGAGTTCGTTTGTGAATTAGACAGCGGAGTTACACAAATTTTGTTTTAGCCTCTGAACGATTAACATTGTCCAACTAGAGAAAATCCTGTGGGAAAATTTACCGCACAATACAACATAAATATAAACAATGTAACAATATAAATGAAGCGTACACAGAAATAAAATCCACGCAAGGACACGAGATTAGAGTTGTCTGCCTTATGATTACCAAGTCATGGCGGCCGCATTGAGTTGCCAATTTTTCGCCAAAATATCTAAACGACAGTTGTTTAAGGGAGGCTGTGATTTTAATTACTGTGTTTTCGTCCCTCCCTAATCAAGTATGGGTATGTAGTGAGTGTTTGGTCAGGTTTGGTACGTTATGGTTCCCTATATTGATCGTAATGTGAATTTTATCTTGGGGCTGTTTAGGTAAGTGTTTCTCGTTTTGCTCTGTTCAGTTCAAAACCCCCAAACACCTGGAGCTATTTCTATAATCGTGAATTAAGCAAATGATTACATTCAACTTCTTCTGTTTATTTCATTGAATAAAGCAAGACGACGATGGTAATCAGATTTTATACAAGATCGCTGGATTCGATGTGGGAACCAAGAAAGTAGTTCCGGTAAATGTCCACACGACCTGGATCGGCAAGAAACTGTTCACACAAGTATGAACGTTTTTCCCGAGAGTTCATGGGACATGAACCTCTGGAATTCATATCACATGAACCAGTCAAGTGCGAAATTATTTGTAGATGAACACCAACCACGGCCCTGAAGATATCATATATATTGTAGGAACAATGATGTTCTTGTAAGATTCAAATACATCACGAGCCCGTTTATTGCCACAACTCTTTACCATTTTAGTAATTCCTGAATAAGATATGATGGTATAAGTATTTATACAGTTCTAATACGATTTAATTCTATTCTATTTAATAATGTGAAATATGTGGCATTTCATGACAAATACCACACGACAGTATAAGACAGTTTAAGACGATGAGAGAAGATAAATTATTTACAAATCAATCGCAAATTACCTCGTTACGTGTGATCAATTTCATTGTCTTGATGATTGTCTGAGGAAATAGAATGAAATGTTAGAGAATGTTATAGGCACTAATTTGAAACTGTCAGTACTGATAAATGCTTTTGTGTTAATGATTCTTGTTGCCTTTGTAATGCAATACGCTCTCATCAGTCTATGCTCTTGACATTTCAAGTTTGAGAGTGTTAAAGATGTGCCACTGAATATATGGCTTTACCTTGACTGATTAATGGGTATATGATCTACCTACATAATCAACTTTACCTCAAAGTTCATAAGGCAAGATTGTTGATACAAAATTCTATTACAGGAATCGATTACTACCAGAATATATATATATATATATATATATATATATATGGGAATTTGATATATCAATATTAGTCACAACACAAAGTGGATCACATGTGCTTCAATTTTCACAAGAGGAAAATCTCAAAGAAACAAAATCAATCAGTATGTTTTACAAACATCAGATGTATTGGGACACATGAATTGATGAAGTGCCCTTCAAAGGCTTTCTCAAGACCGGTAGTTGTAAAACAACCAAGAATGACTTTGAATGACTTAATTTCCTTTAAATAGCCTATTTTCAATACGTTTCATGAAGAACTTAAGCTCTGACATTCACAGCCAGAAGATGTTAATTGGGTTATTGGTAAGTGATATTTGGAAAATTTTACTTGATATTATCATGCTGATACCCTAAAGGGTAAATCTGAGGTATTCACATTTAGTTTCATCTAATTGAACATTTCAAACTTCAAGGAGATACTTTTGTTCTCTCTAACAGACTGTTATTCAGAAGTAACAAACTCAAGACTAATCCAGTCAAGCGTATCAGAGCTGGCTCATTCGCTCAGCACTTATGTAGCTTTCTATATGCAAGATATTTTCATTCTATTCCTGGCGTCCACTTATGTCTAATTGTTCAAGAGCCATTTTTCTTGTTGACTGAACAGGTATAGAAACTCCTTATGGATTATCAGCCTCGATATTACACATCTGCTATACCATGATATTTGCTAAAGCATCGGATAATGGTATCAGCCAAATATTGCTGTATAAAAACAAAGAGGTTGAAGTTCTAGACTATTAATCGAACTTTTATATGAACTACGAAGTGACAAATCTACATTTTATTGACACAACGGTAGTAATCAGTAAGTGAATAATGTTGATTAGAAAAATAAACTATTGATATATCCCAATTTAAAATATTTATTGAACTTGACCGATTATTTTTATTGTCTCGTTGAATTCAAACCATGCAATCCCAATGCTATCAAATCTAATATACGCATAACAAGAAACAAACAAGCAGATACAGTCGGATATATCCCCCGCCAAGTGGCAAAAATGGTAAATAAATCTTTAAAGTCAAGAAGCCTCAATAGCTCACATTCTTAGTTTATGAAACTTTTCTAAGCAGATCATTGGTAATACATTTAACCTTAAGAAGATCATTGTTTAAGATGATTTGAATTTTTAGTTGAAATTCCACGGAAACGGCCAAAAATAAAGATAGGAAAAGAGTATAAAAAAGTAAGCACTTCACAAAATTACAATGAGCTAGCCCTTGTGTTTAAGACCTCTGACCCATAAACAACACTCTAAATTGTGTTTCCATAGAAACGACCAAAAAGAAATGTAGGAAGAAGTTGAAAACCCCAAAAGGCAGTATCACATGCTGTAACTATTCGATATAAGTTTCATTGAGCAAGGACTAGCCTGTGCAATGATACGAATAATAGAACTCCGACAATACAAGATTGATGATAGTAAAATGATTACAAGGAATAATGGTTACACACGGATCTGTTAGTTTTATATCATGAGATGTGACATTGGTGCCTTGATAAGTATTATTTCAAGCTTATAAAATGAGGTTAATGAATATATGAAACACTGCAAATTGCAGAAAAAAGACAAATGTGACAACCTATAAAAACCTTTCGATTTACATTATCCTGATACTCATGAAGACTATAAAATCATGTTCATGTCTCTACTGGCCTTATTAGTATATAATCATAATAATGATAATAATGTGGATATTTATAGGGCGCACATTTCCACATGGTCAATTATCAGGTAATAACGAGACCAGTGATATAAGGAATAGAAAAAGTTACTATGATGTTAATGCAAGCTCTCTAAATGTTCTTCCAGGCATCGACTCTTTGACACTACGATTTGCTTTTTCCGTGGTCGAAGAATGGGAAACAAAGCTGGGTGACACAAATTAAATATCTTCTTTATAGTCATGGTTTCGGCTACATGTGGAAAAAACAAGATGTTGCTGGAGTTTCTTCCTTTATTTCTGAGTTCTCCCACAGACTGAAGTGTTGTTATGAACAGGAATGGCATGATACAATCATTAATAGTAGTAAATATTTTACCTATTCTATGTATAAGAATGTTTCCCATCCCGAGTTTTACCTTTCCGCTATAACTAACAATAAATTTAGATTTGCACTTGCCCAGTTCCGCTGTAGTTCAAATAAATTAGCAATGTAAACTGGTAGATATTATAATATTCCCAAGGAGGACAGACTGTAAAGTTTGTAACAGTGGGCAAGTAGACTCTGAGTACCACTTCCTGCTGATCTGTGATGCTTATCATAACCTTCGTCAGCAATATATACCCTCTAAGTATTACGTGTACCCGTCAGACGTTTACCATGGTTATGTCTTCCCATCAAGAATCTGTTATTAGAAATCTGGCTTGTTACCTTTACCACGCGTCTAATTTCCGCCTTAAAACAATTGTGAAATAGCTATCAAACTGCTTGTACAAGTATATGTTATCTTTACTATGTATGGACCATGTTGTACTTACGGCCGATGGCCCACACCTTTGTACCAAAATAAAGATATGATGACACTCAAAGCTATTTGCTTGAGTATCAGACAAACTATTTATATAAACTATATATAGAAAGTTAAACTTTTTATTGTTTCAGAGGGTATCTCATAATCATTACATGAAAAAAAGTGTGACGAATTTACAGATCACAGATACAGATTACAAAATCGTCTGTTAACTGAAACGCATCTATTGTATTTTAATATGCATGTAACATTTTTTACCACATCTTAACATTAATAAGGTTAAAACCTTTTTGAAAATGTCAAGATAGAAAACAGGTACTTTTTTCATGCAAGAAAACCTTCATGTTTTACAATCATATGTCATCCTGAAATTCCTTAATTAAACATTAAGATACTGTCTTTTCTTGACCTAGAACGGTTTAAAGGGGCACAGAGTATGTTGTTGGAGTCAAATATGTCAAAGTTCATACATTGTGTTATGTTATATAGAACAAGATGTTGGTGTTGAAAATCAGAATCGAAGTTCTTATTAGTTCAGTATAGTGACAATACACAACCTAAAGTCTTGATTTGTAGTCGAAAACTAGATAATGGCGCGCGCCAATGACTCAATTGTAATTTAGGAAACAAATATTAATCGGTAGCACTTAGAAGGTCATTTAACTAAATAATATATGTAAATTGGACGCAGAATGTCGACCTCTTGACACCGTTTTTCATAAATTTTTGAAAACCAGAAAATATCATAATTTGGACATTTTAGCAATAAAAATGCAATTTCAGAGGGGCGATTCGAACCTAACGTATGACATATGGTATTTTGGCTTCTATTAAAGCCACATTAAAAATCGTAAAACATACTCTGTGTCACTTTAACGCTGCCCAGCACCAGGCCTCGCCCACTGACCACGATAACGGTAATCATTGCTCACAATTAGATAAATTGTAAAAAGATCGTTTTGCCAATGTCTTAACGGTAACAAGATCTCGTGCTGATCTTCACAACGATTAATGTAATTGCTGTACTGCCAGTCGATTCGGAAACGGGGAGAAACGTTTCGGCTACCAACTTAATTACGATAAAGAAGTTTTCCCAGGGAAATGGGTAAGTTACACCAGTTATCAAGAATCAAGTAGATCACCCCCTCTTTGTATTTGACAGTTAAATCTGATCTTTGATTTATATCATTCCTTACAAGGATATCTCACCTACATTCTGGTTTTGATAAGTACTAATTGACGCTAATATATTGACTCAGTTTTTTAAAGGATGACCATGAAATACATAAAGACAAAGCACGTATAAACATTTCATGGAGGCTAGCACGTGTAAATTGATTCACATAAAAATATAACCGTTTTCAATGATTTTCACAAGATAGGTTACCAAGTACACGGTACAAATTGCAATATTCAAAACACGTATGTATGCAAAGTATTGGTACCTAATGAACTGAAGTACATAAATTGATATGTAATTCGTTGATATTTCAAAATGGCGGACTATATTATATGCAACGTAAAGAAAAGATTACTAAAGATTAACAAACAAAAATATGTAAATATGGTTATTAATTAATTTTTGAATCACCTCTGCAGAAATAAATAAACAAGGGAACTCTACATATAATTGGTAATGAAACCATTTCAATGATATCATGACAAGAAAGAAGATCGATCCCAGCGTGACAGGTCAAGTACGTGGACATTAGAGATAAGATTGCTATCCCCAACGTTGATTGGCAAAGTCTTCAATCTGTTGAGAAATCCAATAACTACCTTCTCTGCAGGGCTTTCTCAATTTGTGTTTGTAGTGACCAGGCTTTGTTCAAAAGAGATTGAATGTTTTATCACTAAGACAACTGTTTTCTATGTGATTTGTCAGTGAATGTAATTTTGGGTTTATCTGTTGGGCTTTAACGACTTTCCATTCCTCTATCCTGTTTGAGAGACACCCTTGAAGTTGGTTGTAAAAAGGAGACAAGAATATTGGAAATAACTGCATAGATACTCATCCTGTTTTGAATAAAAATGTCCAATATATCTGAGGCGTATCCAATCAAATATGTCAACGTCTATAGCTTTTATTAACAAATATTTTAGTTGTCTTATTTTATTACTTTGTCTGTTTTGCTTCACATACATTTTCTCAAAACACATTTAACATGAAACATAACCATTAGATTTCATTGGATCCTTTTCAGAATCATCTGTTATCATCGTGTATAAAGATCTGTCTGTGAGGAGAATATAATCATTGTAATAGTGTGATTGGTTTCATGTAGTGTATTCGTTTTATTGTTATGTGTCTGGAAAAGGAGGTCAGGTATCAAGTAATTGCTACATCTGGTAAGAGGGCGAGGATTACTTTCTATATGTGTTGAACCGTCAGGGGTAAACTTAAGCGTTGCACTAATCAAATTAGAATCAAAATCGAATCTATGTGCTTAAGGTTTAAACGACTGTCCATTCTTTCATCCTGTTTGAGAGACATCCTTGAAGTTGTCTCTAACTTTTGCTTAAGGTTTAAACTGTTGACTATGTAAAAATGCAAAGAAGGCAAAACTTATAAAAAATATTTTCAGTGGATATCTTAAACATTCTTAAACAATACATGTTTTTGAAAAAAAAGTTATATTTAAATGCTTTAACATCACCTAGAGCTAAAACAATTGGTTAAATGATAGCAACTTTAACATGTTTTATTAAGATATGTCTTCATGTATACATATATATGATTAATTTTTTAACATGCAATGATAGAAAAGAGTTTTAATTTCCATGTAAAACTTCTGTGTTATATATCGTCGAATGCTTAGGCAAGTAATAATTCTTTCGAATTGTGCAATGCTTTAATAGCACACAGTATTTCCTGACTTTATTTGAACCAAATTGAGTTAACGCACCACCTGTGGTCACTGTCTGACCAAGATGATGGTCAACAACGTTCACAAGAAGAGAAGATTCATTTGCTTACGTCTCCAGAGCAATGTTAACCAGATCCTGTTTTACGTTGATTGGTACTTCTGTACAGACACTTGATTGTACAGACACTTGATTGTACAGACACATGATTGTACAGACTCTTGATTGTACAGACACTTGATTGTACAGACACTTGATTGTACAGAAACTTGATTCGGGAACATGGTTGGTTGTCAGTTCTTTGCTTTGATGACATATATAAAAGTGAGAAGTATTATTTGAGAAATAAGTCTTTCGAAAATGAAATATTTTTGCATACAAGATTTTCTTAAATTTTCAGTAATTGTTATTGTTTGTTGGTGAAATTGAGTTCTGCTATTCTATTCCCATAAACCTTCAAGCTTGTCGGAACTACTGAGCAAAGATGACACTCAACTAAATCATAATCTAGCAAAAGTGTTCTTTAAAATAATAAATTCACATTTATCTTCATTCAAACACTTCATAACAAGTTAATGATAAAGATAATAAATTGCTTTTTGTATGATGTTTTCAAACTGATGAAGTAACTGATAAGATATGTAAATTCAACTATGAAAATAATGTTTAATATCACCTTCATTTAGGTTTATCAATATATGAATATCTAATTTATAAATTTTCCTTTGCTCATGTTACCTTCAGTTCCAGGGAAAACAGTTTATCATAAAGTAAACGCTTGTAAGTTGTTATTTAATACAAATTGTATGGGTTCATGAAATGAACGAATCCTAAACGATTCCACGGTAAAAAGGTCTTTCAGATTTGGAAAATGATTGTCAAAATGTAGACGTTAAATGACATTTAGCAATCATAAAATACTTATGATGTGTGAACTATCTCAAAGCATAGGTGTGATTTACCAAACCTTTTCCATTAGTATTAGTGCCTGCAAACTAATGGGCCTCACTGGATCTGTTCATCTGTCTCCGAGTTGATCCCTTTATTATTAGTGTACTGGTCACTCTACACTCTCTCAATCAGTGCCCAGTGAGCCGTGGTCAGTGGTCAAGGCTTCGGAGATAGGACAGTCTTGAAGTCTATGAATTCCTACCTACTTGAAGAAGACCATTTAAACCTCATTTAGCAGTGCTGGCTCTGCACTATGTTAAGGAAAGATTCATTACATGTTCTTGCCAATATTATTTGACTGTCACTTTCTGTCTATATTATCGTTTCTGCTGCCTTGTTATTTTACAATTATTATTTAAATCAAGTCAAATATATTTTTATTCACCTACGTGTACTGCACTAACTTCAACTAAATCCTCTCATGACAAAAAGCTGATAAATCTATTGTAAACTGAGTAAATGGAGCAGTGATCAGTGTCCTAATAAAACGCAAAGAGCTATTGATATATAAACCCAGATATAGGTAAGTATCCTTATCGTCTTTACATTTAAAGAGAACATCAGATGGCTCTGACAAAATAAAACAACAAGTACATTCAACCCATTTCGCCCTCTTTTCGAAGGACCATGCTTGAATTTATTGTTTAATAAACTACATTTGTGTTGCTGGATGAATTCTTCAACAAACTTTTAAAGTTCATTGTTTCCATCCTTGTACCTCAGTCTGAGTCTGTATGTCCATTATATTTAGAAGCAACTTCCCATGTTTACTGATCTCAAGATTTCAAGTTCAGGATCACAAACAGATATATCGCTTGCTTCCAGTGGTGTCCAAATGGTTGATCATTACATTAGATAAATGTGAATAACCTTGTTCAACTTCTAAGTCATTACAGCAATTTCATAAATCAACAGGAAGACAAGCACATGGCTTAGTAATGTGAATGAATTAGCAAATGGATCCTTTCTCCGTTAGTCTAATTATTGGCCTTATTGAACCTTCTGGTCAAGAGTTCACAACTTGTGTTGTCCAATATGGTAGCAATTGGTTGTCAGTGTCTGTTTTCGTCAATGAAATTTTGGACTTCTAATCTAACAACGCAGACTTATTTAATGTAAAACATTACAAAGGTTCACCCTTACCTGCAAAAAGGGTAGTCAAATATATATTTTGATCAACTATTTTTGGCATTTCATTACAAGATTAATATTAAAAGATAAATCAATACATGAGTATATATGCTACCAATTTGGGAACTCTTATGTTGGTTGCATTGTACCCTTCCTGTCAGAGTGAAGGTGATGTGTTTTCTCAAAGCAATGGATAAGATCAAAGCAAAATTAATCTTTTGATATGAATAACGGTATCAAAGTTTTAAAAAGGTTATTTAAAAGCAGACTGTAAGCTGCTTAGACTTTTCTGGAAAATTATTTGAACTATTTTAAAAATTCATAATTGCAAAATAAATAGAAGTATTAAAGAGAGTTATTAGAAAAAAAGTGTCGTTTGTGGTGGCACGTTGTTCTGTGGTGGCACGTGGTCCTGTGCGTAGCTCAGTTGACTGCTATCAGTAAAGTTCATCAATATCTGGCGTGGCTCGCCGGATGGGTTGGTTACCCGATCATTGCTGTATTAACTGAGAGTTTGAAGGGTTATTCCCTGCCCCACACTGAGGCACAAGTGAACAACTTATGGTGTCTCCTTCGGCAAGAGACTTTATTCAAAATGTGCCTCTGTTCACCCAGCAGTACTAATTGTGTACCTGGCGTAGATTGTGTTGGAGGTGATCTTGAACGCTGTAACCGGCAGCTTGATTTAGACCAGGGTAATAATACAGGATGCGCTAAGAGCATATCCCTCAGTGACGTGGATAAGCGCAATATGAATATCCTTATCATTATTATTATTATTATCAAAATATAACTCACATTCAATAGAAACGTCCCCAGCTCAACATTAAATAGATGGACGATAAGTATGTTTGGTCTTCGTTATTGTGTATCGAAATATATGTACAATTGGATTTGTTAACGAAGATATCAGAGTTGATTTTACACGTTTATAATTATGTTATCTAAGGAGGGTCCATTGTCTGGTTCCGCACCACGAATCTGCACACACATCGGTTCCCATGTCAGAAAAATATACCAGAAACTACTGTCTTTGGAGTAATATATGCTTGAGTAATTTCATGAGTGAAACAAAAGAACATACCTTGCCCAGGGCAGTTGATAACACTGTTTTTTCCGCATCATAGTCATGACTGCGAACACACTATAGTTATGGATTCAACTTGGAAGAAAGACTTAAGAGTGAGGAACTGACGTCACAAATAAAACACCCGTAGTTACCTAATAACTGGAGGGGGGCATAACTTTTGCCTTTACTCTATAATCCTCCTGCAATCATGTCAGTTTGTCTGCAGAGAGTGACCAAGACGCCAGTCGCTCTTTTATCCCAGCAGAGGATTCTTTCATCATGAGAATGGAGCTCCCATATCCAGCATACTTCTCCTTGCACTCGTGACAATAAGGACATATTGTCTCCGATTGCGTATATGATGGCAAAGACCAGTTTAGTTCCTGATTCATCCAAAATGTATAAATGGATACACAATTTTATTGAAAGAAATTAAATTGTTTTTACTGTTTAACCGTGTGACGCTGGTGTCACTTTCACTTTTATATTCTCAAAGCAAACTGTAATGTTTACAACTATTTGAAAGAAAATTTACATATAATAATATTTATTTTGGAGACGATTATTCGTACGTCAGTCTATATTGCAATTCAGGAAATTTAATTGTGGAACATCTCCTGTTTGAACAAATTAGAGATAACCCCTAGCAAAAATATACCGTCAACAATGAGTTTTGATGATAGCTTCAGCTAAATCAATTCGTCATGTGAATAATGTACAATGTGTATATGTTATTCTATTGATGTCACATGCTATTGCATTCATATTTATTATAAAAAAAATATTTTAAAAAAATTATAAACAGAAAAATATCACTTAACACGCAGTAACGACTATCTTCATTATTACTATCTTCACATGCTTTGTATTGACAGGTCTTTAAATCCTCTGAAATGATGATGGACATGTTTATCAGGCAGATTGAATTAGGAAAGAAACAGTTAAGTACACGTTTTCCTTCATCTGACTGAGATGTCAATTGATGTCATGGTTTTATGAAATCACATTACATTTAACTCTAAAGACTTTGTGATTGGTTGCATGTCCTCATGCCAAACTGAAAAAGTTCTGAATTTGATATTGCTTTAAAGTTTTTTTCTTGTTACAAATGTTGGAAACTTTCCCCCACGACATATCAATTAATGTTATTTATAAGATACACTTTCCGTAAGTTTAAAAAGATTTGTGTCTGACAAAAGTAACGACAGAAAATAAATTATTTGTAGAAATCAAACTTGCCCAACAATTTTGAGGCATCGTTGAAATTATTTACTGATGTTTATTGATTTCAATTATCTTGTCATGTGTATAAAATGATTTTGATATATAACTGTTTTATAACAAATGTCGATGAGACATCTATAATAGCATACATATTATTAACATGAATTTCACATGCTTCAAGGATAAAACATGAGAGAGTAATTCACTAATGAATCATTGTAAAAATTATTTTATAATACTATATAATACCATTTGAATGATAAGCACATTTGAAAGAATATAGGAATTGTGTTTTCAAAGGGAACAACTGGTAGCTTGATACTTGATTAGAGGAGTGAGGGTTTGATTTATAACAAGATATAAATATGGATGGGCATGTTTACCTATGCAGTACACTAAATGCATTCAATGTTCACTGATGATCATCTTCTAATTTCAATTACTGCAATAGATGGACCGTTCGTAAACCTAATTGAGATCATAAACATATATTTTCAAAATTAAAACTGTTTTTAAATTAGTTTTTATGTTCAATGGTTAAAAGAAGCACATGCAAATCGTTATTTTATCAAAATTTTGATAATAATCTCGTCCTTTTAATTTCACACCAGAAGTCATAACGATTTTGTTGGATCTTGAATGAAGGAAGTTCAATTGTGTTTTTTGACAATCACTTTTCCTTGCTTTCAGTTTTTCAGTGTACAATCAAAACTCAAAATGTTATATAAATAAATCGTTTTGTCTCGTATTTCAATACTCATGAAGCATGCAGTTAGGCATCAAACTAATAGGTTGCTTCTGGAGGTGTCCCTGAGTTGATCTACATCAATACTTGTCATACAACACTCTATCAATCAGTGTCCAGAGCGTCGTGGAGAGCCTTCTTGGAGACATGGACAAATCCTTAAATTCCCTTAAGATTCTATACTTATATAAGAAGGCCATTTCACGAAAGCAACACTGGACTTATATATGGATGAACATTGAATGAATAAATTCCTGTGTAACTTTACTAAGCCCAATCTAAAATCTTATAAATGAAATTAGAAAATATAGTTGATGCCTTCTTGAAAAAGTATTTAAAAAAACCCAACTATTTGTCGATTTCTCAAATATTGGATTTCTCAAATATTGTACGTGTGATAATAATTGATGGTTAATTCCATCATTATTATTCCAATATGGAATGTCACATGTTAGATGATATATCTAAGGAAATCAACCTCTGAGTACTAATATGTACTCAATGTGTACTTTTCGATTCATATACTTTTTCACAACCTGGGAGGTGAAGCGATAAAGACAGTTATGTTTAAGAATCTGATTATATAAGGCAACTAGGATTAAGCTGCATTAAAGGGGGAGTTTTCACATTTTATTTCACAACATTAATAGTTGCTGAAAATCCTTGACTCTTCCTATTTTCAACTCGACGGTTCCAACATTCCTTCTTTTTGGGGTTTAAAGTGTTCATGCAACCATCTTCATAATGCGTTTAGTTTTTAGCATTCTCGAAACAAACATTTAGAAACATTTTGAAAATTACTGATAGTCATGAAAATTCAATCATTCAATTCAACTTAGACACTGGCTTTTCATAAACTGGATCGAGTTAAGGCTCTTCAGCGCCAGTACTCATCTATGATTATGATATCAAAAGAAGGTTACAACTTCTGTGGAATCTGTTTACACCTATGTACTTCTAAATTGTACGTTTCAGGCACAATATGCTGATTCCATTTCTTATTCATGATGAAATGCAAAGCAACAATTCAATAAGAAAACTGATGTTCTCAAGAATGCTTGAGATTATGGGCATTTGATTTACTTAGAAAAAGTAAAAATCAAGCAAGAATTATGGTTTTAATTAAAAATATTTTAATTAAAATATTATTATATATACGTTGTTCAATGAAGCATACTTCTTTCTTTCATAAAGGTCGAGCGAGAACCAAGGTTAAAGGAAATAATTTAAAAGTTTAGGGAGATCGGTTTTTTCAAATCTCATGATGTGAGGTGTTAATGGGTCTAACTAAAATCTAACGTCTAAACCCAAACGTCTCAAACGCATTAGAACCTTATGCAGATTGGATACGAATAATACATATGAAATGTTTCAATGTGCTATATATATAATATTCTGAAAATCTGAGAGATGTACACAGGGTCCCTTTATTAAAGTGATAAAATATCAACATCATCAGCAAAATCATGTGTAGGCCCTAAGAAACAACAGATACTTAATTTTATCATTATGTACCAAATGACTCGCTCTATTACTGCAAAGTTTTCTAGCACAATCACGGACATACTAACTACCTTCATTAACCACGGAACTCTTTTATGGAATGAGAAGGAGACCTGTAAGCACAACACGGAAGTTGACACGTTGCTCTACTGCTCTACCAGAACCACTTACACTGAAGTATAGCACAAAAGCAGCCAAGGCATTTACATGAAGTGTCACCGTCTTCAGAGTATATCATTGTAGAGGAGTCATTGGTCTAGACTGATCCTCGTAGAGTAGTATAGAAAGGTTTTCTCTCGAAATTAGATTTTCTATAAAGAAGCGAGTGCGTGTCACAGTAGATCCTAGTGTTTCAGGCCTGGGATTTGATCAGTTGATAATTATTACTAACAAGATAAGTAGTTTTTGTGTAACGAAATTTCGTGTGAGAGATTTCTGTCTTTGTATAACGTGATTGTGTCATTTAATATCTAGATTTAGTTTTAGATCTACTGAAAAGCAAAATAATCCTAAAACAAACCAAACTATCAAAATCTTTCAGAGTATTATCGCAACAATTATTTGGTAGTGTCATGTGTTACTTACAAATTTAAAAGAAAAGCGTGGAAAATCGTATATTTAAAAAGTACCAATATATCGCAATATGTATTGCAATACGCTTTTCTGTATCGCAATATATTGTACTCGCGATATGAGGAGCGATACCCAACCCTAGTAACAATAAATCGGATCGTAACAATACATCGACTCGTTTATCGTGAAAGTAATTTGGTGACTAAGGCATTTTCCGCATCACCAAAGCTTGCTGAAAGTATTTACGATTACGATTTAATCTAATTTTAGTAAAGATGATGATATCTTAATATTTGTAAAGTTCAGACACGCATATGTTTAACTATGAGAATTTCAAACGGTGTACCATCTGACGATTTACTCATCGATTTTACATCTGTCCTACTGCATTACATTTTTCATCTTAATACAGGCTTCCAATTCGTTTAATTCTTGATACAACGTGAACAAAATACCACCGTTTTTGCTCTCTGCAGATGATAAGTAACTATATATAAGACGTAGCACACCTGAGTCATCTATTATGAAGTGACAAAACTACATGACATCGTAGCTGATAATCAGTCATCAATGATCTTTATTTGAAAAAGAGATGTTTTATACTAGATTTTGCAGATGCAATATCATTCATGTAAATCATTCAATTTCTCCATTTTTCAATTTTATATTCATATATTATACGATATATCATATGGGTATTACTAGCCAAATAACCAATAGAGCCTCAAGAAATGATAACTAGTATCCTGGAAGAATTCCATGCATCAACTGAGATAACAAAGCCTAGGCATAGTATGATGTAAAAAAAAGCAGAAGGATTACACAATATACAGGTCACAGTTTTATTATGTGAAAGGTGTGACAGTGGTTGTAGGGTTAATAATATGTCAAGCCAATGATAAATTGGGCTAATGAATATTTGAGACACTGGATGAAGTAATTAAAAAAATCAAAAACATCAATTCAGTATCAATTATCAGTTAATATATATCACCTCTTCACTAATGAATAATCAATGTAGCTCTCCATATAATTGGTAAAGAAATCATGTCAACGATATATCGACACGTCAGAGGATCGTGTGAAAGGTCAAGTACGTGGACATTAGAAATAAGATAGCTGTTCTTAGCGTTGATTGGAAAAATCTTCAGTCTGTTGAGAAATCCAATAACTGCCTTTTCTAATGGCTTTCTCAATTTGTGTTCGTGGTTACAAGGCTTTATTCATAGCAGATTGAATGTTTTATCACTAAGACAACTGTTTTCTATGTGATTTGTCGGTGAATGTAATTTTGAGTTTATCTTTTGGGCTTAAATGATTCTCTATTCCTTTATCCTGTTTGAAAGACATCCCAGAAATGGGTTTTTAAAAGATGACAAGAATGTAGGAAATAATTATATAGATCCTTATCCTCTTTAAATAAAGATATGTTGTTTAATAAAATATGTGGCATAAGCCATACTTTATGTCAACGTCTTCAGCGTTTCATAAACATGTATCTTGGATGAAGTATTAGTTTTTCTGTTTCGCTTCAAGTTTCATGCTTCCATTATGGCACATTAGAACTTATTTAGTTGAATTAATTATTTCCATTTGAGAAAATATCGATGTGTATTGCACAGAAATTAACGTTAACATATTAGTTTATTTCACAATGGGATAATCTAAATTCAAGGGAAGCAGATGATATTTTTATTCAATGAAAGATGCCTAGTTATAATTAATCTTCAGATTATCCATAACGTGTACAATGGTTACTAACGTATTTGTTCACTTTGTATCAAACATGAGATTTAAGTACCTATGAAATTTACCCCTGACCTATTTGACTCAGTTTTTAGCCTAAGACTGTAAAGGCGTGTCAAAATGTCATCTTTGTATACACTTCGTGACAATTAAGCCTGTTACCAAATAATACAAGTTAATAATCACTTTCAGGATAAGTAAAGGCAGACTAGTCGAAACCATCAATGAACAGTACTACAGCATTCTAACATACCCCGTACACCACATCCTCAATATCTACAACATAAAGTTTCAAACGAACCTTTGTTTATGAAATGCTTCCCCTTTGTATCATAATGATGTGAAGATGACAGAGACACAGTTAAAGTAATCTTTTAACGTTTATAGATGTACATTATCGTCAGGACCCAAGATACTATCATCGATCATTTAAACATACGTATATTGCCTACATGTTTCGAACAAGTAATGTTTAATGACAGAGAATTAACTTTTTGCAATGGCAAGGTAACATTCTGCAAGCATTTTATATCAAATACCAGATTGTGTGTTCTGTTATTGTTATGATACGGAGAGTCACGTTTCAAAATGGGGTTCTGAATAAGTTTTGAATTGGACAGACATACAATACTTTTGAGTCCTTCATTTGACATATAGGAATTTAATCATGATGTATTTGAAGTAAAATATATATGAAGCTAACTATATGTAATGCAGTGGTTTTGAGTAGTTTGGCCTTATTACGAAACATTTGGTACATGGAGATGGGGGAAAATTATTGTGTAAAATCCGTTTTTATATGTTATGTTGTATCACTACAGCACTGTTTCATACTAGCTTAAATTGTCAAGTGATAGCTTATTTGTTTTCTTCCTTTAAATACCAGATGCTTTTCCTTAACAGCTAATATACAGCACCTTATGATAATGTTATCGAAGTGTATAATGATCTTTCTCTGTGGAGAATGATATAAATGTAATAGTGTCATCGATTTCATGTAATGTTTTCGTTTTATTGTTATGTGTCTGTAATAAAATGTCTACTGTAAGGTCAGGTATCAAGTAATTACTACATCTGGCTGGGATGTAGATACGGATCACTTTCTCCATTTGTCGAGCTGTGAGGGGCACATCTACTGTTCATTATGAGTTTTAAAATCAAATCTATTTACTGAAACTTCAAATGGTAAAATATATGAAATGCAAAGAAAGTGAAACTTATCGGAAATTGTTTCAAAGAGCATATACAAAATCCATAAATAAAAAATAATTGCCAAAGTATATATGATTCATTAAAATGAAATGATTTAGATCATCTGAAGTTAGATCATAAAGTTGAATAATAGCAATTTTAACATATTTGATGAATAGGTTAACATGTACTGATCGAAAAGATCGTCATATATGTCATCGAATATATTGTTCAATTGTGTAATGCTTAAAATAGTACATGTTGTTCATAACTGCCTGAACTTAACATAAAACACTGTTTAGCACCCGTGGTCGTTAACGGACAGTAGCACTCACTAGTGGAGAAACTGTGTCTAGATCCATTTGCTAATGTCTTCACAGTTGCTACGTCCTGTGTCGATATTGACGCTGATTGATGTTAATATTATACTGACAATGATTCGGAAACAAAGATGTTAGTTCTTATCTTTGTTGACATTGATGAAAGTGAGAATCATCTATGGAGAAGTAAACCTTTTGAAATTAACGAATTGAGAACTAGAAACGATATTTCTGTTAAATCATTCTTATTCTTTGTTGAATCAAGTGAGTTCCATAACTCCAGGATATAAAGGCTGCATGCAATTTTGAATTATTAGATCTAAAATGAAGAAACTGTTCTTATTTCAATGAGATCAATATCAGAATACGTTTTGTACCTTATGATTAAAGATAAGATTGAATATCACTGCATTGGATAATAAAAAAAGTCTTTCAGAAAATGTTTCAAGATTATTACAAGACATTTTGCAATCATAGAAGTGATATACCAACCCTTATCCTGAATAGTTTCAGATAACGTTCTGGTTAAGAACAATAAAAATCGTAAACTTGAGTCGAAACGACGATCTGAGTCAATACATATAACTTTTGTCTTGATTACAGTTCTTTTTGTTTTTGACAAACATAAGACGCTATAAAGTAAATGATTAGAAGATATTATATGAATACTAATGCTAATATTTCATCTTTACCATTTTCATAGACATGATCGAATCAAACCCTCCATTACATAAGTACATTACATACATCACATAACTTTACTGCATATAAACATTACATTACTTCATTACACAAGGATAAAAGACTGAGAATTTCTTACCAGCCCTTCATATACAGGATGAAGTCTTCATGTACTCAATAATATTGTTCTCCATAAATAAGTTATCATCCAGAAGTCTTCCTTTTGCTTTTGTATTCAGGTTTTAAAAACCCTTAATGATGACACAACACATGTTAGAGTGACACTTAATTAATATTTCCTAATGTGAGCTTTTTCCTTCAGGTGACACCAACACTTAATTATCGTTTTCTCCTTTTCCCCCTCATTATTTTGTTCGTTTTAATTTCGTAATGTTCAGCATTTTCCTTTTTTATTCTCAATCAGTTATATCTCTGATACACCAATGCTCTATCGCAAGTGTCCTATATGTGTGGTTATGAGTAATAATCTATTATGTAGATATCACTGTCTACGATAAGGATGACTGGCCTGCTGATATCAAGTGTGCTATCATTTTAAAACTTTTCTAAGCCATAGGACGTCCAATCGCCTTATGCCATTGGTATTAGTGCCTGCGAACTAATGGGTCTCACCGGATCTGTTCATCTGTCCCCGAGTTAATCCCTTTATTGTTAGTGTACCGGTCACTCTACACACCCTCAATCAGTGACCAGTGAGCCATATATCGTGGTCAAGCCTTCAGGGATGCGGACAGACTTGAATTCTATGAATTCGCACCTACTTGGGGAAGATTATTTAAACCTCATTTAGCAGTGTTGGCTTTTTGTGCACTATGTTAAGGGCAGATTCACATATATTATCTATTGCACGTAACGAATAACTTGACTGTCACTGTCTCTCAATATTGTTATCGTTTCTGCTACCATTGTATGTTACAATTAATGAATAATATATGCTTCAAACGTTGTTCCATCATGGCTATCTATGCATACTGCAGTTCTGATGCTCAGATATTGTTCGCACCGGTTTCCTGATGAAGTCACAACTGTCTTTAGCTATTCATTACCTATAAGTCTAAGGAATCTCCCTGACGTTTCCCATCTGTAGTCAACTAAATCCTCTCATAACAATTAGCTGAATAATATTTTGGGTAAATGAAGTAGTGATCAATACCCAAATAAATGACAAAGAACTATTAACATTTAAAACCGGATACAGGTAAGTTCCCTTATCATATTTATATCTAAAGAGTAACATCGGACAAAGGACAAACAAATCTTCTTCAATACAAGTACATTTCGAAATCTTTAATCCTCTTTTAAAGTATTGTTTGGTCAACTAGATTTGAATTGCTGAATTAACTCTTCTATATTTTTTCTTAAGTCGATTGTCCCCATCACTTTGTCTCAGTCCAAGTCTGTATATCCATTATTTGTAGAAGTAACTTCCCATGTTCAATGATATCAAGATTCCAAGTTCAGGATTACAAACATACATATCGCTTGCTTCCAATGGTGTCCCAATGGTTGATCAGTACATTAGATAAATGTGAGTAACCTTTTTCAACTTCTAAGTCATTACAGCAATTTCATAAATCAACAGGAAGACAAGCACATGGCCTACTAATGTGAATGAATTAGCAAATGGATCCTGTCTCCGTTTGTCTAAGTATTGGCCTTATTGACCCCTACTCTGGTCAAGAGTCCACTATCAGATGTGCTGACAAATATGGTAAAGGAGCAATTTGTCGTCAGTGAATGTGTTTTGTCAATAAGATATTGGACTTCTTAAAAAACCCTACCAAATTGTAAACCTTAACAAAGGTTAAGTCTTGCATGCAAAAGGTGTTTTAAATATTTTCATTAGCTAATCTCATACAAACCTATCTCACGTTAAAAACTAACAAAGGTTGACGACTGCATGCACAGACGTTCTCATTTATATTTTCATTAGCTATTTTAGGCATAACATCACTAGATAAACCAATGCCTGACTATATATGCTAGCAATTTGGGAACTCTTATGTAGGTTTCACTGTACCCTAGAATGAAGGTGATGTCTTCACTGAAAGCAATGCATAAATAAAAACAAAAATTATCATACAATATGGATAATAGTGTCAAATTTATATAAAGGAAATTTTACAACAGCTTATTATTTGTTTAGCGTTTACTGATGAAGTGTTTCAACTATCTATATCTGCAAGGTAAATATAAGTGTTAGAGAGCCTTGTAAGTACGATGTTTTAATGTGCTTCTCACAAAGAAAAGAAATGTCTCAATATATTATTCACTTTAAAACATCATAAGCAATGACAATTTGTTTGGTGTTTGTTATTGATTATAAAAATATATACTGAGCAACTAGGTTTGTTTACATAGAAAATATGAATATGTTTTATAGGCTACGTTACTATATGATGAGCTACTGTCCGGGTTTCAACCATAGATGTTCTCAAAGCAACGTTCATTGTAGAAGTTTCCGACTACGGGGACGTTTCTTTTGTACGTCAGTACATATTGCAGTTCAAAGAATTCATTTTTGAAACACTTCTCTGTTTGAACTAATTAGAATTACACCACACCAGTACTTTACTGTACACATAAACTATTTATGATAAGTATAACCTATACAATTCGTCATATAATAATGTAGTCCAAAAACGTGAGAGAGGGGGATATAGAAAATTTTCCTTGTATTGACAAATCTTATTCCTACCCAGTGTCAATGACTATTGATATCACATACTCCATCATTCATATAAACACAAAACTTTTAAATTACACGAAGTTCTGACATTATTGACGTCTTCACATGCTTTGTATTAACAGGTTTAATAACTGAAATGATGAAGGACACTTATCAAAAGGATTGTTGCAGGGAAGAAACAGTTATGCCCACATGTTTTCATTCATCTGACTGAGATGTCAAGTAATGGTATAGTTATGCGATAAGTACACATATTAGATTCAACTTTAAAGACATTGTGATGGATTGAATCTTGTCGTGTCAAACTGAGTGATGGCAAAATTCTTAACATTCTAAATCGCTTTAAAGGCTTCGATTGTTCCTGTTACAGATGTCATATATTTTGGTAGTCATCAGATACAATATTTGCTAAAGGTATGACAAGAATACACGAAATCTAGAAATCACATTTGCTCATCTTTGTTAATTATAAGTCACCCATCCCTGAAATTACTTAAAGCGTTATGAAAAGGAAAGAACATTAATTATTTTGTATATTGCAATGTTATGATAATTATTCAAATTTATAAATAAAAGTAAGTTTCGCGGCATTGTGATACTACCATGCCATAACACATGAAGCTATCCGCGGACGAATTGTTTTGACCTGCAAAGTATAATTGATTTTAATATATAAACCTTTGTTGCAGTGTTCAATTTATTCAGTGTATTAGACATTTATGTTAGCATACATATTAATAACATAAAAATTCACATATTAAAATCGGGGTAGATAAAACATGAGATATCAATTCACTTGTAACATCATGATGAGATAGTTAGAAGACTATTTGTTAGATATACATATCTTAATAAGTGAACGAGTTTTCAGAATAATTTTATCGGAAATGGTTTTCCCACGGGAACAAACTTTATACTTAATGATTTATAAAATGAAGGGACTAATTGTTTGTAACAAGATATATGATGATATTTACCTACATGTTTAAGGTATACTGAATTTATTGCACGTTCTTAATGTTGATCATTATCTTATCATTTCAAATACTACAATGGATGGACGTTTCTTCAATATCTAGTGAAATTATCTGTATTCATAACCAAAACTTGAACCGACTTATTATTATTTTCATGTTAAAAGTTCGAAAGAAGCATGTTTAATATTTTTGGGTTTAAAAAAAACAAACTTTTTTATCCTGTTTCTACATCAAAACAGGTCATGCAAAACATTTTATTTCAAGTTTAAGTTCGTGCTTATATCCAAATGGGGAAACTAGTTTCGCCTGTTTGAAAAAGTTAGAAAGGATCTTGTTTTAAGTGGAAGGTCAAATGTTTTTCCCCCTTATGGTATACTTAATACATTTCAAATTAAATGTTGTTCATTATCTTTTTATTACAGATACTACAATGGATGAATTTTTCTTAAACATCCAATGGAAAGTTACCGTAACCAACGTCGGATTTGTTTGTAGTTTTATGTTTAAATGTCGAAAGAAGCTTGTATCAGTTCGTGATGTAATCCAAATGAGGATTAAAGTATCCTCTCTTTACATTAAAAGAAATAATGATCTTGTTGATGGTTGGAAGTATGATTGTTTTGAATTGCTGTTTAGCGCAATCCTTTTTCTTACTTCCGGTTTCACAGCGTACCAACACACCTCAATATATTTCATATACAGTTCGTGTTGTCTCATAAAGCAAGACATTGGGCAATAGACTGATGGTTCCCTTCTAGATTAGTCCCCGAGGTGATCTCTTCATTACAAAAGTACTTGTCTTACAAAACTATATCAATCAGTGTCCAGTGTGACGAGGACAGCTTTGGTGGCTTCAGGGATATGGACACGTTTCTATTGAGCTTCATTACTGATTGAGGAGTGAGTGCCATTTCAACCTCGTTTTGTCCTGATTGCAGGCTTCAAAATAGCAAACAGAAGTGTAATATTGCTCAACATCAATTACTTTTTGTGAACTGTAATGAGGCCAGATTGGAAATCATAAGAATGGAAATAGAACAAAACTAGCATTGTTGTTTACTTAAATTTTTCATGTTGTTTTTAAATTCATATGAAGTATTCACTTAGAGTGACTCAGAGTATGTTTATGATTTGTCCAAGTCACTTAAATGCGAGCCAAAATACCATATATCCTAAGTTAAGCTCAAACCGCCTCCTCAAAATTACCTATAAAATTTATCTCTAAAATGCCCAAATTATGAAATTTTCTTGTTTTTAATGATAATCGGAAAACAGTCGTAGTAATGTTACGAAATGGAATTTCTTGCGTCCCATTTACATGTATCTTAGTAATACTTGAATGACCTGCTTTACACTACAATCAATGTTTGTGTTCGTGCCTGCAGTAAATAAGTTTTCAAAATTACATAAACATTTGTTGTTTATTCTGTTATGTATTAGCAACGTTTGAGCTTTTTTTTGTTATGTCTTAGAGAATAGAACAAGTCTTCCACTAGTATATCGTTCATAGGGCCTTAAGTTGTAAGATAAGCGTTACACTTGCATTAGTAATTCTTGATATGGAAGGGAAGCGTTACACTTGCAATAGTAATTCTTGATATGCAAGCGAAGCGTTACACTTGCAATAGTAATTCTTGATATGCAAGGGAAGCGTTACACTTGCAATAGTAATTCTTGATATGCAAGGGAAGCGTTACACTTGCATTAGTAATTCTTGATATGCAAGGGAAGCGTTACACTTGCAATAGTAATTCTTGATATGCAAGCGAAGCGTTACACTTGCATTATTAATTCTTGATATGCAAGGGAAGCGTTACGCTTGCATTATTAATTCTTGATATGCAAGGGAAGCGTGACGCTTGCATTATTAATTCTTGATATGCAAGGGAAGCGTTACACTTGCAATAGTAATTCTTGATATGCAAGGGAAGCGTTACACTTGCATTAGTAATTCTTGATATGCAAGGGAAGCGTTACGCTTGCATTATTAATTCTTGATATGCAAGGGAAGCGTTACACTTGCAATAGTAATTCTTGATATGCAAGGGAAAGAAAGAGGGCACTCAAGACGACCAATCTGTAAACATCCATTATACAACCTTTCCACGATAATAGAGTCATAGTTCTGTTCAGTTGATGGACCTTCCACAGAGTGTGAAAGCATTGTGTCATATGCAACTAATGTTCTAATTCAATGGGTAGAAAGAATAGCATCATGTCATATAGAATCACGTAGAATCATAATATTGAATATGGCTTGGTCCCTGTTTATACCTGTAGGACTTAAACGTCTACGCAGCTTTTTCAGCTGTCAATTATTTTCCTTTTGAAACTTTACGTTGACTGTAGATTGTCATTTTTAAGTGAAATGAAATCTGATTTGTTTGTACATTTATAACAATATTCGGAAAAAGTCATAATATGGTAAAAAAGTATTTTTAAAGAATAAACAGCCTAAAGGAGGCTAGAAATAGAAGGGTTTACCATACTCTCAAAGTAATTTATTATAAACCTATTGTGTCTGTCATTTTTTTTTCAAAACACAAGCTGATGCATAAAACAAATTTAACCTTTGAATATCTTTATCACTACTTGAACTTGTAAGTTGACTCCACTATGATGAGCCTGTTTACGAGTCGCTTTTCAGAAATAAATGTAGATGATTAACCATTCTATTTGGACTTCTAGTTGGTTAAATTCTAGTATATTTCCTCACGGTGGAATATCAATAATTAATAATTCATATTCTTTTCTTTATATTTCTGAATATATCTCCTTAATGCTTTGCACACTTATTATTCTAAAAGATACCTTACTGTAAGGGTTCAAAATGTCAGTTTATTACATGACAAATAAAAGTTACTCATACTCCCTCATTTTCTTTTTAAATGAAATTGTCATCCACTTTAAAACACTCGAGACCTCCTGTAAATAGATAATTATAAATAATGTGATACCGTTAATGATTTTGTAAATGCATAAGATTAAGCAGGAAATGACATTAGATTTCTAAAAATGGTCAGTTGAGGAAACGTTCATGTTCGTTGGTGAAACAAAAAGTATTCTCAAGTAAAAAGTGTGAATGATGCCATTACAGATGAAGAACATCAGAGAATGAAATCGTTTAAATACAGCATTAAACGCATTCTCATGTCCATCCTATGGATAAATGGCTGTATAACAAAAACTTAAGGAACATTTTTTAATAGTTGAAATCTGGGAAAAAAACCATCATAGACAATTGTTTCACTCAAGATTTTTTTATCGTTTCTTTGATCATAAAGCTTTACCTAACATATCTCGCAATAGCAAGTTATCAGTCAGTGCTTGGTTTGATATACATGTAGCAGCTTCTTGGAAAGTAAATCAGTCTTTGTAGTATATTCTTCAAAGGATCCATCTGTTTGTGGTCACGCAATCTACTCTTACAAGATACTTGATCGACATTTCAAAAAGGAAAAGAAAAAGGTAGCTTGTAATTTAAACAACTACCTTGACAAAGAAACAGATTCCTAATAATACATTATGTTATATCACATGCATGTCTCACAAATATTTAAGAGCAATCGTAATCTTAAAAAATGTTTTTTAAGACCTTCGTGTATTGCACCAAATTGAGAGTTTATAAATATTGTTTCAAACAGGGAATGAGAAATATGCCAAATATCTATCAAAGGTTGATAAATATAATATGTTGGGTTATCGACTAACGAGATAAGACTTCAAGTCAGAAAGGAATGACTTACAGTTGTCCATAGGCTTCAAATAATTATGATTTATGGACAATGTTCTCACAGTGGCCAGCAAAGCATAGACAGGCTTTTGAAGATTTTGTTTGATTGTATGCTTGAATTACCCTTTAGTATATAGAAGAGCATGACACGAGTTACATCGGTGTTGTGGCAGAAAAAGTAACGAGTGCTGCAGTAAATGTCGTTTGGTAAGAAATCGAAGAAAAATAAAAGGGAAATAATAGTGTGTCGTTTACTTTGTCAATAACCTTGCTTATAACTGATGTTTCATGATGGTGCAAAGTGCAGTAAATAGATAAATTCCCTAAAATAGGTTACATCCCCTTCCCAACCGCCCAATCCTTTATCCGCTAATAGCCTTATGCCAGTAATGGGTGAATGAGCGCATGGTTAAACATTCATTACAGAAATCCATACAGAAAATTCGCAACTGCGAACCGAACTAATTCTATTTTTAAAATGCTGAGTAATTTATGGCTGTAGTGCAGTTATTCATATAAACTGGTAGCATATACGGATCAGCAGCACTTAGAAGATAAGTAATAACATTTCCAAATGATTGCCTATTTTTGTGTACTATGTACTAAAGTACTATGATTTATTTTGTTTTATGGGGAATTTCCTTTACTCGATATAAATGCTACTTTCAAATAATGAATGTGCATGGTAAGTTCAGATTGTGTCTACAGTGTCATGCTTTTATTTCTTTGCGTCTGAAATTTGACTTCACTTACATAATAAGATTAAATGGAAACATGAGGGAGTTATAAAGCTTTTATCATCAATGCATGCGTTATATGGAATGGAAATTCAAATAAATGCATTTTCAATGATCAAAACCAACAAAATATAAAAAAAAACTGAAACAAAACCCATATCAGTTATTAAAGAAAAATGGAAAGAGGCTAATATCGTGTTTAATGAAATGACCTCACGAAAACGGAAATATATGTTTCCAATTGAAAGAATCGAAAGAAGCAGTTGTAAAACGAACGTGAAGGTATTCACACAAAAATGACCACCAGTAGTGTTTGCTTGGTACGTGATTATTTTCTCTAAGACTTCGGATGATCGAGTTGAGTATACGTAATGTGACGTCTTAAGATAATACATTTGGCATAAACTAATATTTCATCGAGAAAACTTGATGAAAGGAATATTTCAAAGAACGTGCTACTGCTATGTGCTAAGATGACGATAAAGTTTTCCTGGGAGGAACAATTTAATTTTTTTCAAAAATCAAGAAAGAAAATGGCGAATTATTTGTTTCAATGTAACTATTGACTCCATGTTCCTTTATTGTAGGAAATCCTATATCATCCCAAAATTTGTTTAAAACAAAGAGTCACAACCAAACAGTAGTTTATCTTAATATTTCTACACTGAAATCTACTGTATTGGTAGATATTGCATTTTTGATAATATATCCAAATGGCCTTTGTTCGGAGAGTTTTGACCATGTTTGGGACACTCCTTTATATTGTCTTTATAAGGGCTTGTAATGTATAAATTTAACAGAAAAAGGTTCCAAAAACATGAATAATCATACGAATAACACATCTGTTAAATGAAAACATCTGGTTTAACATTTACGTCTGAGTCAAATATCTACAAATGTGATTTTGACGCAAATATCCTGTGACGACGCATGCAGCATTGTTGTATAAGTTTGAATAGGCGAGCATGATCTATATCATGCCAAATAAATAATTTTTATGAATAACTTTGATATTATTTTACATGGTCTCTTCATTGCGTAATTTTGGATATATGTAATCATTTTGATAAAGCCTTGGGATAAGTTCGCGAAGATGGGGTGGAAATGTCCATTGTGAGGTCAAAACCATAGGACCCTCGTACAAATTGATAAACATACATACATAACATTAGATAAAAGATCAATTCATCACTCTTACGAATCTAGTATACTATCGTCAATGTCCACAGTAGAACCTATGTCTATGAGAAAGTTCCCCTCTAAACTTAATTGCTTTTAAGTTGACATGTCTGTGAATTGATTCCATTTAAAGTGAACATTAAAGTCATAACAAAATAGTCATTACAAGGAGCATACGTTATTATAAAAAACCTTCTCATTCTGTTTCATGTGACTTCTTGATACTGTATATGTATTGAGTGGCCTTTCTAAAAAGTAGTTTTCAATTGGTAAGGTATTGGTTAGTTCTTGATTATTGGTTGACATGATGAACGTTCATTAAACACAAAATCATGCCAAATTAGAGTTGTCATTAAATACAATTATTTAAATCGTCTCTGTGTTTTTTTGTGTTTTTGACAACATAATCATATTTAAAAACGGATAAAAGCTGTTATGATGTTGGTTTCATTGATTTTATGTAATGTATTTGTTTTAATGTCATGTGTTTGTAATAAAATATCCTTATATGGTAAGGGATCGAGTTATGACAGCACCTAGCAAGGCGAGACGTATGTGTCAAGCTATGGGATCTCAATGTTATTTTGATTGACTGATACTCAAATCTATTTGCTTATCTTTCAAAGTTAAAGTTAGTAAAAATAGAAGGAAAGTGAACATATGCTCACAAAAAGCAACAGATGTAAAAAGGTCATGTAACATAAAAGAAATGTTTAACATGTTTATAGGCTTTTTCGTAAAATAAGATAATTTTATATATGTCCCCATCAATTGGTTACATATCAGCAACTTAAAATGTATATAAGATCAGTTAGCGTGATCTGATATCTTAAGTCAATTTTGTACGGTAAGACAATTATTTTGTTCTTGATAAATGCATTAGATATATAAGCAAAGGTTCAGTCAAAGATTTCGATTAATGTAATATTTATCTCGATATCAAATCCATTATGAAATGTCTTAACCGAACATAAGAACTGGCTTTAATGAAGTGGGTCGAGTTCATAGTGACCAACTAAATTTGAATGAAGAACTTCATTGAAGTTGATGTCTTAAAGAGCCACTCCGTGAGTTGTTGGAGTCATATATGCCAAATCAATGGTGTCATTTGATCGCGAAGTATCGACTGTTACCAAAAGACACATTCTAAAGCTTATTGTTCTTTTACAGTGACAATATGAAGGTAGAACGTCGCAATTATGATCGAAAACCGGACAGTGGCGCGCGTCAAATAGTCAAACAAGTTTTGGAGACTTATCTAAAACAGCCAGGAGGATAGCGTTTGTTAGGTTATATAACTAGTATCCATGTATATTGGGCGTGATACTTACACCTCTGTGCATTCATAAGACTGTTTTCATTAAAAACCAGTATGTGTCATATTATATATGTTTTTTGAACATGAAAAGTTAAGATGTTTTCATTTTATATAACCACATATGACATAGAGATTATTACCCGAGGAAGTGTGTCATATGACTTTTACGAAACGAGTGTGAATTTTTGTATTACCCGAGCGAGAGCGAGGGTTATAAAAGTTCACAAGAGTTTCGTAAAAGTCATACGACACACTTCCGAGCGTTATAATTTCTTTATTACCAATTCTATTTCATTTCAAACACACGTAATGCGGCCTTATTCCTTTCCGGCGGCCCGCTACAGTGACGCCATGAACAATGGTTTTATGACGTCATAGACGAGGTAATACGGTAACTCGCTCTGAAACAATCGTTGCTAGGCAAAAGTGATATGTGCACATGTGCTCATATTGAAAATATGTCACCGCTTATGATTAACCATATGGGTAATAAATATAGGTTCGTACCAAAGGTAAATAATATGATATGAAAATCATGGAGTGGCTTCCTATGTAGAAAATAATGAGAAGAGAGGAGATTGAAGGACACCAGGCTATGAGTAGCAACAATAGGAATGATGTGTTAGTGGTTAAACCTGCTTCCAAGTGTATTTTATTTGAATCAATAGTATTTTACTTGTATTAATGCAAGAAAACTTTGTCTGCAATAACTGTTTGACATTCATCAACGTAAAACATGTTAACAACAAAATCATTACTGACACTGCACTGAAATGAAATGAAATGAAATGAATGAATTCAAAACATTTAAAATTATTAATCAAAATTGTTCTTGGAATTAATATAACTGATTAACATCAATAATGTTACCTTGGTACTTTGATTAAGGTCTAATAATAAACGAAAATATGAGATTAAAAACACAAATAGCATTTTGATAACGATCTTAAGATGAAATTATACTAAAAAAGATTTGTTGACGTCATTCTCATAGAAAAGAATATTCAAAATGTATTTATTCAAACAACAATTTATCGCAAAGTTTAATATATTTTTTGGATACCTTTTAGAATTAATGACATAAAATCAGCCAGATATGGTAATCAAATATCATGTAGAGTAAGATTAACAGGAAACGTATGCATATTAAGACTTATTTAAGGATATTCATAGAAGATTGTATGGGTATATTAAATGAACAATCATAAGCGATTCAAAGCTTTATGCCAAATTTTCGAATCGCAGATAATCTTACGTAGGAAGACATGTAGCTGATTACATAAATCTTCAAATGGAATTCCGGGATATAATAAAATGCTTTTCATTTGTGAAAACTACTCCAAAGGACACATGTATAATGTCAAACCTGATCAATCATTATCTCCGATTACGGTTGAGGAAGAAACATTAAGCATCGTTAAATTGAGTCGGCGAGCAGCTTCTACATATTTCAAACGGTTGTCATGATTACAAAGTAAAAATATCGTTATTCATAACTTTTGATGTGATTACGTCCATTAAGTTTCAGAAACATTAGCTGATCTTCATAAATAAATGAATACGAAAAATATTTATTACACTTATTTCTGAACTGAACATATATACTTTAGATTAGATTATTAGATTTTCATTGGATAATAGTGATAAGGATGTGATCGGGTAAAGAATTCAAAAACGTCGTATCTTCATAAAGAAATGAATACGATAACTATTTCACAATCACTGAAAACGCTTTGTAGCCTTTCCTAAATGCACTTATTTCTTTATATTATTTAGATTACATGATAAGATTGTCATCAGATACTTGTTTTAGGATAAATTATTCAGAAACGTCGTATCGACACAACCTTGAAATGTCAACATATTTTACCATAAGCGGAAAAACATAATGCAACAAGAACAGCTGTCATTCCTCATCATAATTTTTTTGACTTTTTTATTGGTCACACGTTCACAGTGATAATATGGTATATAACCATGGAAGTGTCTTTCTGGTACGAAACCGTTAACATAGAAAAGTTATAACCCAACAGATATCATTGAAAATCCAAGTATCTTAATTACTTTCCAAGCACTTCCACGGTATGAAATTTGAATTTTTACTTGTTACCACATGTTATTCACAATAACGAATTTGTCAATCAAAACTCTTTTATAATTATGTATTCTAGTTAGAGATATTTTATAGTTGTACATTTGACTTCCTCTTTGGTTGGTAAGGTATCGTTTATATATACGTTTCAGTCAAAAAATACTCTTCACCTTTTGTCTCAGAAAGTTCTACTTATAACTACTTCTTGCAAATCTCCTCTTCAATTTACCTCCAAGATACGCCATTAAATATAGTAAATTGGTCTCTGTGTCTAGTTGGTAAGCCTGTTCAAGGTGCATGTTCAAACTGCCATATGCTATAAGTGTAAGTTCGTAAGTTGATGCAAAATAACTAATCAGTGAATGCAAACTAATTGGTCTCCCTGGATCTGTTCATCAGTCTTGGATTTGTTCACATCACTGTTGATTCTCACAGTACCAAGGTTTGAGGGATACATGTACGTACAAACCTTTTACGCATTTAAGAAAAGGGTTTTGAAGGCTGCATAAACCCATATTTGGAATGCAGGTGAACAGCAATCGCTTACTTTGAACTACTCTTAAGCACATTTTAAACTCATTTTAAAAAATAAGGTATTATCTGTGGCTCTCTTGAAGACGCAGCGCAGAAAATTGATTGGTGTATTTCTCGCACAGGGGTCATTGTCACTTATTGTTATGTCTGTTTTCCCCAGAAAATAAAATCGGAGGTGGATTGTAGGAGACAGAAAATTATTTCAAAAGCTGAAAGTGTAATGATCTTGGTGTTAACCGTTGCCTGAATGTGGCTTTAATCAAGTGATATGTACGTTTTTATAATTCTTTCTATTCTCTTTACACAACATTGAAAAATTCCCTCTCTCTCACATTTTTAGCTTAATGATTTTCAACCACATACATGTTTGTGTGATTGGGTTGAAAGATATTCATTATACATAATAATGTATTGTAAACAAAAATGACAGAAATTTCAAGTTAATGGGCTCGTCCTTGAGTTTTGTCAGCCTTACTTCTAATTGACTAGTTTTGTTCACTGTTTAAGAGACTACATTACATATAAAGGGACGATAGAATACTCGATACGCAATGGGAATAGGTATGTACTGACGACAACTTGTTGTCAACACTTCATTAGACCTTACAGTGTTAAAGAGTTACAATTCTGGGGTTGAGTTGATTGGCATGTGATACATAGTGAGAACAATGTGTTATATTCAATTAATGTTCAATTCTCTTGTTTGAAGAGTGTAACATCCAACAGAGGAATCCATAAAGCTTGTGTTTTCCAAAGCTTAAGGTTATTCTAAAACATTTTTCTAATTCTAAATATTAATCGTCCAAGTCCTTTTAAAACTCATCGGAAAACGAAATTTGTATTTCTTCTATCCGAAGCTTTCAAAATTATTTTGTCTATAAAAATGATGACGGTAATCATCACATTTAAATTGCAAAACCACTTGTGTTTTTAACTTGTGATAGATAGATTATCAGTTAATTTGAATGAATCTGCAAAAAGGTGAGAATCACATGTCTGCGCTAGTGATGCAAAGTCAGTGGTGTCAAGTTCGATGATGATGATGATGATGATGAACAAACCAATAAATGTCACACGACAACAACATAAGTAACCTCTGAAAATTGACAAAATATGTCGAATAGCAGCTTACGCAAATCACCAAAGGTCGTGAATTTATATTTGTGTTATCTCAATGTAGACAGGATGAGAGGGTATTTGACAAGCCAAAACCAGCAAAACCAATGGTATTTTTTCTGCATGAAGACTGATATCCGTTTGCCGTAGACCACCGTCATCCCTCTCTTTATGCGACCTAATCAACATCAAAAGCTATAGGTCGGTATTGCGTCAGGCACTCAAGTACGAGGAGTACGTGGACCGGCGGTATCAGGGTATTCGATTGTTCAATAAAGTTGACCACCAAAGTTTGACAAATGGCTTATGCCGTTCGGTAGAAAAAAACATCAACGTTTAAGATTACAAGTGATTAAAAGTGCAAATTGCCTATAAGTGAGGAAAAACTATAAAAATTCAGAAAACACACGTGATAGTCAAACCGAATCCTCCCATTACGAAATAAGTATCGATTCAGATTTAACATGAATACTGGAACAGTATTATGATAACGATATAAAACGTGTTTAATATTCGCTAAATAGTCATTCATACTATGCGATTCATATTTTAGAAAATTACAATATATAAGAGTGAAAAGAGTATCCAAAGTAGAGTATGAAATGTTTGTTTTGAACCCTATTGATATTGAATATTTAAAGTGCAAAAGTTGTTATGCCATGTAAATTTTCACTGGTTCTTTTTCACTGGTTCTGTGTTGAGGAGATTGATCGATATTTTGGACTTACTTTATTTTACTCTAACTTCTGACGGTTTTCATTGTTTCAGAAGAGTCAATAAAAGGATCATACGTAATAATATAAAAAACTTCTCATTCTGTTTGATGTGTCTTCTTGATACTGTATTGAGTGACCTTTCTGAAAAGTAGTTTTCAATTGGTAACGTATTGGATAATTCTTTGTTAACATGATACAATTGTTTAAATTCATCGCCTCTGTGTTTTATTTTTTGGACAAAATAATCATTTTTAAGAACGGATAAAAGCTATTATGATGCCGGTTTCATTGATTTTATGTAATGTATTTGTTTTAATGTCATGTGTTTGTAATTAAATATCCTAATGTGGTAAGGGATCGAGTTATGACAGCAAGGCGAGACGTATGTGTCAAGCTTTGTGGGACGAATCTCAATGTTCTTTAAAACATTGATTGATACTCAAATCTATTTGCTTATCTTTCAAAGTTTAAGTTAATAAAAAACGAAGGAAAGTGAACATATGCTAACAAAAAGCAACAAACGTAAAAAGGTAATTAACATAAGAGAAATGTTTAACATGTTTAAAGGCTTTTTCGTAAAATGAGATGGATTTTTGTATCATATTATGTTCATATCACTTGGCTACATATCAGCAACTTAAAAATGTACATAAGATCAGTTAGTGTGATCTAATATCTTTAGTTAATTTTGTACGGTAAAACAATTAGTGTGTTCTTGATAAATGCATTAGATATATAAGCAAAGGTTCAGTCAAAGATTTCGATTAATGTATTGCTCTGCATATCAAATCCATTATGAAATGTCTTAACCGAACATAAGAACTGGCTTTACTGAAGTGGATCGAGTTCATAACCAACTAAATTTGAATGGAGAACTTTCATTGAAGTTGACGTCTAAATATGAGTAGCGACAAAAGGAATGGTGTGTTTATGGTTTAACCTGTTTCAGAGTGTATTTTAGTTGAATCAATAGTATTTAACTTGTATCAATGCAGGAAAACTTTGTCAGCAATTGTTGTTTGACATTTATCAACGTGAGACATTTTAATTACAAAATCATTACTGACACTGCACTGAAATTAAATGAAGTATTACAAATTCTAATTTTTAAGAAACATTAATCAAAACTACTCTTTGAATTAATATGATAACTGATTAACAACATTAATGTTACCTTGGTATTTTGATTAAGGTCTATTAACAAACGAAATTATAAGGTTATAACGACAAATAGCATTTTGATAACGATCTTAAGATGAAATTATACCTAAAAAGATCTGTTGACGTCATTCTCATAGAAAAATTTATTCAAAATGTATTTATTCAAAGAACAATTCATCGCAAAGTTTCATTTATTCTTTGCAAGATACCTTTTAGAATTAATGACATAAAATCAGCCAGATATAGAAATCAAATATCATGTAGAATGAGATTAACTTGCATGTTAATACTTATTACAGGATATTTATAGCAGATTGTATGGGTACAATAAATGAACAATCATAAACGATTCAAAGCTTTATACCAAATTTTCGAATCGCAGATAATCTTACGTAGGAAGACATGAAGCTGATTACATAAATCTTCAAATAGAATTCCGGGATATAATAAAATGCTTTTCATTTGTGAAAACTACTCCAAAGGACACATGTATAATGTCAAACCTGATCAATCATTATCTCCGATTACGGTTGAGGAAGAAACATTAAGCATCGTTAAATTGAGTCGGCGAGCAGCTTCTACATATTTCAAACGGTTGTCATGATTACAAAGTGAAAATATCGTTATTCATAACTTTTGATGTGATTACGTCCATAAAGTTTCAGAAACATTAGCTGATCTTCATAAAGAAATGAATACGATGAATATTTCAAAGTCGCTGAATACGTTTGTAGCTATTTCCTCAATACACTTATTTCTTACACTGAACATATGTACTTTAGATTAGATGATTATATTTTCATTGGATAATTGTGTTAAGGATATGATCGGTAAAAGAATTAAGGAAACGTCCTTTCTTCATAAAGAAATGAATACGATAACTATTTCACAGTTACTGAATACGCTTTATAACGTTTCCTAAATAGACTTCTTTCTTTATATTATGTAGATAACATGATAAGATTTTCATCAGATACTTGTTTTAGGATACGATAAGATTAATAATTGAGAAATGTGGTATCGACACAACCTTGAAATGTCAACATATTTTACCATAAGCGGAAAAAACATAATGCAACAAGAACAGCTGTCATTCCTCATCATAATTATTTTGACTTCTGTGAGCGGTCACAAGTTCAAAGTGATAATGTGGTATCAATAATAACCATGGAAGTCTCGTTTATACAGGTATTAATGATGTCAGAAGTACATCTGTTAAGCCTGTCCAAGATGCATGTTCCAACTGCCATATGCTGTTAGTGTACAATTCATCAGTGTCCTCTCCCTGGATCTGTTCATCTGTCCTGGATTTGTTCACATCACTGTTGATTCTCACAATACCCAGGTTTGAGCGATACGTACAAGCTTTGTTACGCATTTAAGAAAATAGTTTTGAAGGCTGCAGAAACACATATCTGGAATGCAGGTGAACAGCAATCACTTACTATGAAGTATCCTAAAGCACAATTTAAACTCATATCAAAATCGACTGTGACTCTCTTGAAGACGTTTGCTGATAATTGATTTGTGTATGTCTCGCACATGGGTCATGGGTGATATTCGTTGAAGACTTTCTGTTACCCTATTAAATACAACCATCGGACAATGAATTAAGTTGACATGACAATTCAAGGCAGGCATTCAAAGGAGATACCCTCTTAAAGCTCCCATTCAAGGTAACTTCATTACTCAATAATGTATCCTATCTCTATAGGTTGCAGTATTATGCATTTTACTGCTAGACATTCACAGGTTCCTTTGAGATTAAATTCCATAGTGATACCCTGGTCCGTGACACTTTGTTTACCTAGATGACCAGGGGCATAACTAGGAAAATTTAAGTTGTAAGCACAAAGGCTAAAACATCATACCAATCAAATATAAAGGTAAACGGCGTTTGAAAAAGATCGAAGAGCCTTGTTAAATAGACTTAAAAAGAATAGTTTCACAGGTGTTAAATAACAGGTATAAAAAAATAAGGCAATTGCAACAATCCTTCTTTAGTGTCAGACATTTATGTCTTTGATCTAATAGTTTCACAAAGACAGGTTTACATCAAAGATTGATCAGTCTTAGCTTTATATGAAAGGTTTAAATCAGAAAATTCAGAAGTCACGTCGTTGTCGTTATAGCTTTAATGCCATTACAAAAGAACTTGCTTTCTCTATCCTATTGAAAAAAATAATAGGACCTGGAGATGATGACATGAGCGGAGTCTCCTAAGAGGAGAAAAATAGTTACAAGGTCAATGTGATGGGCTGGAGCTGTGTTACATTCCATGCGGAGAGCAAGTGATAGTCCTGATCTTGATGCTATTCCTATATTTCTATATTTTACATGTACTTTCGTCTACATTTACAATACTGCATACAACTAGACGACCTATTCTGTATAACCATATGGACACACATTCAATTTTATGCAACCGATTCCAAAGCTTGCCACGACGTAACTCTATACCTTATCGTGCTTTAATGACCCTTAGAGCTATGTCAGCCAGGCCATACATGTTCCTGGTAGGGGCACACAAGCTGGGCAGGTCGACTGATAGAAGCTAGACCTATTTGAGTAGTTGTAAAACCTTGTCGCTATCTATCGCTCTAAATTTCTCACCGTCCTATCCCTCATCCTTTCTCCGTGATCTGTCCACTGTCAAATTGGAAGATTTTCATCCACGTGTTTAATAACTGAAATATTGTTGGAAACACGTTATACCAAACTAACTCAATCACCCAGAACTGAATATGAAGAATAGTTCCTGTGTCAGGACACAAAGCATCTGATTCAATTTGTAATTCAAGATTGTTAATATTATACAGATTTTAGCGCAGTATTTATACCACATGATATGAACTCATAACAAAAAGCCAAGAAGTTGTTATTTCATAATCTTTGTTACTGGATTGCCATATATTCATAGGACCAAATATTTTATTGATCGAAGATTCGTGTGTTTTGATCATCAGGAAACACATTCTTGTACAACGTATTCATTGATATGAATTTTTAAAATTGCAATGAACAAATCAAGTTTGGATCATTTGGATATATTTTCTATATTTTTTGCATTTTCTAAAAGGGATGTATTCTTTCATCTTTATCCTGTCTAAATCTTTGACGCCAAAGGCTTAATGAACTCCGATACTCATCACAATCGCCCTTAGAACGCTTCTAGAAAAATCTGTAATATAATTACCAAAACCGAACTAGGCTTGCAAATCAGAGAATCCTATCAACCATGTGATTATCATTATCAAAGTAGTTTGACAATTATGTTGACCCTTATAAAAGAATGACAATTTGGAGACATCGCTTTGGAACGATTCGCATCATCTAATTGAATTTTGTAATGATCATAACATCCGATTATGATGATTTACACCCTGTTTTATTTATCATTTGCACATACTAACATGAAGGCGAAAGATAGCTGAAGCTTCCTACACATTTTTTGATTGATACTGCATCAGATGTGTCCCCCACAGTCGCAATAAAAGACCTTAGGTAATGATAGAGACATTAAGTAATATTGTCTAAAAGTTAATCAATTACTGGCGTCATGTTGGGCTCTCAATATGAAAGCAAATGCTGGCAAATTATGATAGGAAGCCACACGACACCAATTTGGTTATTTCATAACCCAATTTTCAGCAGCATTTTGATTTAACTTCACGAAGTGCACGCAATAAGTACTAAAACGCCATGAGGCAAATGATTAATCCATTATTGGAATGGATATTTAATGGATTTTAGCACGCCATTTTAAACTAATCTGCAAAAGCATTTACAAAAAGTCATCGATCTCATTGCAAGAATCTTCGTTAAAAGCTAAACAGAAGTCCTTAACACTCAAAAGACGATATGATCAATGCTTATAAATGGAAATCTTAGACAGAGTTCTGTAAAATTATTAACGAAAGGTCATGTTAAGGCAATCTCATTAAAATAAAATCTAACATGGCTGCACTACGTAGATTATAGATCTCACTAGGCTCCCTTACTCAAGCCGTCAAGCTAACCTTTGTTTCAGTTTGACCTCTAAATCTCATTGGCTTGCCGCAGATACCGAGCAATCACAATGCGCGACTCTTGGTGGCCTACACAGAGATTACAAGTAACTGTAAAAGTAGAAGTTAAAAATCTTATAAATTTTCGATTTTGAGGTCATTTGCATATGTCTATTAATATATTTTAACCCAGCAGATTTGCTTATAACATTTCAGTCTTTGACGAAACAAGGGTCAATTTCATTAGCATATAAACGTCGCATATGACTAATATATAATTATCAAGAAACTTAGTATTGGTATTTGTACATGTTTTGGTTGTTTTTGTTTCTCAGCATGTTTATGATTAATTTGTTTCACGAAATTTGAAATTATTCAACGATTACTACAAACTAAAAGACGAAACGTTTATTCAACGTAACTGTTTCCAGAATATGCATTTGATAGATACGGTCTACTAAAGGATAACGTTGAGGAATGCAGTTTTTGCTTTGCAAAAGACAACTCCATAGCTTTGATTTGACTTGTTTGTCCAACAAACCAAGCTAGGGTAAATTGAATGTACATAAAATACATTTTTTCGGGTATTCAGGCAGTTTGACATTCGGAAGTTTGTGATTTCCGAGATCTGAAAAGCGTACAAGCGAAATGCAACTCGCCGGCACCATAGATTACGGGGCGAATTTGCTGATTGGCTGATTTGAATTATGTCAGAGGCAAACCTGACGGCTCACGTGACGGAGCCTGGTGAGATCTACAGGCGTAATGTAGTGGAGCATATAGATTTCATTTCAATGAGATTGATGTTAATGAATGTTATGTTTAATAAACAAATTGTATCTGTTACCAGTATGATTACAATTTCATCGCAATAAGCTGTCTCTAAGGGATTTAGAAGGGTTACAGAGAAAATTGGTGATATTTCACAATCAACAACAAAGTGGATATAATGCGTTATGTGGCATGTTTGATCACTTCAGTTACAGTGGATGTCGCATTAATTTACCTAAAAGAAAACCTTTGGTTTGAAATATTTTTTCGATTCCCGCAAGGCCTATAATCTGATCAGAAACCAGAAACGTAAATATTTCATTGAGCTTAGAATAATCTGTCCTGTAAACACTAAACGTGTCTTTAAATTACTTGAAATACACCCACGTCGCTAATGGCTTGGCATTTTTGTTTTTAAGAGAGAACTGTTCTACAAGCAGTAAGGTTCAGGTGCAATGCTACACTTAACTTCGCGCAGTACCACCCGTGGTTTGCTTCCAGGGTAGGCGATGCCAAGCAGTGAGAACCGCTACCCGGTATTGAACACCCCTGGTCCTGTTCATTGATACTGGCGTTACATTTTGTGATCAATCCATTGATCTCTTTGACGACACTATCACCTAATCACGTAAGATTCTGTTATCGTTCTTGCTCTGTGTAATGAGTATTAAATGCGTAAACCTAATATGTATTTCTGTTTTGAGGAGTAAATCATTAGATATTCCCTTCCTTAGAATATGTTGAGTTACATCATTGTACAAAAGTTTTCAATGATAAACGGGACCTTGTATTCTCTCCTGACATGAAAGAATTTCAGTTATCAGTGTGACAATAGGAATTCAATCCCAAGGGGGAACTATGGCAGTACATTCGGTACTAACTATGATCAAGCTGTTATTTCAATTATGCAGTAGGAACACCTTTGAAGACATGAATGTGATGTTATAATCATTTTGAGTGAATACTCTTTCAGAGTGTGTTAAAGAAAGGTGTCAAACCTAATAAAAATTCAAATTTCTTGTTAGGATACGTTTACGAGCATTATGCCTTTAATTAAGTCCTTACGGTTTCATGTCACTTTACAGCTACAATCATCTCAAAGGAATTGGAACAATACTTCCACACGCTAAACAAAGACTAATGGAAATTGAATGTTGGACTTTAGTGGGTTTACCCTCAAGAACCAAATTGTAGATGCAAATAGATATGAAATTAGTAAATGGAAGTAACTGTGGAAGCGTTCGTCTATTAAATCAAAAAATTAGATATATACATATTAGTAGCATTGTCAATTTTCAAATTAAAAATTGTTTTTATTTCAGTTGAAAATATCTATAATTGTTAATTGACAAAGGTCATATCATCCCTCAAAGGTCTGTTATTTTACAAGCATGCTGCAGATATGCTTATATAGTACACGAAAATCAAAATACAAGTTCCCCTTATTAAACACTTATTGACTTCTAGCAGGGAGAAAGAATCATAGAATGGTATGTTGATTGACTGGATTTTTTGTTACCAGTTAAGAGCACAAACAAGAACATTTAATCCCGCTGGTAGCTTTATCTCGAAATTGGTATCGTTCCCGATTGAGAATAAATCCAATTGGCATGTTTGTCCTCTTATGTTAGGAATAGATCTAGGTGAACTTTCTTAATTGGAGCCTTGCCCTCTCTGTCATAGTTCGTTCTAATGTTATTGGTTCACGGTAATTTGTGGTTGAAGCAACCACAAGTCACGATCCCTCATTCTGTATAATTCCCCCTATGCGTTTTAATAGCATGAGCTCAATCACCGTTATCGTCCTGCCAATTACAGCATTGTCATAGACAGGCTTCCATCAACAGATTGATAAGATATTACGCTGTCTACAGTATATTTCGTGTTCTTGTGCACCAAATTCCTTTTTAGTTTTTATTGCCATCTAACCATGAAAATAAAAAAGTAATGACCTGTTGGTAGACCTATGGAAATCATTTAATAAACGTTAGGCAGTTATATGTAGCTTAAAGAAAATGTATGGAAGAATGTTATGTTGGAAGAAGTGTGAATTATGTTTATATGTATGGTTAAATATAGTACTATATAATTGTGATTTGTACATATTAGTTTGAGACCTGGATATATAAATGAAAGATCTAAAATAAGCCAAAGTAATAATGGCGTGGATAAAATGAGAATGGCTTATTTTGAAATAATGAATGTTCAAACTTAGCTCCTACAAACGATTAAATATGGGAAACATTACTTAATTATCATTCACTTTGATTACACTAACTATATTTCTATTTCTAGTGTGTTCCTAATAAGCTCATTGAATTAAAACTGTTTCTGGATACTTTGTTTCTGTAAAAACAATATTATTTAAATTATTTCAAATTTAGATAACATTTTGATTTTGAATAAGCGAGTGATTCATCAGACCCATTAATGATATATGACTCATTTTGAAGCAAATAAGCACAGCATAGGCCAATTCTCTTCAATTACAAGCTAGATATAAATGTCTCCTTATGTTAGACTGCAAACATCCACACATAACAATTTCAATTAATCAAACAGATTGCAATTAAAATCAATAAAATATTCCGTCTGTGTCCAAATTTCTATGAAAACTATTTATTTCGTCCTCGCGGACAATTCTCTTTGCAACAGTTGAAACACTAGTCTTAAAACTATAACATAGGGAAAGCCAAAGAAACAAAAATGCTTCTGTTGGTTTTCGAACCCTAGACTTGAAGTGAAATGCACTAATCACTGGGTTATGCTGATCTTTCGCTTCAATAACAAATGATTGAAACGAGTTTCAAGATTTATCCTTGTCTCATTATTGTTTTCTACTTTCAAGTTCCTTTAACCAATGCTTTGCCTAACTTGAAATATCTGGCTGACGACTTTTTAAATATAATGTGACATGATATTTAACCAGGCCTTAAACATTGCTTGCAAATAGACGAGTGATGTTGGTAACAGCATGCAGAGATTTATTATTTGATCAATAATTGTTGACATATCGGACTGACAATTTGGAAGATATATCCATGCTATCAACCAAATGAAGCCACTCAAAATCTTTTCTGATATTTCAGAACCAATTACATATAGAAATATAATTAAACTTAATCTCTTTTAAACTTTAATTTTATTTCATGATGTGAACATAATGTGGACAAATTAGTACTGTTTTATTCATAATTTTTTTCTATTTTTTAAAATAAAATAATTCCTTTGTCTTGAAACGATTTAAGGGAAATTTATTATTTCTTAATAAATATGATTTTAGTGCAAATGATTCATAGGATCTCATATTATTTGGATGACAATATTAATGAATTTCAAACTGAAATATTTCAATGACCTTGAGTGAAATAATGATCCAGAAGTTTATTTTCAAATTATTGCCAATGTAAAACTTTAATCTGCAATCAATAGGATATAAGACTTAGCATTAACAATGAGACGAACATTACGGAAACGGAATGGTATTACACATGTTTATGTTCATATGAAAAATCGTTACAAAGCTTTAATGATTGTACGTAGGTTTGTACTTCTATATATAAAGCTTTTTTTAACATTTATATATTTAACTTTTAACATAGTGGAAATATTAGAACAACAATGTTTAATGATCATCCGGACGATGGCAGTTTATGGTGGATTGAAATGAAGTCTTGAATCGAATAATTTTACTCTCAACTTTTTAAATGTCAAATTGATAATGTAAGACATTTTAAGAAAAAATCATTTTCTTCATATTTCATACCAATGAAAATGTTCAAGCCAGATGAAAGCCAGTCTTTTTGACAAGCTGTATCTATATTACAGTGGAGAGCCTTTGCTGGCATCCATAAATGCAGATCGTTTTCTTCGTAATGCAGTATGTATTTTAAAACGGATTCTGAAGCAAATGAGAAATATCCTTCAAATAAAAAAAAATAAAATAAACCCTTAACACTAGTTTTATAGAGCATCGACTTTGTCTTATAATCTACATGGAGAAAAAACTCCTATAGAAAAATGATGCAGTCTGGAGGAGGATTAAAACTTGTAATATGAAATCATGCAATTCCTTTACAATATTTTTCAGGTAATTTGGTTTTGAGTAGTAGAAATAACACTAAATGAAACAGGATGAACACACAATTGTTTTGTCTTATTTTGTTATTGATATCTATAATTTAAAGTAATAAAGAATGTTCTATTTTAAAAGACACCGGTACATGGTCAATGCTGATTTGACCTTTCAGGAGATCGCTACTTTCATTATCAATCAAATATCAATTGCTTCAAGGTAAACCGTGATTAAAGCAAAAAATCTTATTATCACATTAAACGTATATGGAAGACACGTTTAAAAAGAAAGTTTCATGTTAATGAACACATATACACCATTTTAAGTTGTACGTCTTATTTTCAAACTGGTATTGTGAAATGTGACAATCAAGAATAAATTTGATAGGCATGTCTGGTATTATCATTTGATTTTGGCCGACATGAACTTTCTTTATAGGTGCCTGACATTTCATGCCATTGTTCCTTCCAGTGATATTGGCTCAAAGTAATTTGTGGTTGAAGTGAACACCAGTCGTTGCCCCTCTTTCTGTTTAATTCCGTTTTTGCGTCTTATCAGCATGAGCTCATTTAGAGTTATCGTTCTGCAAAGTATAGCTAAGCCATGGCCATCCACAAACAGATTCACTATGCATGTATATATGACTCCTACATTTTCATGAACTCATAGAGATGGAATTTTGTTGATCACAACAAGGTTGTTCATATTTAATCACTATTAGATATAAGTGGTAATAAATGTTACCACAGCAACACGGGTTGACAAGCGTTAAAGATTGTAATGGAGAGGTCAACTGATGACGTCAAGATGTAATGAAATATTGTATTGTATAAATGTGTTAAAAACACATTTAGAGCATGGCTTATGATTTAAACATCAAAACATACGTATCTTAGTTTACTGCAGACTGTCTATAATATCAATTCTTTTCATCATTCGAAAGAGAATATCAACGTTATTCAGGCCGAAATTTGATGGTAATACTACCTGAGAGGTTTAATTCAAATTCAATTTCAATCTCAGAAGCTGATTTAACTCAGGTCAAATTAAACATATTTTTTATTTTTTTTCAACGAAGTTAAAATCTCATTGGCTTCTTTCCGAATTGTTTGGACTATGGTAGTCATTTCGTTATTATCTCTTGTTATGAACAGTTGAAACATCATTCAATCAATAAAATCGTATTTAATTATCAAGAAGAAACCAAATTTGGTAATGCTACTATCACTGTCTCAAATCTGTTTCAACCATAAACCACCAAACGGTTAACCACGGTTAAAATCTTTAAAGTAAAAGGAGTCAAGTACACTTTGTATTTATGATCGTCTCTGAATATAGAAGTACAAGAATGCAACATACATTATCATCGAAACAATAGATCTATTTTTAACATAAGTAGAAGTTTTTAAAATGTTAAAATTCATGTTTCGAAATCACTAAAAGCTTACCAGGAAGGTTACTGTAATTAAGGAAGATGCCAAGCATATAAAGACAAAAGTTGAATTTAACCAGATCCCACTCTTGAAAACGACGCATTTAGCAACCAGGGTCTAGATTTTCGAAGCTCTCTTAGTGCTAAGGTAGTTGTAAGTACAATACATTAACATCAGCATACCGTTATCTTTGAGCTTAGAGAGCTTCGAAAATCTAGGCCCAGATTGATTATTACATCATTTTTACAATAGTGTAAGTTTTTAGTGTAATTGCTTTCAAGTCATTGTGTTTATCATATATATCAATGTCAACAAAATGTTTCTACTTCAGCATTTTGTTGTTAAATTGAACGTACTAACAAGAAAATGGAGCCTCTTAAGTTTCAAAAACATAGCTGCCATGCTTTCAGAATTAGTTCTATCGATTCCTCTAATTTGCAGGAACTATGAAAAGATTGATCGATTAAGATACTTCTAAACGGAACCCATATATTGCTGTCATTTTGGCAGATGGAATTCGTTCAAGATATTGCTTCTAATGACAGGAGCGATCCAATAACAACAGCAACTGGGATACAATTACATTGGCAGCCTTTACTGATGGGATATAATGATTAATCTAACTATGCACACCTACAAATGACTAACAAACAGACATCCGAGTCTCTTGTCCTTTTAAGCTGATTTTTAGCTCATTGATAAATAACGTTATTTTATTAGAAATTTGAACTTACCAAAAAGACTATATTTAGTACCAAAACATTTGCAAAAACGTTTCGTCATAAGATGACAAACATTAAGTACTTTTAGTAAATATAAGTATTCGTGGCAGAAAAGACAATAACCATCCACATAGTTAGTACATTTTAGTAAATAGGGGATAACTTTATTCACAGTAACCCAACAATTATATATAGATTTATATATAAACAATTCGGAGATATAATCCTTTAAACATCAAAGGCATTATTGCATTAAGATCTACATTTGTAGTTTAAAACTTTCTGACATCATTGATAGCAATGTTTCGCATTTTTTAGATTACAGACAGTCTCTACAGAGCTTGGATAGAGAACGGGTTTAGGTCGATAAGCTACTTAATCTGTTTTCATACAGCTAATTTAGGAATAAAAATTATCAAGTGCCAGGCATCCTTATAGTCACGTCAAACTTTCGTTTCATAAAAAAACACAACTTTTGTAACTATGTAGGAGACTCTAACAAAGCAAATAATGAGTTTCTATTTTGACAAAATACATATTACCAAATTATTATGGTAACAAGAGAGGAGTAATATCTAATTTCAGTAGTTTATTTTCTTTCTTTAACAATTTGTAATATTTGTATTGGAAACATCGTTAAAATGCTTGACATTCTGAAAAGAAATATTTATCTGCATTCTATGATTACCTGACAATCAATACTAACTTGCTTACTTTACTTTAATTGTATACTATATATGTAAAAAAGAAACATACCAACAGTGTAAAAGATTTTACATAACGAAAATGAATTTTGTTTGGTTTTGGCTAGGAAAAATGCGGTACAAAGTCTCAATAGACTTTCTGTATGCTTATATTTGAAATCAATTCTGCAATAACACTTTGTATTGGCATGGCTAGGAAACAAGCGAGCCAGTTTAAGTTATTCAACATGGATCACAGAAACTGATGACTTTCCCGTTAATCTTTGTCTCGTCAGTTTTCGAACCAGCGTGTCTACTAAAAGAATGATTTCAAGTGACCTGACTATACTATCAACAATCTGACACTGTAAGGTCATACATATCTCCGGCCGATACGTTAAATTGTTGATGAACACGAATTGTGATGCTTACTGGTGAAATCGATCCAGTCACCATGCGAAACCCATTTGGATATTTCATTACAATTTCTATCACAGCATTTTGATTGAACTCCTCGAGGTCCATGCTATTAGCAGGGTATAATTCTGACAAGACTAATCCATTATTAGCATTTATTTTAAATGACATTGAGCACGGACTTTCGGGAATGTTCTGCAAGAGCAGAAACAGCCTTTCAGTTAACCAAGATAAAGGTGTATATCCAATACTGAATAGAATATCGTATGAGAAATAAATTTTGTAATGAATTGAACCAATGATGGTCATCATTGTGACAGAGGAAACCAATGACCATTTGAATCTTATTTCTAATGGTATAAAATCAAACAGATGACAAGTGATGTTGATTGGGAATTGACGAAGAAAATAACGTCATCACTTAGGAAATAAGAAGTCTGTTCTGCGCTAAGCCACAAAGTTAAGAATTTACGTACATTCTGTATCTGCTTCTTCAGGCCGTGAAATGCAAAAAAGGGTTGCAGGGATGTCGGAAGGCATACGGCATTTTATTTCTTTTACACACATAGAATATGTTTCATAAAGATGACAATATCACATTAAGCCTATCCTAAATGGAGCACAGTGGTGTAGTGGTTAGCGTGCTGGCCCTTCACGCCGACGACTCGGGTTCGAATCCCGGTGGAGACACCAAAAATTTGTGACCTGGGTCCAAAATTGTGTTGTGTCCTTGGGCAAGGCACTTCATCAACATTGCACTCAGTCCACCCAGCTGTTAAAATGGGTACCTGAATATAGGGTTGTACGGACCTATATGGTCGCGCTTAGCGCTTAGTAGCAGCTTTGAAAGTACACTTCCCTCAGGGTAATGATGTAGGTAGCGCTTTGAGCATGTCTTAGGACGTGAAAAAGGCGCCATATAAATATCCACATTATTATTATTATTATTAAGTGAATTGAGAGTGAATTATACACGGAAATACAGTTAATCATAAAGTAATAAAGCAATGTATGTTCCGCATTACAACAAAGTAATGTAGTTAATGCAACTAAAGGGCAATTTTGTGATGTGCCAAAGGCTTTGAGCAGATTAATTTTACTTGAAATAAATATACATGTGCACTGTTAATGAAGTGTCTTTCCTATGGGCACAACATATTGCAAGTCCAAGGTCACAAGTGTTGGTACCTCCAACGGGATTCGAACACATGACATTGGCGTGAGTGGTTAGCATGCTTACCTCTACACCACCGTGCTCGACATTGGACCAGAATATTCCGTAAGGACGTAATGTTAATAGTTTGCAAGAAATACGTCGATATTGGTTGTTGAACATTTGCCTCCGCAGAGTGACATAACAATAATCTACCTCAGTGGCTTGTACTGCAGTACTGTAAATCATGCAATAATAGTATAAATGCTAGTGAAGTTCAAATGTGTCATTTGTATGGAATATGTGTGAATTACCCAGACTTTGTCTATTTGCATATTCAGAGACTCAAGAAATACATAACAGTTGCTTTCCCTTCTTTCGCTATTTTCAAAAACTCGTATAAATATATCCACATTAAAGATAAGGCAAGGGTTTACAGAAAGGCCAATCTATTCTGACATTAAATGAATCAGTAGTGTCTATTCCTTCCGTCTTGCAGGAGAAAGATGTAATTAAATCGTAATAACATGTTCATGCTATTATAAGGGAAGGGTTTCAAGGAAGCATTTTTATTCCAAAACTTCATCTTTTACAGGAATTAAGTACCTAAATATTCAGTAAACATACTCGAGGAAACAGTTAAGGACCACCCAATATTCAATATTACAGCATCATATGTATCATAATGAATATTTCAATGTTGAATATCCTGGTTGTCCGTCACGTAGTTTTTTTTGTAATGTTAACATTATATGAGTACATTCAATATAGCAATTCCTTATAAATACATCATCGATTCTGGATGGACACATGCAATTAAAGTTCTATTAGCAGCAGTACTCAACATCTCTATTCATCATATAAAAAAATCTACAAATCTTCAATTCATTTCATAATCAGGTAAGTTATGTAATCATTGGCTTCTGTATACACCAAAATGGCAATAAAATCAAAAGATTCATGTCAATAACGAAACTGTTTGTTACACTTATAACTAAAATACTAATGGTATATTAATGAATGAGTTAATGAATGTTAAAATATATTAACACATCGTGATTTTTTCATGGACATTTGTCATAGACGATCAAGGTAAACGATAAACTAAAAGAGAGTAAAGCGAATATCATTTACTTAAAACCCTGTACTAGAACTTTAAAAAATGTCAACCTAGTTCTCTACAAAAACGGTGCTTGTATGGACTTGTACAACCCCAAATTTATGGTGCATCAGTCGGTCCATGGTCGGCCTTCACTTGGTCACCAATGTCCACACATTGATTTAGTAAAGGCCAATATCTGAGTGGTAAGCGTGTGTGATTATTGAATCCTTGTTTGCGGGGAGATACTTCAACTCAATGGTCTCTCAACATCAATGAAGACCGTCGTTCTAAAATATTTGAGTAACTCCAATAATGGCTGTAGCCAAATCGTGTGTGTAATCCCCTATGGTTGTATTTCACAGCATCCAATGACCTAATTCACTGACAATTTTATAGTAGAAGAAGAGACTATACAAATATTTTGAATCACATTTGACGAAATTCATGTCTTTCATTTTTTTCTATAGAAGTTTTTGATGAACAGTTAATCTCTTTTCTTAGCCATCGAACTTTTAATGAACAGTAGGTACAAATTCAAGAAAGAATAAATGTGACAGTTGTTGCAGCTGTGTGTGTAGTCATGTATAGATACATGCTTAGGGATCTCCACTGAATATCTTGAAAAAGAGAGTCTTTATAATTGACTAATATGCCTTTGGACATTGAATCTAATTGTCTGACAGGGGTAAAATTGGCGTTTCAAACGTTTCAGATAATTTATTCTTGCAATCGTGTATCCAAAATGCCCCATTAGGACAATATATAAAACTAAATCTGTGTTTAAGATTGTAATATACTTTGTTAAAACTGTTACAAATGACATTTGGAAAACTAATCAAGCATTGCCAATGCTATTTATAAACAACCTTCTTAGAGTCATGAGCAAAGGAATTGTTAAATCATTTCGACCTATAAGAGGAATACACCTTCAAACAGACGAGATTATAACATGCTTTTTTGGCGAACACAAGTTTGATTATGAACGAATAAGGCAAAATAAGAAAACTTATTTAAAACACTCAAAGCGATTTTCAATTTTACAACTGTCCTTAATGACATATGGAAAACTTACCAAGGATTATCAGTGAGGTTTTTTTAAAAACTTCCTTTGAATCAAGAGCCAACTGCCCAATCATTTTGATTTGAGGAATGCCCAATCGGAAAGACAAACACAAGTTTGGTAATGAGAAGATAAAGCAAGGGTTTGAAAACATTGTGTCTTAATTTTCTAAACACATGTAACAAAAGTTAAAAGTCAAAACAAAGGCTTGGCTCATATCAGAAAAATCATTTGAAGAATCATTGTGTTAGGAGTAGGAGAGCAAATAATATGACTAAATGTAAATCAGACAAGATATATAAACCAACGTTTAATTAGTTATGTTACAACCATGAGAACGACAGCATTGGCTCATATTTTAAAGAATGACATAGGCCTAAAGTTGATCTAAAACGCCGAGGACCTGTTTCGAAAAGTTTCGATACAGTTTTAAATAATCTTATCAACATGAAGAAAAACTTGTTGAAAATATAACATAATGATAATGAATTCATCTAAATGTCCATTAAAGACATTCCTTCCTTCTCAAGTTTCCATGATAAGGCAGTCAAAGAAATGAATAGCCCTGAAACGCTTATATTTTTTTCGAAGAAAATCAACACTTTTTGACACCACCTTTCACAAAAAAGGGAACTCTTTGTCACTTCAATAGGCTGTGGCGAGGAACCAAATTTCTCAACTAGGATGAAATGCCCACAAGCTGTTTACGTCTCTCAAATACAAATTTCAGGAAACGATGTGAAAAACTTTCCACTCACCTGAATAATGTAGTTTTATCACTCTTGTTACATCCAATTGTCAACCAGGTGATAACCAGAGAACCTGCTCCAGGTTAAATTCCTAGACACAAACAACACAAGTCTCACTTCACTGCCTGTTTAGCCCAAGTAAGGCAAGGCTTGTCTATACGAGAAAAGACTCTACAAGCGATCGATGACAGATGAGCACAGTGCCCAAACTTCTAGTAGAATCCTGCGACCATTCACATATATCCATCCCTAGGGCCTCAACAACGTATGGCGCATACTGGATTCTCAGTTTGAAGATGCAATAGTCTGTCTATAAATCCTGTAGTAACTGTGAATCAGAAGATGGTATTAATGCCCTGCTACTAAATGACTACTGACTGCGATGAGGTAGGCGAAAGGTTGAGTTTGACCTCTGACCTTATGATGGAAGAGATAAGACTCATTTGGTCGATATCAGCAATAATCTTAGAGCATCCAACTGTCTCTTGGATATGCTGGGATCAGAAGGAAAATATTCGGAGAACTCCTAGACCCTACAAATATGATATTGAATTAATGCTTCTGTATTTTCAAGACGGAATTGCCCGTATCACACTTACCATTTTGTATTCAAATGGCATGTAGTGATAGAATAAGATAATGAGGATTCCCTATATTTAACTATGAATGAAGTATTTGTAAATGAGTTTTGTGTTTACACTTACAGATGGAAGTATGAGGCGACTGGAGAGAAATAATTGTGTATCACTTTTAAATTGGACATCAACTGAATTTCAGTAGTTCTTTATTGTTGCTTGAGATTATAGTACTCAATCATATCTCAATGCACAGTTTTAGAATATCATTACAACACCGTGTGAAACCAAATTATAAAGCATTTAAAATCTATAACCCTTTACGCATCACAAACATTGTGACATTTACACCTTAAGTAAAACAATCTATTTCAATATATTTACTTGATAGCAACTGTCCCTAATGTTAAAGTTAAAAACAGACATAAATAAATGTATCACTGAGCCGGGAGAGAGAACAACTTTAGTCGATATGCCACGTTATTTGTTTTCAGATATATCATTTAATTATAACAAGTCTCAGCTGACTAACCTTATAGTCAAGTCTAATTTTCGTTTCGTCAAAATAACAACTTCTTTGACCGCTGTAACTATGTTGGAAACGAGTAAGACAATATCATATATCAAAGCAAATGATGAATATATATTTTGACGAAATACCTATTAACAAATCATCATGGTTATTACAGAGGAGTTGTATCTAATTTCAGCAGTATATTTTCTTTCTTGTACAAAATGTAAATGAATTGTAAATATTTGTATTTGAAAAGCTAATGAAATATTTATCTTCATTTGATACTCATGTGACAATCAATACTAACTTGCTTACTTGACTTTAACTATCTTCTGTATAAGAAAAGGAAAAACACTTAAAGTGTCAAATATTTTACATGACGAACATGAATTTCGTTCAATAAAAATTCGAGATAAAGTAAGGAAAGTAATCATGTTGTTGAAAGTAACTTTCACTAGAATTTCACTAAGCTGATGTTATGATACACATTATCCTTGAACCTCGTAGATTGGCCTGGCCGGTAAACAAGCGAGCGTCAGTTTAAGATATTAGGCACGGATTATATTATGAATTTGCCAAAGTAGCTTTGTACATTTTCACAGAAATCCTTTTTAACGCCTTGTCTAAGGTTGATCGACAATGATAACAAGTTGTGAGACATTTTCATTAGTTAAGAAATCAATGGCGACATGTTGGATCCACATTATGGTACCCATGATGCACTCTACCACAGGAAAGCCATACGAAACCTATTGCGGTATTTAATTACAATTTCTGTCATAGCATTTTGATTGAACTCCTCGATGTCCATGTCATTGGCAGGGTATAATTGTGCCTTGACATGACGAATTGATTATTGGAATTTATTTACGGTTGCATTTAGCACGGATATTCAAAATCTTCTGTATAACAGCAGTTAACTTGATTTAGAGAAGGATTCTTTTTCCAATACTGAATGAAATACCGTATGAAACATGATTTGGTAAGACATTGAACCAACGATCATTTGGATATTACATCTTACACACACATATATATATATATATATATATATATATTACATATTATATGCATCTGCAATCAAGGTGACACAGTACATCAGTGATTATTTCCATCTTACTTCTATTGTTCATGTTATCATGAATGGGATAATTGTATGGTAATGAGTTGATGCTTAAGAGAACTTTAGAGGGAATGATAGTAAAGAGTTTATTTTATTACTTAACCAAAAACAAGTCTCTTTTTCAGTTGTCACATTAGCGCAGTAAGTATAATGACATGTAGGTATTTACCCCATAGTTTCTGTGAGTAGTTTTAAATCACTGTTTCCTAAAAATCAAAGTTATGTAAACAAAATATTCAAGGGGTCGTTAAGTCCTTGTAAAACATAAACCAATTTTATGTTCTTTGAACACATGGAAATTGTTCCATGGAGATGACAACAATCTCACAAGAAGCCGATCCTAAATGAATTGGAGAGTGAATTTAGACAGAAATGACGTTAACCATAAAGTAATAAGGCAATATCTGTTCTGCATTATAACAAATTAATGAAATAAATGTAATTATAGGGCAATTTTGTAGTATGCCAATGGCGTTAAGCAAGTTCATGTTACTTGAAATGTTTACACATGTAACTTTGATTTATCCACGAGTTTGATATGGAGATATACCATGTGTTCGAGTTAAATATAAAACGAGAACGAATAGTTTGATGTTTATATCGAACACATGATATATCTCCATATCAAACTCGCGGACACATGGTAACGTATTCACCTCGACGAGGACCCTTATTGTATGCTTTAAATATGGCTTGAAAGATTGGATGGGTCAAAATGGCGGCTGATCTTGTCAGTATAACTTTTTTATTTATGAATTTACAATAATGATTTTATATCACCGTTTAAAGCTAAAAAAGATTAATCTAGTAACGTGCAGCGGCTTAACAAAATTAAATAAACATAACGAGTATTGCAGGGCTTATTTAATTGTGAATGTTTGGTCACGTGACCTCGTGTACATGTTCCACCTTGGAAACGTTCGATTTAAAGCGGCGCTAAAATCTCCGTAGTTTTCTAACTGTCATGACCGAGCGTCGTGAAAAGAGCGTGTGAAAGTATCGGGCGCACAGAACATGCAGGCATCACTGAATAACGCACTGGTTGATTTGAATATGAATGAATATGAATGGAGAGTTGGTGATGACCTCGACTGATACGGTATAGATTGGTTTTCTGATTCACCATTCCTATCTCCAGCTCGCTGATGGAAAACCCCACTGCGAGCGAGTGAACTGCAGATGAAGAGTATTTCTTTCGGGCACAACATAAAACAAGGCTCAGCTCATAAATGTTTTGTTCCACCAACGGGATTCGAACCTGAGACACTATTGTAAGAGGCTGGCATGCTTGCAACACCACTGTGCCCCACATTTGACCAGATTGTTTTATTTCGACTTGATTTTGAAAGATTGCAAGGATTGGATTCTGCAGAGTTGACAGAATAAATCATGAAACAGAAGCCAGTGTATGATTCACATGTGTCATGAGTATGGAATATATGTGAATTCAAAGCCTACATCACCTAGACCCTGTCACTTTGTAAATTCGGTCACTAAAGCAATATATAACTGGCTATTTGTGCCTTCTCGTTTAAAAGTGTTTAAAAACTAGTATAAATATTTCTGTTTCTGTTCCTACAAAACATGATTATCATTGTGACTATTTCCTCTGCCTTCGTAGTTGAGGTAACTCGTATGAACATTAATAAGGGAAGGGATAAGTATCCAGAACAACATTTTCAACTAAGTATCTAAATTTTCAGACATCACATACACTTATGTGAATCAATTCTCTATAGCAATTATTTCTTATCATAACATCATCGGCAAAACTATCCTGAACAACATTTTCTACTAAGTATCTAAATTTTCATCACATACACTTATGTGAATCAATTCTCTATAGCAATTATTTCTTATCATAACATCATCGGCAAAACTATCCAGAACAACATTTTCTACTAAGTATCTATTTATCACATACACTTATGTGAATCAATTCTCTATAGCAATTATTTCTTATCATAACATCATCGGTAAAACTATCCAGAACAGTTTCTACTAAGTATCTAAATTTTCATCACATACACTTATGTGAATCAATTCTTTATAGCAATTATTTCTTATTATGACATCATCGGTAAAACTATCCTGAACAACATTTTCTACTAAGTATCTATTTATCACATACACTTATGTGAATCAATTCTCTATAGCAATTATTTCTTATTATAACATCATCGAATTATGAGTAGATGGAGAGAGGTATGCAGTTCAAAGATTAGCAGCCGTACTCAACATGCATTCATCATATCAAACATGGATTATGATCACTGTCAAATGATATGAAGAAATCAATAAACTTCATTGAGGTAAGTTTTCCATACCATTGTTTCTGAATACACTAAAATGACAATGAAATCAAATAACTTTTATAGCTAATATTATATTGGGCATTGAAACATTAAACCTTTTTAACACATAGTAATTAGTTCATGAAAATTTATCACATTCAAGTATGTCAAATGACAACCCGAGAAAAAGCAAAGCCAGTATGTTTAAGTGAATCCCGTAATAGCATTTTTAAAAATGTCAACCACGTTCATTACCAGATCGAAGCTCGAATGGCTTGCAGCCCCAATATTTTAGTGTATCAGTTGGTCCAGGAATCGCGTGAGCTCTTCCTTCAATCGTCACTGATGGCCACACATTGATTTGGTTAAGGCATCTATCCGAGTGCTACGTATCTGGGATTCTTGAATCCTTGTTTGCGGGATGACTCTTCAAACCAATGGTCTCTCAACATCAATCAAGACTGTCGTTCTAAACTATTTGAGAAGCTGCAGCCAAATCGTATGTGAAGGTTCCCTAAGGTATTTTTTCACTGGTTCCTTTGACTGAATTCATTGACGATGTTTTAGTCAGAAGGAGAAACTATACAATACTTTTGCTTTCAATCACATCTTTCTTATTCTATATAGAAGCTTTTGATGAACAGTTAATGTTTCCTTTTAGTAAGTGAAGTTTTAAAGATCAGTTTACACAGAATAATTGACAAATATGTGACCAAGGTTTCAACTGTGTGCAGTCCTTTATACATGCTTCAAGATTTCCACTTTACATATTGTATTAGAAATTTCTTTGAATTAAAATTGTCTAATAGGTATCCAAGGACCTTTCAAATGTTTCAATTGAAAGCGCAGATGAAATGTTGCTACCGTGTATCAATTCGAGTAGAGCCATATCGTAACCGTTGTTTAAGATTGTAATTAAGCTTGTTAAAACTGTCACAAATATTACATGGAGTACTTACTAATGAGTATTTCCTTTTAGTCATGAGCAATTCAGCACAACAATACAATAAATCATCGGTCAAGAAGACAATACAGACAAACCTTTTAATCGCCCAAAACAAAATGTTCGCTAACGTAAGGTTTTTGGTATTGAGGATTAAACAATTATAGAATAAGTTTTGCTTTTTAATTTTTTTGATACACATACAGAACTTCCATAATAAGAAATATACATATTTCTTATCAATTAAGAAAATTATTAACTTATTACTAATGAACCATTCTGTGGGGATTTAGAGAGTAAATGATAAGACAACATGTAAGAGAGACAATATATTTAACACACCTTTTGTTAATAATGTGATCAATAAAACAGTATGCAAATTTTCCTGGTAAGCTGAAAGATGATATTAAACGTTGACTGACCTAACATTTTAAGTAAAAGTTTTAAATACTCTGAAGAACATAAACAAACACATTTTTGTAAAAATAAAGATAATGATTTTATCAATTGTGTTCGTGAATAAGTCGATGATATAAATTGAAACTTCGAGATTATCCAATTACATTGCAATCAAATTAATATGAACAGCACTGAACACACAATGGTAAATTCAAAGAAATTACTTTTCCAAGTCTTTTTGAAAGCAGCTTTTTGTGCTACTTCAGAGGAACTAAATTTATAAACTAACGTGAAATGACCCAGACCTGTTACGTCTCGCAAATAAAAAAACTTTCAGGAAACGATGTAAAAAACTTTCCACTCACCTGAATAATGTAGTTTTATCACTCGTGTTACATCCAATTGTCAACCAGGTGATAAACAGAGAACCTGCTCCAGGTTAAATTCCTAGACACTCACAACACGTGTCTCACTCTACTTCGTGTTTAGCCCTAGTATAGCCAGGCTAGTCTTTACATAAAGAAAAGACTCTACAAGCGATCGATGACAGTTGAGCACAATGCCCAAACTCCAATAGAATACCGCTACCATTCACGTATATCCATCCCGAGGGCTTTGTGCACCACAAGCACAGAATGACTGGTATTTGATTCTCACTTTGAAAATTCAATAATCTGTCATTAAACTCTGCACTAACCGTGGATCAGAAGGTTCATTTGATGTCATTGTCTCATTGACTACTGACCAGTGATCAGAGAGGTTGAGTTTGACCACAGGCCACTGTTCGTGATAAATGAGATAAGCCCAGACTCATTTGGCTGTTATCAGCACCGATCCGAGAGGATTCAACTGTCTTTTGCATATGCAGGGATAAGAAGGTAGAGACTCGGAAACTCCTAGCAGCTACAAATATGACATTGGATGAATGCTTGTGGATTCTACAGATGGCACAGGATATTATAGTACTCCGAAATCGTGTCTTGCGTGAAGGTTCATTTTAGGAGATACATTTATGAATGAAATAACTGACAGAAAACAACAGACTAGCGTTGTATATATATATATATATATATATATATATATATATATATATATATATATATATATATATATATATATATATATATATATATATATATACACCCTCTCAAACTTATGACACTTATCTCTTTAATCCATACCGTTGGTCTATGCTTGTAACAACATGGCGACCTGTCAATTTTTCGAGTGTCGACATTATCACTTGGTTCAGATATCCCTATGACATTATAGTACCTTGAGATTATGAACAAACTCTCAGACACTTTACAACGTGTTATAAAGTCATGCCATATCATAGTTTCATGTAGCAAAATTCAACATTAGATCTATCATCATTTTGGTGACCGTTTGATGATTGATTAATAAGTGACATTGCCATACTCACGTTTTAGATCAAAATGATGTATATTATACAAATTTTCAGACAACATTTCTGAACGTTATGTCAACCATCACATTTTTAGAGTATGATAATACGAAATCGGTTAAGAGCTTTCTTCCGTAGTCTGTCAAACTGTATTTTGGGTCTTATGCTTACCTTTTTCAATCAAACAAATGCAAGGAATGGTATGCAAGAAAAGTAAAATAAAGAATATTCTACTTAAATATCTACATTCAATACAAATTTGGATATCCTTGGAATAGGAACTTTGGGGATGCACGTAAGACACAGGGAAACATATGGTACATGTATAATTTTTAACCCAATTTACAGTATTTGTTACACTATTTTATTGTTGTAGTTTGTATTTGGAAATCATCGTCTAACATAATTGGTTAAGATAAATACATATCTCATATTAAATGTTTTGCACTCTTCTTCGAATCTAGCCATGGAGTAATATTTTGCAGTTATTAAAATCCATATAACAAAGTTTATTTGTAATATTATTCAAACGCCATACTGTCTCTAGAGGCTTTCTTTGCTACGAAATCAATACCTGTATTCAGATGTATTTTATCAACTAGTGTTAATCTTGTTTCCAGCAAACTCGTTTGTACCATCATAAACAAAGTATGTCAATTGTGGAAATCACTTTGACAGGGTTACGTACTTATGTATGTATGTATGTATGTATGTAGGAATGATTGTATGTATGTATGTATGTATGTATGTAGGAAAGATTGTATGTATGTATGTATGTATGTATGTATGTATGTATGTATGTAACTACTATCCTTTTTAGAACCTTGCCTTCAAAGCTGAACCTAGTGTTTTTCCGAATTAGTTTATATGATTTAAGTTTTTTTTAAATCATTCTAAGACGTCACTCCATTGTGTAAAGCAAAAATAGTAAACACACACAGAGAACATTAGAATCGTGATCGAACCTGCGGGGTATTGGCTGTCCTTTGCAAAACCATACAGACTACCAAAACACTTGGTAGGAAAGGATTTTCCTTTGCACGGAGAATAGCAGTCAGTTGCATAAGCGAATCCATATTCCAAGCAAGTGTTTACATAGTGTGCCAAATTCCATCGGTGAGCACAAGAAATGTTCTTAATTCTCAGTAAAGTATGAGAAATGTATATTAAATTTTAATCATGACAGATAACAATGTTATGAGGCAAAGCATAGAGACTTGGATATGTGAAAAATAATACATCTTTCCCTTTGGGTCTTGTTGATTACGTTTCATGAATCAACTTTTCATCATGAATATTTCATTACTTTCATTGATAAGTTAATTAAGATAACCACATACAGTATAAAAGACATCAATTCCTAAACTTTAAATGAATCATAACATGTCGTTGAAAAAATGCAACATAACATACATTATTATCACTCAAGTTTCAGAATATTAAATTCTTTGCTCAACTAAAAGGAAAAATGATTTAATGTATATCAGTCAAAAGAACTTGGGATAGACACAGTTCAAAATTCGTTTTACAACAAGCAAAACAAATTTTAAATGATACCTTTGCACATTTTAAGTGTGAATATAAACATAAAGTCTCATCAAAGATAAATGGATTTAAAGGTCAACTGCAATGTTTCATTTGTTTTAGCAGTATTTGGAGGTGAAGTGACTGTTTTGATATCTCCCTTCGTCATAATTCCATTTCATTTAAACATTTATCTTAAGATTTTAATCATGTATGCAATTGCGACGACGTTGTAGAGTTGTAAACAACCTTGATAACCCTTTTTATTAAAAATGCCTATCATTTAATGGTTATAGTAATTGTATTCCATGACAAAAAAACAGTTTTGAACCTGCCTGGTAGATCTAATGGCATTACACGTGCTTATCCATCTTTATTGCATTGACCAAGATTATGTTGAAATATTGTACTTTGTTAAGAACTTTGATTTAATTTCTGTCCTAAAGGAATTTTAACAAAAAGATTAAATGCTCTATAATTATCAAATTCCACTAGCGAAGATTGGGACAATCTGATCACTGAAATTATTTTCTTGTTTGTTTGTTGCAAACGTACATGTCAAAATAATACCAAGCAATGTCATTGGTAAAGATTTACCTGATTAAATTTGTTAAACTATAAGAATTTTGATAAAATGATGGTGACTATTCATACAGTGCTTTGATAATGTCTCACTGGTATAGAATGGTGGCGAATTAAGGGATTTCCAACCCTATTGTTATGAAAGTTTTATAAGTATTTTAGTTTAAATGCTGCCTCGTGCAAACTGGTACTCTGGTTCCAGATTAGTACATAAGTTCTATCTCTATAAAGTTTATCACACACCCTATTAAGTTTAAAGTAATTCTTAACCTTTTAGTCAGTTCAGTCATAACAACGTTAAGAAATATATGAACATTATGCCCAGAGGGAAAAAGCATGCAAACTGCAGATTTAGTTCACTTAGTTTTATTAGTAATTTTTAAAACATTTATTACAAGAGATATTAACATTATGATGTGTGTGATGAAACGTTCTCTATGACGTTGCCAATGGTAAACCATTATGTTAGATATGACTGCTTGACAGTAATGAGACTGAATTTGGTATATTTTACGATTTTAATTAAAGTGACACAGATAATGTTTCATTATTCCTAATGTGGCTTTAGTAAGAGCCAAAATACCTTGTGACCTGAGGTAAGTAATTTTTATTATATATAAGTATCCTCATTATAAGTTAAACTCGCCTTCCTTAAAAATTCATCTTTTCCCCTAAAATGCCAAAATTAGGATATTTTCGTGTTTTCACCGATAATCGGAAATCGGCCCTATAGATATTCAGAATTCGAAATAAAGTATTCAACTAATGTATATATATGAGTTAAAACACCTATTTAACACAATCAACCAATGTTTGGCTTTGTGTCTGCTGTGATTAAGTTTCCGAAATTCCGTTTGAACGATTGGCGCGCGCCACTGTCCGGTTTTCGATCACAAATCCGGACACTTACCCGTTTATCGTCACTTTACTAAACTGATAAACATTAGGATTCTGAATTTCTTAAAGAACCACTACTTCTCGATACATTAAGACCATTTATGAAGTATGACATATTTTACCCAAAACCACATACTCTGTGCCCCTTTATTACTATTACAACGATCTTGTATTCATTCTGTTTTATTACATGAATATGATTAGATAATGATGAGTTTTCTCCATTTTATCATGTATTGTAAATTAATCTATTCCAAGACATTGGAGCGCTGGAATCAATACATGGAACCATTAAACATTACAACCATTAAGCAGATTGCTTATGTCATAATGAAGGATTGGTGAGATGATAATGATTTTAACACTTTCCTAGCGAAAATAATATAATGACAGGTCTTATAACTTTTATTACACAACAGGGACTCCGGATTAGCATATTCAAGGGGAAACAGTTGTACGGTTTCAAGTGTTTTGCAACGCATATTCACGCAGTAAATGAATTGAAGCTTTCACATTCTGTATGTTAAACCCATTTTCTTGATAGGTAGAGATGAATGTGAAAGCATGTATTGAGAGTCGTTATCTAGAGGATACTAAACGACCTTCCATCTAATACCATTTTTATAATACGAGTTAATGAATCAGTATAAAACGAGCGAAAGAGAGTCTGATACCAAATCATTAACAAGTTTAATAAAAAAAATAGTATTAAATTGAAGGAAGTTTAGTATTCTGTTTATTACCTGACCTCAGTAATCAAGCATGATCAACATTTCCGCGACTTGGCCGTCATTGTGACGGCGGTGCCAACATTGTGACGTCACATCCACACAATGTTATGACGTCATACGTGCAGCGGTATTACACTAGTTTGATATCGCCGAATAAATATTACACTGCAGTATCTTACACGTGCGAGCAATAAATAAAAAATATGCCATAACCATCTTTGTGAAATTAGAATATTGATCTGATAGAAATTCAGATGAATCAACATCAAGTATCAATTCGGAAGGTTAGCCTTTAACTAGTAAATGTTACTGCAAAAGAACTAACAATCTTTATGTTTGCAATTTTCTGTCAAAAAGAATTCCCTCTCTAGCATAATGATTTAAATGAAACTGAAACAAAAAAATATGATCTATTATTGATTCCCTTCATCTTCATTGCCATCGAGGGATAAGATTTTGGTCTCAATTTTAAATTTACTCACTATGAATCTAGTATACCATGTCTCTGATTTTTAAACACACTAGGTTCACGTCCTAAAACATCAACGTACTTTAACATAAGATCGCCAGTCTCCCTATGATGGCTCACATGCTATCAAATGGTATTGTATAAGATTTTTAACTTCTTCTCTTAGGTTGATATGTTAGATGAGTGATGAAAACAATGTGAAATGTTCTCACATCAACAGACCACTGGCGACATGTAGGGTCGACATTATCGAAGCTATATTATCAAAGAAATCCACTCGAGAGCTACTAGGCTATTTCATTACAATTTCGTTCATGGCAATTAGATTAAACACTTCGATGTCCATGCCATAGGGAGGGTGTCATTTCTCTGTGACACCACTAATCCATCATTTGCAATCGTTTAAGATGGTATTTATCAGGGATTTCTAGAGTGTTCTGCGAAAGAATAACAGGAAGTTCATTTAGCCCATGAAAGACTTTTTGTCTCGTGCAATTTTGACTCTTGAATAACAGGAATGTCAGTGTCAGTTGCATACATGTAAAACAATAATTTGAATTGTATATCTTATGTATCGGTTATTGAGATGGTGACATTTTGCTTACTACAACACGAAAGAGAGGAATTTTGATGATAGAAAGGAGATCATACATCTAGGACATGTTTGCATTGGTCAAATATCTTGTAATACGTTGTCATTAGATTTACAAAACAAAATTGTACCAATAAATTATACATTTCATTTGTCAATAAGAGACCCATGCTTGCTGCATTTGTCAATGATCATTTGAACTTATTATATCTGATATTGAAAGTGTTATCCTCACTGTATGCGCCCAGAATGGAAAAATGGAAGATGCCTGGAAAAAATGTGAAATTTGTGATATATATTAAGCCAGAGGATTGACAAAAAGTGATATATATATTAAAGATAGCAATTTCTATTTTCTAAGTTTCTATTTTTTACTTAAATTTTTTCATTCCATATTTACTCACATAAGGTTCCTATTGATTAACATCGGCAAAACCATATCAACTCATTCATAATAACAAATATATAAAGTTTTTGACAGATACTGTAAAAAATTGCAACTACGATTAAGATAAAAACTTATGTGAATATGCAAGTTTGTTGACAAATTGTGTAACCTCATTTCTCACTTGGTCACTGATGGCCATACATTTATTTGGTTGAGGCCAATATCGGAGTGCAAACCGTATGTGATTATCAGAACCTTGTTTGCCGGGAGACTCTTAAACCCAATGTTCTCTCAACACCAATCAAGACCGTCTGCCTTAATGATTTGAGGAACTCCAATAGTAGCTGGAGTCAAATTGTAAGTTCCCTGAGGTAGTATATCACTGCAACCTTCGACCTTATTCTTTGAGGATGAGGAGATTTGGCATTGAATCAAATTTGATAAAATGGATGTCTCTGACAATCTATAAAAGCTTAGTCAGCAGAAATTAATAAAGAATAAATGTGACCACATACTGTTAGACTTCCCCGAACATCTTGATATAGATAATCTTTATCATTAGTTAATGTTCTGTTCACTCTAACATCTAGATATAATTGTCTAATGTGGATGAGATGCAATTTTTAAATGCTATTTCTACAGCAGAATAGTTGCTTATATCTGTCATTGTCTAGGGATTTAGAAAGCCAATAATATAAAAAATATACAAGCCGAGTTGCAATCAGTAACGTTATACATGAACAAACGATAAAAGATGTCACTATTGATCAGATGATAAGAAATCGAACTGACCTGAAAAGTTAACATAAAAATGTAAAATATTCTGGGGGAAAATGAAGAAAAATTTCAGAAAATAATATGTCATAATTTCCATAATTTCATGTATTGGTACATCTATATCTATGAATAAGTCCTTAATATACATCTCACCTTCTCCAGCTTCCATTGATCTAGCAATGAGAGAAATGAAAAGCACAAAAAACACTTTGTTCTCTTTACCATGTGTCATTGAATTAGAACTCTTTATGCAACTTTATGATAGCGAGGATGGAAATTTCTCAACTATGGTGAATTGCCCAATGGCTGTTTCAAACAAACATTTCATGAAACCAAGTGTAAAACATTCTTACGTACCTGAATGATGTAGTTTCGTGTTACATGCAGTGGTTAACCAGGTGATAAAAAGAGAACTTTGCACCTGGTTAAATTCCTAGACACACACAATACGTACCTCACTTCACTACTTGTTTAGCCCCAGTAAAGCCACGCTTGTCTATACACCGAGGAAAGACACGACAAGCAATCGATGACAGATGAGCACAATGCCCAAACATTCAGTAAAATACCAATACCATTCACGTATATCCATCCCTCGAGGTTTGCAAACTCCGATAAAAGAATACCTGGTATTTGATTCTCGATTTGAAGATTTAATAGTCTGTTCATAGATCCTTCAGTAACTGTGGATCAGAAGGTTCTATTGATGTCTTGGTCACTTTAACTACTGACCAGTGATGAGGGAGGCGAAAAGTTAAGTTTGACCAATGACCACTGGTTGTGATGGATGAGATGAGCCCAGACTTAGTTTGCTGTTATCAGCAGCGATCAGAGAGGATTCAACTGCCTCTTGCATCTGCCGGGGTCAACGGCAACTACTTCCAGATACAGATATAATAATGGATTAATGCTTTTGGTCATATACTGTTTTGCATATCCACAAGATAAGAGATAGGAACCGGATAGAGATTAAATTTGATGTTATGGTATCCCTATCTTTATAGCTTTTAATGAAGTATTTGTAAAGAGGATTTTAGTGTTAACCAATTATGAAAAGATATAAGATATATATTTATTTGAATTTGAAATAATACATGAAACTGAATAAGATGATGACCTCTTGACTTACTGCAATTTAGTAAGACTTGACAGAAGGGAATAAAGAGATGGAAACTTAAAAATCTCGAACTAAAATGCATTTAAAATTCATTATCCGTAGATAGGCACATTCACAAAGACTATAAGCACATAATACAGTTGAAATCTTAGAATTGATAAGCATCTTAATATTAACCCATTTAAGGTTTGAAAGAGTTGCCGACCTGCCTACAAACGTTCATATATAGAAACGGTGACTTATAACCTGGATATATGCACTGAGGAACGTCAAACTGTAGGATTATTTGCCGTTTATGTCCCTTTACTCGTTATTGTATTACAGAGAAATGAGAACATTATTTAAAAATTCAGGTAAATCAACCTTATATAACAATTAAATTTAGTTATAACACGGATATGAACATATATGATCTGGAAATAAGATAAGAATAAAAGTGATATTGATAAAAAGAAAAAACCCAAAACAATTTAAAAGAAACAAATGTTAAAATATCTTAAGTTACATTTAAAGGTTAGAAATATAAACTGAAAGTCACGGAATAAGTGAAAAAATGCTATACATGGGATTGGTAGGTAATAGCGTTGAAGCATGTCAACAAGTTATCACCATAGCAATCAAATACTTTTTATTGCACAATGCATGGAGGATTATGCTCATCATTTGGTAGCGTTAAACTATGACTCCATTAGAATGCTTTCTTTTCCTGGCTGTATAAGCATATGTCTACACTGTCTCTGACATCCTTCCGTACAGCTTGCAATGGAACGTGATATAAACACAGGCGGTTCATTTAAGGAGAAATATGCATGAACAAAAAAAAGGAACTTGTCTTAATAATGTTTGTGGAAGCAGAATTTATTGAAGCACACAGCCGACTAGCTTTATCAATAAAGACGATATCCATTAAATATCCATAATAAAAAAATATTCTTTATTGTTAAAGCCAGTCGGCTCTGTTCATCATTCGAAACCTCTCTGTGTGCATCATTTCAAGCCTTTCAAAAATGTCAGGCTTAGTTGAAGCTTTACTTGACAGTTGACAAGAGATAGCATATCTTCTTATAAACTCATTTGAGTCCGGTTTGGGTATTTTCAGGTCATATGGCTATCTTTCAGCTGCTTGCAATAGTGCCAGTGTGCAAATTATCACTGAATTCGGATATCAAGATTTAGCTAACAAACAATTTCTCAAACAAGTTCATAAATTCAAATTATACCCTCGTTTTGGCTAAATATAGACATTTTCCATGTAGTGACTTCAAATATTAGATCTAATCTACTACATTTGATGAAACACCTTCTGGAAAATATTGTTACACAGACACACAAATTAGCATATTGATATGATAAAACAACAGGAGGAAAACATAGCAATCTTTTCAGTTAAGATTTGTGGATGTCACCCAATAAGCTTTACTACAATATCAATCAAAAATAAAAAGTGTTTTCTTTTGTCGTCTGTCCATGGTTAAATGATAAATGGGGCTTTCAGGTCTTCAACTTAGTTTGTTCCAAAAAACAAATAAGAATAAGTAACTAACATGGTTATTTATTATAGAAAATACGTTTTATATGTTCTACACATCATTGTTTACATGTGTGCCAAAATAAGGTAAAATAGTGCATATCCTTTAAAACTGACGTGTGCATTTTGCGAAACAATTACATAGAATACTAACCCTTTTCCATTTAAAACATTACCTCTACGGTGAAAGTAAAACACATTGGTTGCGGCATTTTCAATATCTGTATTTTCTCTTTGAAAAACAATGTCCTTCAACAAAGTAGGTAAAGAAATATATGTATCTCATAAGAAATGTTACCTAATGTTCTTCAAAACTTTCCATTGAGTCATTTTTGCAGTTCTTAACATCCCTATAATATTGTCATAGGCCATACTGTCCCTAGAGACTTACCTTACCTTATATTCAGATGTTCTGCATCATCAAGTGCTAATCTTGTTTCCAGCAAACTCATATTTGCCTTTGTAAATTAAGTATCTTGAATGTGAAAATGTGTATGTGTATGTATCTGTCACATACCTTTCAACTATGTTCATTTTAGATTCATATCTTTTTGTTTAATAACATTATATTCCAAGTTGAATCCAAAACTACATATGTGGCATGTAGGTATGTTCTTTTTTTAGAACGTTGCTTGCAACGTATACAAACGTAGTTCAAAAGACATTGATACATTTTTCATTAGCACACGTTCATTTCGTATGAAGAAGGTTGAATAAGAGCATTAATAATACATAATTAATGCTTTAATTTGTTTGAAAATAGCATGTCAAGGTTTTCAAGATTCAACTTATTGCTAACCAAAAAGAAAGCGTATTTCATATATAAACTCATACAAAATCGGGAAAAGGATTTTTTCAAAAGAAGTTGCAATAGATATATGATCAAAACAGCGAAGTTTGTTTTATATACACACCACATATTTACCCAAACTCTGAAAAAAAGAAACGATATGAGTCTTTGCAGGACACTGCAAACGCAGAGCAGCTCCGAGAACTGAAGGCTTTCCATGTTCATTTCCATGTTCCGCTTTCACAGCCACAATACAAAATTGTTTTATATAAATATACCACAAAAGACAGTTGAGTCAAGAATTTGAATTTACAACTAGTAACAATTGGCTTTCAAGACATCACCCGGGGGATTTCACACATTTTGTTCCATTTTTTTAGTGATTTCAGAACTTGTGACCTTGAACTATGACCTTGAATGTGAACAGGTCCAAAATAACTTTTCAAGTTATCAGAAAGCTATTTCTGATTTCAAAATTTGCCTTATCTTGTGATTTTGACCTTTGACATTCAAGGTGACACAATGTCTGATCACTTTTCATTTAATATAAAAATCATGTAATGATTAAAAGTGTTAATATCTAAAATAAAGCATTTGAACAAACCCATTTGTTAGTCGTGACCTTGCTGTGACGTAAATTTGATTAAAGGTGTATATGTCCATGACGCATACCATAATCATGTAATGATTAAAAATGTACCTTGACCTTTGACTTTCAAAGTGAGCATATCTTAAACATAACGAATGCACATATATTACATATCTCTCGATATTATAAACGATAGGCACTCAGGCAATCCATCCCGTAAGTTATTAGGTAATAAGGTACGTTTTCAGTTTAAAAAAATTGATCTTAAAAGGGTGGAAGTATTTAATGCAATGTTAAGTGTTAACTCAGCTCGATATATCAATCAATAAGAAGATATGCCCTTTTGTATATCATTGTTGAGAGCAAGTGATAGTCACAATCTTGAACAAAGTTGTAATATAAATAGTTTATTTCTTTTCCATTTATAGTTTCTTTTACAGACACAGTAGGATAAATAATACATGCCTTTCAGATACTTATTTCTATATAATGTCTTGTTTTTCTGTCAACAATGATAATTAAAAGCCATAATGCATTTAATGTTTAAGAATGAACTCTGTTAATATTGTCTAAAATTATATAGCATTTTAAGTGAAACTCGTTGCCAGTCTGATTAAAATCGACCGTGTTCCGAGGAATAAAAGTTACAAAATGTTCACTTCCCCAAGAAGTGCAGAGGATGGCCTAGACATATCGAGTTTGAATCATGGGGAAGTGAACATTTTGTAACTTTTATTCCTCGGAACACGGTCGATTTAAACAGACTGTACTCGTTGCTATCTTAATAATAAAAACTGTCTCAAATTTGAAATGTATTTAGATGATATTACTAATAATAAATTTAGAAATGCTCTTACAAGGTTTAGGTTGAGTTTCCATTCGTTAATGATAGAAAAAGGAAGATGGGCCTAGAATAGATTAGAATTTACTCAACGAACATGTAGATATTGCTCGACTAACGTAGAGCACGAGTTTCATGTATTACTCATATGTCCAACTTTCAATAATATTAGGAACATCTATATACCTAGCTATTACTATAGACGTCCAAGTTTGTTTACATTTCAAGAACTTCTAAATAGTAACTGTAAAAAACTGAATTTCAATTTAGCGAAATATGTGTATCTTGTACTAAAGTCATTTAATTAATAGGTCCAATTAAAGTATTTCTTAGGCTTTTTCGTCTGTTGATAATTAACAAGCATAAGATAAGACTGTTCTCCACCGTGCTGCAAACTTTTGTTTGTAAAATGTACTTTTTGACTGAATTGTCTAATAAAGAATCTGTCTGTCTGTCTATATAAATTTAATTTTCATGATAGTGACATTTGAGTAAAATATAATGTGAGGCGAGCTGAGTTGAAACTTGGGAAATGCTGGTTAAACTAATTTCAAGAGAATCTCACATCTCTTGGTACTATTGCTGACAAACAACTTGGAATGACATGACTTTGAATTATCGGGAATCCAGCTGAACATTGGTGATCGTAATGCCAAATAGAAACTGCTGATTTTCCTATCTCCGTTTTTGTCACTTCATTTTTTGGATTGACGTGTTTACTCGAATCATTAATTCCAATCACTTGAATGAAGACCTCACGCTGAAGGCCCTGTCAGTTGATATTGAACATGGTGTTTAACTGCTTTTCTAAGGTTGAAATGTTAAATGCTAATGCAAACGAGGAGAAACAGGTCAATAATCAATTGCTGGCAAGGCATGTTGGTTTGACATTATGGAGGCTATTGCATGGTTCCTATAAAAGAAAAAAAAACCCATTTAAATATTTCATTACAATTTCTTTCAAAGCAGTTTGATTGAACACTTCGATTCCCATGCCATTAGGAGGGTACGACTCTTCTCTTACATGACTATTCCATCATTCGTCGCGATCCAAGAGAGTAGTCATCAAGGATTTATCGAGTATTTTGCAAAAGCATAAGAGGAAGTTCCTTTAGCTTCTTGAAATATGTGTTGTCTCGTGCTGTATTGAATCTCGAATAACAGGAACATCAGTGCCATAAAACTTTATTTTACATTTTATGCATCTGGTGTCATCAAGATGATATTGTGTCCACATTAACTAACTAACGCATTTTGTAAAGGGAATTGTCACAAAAGGTTACCTTTTTACGAAGAACATGCCAGCACTATGTCAAATTAGCTCAATTGTAATTACATGTACAACATTTATATAAACGAATATATAGGTTACATAAATCACAAGTCAATAAGATACCTCAGTTTGCTACATAAGTCAATGATTCTTTGTATTTTCTGTCTTATACACACATCAAATCGATTATCAACAAGACGACATTGCTATCACATTAATCATTATGGAATAGGATATTTTCACAGCATTCTTGGTTTAATTAGGAATACAGAGAACAATGCAAAAGACTACAAATGCATTAACAACCAATATCAGAAAATCTAATATGTTAATCTAATATGAAGACAATGGTTTAGTATACATGTTTTTCGATTATGTGATACAAGATGTTCAAAGTTGCATCAGTGCTTCATATTTGTATTCCAAGTTTTTGAAACGCTGAGTTAGAAATCATAAAAGTCATATTCCATATTGGAAATAACATAAGAAATTGTTTTCATATATCTAGTTTATAAAAAAATGAATACAAAATGTTTTGTGAAACGACGCCCAGTTAAATTCACAACGAGGAAGTTTAGAAACATGTGCTAATATTTAAATGGCAAAGTCAACTATTGTGCACGTGTTACCCTAATCCAGTACAAATAAAAAATACACTGAAATCAGGAGACCGTTTTAAAGAGCAGAACTAAGTTCTCATTGTTACCAGGTTTTAGTGAATATTAACATTATCAAGTTTTGTTTATGGGAAGAAATCACAATAAATATATTAAATGACTGACTGAAAGAGCAATACGAAAATAATCAAAATAATAATAAGTTATGTTATCCTAGTTCTTGTTTTGGGAAACTTAAGATTACGGTAAAGACAAAAATTCCCCTGAAACCTGAGAATGATCAGCGTAGATATTACAATCTTGTATACTTGTGTAACTCCCATACGTTGAGTATACCAGTTCATGCAATCGATTCCTTCACTTGGTCACTAATGGTCACAAATAGATTTGGTTAAGGCCAATATTGGAGTGCTAAGCATATTTGATTATTGAATCTTTGTTTGCGGCAGAATACTTCAAACCAATAGTCAATCAAGACCACCTTCCTTACTATTTGAGGAACTCCATAATAGCTCAAGTTAAATCGTATGCCTGAGGTTTTCATGGTAGTATTTCACTGAATCTTCTGACCTGATTCTTTGAGGATGTAATAGTCAGGAGAGTTTTATATTAAGCTTCGAATTATCGCTTTAAATAATGTCTCTGAGATTCTTTAGAAAATTTTGATTGCAAACACGTCATAATTCTTTTTGTGATGAGGTTATAGGAACACACAGACGCATTTACATTGACCGTCTTGAAATAGGGGATAGCTATTAATAACTATTATGCAATTGACTCTTTAATTGAAGTATTACTGTCAAAAGAATAGGTAGACTTTTGGAATTGTCCTTGAAAGCATACACTAGTTGTTAATATCATGTATCTATGATGATCCAGTGGAACAATACTTAAATCATACTTTGAGACTTTACCATTTTAAAAATGTCAGAAATGACATTGGGACACCTTACCATCTGAAACACAACGGTATATTCATCATTTTTTAGAACCAAACAAATAATTTTTTCTTCTTAGGGCCACTGAAATGGAATAGTTCTATCCATTTCATTGTAAAATAGTGAGGACATAAAGTTCTCAACCAGCATGAAATGCCTTGTAGCTGTTTAGGTCTCCCAAACAAAACATTCAGTAGACTATGTATAAAATCTTCCACTCACCTCAATAATGTACTATTGTCACTCGCGCTACGTCCAACTGTCAACCAGGTGCTAAACAGAGAACATTGCTCCAGGTTAAATTCCTAGACACTCACAACACGTGTCTCACTTCACTGCTTGTTTAGCCCTAGTAGAGCCAGGCTTGTCTATCCAACGAGAAATGACTCTGCATGCGATCGATGACAGATGAGCACAATGGTCAAACTTCCAGTAGAATCCCACTACCATTCACGTATATCCATCCCTGGGGCCTTAACATCAGAATGGCTGGTTTTTGATTCTCAGTTTGAAGATTCAATAGTCTGTCCATAAGTCCTTCAGTAACTGTGGATCAGAAGGTTCTATTGATTTCCTGGTCAAATTGACTACTGACCAGTGATGAGGGAGGCGAAAGGTTGAGTTTGACCAATGACCACTGGTTGTGATGGATGAGATAAGCCCAGACTTAGTTTGCTGTTATCAGCAGCGATCAGAGAGGATTCAGCTGCCTCTTGCATACACTGTGGTTAGAAAGGAGAAGAACCAATAGCAGCTACAGATATGTGTTGAATGAAAAGTTTTTGATTCTCCAGTTCACATTTACTGACTTATTTAGATAGATTGTTATGGATTCTCTTTATGGGTACAATTATGAAAGAAGTATTTTTAAATGATTTTTTTAAAAAAGCAGTAACAAAGTTGCCTTATTCTATGAGTAAATTATGATACCTAGCGCATTCCTGAGGTATTATAATTTACTTATTGAATAAGGAAAATTTACCTGAGATGTCAAAGATTTTTGTTATTTTTTTGTAATATCCAATATACAAATAGCAGTTAAAGAAACAGCATATATATATATATATAAGTTATGTAGACACGCTTGCTGCCTCTTCAGTTACGGATGAGGATTTGAAATATGAATTGAAGTTAAGGACAAAGGAGAAAAATACTGTAATGGAGGTCGCTTTATAGCAATGCGATTAAACCTTAAAAATTAAATTAATATATTTTAAGAAAGAAACATTGTGTTCCACGATTTGTTTAAGATTTTGAACATTTTGTGGGCTTTTAAAAAAATTCAAAAAATAACATAACTCACTAAGAATCCTCTGTTTTCTCTCATATTAATCTAATGCTTAGATTGTCTCCGAAAGTCTCCAAATATACAAACACATGAGCACACAAAGCTGAATATCACCAACCGACTGGCTTTTCATTAAAGAAGACTCTGGGACACCCTCCAAAAAATCCTGACAATAAATTGAAGCTTTACTTGAGGGTTCTCCGGTTGAGATCGCACATTCGCTCATAAACTAATATGAACCCACTTCTGGTCTCTGCGTCTCAAACGACCCTTCATATGCTTTGCAGGTTATCACTGGGTTAAGATATCCAGATGGAATTTTCGAACTAATCCTTCGACGCTTTGCAACTGCATAGCGTCAAGCTATAGTACCGTTTCGGCAAAGCAAAAATGAAAGAAACAAAAAGAAAACTGTTAGATTTCTTGATAAAAACAGTGGATGAAACATCACTGAGAAAGCATTTTTACACCCACTGTTTAAAACAAGACTTATTGATCTAATGAAATATACCATATGTCCATAAACATATATCCTTTGTTTTCAGTTAACATTCCTGGGAAAGAACTCTCTCCTCACAGAGGTCCCTCCGTCATTTATTCCATCAACCAGTTAAATGTTTTCACTATTTTTCTATATCTGTAGTTTCTATTTAATAAACATATTGCTTCAACAAAGTTAGTTAAGAAAAATACATATCTAATGCAATGTCTTATACTCTTCTTCAAATCTAGCCATGGAGTCATTTTTGCAGTTATGGAAATCCTTATACCATAGCCATACGCCATACTGTCCCCAGAGACTTACTTGCTACAAAATCAATACCTGTATTCAGATGTGTTGTAATCGTCCTTGCGTTTGTAAAGAAATTGTGTAGAATATGGAAATAAGTTTGACAGGTTGCATACTTTTCACTGTTGAAATATACGTACAATGTAAGTATATGTTGGTTTCTTGAAGAACAAGCCTCGCAAAATTTCTTTGGATGTAAAACTTAAAAATTACTTTAAATTCAATGTATTATTTGAATTTTAATTTTAAATAAATGAACAAATCATATAATCTCATAAACCTTTAGATTTTTATATTCATTCCGTTTCTTTCATTTCGAGATCATTGAATTCAAAGTTGAACTTAAAACTACAAGAGTGGTGTGTTAGTACGTTCTTTTAAAAAAAAACCCGTTGCTTATGAAATATACAAGAGGTTTTCAAAAGTTATTGATCAATTCCAAGGTTGAATAACAGCATAATGATAGACGCATTACATAATTCTAATCACCTGTTTGAAAATCAGCATTTCAAGTATAGAAAATTAAATTTCCAATTTTCCAATTAATTTATTTATTTCACCAAAATAAAATTGAAATAGGGATTGTTCAAATGCAAATTGCAATGAACGTGATCACAACATCCTGGTCTATATATAGACGATATTTTATGTGTTTTACGCATTTTAAGTTAAAAACAGAAACTTAAGATAAAAGAATCCTATATGTGAATTGTTCCATTTCAGATATATCAACAATAATTGTAATTGATGTGAATTGAAGTTGAGTTCTATGTTCTTCCCATTTATATTCGTATCAACAACAATGTACCGAACAATATGTTTTCGAAAAGGATGACAAAATGACATTGTATGGCTTAAAAACAACCTCGTTAACGCTGCTCTTTGAAGGTTTTATTGTAGAATATTTACAGAAATTATCAACCTTGATATTACAAACAGCTCATCCCCTGCTTGGCAGTTTCAATTACATAAAACAAGCTATATGAATCTAAATCCTGCTTTTGTAGAAGTAGTGTACTTATTTATGAGATTCGATCCAATTTAACATATTTGTGAAGCTTCCTTCAATTAGATAACATGTTTTGATAATGGTTAAATTTGTCAAGGTTCCAATTTTGTAAGAGTTTGATAATCCTTAATCACTGTAGCTTTGGGCATGATGTAGGTTTACCTAAAAAAATGAGATTTGTTGAATCATTACAAAAGTTAGCTAAATAATATGAATAAAGCTGTTTATCTTGTAAACAAACATCCATATATCAATTTTAAGTAATTTGATATCTCGACGCCCAATTGTAACTTTTACTCTCTGTACAAATGTTTTCCCTATATCAAAACAAACCCCATTAAACCATAACACACAAAATCACGAGCAGGTTGATAACGAGCTTGTGCACGTCTCCGAAAATGGAGTAATAAGTGAAGGCTACAATTGTGACTGTTACAACATTTTAAATATAATCTGTTTTCTCAAATTTGACAACATAACGATGCATACCTCACGTCATGTACAACAATCCAAACATTCAAATATAAATAAATCGTACCATTATCAATGTCAAGTCATTAAATCGGTTGCATATTCTAAAACGAAGCATTTCTTAGATAATACATATTTTGACATATCCACATTGGCACAACCCATTATGACAAACGACATTGCTAGAACTTTTGTCACTTCATTCCTAGGTTTAACATGTTTACTCGAATCGTGTATTCATCAAACTTAAATGCGAGATCTCAAGCTGAAGGCTCTGAAAAGAAACTGTCGCCTTTTATTGACCATGGTGTTTAGATGCTGGCCGAAAGTCGATAGGTTTAACTGCTGCTACAAACAGAGAGAAACATTCTCAAGTTGATAATCCATTGGCCGCATGTTGAGTCGACAATATGGAGTCATTTGCATGCATCATATCAAAGAAAGCCACAAACTCTATTTGAATATTACATTACAATTTCTTCCATAGCAATTTAATTGAACACGTTGTGTTTGCCACTAGCAGAATCTCATTCTACTGTGAGCTGTGACAGGGTTAATCGATCATTTACATTTGCTGTACGTGTATCAATCAAGGTTTTTCTAGAGCGCTCTACAAATGTATAACTGAATGTTCATCTCACTCCATTTATCTTAAAAAACAAATATGTAATTTTGTTAATATTTACATATTCAAATTTTTAAGAAGAATGCGTACAGATAAATGTATTTCGTGCGTTTTACACACTCTTCAATGAATAATTAATCATATTTCGTTTTTAAAATGCATTTTTATATTTCTACTATGAACCAAGCATATATCAGGATTTTAAAAAGCATTCTCAAGCAACTAAAATACGGTCTTTCAGCTCCGAGTTAGATCTTAAAGGTGCAAAGTTACTGGGTCCAGAATACATCGAGATGTCATTGAAACAAACTTGGCTCAAAAACATCTCTCAGACAGAGTCAATTCTTTACTTGGTACATTCTTCAAACGCAATAAGGCCCACAGAGACTATTCACTTGTCACAGAATCAATAGCTTTATTCAGATGTATTGTAAAAACTGGCATTTATCTTTTCCCCGACAAACTCGTCCCTGTCCTTACACAGATAATGTGTGACTTTTGGAGTCAGTTTGACAGAGTGTCTCATGTTAATACATCTTAAGACAAATCACAGACTATATTTGTCAAAATCTTGAAATAGGGCCATTCAAGATGTTTTTCAATTCAGAATGACCAAAAAGATACTTTTAGCTACTTTTTGAAAAGTGGCAACGTAAGTTCCAATTCTTACTAGCTACATTGCTCAACAAATTGTAAGATAATTTAAAATACTGATGGAAACATATTATATTTGAAGAATCATTTTAATCCGATACTAGTATTTCGTCAATAGTATTGACTCATCAGGGATGAAACGATATGATCGTTAGCATCGCATTACAAGCGTTTTTATAACAAAATATACGTACAATGTACAAGGACTTAAAATATATATCTATATATATATATATTAAAATAGTAAAAATAATGTTCAAACTCTATGGTAGTATATATTAAAAAGAAGAAGATGAAGTTGAATTACATTCAAATGTAATTCAACTTCATCTTCTTCTTTTTAATATATATATATATATATATGCTGTGTGTCCAATGATTAAAAAAGCAATGTGATTGGTTTAGATCCTTTTGATTTCTTGTTTTTTTGTTAAACTGATATCATAAACATATTTCTGGATCGCCAACTCAGTGTTTTGATAAGATCAGAGTATTAAAGAATAATGGAGAGGGCGTAAATTTACGGAAACTTTTTCAATTATAGTTATCAGACGTTATCTGTAATGATAAAAACTATCGATGAGATATTTTGTTTAAGTAAAAATGTACCCTGGTTATTGATTTCTTAACAGTTAGATGCAGTTGGAAGTATATAACAATCATAATTTATAGTAGTTACTGATGATCAAAGCAAACAGTAGTAGAATCTTTACCATTGAATGCCTAAATTCTAGCATTACATACCGATCTGCTGTTTTCTAATAAATTGACACATTGAGACATATCATAAAGCATCGATATTTTGTCCAACGAAATGAAGTTCAAATCTCTTTGACCATAGTAATATGTTTTGTCAAGTTTGTAAACATATTTGAAATCAACATTAGCAATTAGAGGTCACAACATCCCCAAATCTATAAATTAGAATCCCCATCAGCTATGACGTATGTTTTCAGGTGTTTAGGCCTCCTGGAGAAGAAGATAAAAATATTATTATGGATCACAGGGTCACCAATTTATCAATTAAGAACCTTTTTAGTAAAGGAGTAGGTACACAAGATTACATTTCTTGAGAGGAAGACGAGATAGTGAACTGTGTGCAGACAGACGGACGAGCGACAAACGCCATGTCATGCAATAAGTCCTTTTGGGCCAGATGAGCTGATAAGAACATTGGATTAAGGACCTCTTAAAAATAAAGTACACAGATTCATAATAACATAACATTTTTCGAATTTATGCTTTTTCTTTTGACTAAAATGATATATTTTTATTTTCATTACGTCAAATATCCCGCTCCTGCAAAACAAGTTTATAAATATATTTGAAAGTCAACATCCAATTGAATACTTAGCAAAACGGTAGTATTTTAATTGGAGTGTTAATCGTCATCTGCAGTCCAATTTTGAACACTGAAGTCAGCAAAACTTAAATAATCGAATTGATATATGAATTATACTCAGCAAAGTAGGTAATTCATTTTTGAGTTGGGATGTTTAACATGACCTGATATCCAATTTGGAACTCCGACGTCAACTAATTAAAATAATATAGACTTAACAAATAAATTGTACCCATTAACCGTGAATGAAATAAACTTATTTATTCCTCTTCTTTACTGAAATTAGACATCCAGAAAACATACTTTAACTTGTGGCAGCTGACCTCAATTTAATCCGTTCTCTTGGGAAAAGTTTGCAAACATTTTATGTAACTAGCATCCACAGAAAATGGAGCAATCTGTCTATCAAAAAGGTAATTCCTTCAGCTTACGTTTTTCAAGTCTTCCAAGTTTATGAAGATACCAATTTGGTTTAAAAAATTCAACATTCCCTGATGAACAGTACCTAATCTTGATGTTTTGGAAGAAGTCATTTAAATCAATTATGATGTTATAAACAAAACCTTCTAACAAAAGTTCTCATTTTTATAATTTCACATCAAAAGGTCAATGTGGTTTAAACGTATTTATTTCCTCAAAATTGAAACGGGATTAGCAAACGAGCAAATTCATGCTTTTGTAAATGCCGCTCCCTCACAATTATAATAAAAGGTAACGTACATATGGACGAATGAATGCACATACAGTAACCAGAAACAATGATAGAAACATGATCGTGTTGGACAGTATTCGAAAAAAAAAATGTGTACAAACGAATTTCATAACCCTGATTACTACATACTATCAAAATATTGGGTCAATGTGACCTGATAAGCATAGAATTCCTTTCTTCTCGTGTGACGGATTGAAATGAGTCATTGTCTTTTTCAGGACAAAATACAAATTATGTGAAAGCATATCATTATCTTTGTTGAAATCTAAATGTATATTTATTTCTCCTAAACAATTTTAAAGTAAAGTTTAGTTAAAGTTACATTTAGGTGTCAAGATATCAAATTACATGAAATTCAAATATGGATGTCTGTTTAAAAGTTTAATCATGAATATTTATTGATAACTGTAACCCATGCCGTTAAATACATTTTCCCTTCGTTCAACCAAACATGAAATATTGACTATAACATAATATGATCTTCTAACGTGCAAAACATCGAGTGGTTTTAATAATGTACTGAAATTGCGCAGTGCATATGTCACTACTGATATCTTTACTAGTTAAGATCCACTGACAATATCGTAATCGTAGAACATATAAATATGTCACTTCACACAGACATCTCTTTGCAACTCAACCAAAATTTTAAAACGTCTTGTTATTATTGCAGGTAGGTGCTATATATTTCAGATATTGTCAACATCCTTTGTTTTGTTTATAAGACACTTTAGAAAGTCTACAATCCGATAAAGGAAATAAATATTCAAAGAAGTTAGATTCAATGATTGGAAAATTTTAATTATCAAATAGGAGGCATTGAAGAAACATTTTCTAGCATAAAAAAAAATCTTTATCTGTCAGTAAATCAAAGGTATTTTTCTATGTTTCTTTTTCTTAATTTATAAAGTATTTTGCTATGCCAAACCGATGACAACTGTTTTCAATGTATTGCTTGAAACTATTTATAACCAGTCTCTCCTACGTGTCTCTTCTATTTTATATTACTCATTGCATTCTGAAATCATAAGTCAAGGTGCTTCTTTACAATCTAAGGTTAAGGTTGTCCTTAGGACCCGATGAGTAGGTCATATGGCTTGGCAAGGCGGACTTTACGGTGACTACACACTGGCAAATCCATATGTTTTGGCTATTGACCATTTACAATTCGACAACTTTATCTTATTTATAACAATCTTAGGGTTTTATGTCAATGTTTATCATATCATGCAATGTGTATGATATTAGTTAAGGCTGTTTCTAAATATACTATAATTTTGATGTTTTATGTGATATGTGAGTGTACAATTCAAATATGAATACTACAGATACAACTTACAAACGCAAAAGTGCCAACAAATGCATACAATGTATAGGAGATATTCTCGTCAGTTTTGACAAACAGGTAATCCCTTGACATATCAAGTCTTAAGCATGGCTTCAAGATAAGTTTCAAAACCATTTTGATTGTCATTTAAGTACTTCATTATATATAAAAACCGTTGTTAGACACAATCATTTGAAACCTGGGGAATACGCTAATAGCGCTACAGGTTGAGTTTTAAAAGTTGATAATCTGTGTACTAGACTCCAACGTAGATTGCAAATGGAAATAGAGAAGAGGGTTAAAAAGTGTTTCTTTGCAGTGTTGTTTGAGGATGGAGTTTCAAATACAATAATTTGTGATATTATTGATATTGATATTTTGTGTTCAATAGTCATCCTGTTTTCGACGAAACAATGACTGCTGTGTATGTCTAATTTAGTTTAGATTTAAGAGTTTTTGTTATTCAAATTCAAATAGTGTTCATTTCAGCACAGTGTTTTGTTTGGTGTCAATGATGGATCTCTTCCAAGCTTTCAAACAAATTGACGACTTCTATGAAAAGGACATAGGGTGTACGGAGTCGGTATCACTGTACACTAACGCTGTACGTGACTACGAAACTGTGAGTACTTCAACGGTTTTTCAGCTTTAGTGACTCTTCAGTATATATGTGTGTGTTTGTGTGTATCTGTTTGTGTGTATGGAAGGGTATATAACATGTTTAAACATCATTTTAGTTATCAAACACGTTGAGTGAAATCATCCAAAAGATGGAGGACAGATCGGGGAGAAAGGGGATGAGAATTAGGATGAAGACGCAAAGAATGTCAGAGTGAGGGAATGACACTAGGTTTTTTAAAAACTATAATTTGGTCCGGGTTCTATCTCCCCAGCTTCGGCGCCCCCACCAGGAGCATCGAAGCTCAAGCTTTCAAAGCTCTCAGGGTCCCAAAGAGCACACACCAACACACCACGCAACGGTATTTAGTCAAGAGGTGACTCATTGGGATCATATGTTTCCACAACTTCAATCAGAACATCAATGAACAATTTTCGGTACTTTTAGTTTAATCATCAGAATTAAGAAGATCGGAAATGCAGTCATATCCATTATGTTCTATCTTTAAAACACTGCCTCATTTATTATAAGTTGTGCCTTCATTGATTTATTCATCCAACGCACTTGGATATAAAATAAGGAGTTCTTTTCCTCCGTCATATATTTATTATTTTATTCGAAACCTAGTTCTAACTAAAAGGTAGAAGTCAGACAGGTTTCGTTGCTCATTTAAATGTTTTGAAGTAATGATTTTTCCTTTTAATTTCTATCACTAATGCCATGTATGTCAAGTTCATCTTACCAGTAGATAAGGTTTCTTTGTAATATCTCACACACAACCAAGCAACGTTTTAGGATAGAAGAACTCAGGATGGATATCAGAAGTATTCTATATATGCTCTTCGCACCCGCTGACTCTGTTGTCTCTATAAAGGGATTCCATACTAGATAAGCTCCTGTTTCCTCCGGAATTTGATCAGCTTTTGATTTCTCTTTCTTTATGATGAGTCAGTCTTGAGAAGATTAGATTGAAGTGCAATAATGTCCTTCATTTCATATATAAGCTCAGTGTATTTTGTGAAAACCTCAGTAATAGATACTGCATGGGCGCTTTAACTCTTATTTTGAACACCAAATTTGATATTCACATGTCGCCGTTTTGTAGGCTGTTGTGACAGCTAGTTACACGGGTCCTGTGAAAGTTGCTGAAGTAATGGCGTCATTGTTTCCGAAGAACCGGAACCAGGTGAAGATCCTCGACGTAGCAGCAGGCTCTGGATTTGTTGGATTGGAGGTTTGCAATTGTATTTACGTTGCATTAAATAGAATTTGTCTAAGCATAGTTGACACGTTATGTTTCAACTCTATAAAAATATGAAAATCTAGATTTTTCGTTTGATTCAAACTTTGTGTATCTTAGTGTATCAACTTTTCGATCAAGTGAATTAAGATGCAAATGTACAAGGAGCTTATTCCATGAATCTTAAACCCTGTCTTTGTCCCTCAAACAGCTGTTCAAAGTTGGGTTCACGCAGATAGATGCTGTAGACCCCTCACAAGGAATGTTGGACGTTGCTAGAGACAGAAACATCTACGGGAGAATGATATGCGATTACATCGACAACAACCACCAAATTGACGTAGCAGAAAGTTAGTATATAGAACAATGTTACAATATGCAGTTGCAAGCTCTTAATAATGGTAAAGTCAATTGGGCTTCTAATGTAAGAGATATTTTATGTTCAAGTGGTTTTGGTTATGTTTGGGAACATCAGTGTAATAATAATATATCAATGTTTGTTAATGAATTTTTTCAATAGATTAAAAGTATGTTATGAACAAGAATGACATTCTGCTGTACAGGATAGTCCTAAGGCTTTTTTATATTGTATATATAAATATGATTTTTCAACAGAATTATATATTACCATTTTAACATGTGACAAATTCAGATATGCACTAGCTCGCTTGCGATGTTGCTCTCGTCATCTAAGAATTGAAACTGGTAGACATAATTAGGAACCTAGGAATGAAAGAACGTGTAATGTATGTAAATGTAATTATATAGAAGATGAATATCACTTTATTTTGATATGCACTTATTATGATAATTTAAGGAATTAATTAATTCCAAAAGGATATTGGCAATTTCCAAGCAAACACAAGTTTTATGCTCTACTATCTTCATGCAACCCATATACAATTAAGCAATTAGAAACTTTCATTGTTAGAGCAATGCAATTAAAAACATATTTTCTGTTACACATGTTTTATATTCATTTGTATGGCCTATATATACTTTATGCAAATAAACAACTTATATAGAATAAACAAACAACAGTCATGAGACCGTCCCTTCAAAACTTTCTATGGTTTAATTTTTTATGTTTGTATGCATTTTGATATTTGGAGGGTAAAACTACTTATTTACAATGGTTCGGCTTCGGATCAAGAGGTCCGTGGTTCTAATCCCGCCAGGGGCTCGGTAACATTGTATACAGTAGATAAGTGTTCTACACCAGCATGGGTGCAATGACACACTGAATTTCACCGCAGTAGAAAGCAACAATGGTGTTACGGCTTTTCTTCCTGCAATGATACAAGCAGTCGCGTTAAACCCCAACTCAACTAACCTCATTTACATCAATTGTTGTTTGTTACATTGCAGATCATTACGATGCCGTGACTATATCTGGGGGAATGGGGAATAACCACCTGCAACCTGGCGCTTTTGATGAAATGATTCGTTTGGTCAAACCAGGTGTATAGCAAAGAATATTTGAAGGAATCATTAAGTACAACCCTTTTTTCGGATCCGAATAGCTTGGTTCATGTCGTGATTTCTAATCATAATTTTCAATAAAGTGTTTGTGAAACATTTACGTACCAGCTAAGAGTCTTCATAATTTGCTAAATTAATTCAAGTTAAAAGAATAATAAAGAACTAATAGTTATTATATACCTTTCAGGTGGTGTAATAGTGAATGTAACACGCAGGGTAGTGTTAACTGAAGCACACGACTACATCAACATCCTTGAACCTTACTTCCGGAAACTAGAGGCTACTGGGAAATGGAAGGAGGAATTCAGAACCATTTTCAGTGGTTATCTTCATGACATTGACGGGGTAGTGCTTGTTCACAGGGTTCTTGCTGGCTAACTGGATGTCCCGTTCAAGGCTGCTTGTTTCAGACCGTTGTTTGGATGAAAGACTCGGACATCCTGCTAAATCAGCGTATATGAATCCGCTCTAGCTCCTTCCTAATACCCTGATCTATTTCAAGCCAAAACCTTCGTATCGCTAGCTATCTAACCAGCCAATGCGACATTCAGCAACAGCGGCACAACCCGGATAGAATATTCGTTGAGTTCAAGCTAGTAGCTTAAAGCTCCTTAATCGACAAAATTTCATTGGCTGAAAAAACAACAGGTAAGCATAGCCACGAATATCAAGACGCCAGCCATACGTGGGATTAAGCCCGAAAGAGATCGGGGTATTTGGAAGGCGAGAGCGGATTCATGTACGCTGATTAAGCAGGATGAGGCTCGGATAGAAATAATTCGAGTCCCGCTAGAGTCAATTTTTAAAAAGTTTTATAGCCTTTGGAACACAGTCAATTTTATTCAGATTGTATAAATGTATTTAGTGTTATTTTTTCTGAAGAGGGAGTCTTCAAACATACATACTTTCACCATTAATCAGATCTTTTTATCTTTATCAAGAGAAAGACAGCAGAACTTAAACCACCCAATCATTCGTCCGACACCAAAGAATACATGTAAATAGCCTTATGCTCACAAATACTCAAAATAAAATACTTCAGACGACACTTGCTGTAGATATCATTTTAATGATGACTGGATGCGTCGCATTTCGACTAATGTACAATGGACTTTGATTGATTAGCAAGTGACAAGTGGTTACCTCGATTAGCTATCAATGCGCTATTTATGAGGGATTAAGATTTGAGTTACTGTAATAGCTTCTTCCTGGTCAGTCCCAGTCCATCAATTGATCTTTTGTTTCAATTGCACAGTTGACACTACTTGTATACATGTAATTTATAGGAGTATTTGTTTAGTGTTTTTTTTATGAATATCTTTTTATAAAGTTAAATTTACTCCAAAAGCTTTTTGAAAGGGTATTCTGAGATGATGTGAATGAATTGTCATTACTTCTCCCTTCCGATTGCGATACAGTAGAGTCCTCTCTCAAATTTGAATATCTGGATGTATTGTGGAAATGGACGAATATAGATATCTACTACCGAGTTTTATATGCAACTGATATGTATTTTGATGGGAAACATAAGGAGAAAATTATGGTTTACAAATTCTTCATAAAAACGATACAAAATGATTTTTCATAAAATGTGGATAAAATCACATTTACATGTGGTATTAATGTATACAGACATGTAGATGCATAATGATATGTATGTGTTTATGAATGCGTATATGAATATAAATTTATATACACACAATGTGTAAGATTCTATTCAACAAACGTAAACAACATTGCTGATGTTGATAATCAATCATTTCACAAAATACGCGGATTTTCTTTACTTGTTTATGATGCTGTTTATTCAAATGATTTTAAATGTATTACTTTATGGCTTATTCTTATTGCTACACATTACTAGATTTAGTAAAAGGACATTGATTTGCTACATGTTGTGTTACACAGCATATGTATTTTCAGATCTTTTCATTCGGGTAATACAATAATTATTTTCTGTTTTGGTATGTTACTATTTTGTCGTTCCGTCAGATATACACATATGGCCTGTGCATTATTACTGTCTTGGTTCAGAATGTATATTTTTAAGATCAATGCCTTTGACCTTTATTGGTGTTTACAATTCGTATCATGTTCGTAGTCCTCTTTTATCCTTCTCGTGCAATTAGTATGTCTGTTTGGATTCACCTAGTCACCACCTCTGTTCATCTCGTGTTCACTTTAATGCCTTTAGGCTCCATATCAGAATCAAATGTTTACATTATAGCCGTTATAATTTCTGACGAGCTACATAAATAAATAACGCTATGAACACCTTGACGTACACCTCAATCAGTGACAATATTTCTGACAAAGTCAATTTAGAAGATCGTTGCCTAAGAAATAATATCAGCGAATGACAAATGAGTTCCATATTCTCTAACGTATATTACTCTAAACTTTCACAAGTCATTATTTACTGTCAATTATGCTTTCAAATAAAAATTCGACTTCATATACAGACTTACTAATTCATTATTCGTTTCTAAGATAAAACCACGTATGCATATGGAATCCTATTAGTTTTTTGCATGGTTGATTATATTCGAGTCAATAATGACTAATAAACAACCAGCAAGATTTTAAAGATCTAATGCCTTTGTAAAGAAAGTACGTTGAATGTGGAAATAAGTTTGACAGGTTGAATATTATTCACCGTTTAATTAATCGTACAATGTAAGTATCTGTTGGTTTCTTGATGAACAAGCCTCGCCAAATTTCTTTGGATCTGTGACTTGAATACAGCTTATTTTTCCAGCTATTGTACGTCAGTGTATTATTTGAATTTTATATATATTTTATTTTTATATAATTTTATATGAAAAAATCATTTAATCTCAAATACCTTTCAATTTTCATTTTCATTCCGTTTCTTTCATTTCGAGAACATTGAATTCAAATAATGTAATAACTCTAATCACAATTCAACTTAAAGCTAAATTATTTCATTTCACCAAAACAAAATTGGAATAGGGATTGTTCAAAAGCAAATTGCAATGAACATGATCACAACATCCTGGTCTATATATAGACAATAAAATTATCAAAATTTTAAAAGCAATTAAGCTTAAAAGTATGGAAATTTTCATTGTTATAGAACTACAAACATTTTAAAGTTACAATTTTATGTGTTTTACACATTGTAAGTTAAAAACATATTGTCTTTAAAACATGTTTGAAATTGAAGTGGAGTTCTATGTTCTTCCCATTTATATTCTTATCAACAACAATGTGCCTAACAATATTTTTTCAAAAAGGATGACAAAATGACATTGCAGGGCTTATAAACAACCTCGTTAACGCTGCTCTTTGAAGGCTTTATTGTAGAATATTTACAGTAATTATTTACCTGGACATTAAAAACAGCTCATCCCCTGCTTGGCAGTTTCAATTACATAAAACAAGCTATATGACTCTAAATCCTGCTTTTGTAGAAGTAGTGTACTTATTTATGAGATTGGATTCAATTTAAATGGTTAAATTTGTCAATAAAGGTTCAATTTTTTGAAAAGTTTGTTAATCCTTAATCACTGTAGCTTTGGGTATGATGTAGGTTTATCTAAAAATAATGAGATTTGTTGAATCATTGCAAAAGTTAACTAAATAATATAGATAAAGTTGCTCATCTATTAAAGAAACATCCATATATCAATTTTAAGTAAATTGATAGCTTGACGCCCAATTTTAACTGTAATCAAACTTTACTGTACAAATGTATTCACTACAGAACAATTTTCAAAACATACCCAATGTAAACCATAGCACACAAAATCACGAGCAGTTTGATTACGAGCTTGTGCACTTCTAAAAAATTCTGTTCTTTCAAATTTGACAACATAACTATGCATAATTTACGACATGTACAACAATCCACACGTTCAAATATTAAAAAAGGTACAATTATCAATGTCAAGTCATTAAGTCGGTTGCATATTCTAAAAAGAAGCATTTATATATAAAACAGATGTTTAAATATCCAAATTGCCACCACCTATTACAACAATCGACATTGTAGAACTTTTGTCACTTCATTCCTAGATTTACACACTGGACTCAATACCTTATAGTGGTGTGGTGGTTTGCGTGCTTCAGAGACCCCGAGAGCTATGCCAGCAGGAGCTTACATGCTCCTGGTAGGGACGCCCAAGCTGGACAGGTCGACGGGTAGAAGCCAGACCAAATTTGAGTCCTTCTAAAACCTGCTTTATATCTCGCACTATGCCTTTCTTTCCGTCTTTTCCCTCATCCTTTCGATCCCTTTCTCTCTAAACTGTCCACTCTCTTTCGGATGCTTGTCATTCACGTGTTTAATAACTGAAATATTGTTCAAAGCACGTTAAACCCCAATTCACTCACTCACACCTAGATTTACGCGTTTACTCGTATCCTATATTCATCAAACTTGAATACATGATCTCAAGCTGAAGGCTCTGAAAAGAAACTGTCATCTTTTATTGAACATGATTTGTAGCTGCTGGCCTAAAGTCGATAGGTTTAACTGCTGATACAAAAAGAGAGATACATCCTCAAGTTGATAATCAATATGCCACATGCTAAATGATAATCAGTCGCCAATGTGAAGTCCATTACATGCATCGTATTAAAGAGGCCACACAAACTCCTTTTTGAATATTACATTAAAACATTTTTTCTTTAGCATTGTTGTGCAGGGTCTCATTCTGCTGTGACAGGGCTAATCGATCATTTACATTTGCAAGGTTTTTTAGAGTGCTCTACAAATGTATAACTGGATGTTCATTTAACCCCATTGAAGTTTCTTAATCACAAATATGTTAAACTATCCATAAAAAGTTAAAGATATCAATTACGCAAGCAATTACACAGCCAGAACGCCTTGACCTGTTCAGGGGCGTAGGAACAGGCGGGGGGCTTGGGGGGGCTTAGCCCCCCACTTTTTTAAGCCCCCCCCACTTTCTTTTTAAGCCCCCCCCCCCCCCCCCCCCCACTTTTTTTTCGAAATTATTTTTTCAAATTGATTATTTTCCCCTTTCTACTACATATTTCCCAATAACTGGTCTAGTATTGTTACAAAACAGCTACTATGCACTACTCTGAGCGTAGAACTAAAACATCCAATCATCCTAATTGACGACAAGATGGGGTAAGCAGTAAGTGTCCTTTTTTTTTTTTTTTTGGTTACAAAATTTCAATCCAATTTTCAATAAACCAAGCATACAGCAGGATTATAATAGCGTTACCGAGCAACTTAACTACAGTCTTTCAGCTGCGAGTTAGATCTTATAATTAAAGAGCCGCTCCGTGAGTTGTTGGAGTCATATATGCCAAACTAAATCAATGGTGTCATTTGATCACGAAGTATTGACTGTTACCCAAAAAGATACATTTTAAAGCTTATTGTTTTTTTACAGTGACAATATGAAGGTAGAACGTCGCAATTATGATCGAAAACCGGACAATGGCGCGCGTCAAATAGTCAAACGTTATTTTGGAGATTTATCTAAAACAGCTAGGAGGGCAGTTAGGAGCTGATAGTGTTCGTTAGGTTATATAACTAGTATCCATGTATATTGGACGTGATATCTATACCTCTGTGCATTTATAAGGCTGTTTTTAGATTTTCAAGGAAAACCAGTATTTGTCATATATATATGTCTTTTGGACATGAAAGTTAAGATGTTTTATTTTTGTATGACCACATTTGACATTTAGGTTCGTATCAAAGATAAATAACATGTTATGAAAATCACGGAGTGGCTCTTTAAAGGTACATTTAGTTACAGGGTCCAGAATACATTCAACACCTTCGGCTCAAAAACAGTTCTCAGACATACTTCATGTTTCCAGAAACATTTTCCGACATACTTTGAGACACTCTTTACTTGCAACATTCTTCAAACGCAATACGGTCCCCAGAGACAATTCACTTGTCACAGAATCAATAACTTTATTCAGATGTAATGTAAAAACTGGCATTCTTCCCCGGCAAACTCGTCCATGTCTTTACACAGATAACGTGTGACTTTTGGAGTCAGTTTGACAGATTTTTAAATCATAGACTATTGTTTTCTAGAGAGAGGGCTAGGGCTATTCACAAGATTTATTTTTTAATTCAGATTGACCAAAAAGATACTTTTAGCTACTTTTTAAAAATTAAGTTTTTACATATTGTTTTTAGAACTGTTCTGTCAATAATGATAATTGAAGAAAACGTTTTTAATTTGGTGAAACATTACAATTATGGTAAAGCAATTCATCACTTTTCATCTCCAGAATATTTTTCTTTACCATACATCCCCATGGGAATTGAATATGGATTTATTTCTTTTTTCCGCAAACGTGTGTGTCCAAAGATTAAACAAAGCAATATGATTGGTTAAGATCCTTTTGGTTTCTTCGTTTTTTGTTAAACTGATATCAGGAGCATATTTCAACTCAGTGATTTGATAAGATCAAAGTATTAAAGAATAATGGAGAGGGCGGACATTTACGAAATCATTATGAATTATTGTTATCAGACGTTATATTAGATGATAAAAAATTTCTATGAGATATATTGTTTCAATAAAAATGAACAATGGTTATTGATTTTCTTAATAATACGTCTTTTTATAAACCTGAAGCTAAATTTGTTTAATGTTGATAGTTAAATACATAGCCAATCAATCAAAGGTGCTTGCAGATTTGCCAGTGTGTTCAAGCTGTAGAACGGCGGATGAATTTGATTTTAGATGTAATGCGAAAATAAAACAGCCTTTGGATGCGCAATTTCCAATAGAGGTCACAAGGTCACTAAATATATAAATTAGAATCCTCAGCAGCTATGGCGTCTGTACACAACGTTTCAGCTTTGTAGGCCTCTTTCACCTGGAGAAAAAGATGAATATGATTAGTACAGGGTCACCAATTTACCAATTAAAAGCATTCATATTTAAGGAGTAGGTTAACAAAATTCACATTTCTTGAGTCAGGGTTTCTTTAGAAGAAGTCGAGATAGTGAACTGTGTACTACCATGTCTTGCAATGATCCCTGTCAAACCAGATGAGCTGATAAGAACATTGGATCAAGTACCTTTTAGAAATAAAATATTTCTTGAAACACTAAAGTACTAAAATATACTTTCATTACGTCAAATATCCCGCTTCTGAAATAATTATTAAGATATTTGAAAATCAACATCAAACTGTATTCTTAGCAAAATGGTTGTACGTATTTAAATTAGAGTGTTAATCATGACCTGCAATTTTGAACACTGACGTCAACAAACTTAAATAATTGAATTGACATATGAATTATACTCAGCTTTTTTTAGCAAAATGACGAGTTCGGATATTTAACATGACGTGATATCCAATTTTGAACTCTGGCGTCAACTGACTAAAATAATATAGACATAATAAATAAATTTTACTCATTAACCCTTAATAAAGACAAATCCTTATCAATTCCTCTCCTTTACTGAAATTAGACATCCAAAAAACATACTTTAATTTGTCGCAGCTGAGCTCAATTTAATCCGTTCTCTTAGGAAAAGTTTGCACACATTTTATGTATCAAGCATCCAACGAAAACGGAGCAACCTGTCTATCAAAAAGGTAATTCCTTCAGCTTATTTTTTTCAAGTCTTCCAAATTTATGAATTCGAAGATACCAATTTGGTTCCGAAATTCAACATTCCCTGATGAACAGTACCTAATCTTGATGTCTTTTAAGAATTTATTTAAATCAATCATGACGTTGTAAACAAAACCTGCTAACTGTAAAAATAAACTTGTTTCTTTAACTTGCACTGCACTGTTTTAAATTTGATGAGGATTTCTGCTGGATGTCCTTAAGCCCCTGGTTACCTTGTTTACTCATTTCCTATCATCAAGGTCAAACTATTGTCTGCCAAATTGCAGTATATTAGGTCAATTAAGCGCTAAACCCTCGCCCTTTAGATATCCCTTGGACATTTTTTTTCACAATTTCACATCAAAAGGTTAATGCGGTTTAAACATATTTTATTTCCTCAAAATTGAAATGCCGCTCCTTAACAAGTACACAATTAGACAAATAGTGACGTACATATGGACGAGTGAATGAACATACAGTAACCAGAAACAATGATAGAAACATTATGGTGTTGAACAGTTTACGAAAAAATAATAAATGTCCACAAACTTATTTCATGACGCTAGTGAATACGTGCTATCAGAATATTCGGTCAATGTGACCTGATAAGTTAAGAATTCCTTTCTTCTAGTGTGACGGATTATAATGAGTCATTGTTTTTTCAGGACCAAATACAAATTGTGTGAAAGCATATCATTAACTCTGTGAAAAAATGGCATTTAAATGTTAATTTATTTCTCCAAAACATTTGTCAATTAACTGTAGTTGAAGATGGGCGTCAAGATATCAACAACAATTTAACAATTAACAATTTAATCATCAATGATGTTCAACCAAACATGAAATATTAACTATGACAACATATTCTATTCATGTATTATTCTTAACGTGCAAAAAATCTGGCAGTTTAAAATAATAAAATTGCACAGACCATATGTCACTATCGATATTTTTACTAATTGTGATCTACTGACAATATCATAATCGTATAACATTTAAATTGCACTACGCCACTTTAGACAGACATCTCTTTGAAACTCAACCAAATTCTTACAACATCTTGTTATTTTTTAAGGTAGGTGCTTTTATATCTTTTATATAATTCAGATATTGATAACATTCTTTGTTTTGTTTAGACACTTTAGAAAATCTACAGGCGGGTAAAGGAAATCAATATACAAAGAAGTTGGATTCAATTATTTGAAATCTTTACTTATCAAATTAGAGGCCTTGAGCTAAATTGCTATAGCTAGAATGAAGAAAGATCCTTTATCTGGTTGACAAGCCATTAACGATGGTGAATATACATGTTGGTAATTTCTATCTTGCATCATTCGATCGTTTTATGCTTAGAGGTACCATTTTACTGGAATCTTTAATTCAATGATGATTTTAAACAAAGATTGACAAAGAGTTCTAAGCAACACTCGTATTTTCTAACACTAATATTTCCAGATGTGTGTTCGATACTTTAAATACCATATTGTTGTCTTAAGGACTTTTTGATACATGTTTACTGAAACTGAGATTAATTCCAAAGCAAAAATAGAAAATTTACCGAGCAGCCTCCAGATATCTCCCAAAGTGATTGTTTCCAGCCTACCTCTACCAGAGGCGACCATGTCGATATATAAGCTACCTGCTTATTACGCTAAGGCAAACATCCAAACGTCTTCTTATCTTTAGCAAGGACATACCATTTTCTCACTCTCAGTTAACTTAAAAAAATTTTTTCGTGTAGAAAAAAATCTAGTCAATACTATTCTTATAGTTATATTTTTAGAAATATTTCCCCATATACAGATAGAAATACGTGCATGTTCTTTGCAATCTAGGAATGATTACAAACTGCAGATTGTTTGAACAATCTATGAATTCTTTTCTGTTGAACTGAGGATTATAGGGGCCAAATCTGAAGACTGTAGACTGTGAAGGGCTCACATGTCGCCTTTATGTCAAACTGAAGGAGTATGGCAGTCGATTCCTAGATTTTGAAGGGCTCACAGATCGCCTTTATGTTAAAACTCGTTTCATTAATTACTGGTTAGTACCTGTTGTTTCGGTTATCTGCGGGCAATGAATTCAGACAGATCAGGATTATTCTTTGTTTTCAAAAATAAACTTGTGTTTGTTTGTTTTTTCAGCAAAACATAATCTAATAGGAAGAAAAAAGTGCTTGTTTGCCAATCCCGTCATATTTGTTACATTGAATGAAATATAGCAAACGATTAATCAAGCGATGTAGGAATGCTAATCAGAGATTGTAAATATTGTGATATGTCCATTGAAAGCATTTAAAATCAAAATTGTTTCTAATTTTTGTACATTCAGTATATCAAATATATTTTCTATGTTTCTTTTTCTTATCTATGCTATGCCAAACCGATGATAATTGTTTTCTATGTATTGCTTGAAACTAAATTTAACCAGTTTCTCCTGCATGTTTTTCTCTATTTATAATATAATTCATTGCACAAAGTTTTGAAAGGGTATGGTGGACTGTAATACTCATGTATATTTCATATTTACTTTGGGGTCATCACCAACAGGGTCTACATGATCAATATGGTTTAGCAGGATGCATCAAAATACAGGGTTCGGCAGTTATCAATGGACATAACTATGTGACTTAAATCATCCTGCTAAATCAGCATATATGAATCCTGACCTTTTTCGGGCTAACCCAATGAAATGTCGTTAATTAAAGACCTTAAAGCTACTACCGTGAACTCAACAGATATTTTCCGACCGTGTTGTGCCGCTGTTGCTGAATGCGAGCAGTCCAATTGGCTGGTTAGATAGCTTGCGATACGAGGGTTTTTGCTTTAAAGAGATCAGAGTATTAGGACGGAACGAGAGCGGATTCCAAACACTGATTTAGCAGGATGGACTAAAATATGTCAATAAAGTTCGTTGAGAACAAAGGGTATTGGCTATTGACCATTTATAATTCGACAAATTAATCTTATTTATAACAATCTGGGTTTTTTATGTCAGGGTTTATCAAATGTGTATGATATCATTTAAGGCTGTTTCTAAATATACTAGATGTTATTTTAATGTGATATATGACAGACAATTGAACATGAACACTACAGTTACAACTTACAAACACAATAGTGACAACAAATGCATGTAGGAGAGATAGTCGTCAGTTTTGACAAAGAGGTCCCTTGACATGTATGGCTGTAAGATAATTTTTAGAACCATTACGATGGTCATTTACATTTTATTATATCTGAAAACATTTGAAACACGGAGAAGATTACCAGCTCTCCTACTTTGTTAAATCGTCCATTCGATTAATAAATGGTACTGAATTGTGGGCAGCGATTAACAGACATATTCATTATGTACACACATTTATATAAATAAGATAATAATCTCTGAATTGTGTTGTTCATGGTAACTAAAAACATGTGTGACAATACGTAAACAATATTAGCATAACAAATCAACAAAAATGCAAGCTGCTAAAATGTTCAAAATAAGAACAAATACATTTATTTTAATGTGGTATGTCCACATAACTGAGATCAAGAATGAAGATTTAAGAGTTTTCGTAATTACTCTTTTACTATAAATAATAGTTATCATTTCAGCATACAGCGTTTAGTTTTGGCATCAATGATGGATTTGTCCCAACCTCTTAAACACATTGACGACTTCTATGGAAAGGGCATAGTGTGTACGAAGTCGGTATCGATGTACTCTAACGCTGTCCGTGACTACGAAACGGTGAGTCCTTAAAAATCATTGTATGGTTATTTTCTTTAATTTAGCTCATATGATTTAGTGGGATATTTTAATGCACATGTTGTTAATCACAAACCGCTGGGTTTCAAATTCTCTAAACATTTTTAACTTAAGAAACAGAAAAAGGACTTACCTCTAAGAGATACTGGATTTCCTTAATTTGGCCATCTGTAAGACAAATACCCTCAAACAGGCAGAAAAGTTGAAAATATAATGAACAATGATTATTGAGATTTATTCTTTATTCAATGTTGACTTTTACATCGTTTGTTGAAAATACTAATACCTTACACATGACTGTGACACAATATCCGAAAATATTTTGAGTACAGTATTTTCGATATCTTCATCTCTTAGAAAAGTATGATTAAGTTAAAAATGTACCGATAAAATTTCATTGTACATCAGGTTTAGCTCTAGCCCCGGGAAAACCTCCCATACACGAGAAGTTAAACCTAGAACGGCATTTATTCACATAGTTATTGTTACATATACAAAGTCTATTAAGCAGGGCCTACAACGTAATGAGTTCCGGTCCGAAAATAGAAAAAAATATTTTTTTCTATAGAGACAGTCTCAGAATTAATCAGAAGAAATTTTTAACCCAAAAAGGCCCCAGTTTACTTGATGATAGTTCCATATACCAAGTGTCATAGAGCTAGACCTGTTTTTTAACTGCTTCTCCGCAAAGGAAATTCTGAGATATTTTCCAATGGCAATGGCCAGTAAATTAGATGACTATAAGTTGAAATTTCCCTGAAATACTATGACACACAATGATTATTTCATCCTACCATGTCATTGTTGATGCACCCATAGAGGCATGAGGTACGGACGAAGATCATTTTAATATTCCCGCCTACTTCATTGATTTGAGGAATAAAAATCAATGGATCATGATGAGTATTGTCAAATCAGCCACATTCACAGTGATGTGTTGATACCCAAGGACCTTAATGTTATAAAAATGAATAACTCAGACGGCATAACCCCCCGCATTCCCATATCACGCGCTTATTAACTGAAATGTTAAAGCACGCTAAAGCCCCCAAATCACACACCACCACCACACCACGCAACGGTTCTTTTCCTTCATCATGTATTTATTATTTCGATCAAAAACTTGTAGTAGCTGAATAGTAGAGGTCAGATTTTTTTACAGCTTTTGTTGCTGACTGAAAAGTAGATGTCAGAAAGGTTTCGCTGCTCATTTTAATGTGTTGTTGTAATGGGTTTTCATTTTAATTCTATCATTAATGCCATGTAAGTAAAGTCATCTAAGCAGTTTGTAAGACTCCTTTGTAATATTACACCTTTGTAATATCCACCTTTGTCATACACATAACCAAGAAAAGTTTTAGGATAGTAGAAGTCAACATGGATCTCAGTAGTACTCAAAATATGCTCTTCTGTTGTCTCTTTAAAGGGATTCTATACTAGATAAGCTCCTGTTTCCTCCAGGATTGATCAGCTTTATGTTTTCTTTTTCTTAAATGTGAGTTAGTCTTTGCCTAGTCTATCAGAACGCCCCATAGCCTTATCTATAAGTGAGTATTTTGATTTAAATTATTCATTATTTCAAACAAAGAATGAATCTAAACATCCATGAAAAGACACGGACTTCAGAAGATCAGAATGAAATGCATGTATGTCATTTAATTAATAAATACTTTCACTGGATTTTGAGTCATACGTAATGCATGTGCGCTTCAATTCTTATTTTAAACAAAAATATTGATATTCACGTTTTATAGGCTGTTGAGAAAGCTGGTTACACGGGTCCTTTTTGAAAGTTGCTGAAGTAATGGCGTCATTGTTTCCGAAGAACCGGAACCAAGTGAAGATACTCGACGTAGCAGCAGGTTCCGGATTTGTTGGATTGGAGATTTGGAATTGTATGTTAGAACGGAATTTTCTTAACATATTTGACACGTTGTGGCAAAAAAAAATTCCATTTCAAAATCTCAAAAAAATAAGAGTTACTAATTTTTTTTTCAAATTTTGTGTATCTTACTGTTTCAACTTTTCGATCAAGTGTATATGCAAATGTATAAGGAGCCTGTTCCATGAATCTTAAATCCTGTCTTTATCCCTCAAACAGCTGTTCAAAGTTGGGTTCACACATATAGATGCTGTAGACCCCTCACAAGGCATGCTCGACGTTGCCAGAGAAAAAAACATCTACTGGTATGCGATTACATCGACAACCATCAACCAATTGACGAAGGAGAAAGTAAGAGTGGTTTGATTGGCTGGTGAGATAGCTAGCGATACAAGGCTTTTGACCCCAAGGAGATCAGGATATTTGAAAGGAACTCAGCGGATTAAAATACGCTGATGTAGCAGGATGATCTGATGCTTCATCAGTCAGACGACGACCAGCTATGAAGACATACTTGCCTGAGATCTCAAATTAAAATTGTCACATTGTTATTCAATATCAAAACATAAATGTTATTTGCGAAAGGAGGGAACCTCGTAATGAGCGTCATATAAGAAAATTATCATTACAAACTTATTGATATTAGATGAAATGTTCAAAAAATTATTAAAATATAACCACAACAATGGCTTGTTACGTATGACAAGCAACATTTTGGTCTTGAAATTATTTAGTTTTGAGCAAATGTGACGGATTTTTTAGAATATAAATGTCTTTCATGTAACCATGTAAAAACCTTACATTTTTGTAAGAGTTAAAACAAGTTTTCTTCGTTTAAACAAATTATCGACGCATTTAGAAATAGTTTTCACTACACAAGTTCACAAATTTCGATAACATTTTATATCATTAAGAAATCATACTTTTGTCTGCACAAGTTCAGTTAGGTCGACCGCATCAGAAAAGGATGTTCCCGGAGAATAAATTAGATCCTTAGAGAATAATGCAACAATCACTCATTGTCTACAGTCAGGTTACATACATGCTCCCGAAGCAAACAAGGCATTTGGAGAATTAGCTGTAATGTCTTAACAATTAACTCTTATGCAGGACATTGTGGTTAGAGGCAGCAATTGTAACTGAAATGGTTTTAAAGGTGCAATTATACAAACATATTACGTGGTTGACCTCAACGTTGAGGAAAACCATACTTTCTGCAACCAATATTCAATCAAAATGTCCCTTCAGTAAAAAATCTTAATATAAAATCCTTTGAGGAAAGCAGAACGTATTTCTATTTTTGATTTTGATAGAATATATTGTTAATGTTTTTTAAAAGGAAAGGGATATATGAAGTAAGAAAACTGATTAAAAGGTTGAATTTGATTAACACTACAATTGAATGTAAATACAAATAGATGAATAATTATTGAAACTTAATCAAATTTACATTCTGTGTATTTCATCAATGATTTGCTTGTAAAATTTTCTGTCTTCTTTTATTTTGCTGAGTTCATGAATAATTGACTCATACTCACGTTTATTTCTCATTTTTTGTACAGCGTTTTTGTCGAATTGACATTGCCCAAAGCTAAATACCTATTAATATTTTGTACTAATTAAATTAACTAACCTAGCAGAAAAAGCTATTTTCATGAATCACCACCTGACACTATGGTGCAAAATGATCTGGCAACAGTCTCTTCAATCAATTATGTCGTAACAGTTCAAACACATCGTAGTCGATATAATGAAGGTGCTTATAGAGTGTCATGATACATGTCTGGAAATGAAACTATTCATTATTGATTTACTCAGGAATGATTTCACATATTAACCGTATTTCTTGCGTTTTAAACAGAAAACCTTGTCAAACACAACTGAAATTTCCCGCAGTTACGGGGATCACAAAACTTAGATATCTTGCTGTCGTATACATAAACATTTCTAATGGGTTTGAAATTTATTATAGTTAGGGATGTTTAAAATAATGATAGTATTAATTGAGTTTTACCAGGACACCTTGTCAAGCATCTATGAAACAACGTTATTTCATTTTTCATGATGATTTGATAAATGTTATTTGTCTCCCCTATCAGAGACATGAACGAACGACCTCGGTAATCATAGAATGACGTTTCTCTGATAACTGAAAGTTACTACATTAAGTTGCTGAATATAACAGAACATATGTTATTAATCCCTATTAGTCTGTAAAACATAAATGGTTTAATTGGTTTATATTTACATAGGACGTCAAATGAGTTTCTAATTATTTATCAAGCACAAATGCCTAAGCTTTATACAACACCTATTCTCAAGAGTCATTTAGTCTTATGACCATGGCCAATTTGCCAGATCGATATGTCTAGGGTTATTGTCAAACATTATAATAACTATTGGGTAAAGGCAGCCTTAGAACTGAGAAAAGTATGGCCTCTTATTCAAGTGTGTGAACAATTAAGCAAAAAAAGTTTTTTTTGATGAAAGTGACAGCATGACATCAAACTTGAAGTAGAGTTTAAGCCAGGGCATCATGTGAAAACGAGAACAGTCTTACTTGTTTGAGTTTCTTCAACACGAAATATGATTATTTATATTACTGTTGTTAAACCTTCCTCTGTGTTCTCTGGATAGCTCAGAATGCATATAATAAAAAAAAACGATGGTACATTAACTCCCCATATGAATATTCAACTACTGTTTCGATTCTGAAAATGCCACAAAATTCAGAGAAAGGGTAGCGGATATTCTTCATGTTCTTTTCATTCTTTCAAAATTAATAAGCCATCGACAGAAACGAGCGCGATGATATAATAACTTTGTATTTTGTAAATAATGATTGCATTAGCTGTCGAGGCATTATTCAATAGATTCAATAGAAGATTTTCCTCAGATCATCTTTATTTTACAAACACATTTCGGAGTCAGTGTTCCTTCATTCATCTGGATGAGCATTCAATCTGAAATGTGTATTTCACAAAAAAAAGTAATTGTTCTTTATTTTTGCCTTCAAGGCTTGCGAATTTGATAACCTTCAAAGACTATCTTACATGATAAAGAAGATGCAGACGGACGCCTGTCTGTAATAAGACTACTTTTTACAATTTAATGCATTCAACAAAAATTGAAAGAAAATTAATATTTCTTAACACCATCTTGTATCGTTTTTTTGTAAGGCCATATTGATAATTTGTTCTGCTTTTCATTGCTCTCAAAGTCCGCATTGGTTAAAAAAAAATTCATTGTGAAAATTGTTAACATGAATTAAAAAAAATTTTATCAAATGAAATCTGAATAAATTAAGAGCTATTTGTTCAATGCGGCTATTTAGAATTTAAATCTATGCATGCATTACTAAAACAGACAAGGGATTCATATCTTGGATCTTGTTGTAAAAGAATTATATTTCTAGAAAATATGTAAAACCAAAACACAATTTAGAAATCGGAAATGGCATTTTCCTTTGTTTATTGCAGAGACACTTCTTACTACTTCTAACAAATTGCCAAGTCAAATAGAAACAAATCCAGGAATTTTAAAAATTAACTATAAGATAACCTTATATTGAGTTTCATATATATAACAAATTAATTGTTCTCTCTTACAAACAAAAGGACATATTAAAGTGTAGATCGATAACTCTGACATATTTATTCAGTAAAAGTTGGTGTGGGAGGATATTTGCATAGTGGACCTCTGTTATCTTGAAAAGAAGACGTTTGAAACTAACAGAATTAGTTGAAAGATAAACCCAAACTTGTTTGTCATTATTTGCATTTTTTTTAGTTAAAATGATTTCAAATGACCTTTAGAGCTCTTTAAGTATTTAAATTCATAAACATCACATCATGATAGTGATTGCTTCTAATAAATTGTTGTCATGAAATTACCTGAGACTTTCATATGAGTGATTAGAAACATTTCGATGGTGATTTTATAACGATCATAATAGAAATAAGCATTGAACACCCTGGTTATGAAAATTTACTTTGTATGAAATTTATGTTTTCCATTTTCTTTGCTTGTTTGTTAATAAGATGTGTTTGAATGAATGTATTTGACGTTGCTAAGAATCAATTATTTTGTTCCATCCATTGAGTCCATGTTAATTATAAAAAGTGAGAATGGAATCAAATTACTCTATAAACTTCATTTTATTTGAAATATATGTAATCTACTTTCTATGATGTGAGGTTTCAACACACCTCTTTCATAGCAAATTTTGGATGAAATGATTTTACTTTTAAACTTTGATAAATCCTAGCAATTTTATGACAAGACTTTGTATCTTCTTTCTCTTTTATAGAAAATTAACCTACTATCAATACAATGGTGTAATAAAACGTTTGTTGAATAAATCGGTCTTATCTTATTAAATAACGTATTAAATAAATTGACATTAAGCAGTCGAATACATCTAACATCCTTGACTTGTTATTTAATTTTTGTTGTGAAGCTATCAACAATTACAAATCTACCACAACATATGGTAAAAGTAAATGAGTAATTTTGATTATACTTCAAAATGTAGGTTTCTGTAAATGTTTCAATCTGTAAATGAAGCATTAATAAGAAAGAGCCAATTCAATGTATTGTTTTATGCTTTTCACACAAGAAGTTTATAAAGAGTGAGACCCTAAAAGTCCTGATGCTTAAAATTGAAATAAGGGTTATATAAAAAATCTGAATCGTACGTGATGGTATTAATTCGTCTCTTTCTGCAGATATTCTAACATTCAATGTGTGTTGGTAATTTTTCTAAAATGGATAATTGACAATGCATAAAATTGAAATCAATAAATGAAAATTAGATATTGAAATGGAGATCACCAGGCTCTGAATGCCTATCTTGTCATGGATAACGAAAATATGTTTGAAGTAAAATCTATGAAATCATACATGATTTCTACAACCTATGAATATTCCACCTATAGAACTACTCACTGCTACCACCATCACAGCTACTAAATGCGAAGCCACAGACATGATTAACACGTGATTAACACAATACAATATCCCTTTATACAGGTATTGAATTTGTGACAAGAAAGTGTCCCATGTGATTCAATGTGTGTTGAAAACGTACACTTTAAAAAAACACCAAACACAAACAACAGAGGTCTCAAACGGGTTTTCTCTTTTTGAAGTCATTGCAGGTCAAGCCAAAAACATTTCGACCTTAAACAAAAGTTTCATTGAAGTTAATATTCTGATTGCGTCCTTAAGACCTTATTAATGACCATTTCAAACAATTATATTTCAAATGTCTCCATTGATCCCTATTTGGATGGAAGAAAATAGCATCTTTTTCATATTTTCATGAAAGCACTTACAATTACATGACATCAGAAAGGGTTCTGTTACCAAATCGATATTTATATCAAAACAAAAAGGACGTAAGTATAAACCAATGCTTCAGAAAAACGTCCAAACCTTCAAAGCTGCAAATAATTTTCTAGTATAACAAGTTTACCACTAGGATGAATCCTTATTCTTTTTGGATTGGGGTTATTAATCACTCCACGGATATTGTTAACAAGGTTAAGTCAAATCTGCTGATGCTATTAAAGCCAAACGTGTCATGCTGGTAGATGCTCAATAGGATGAAAACTTGAAGCAACGTATTACAAAACGACCTAAAAATCGGAAAAAAATATGTTTTTTTAAATGCAAATTGTTTCAAATGATGTGCATTAGCAAATCTTTAAAAAGTAAGTCATGGCGAAGTCTTGGTCACATATTTAGGGCGCCATCTTGATTTTTCTCACTTTTTAGAAATGGCCGACCCAATGCACATTTGCAGAATCATTTCTTTTTTAATTACTGCACTAGAGAGCTAAAAATCACACAAAATGTAACTGAAGCATTGCCCTTAAACAATTATGTCTAAGAATAATCGATTGGCAATATTTTCCCACTGTGACTGTTCAACTCAATTTAAATAGCTGACCCACGAATTTCATTATTTTTGTATGAGAGTATGTCATGGCATAAGTCTTTAAGAGTCAAGAATAAAATCGCTCCCGAACAGTCATTTCCAGAATTCATTTATCTTTTATAAGAGTGAGATCTCGGCTACGAATCTGAGATATCAGAACTCCATGAAGCGTGTTAGTAAGGAATGACTTGCACAAAGTTGCAGGTCTCTTTGTCTCTGGTTAAAAAAACATATGATTATACTAAATGTTGTAAATAAAAAGCTGCATTTTTTTCTGGTTATAAAACGGACACTGCAACGACTTACTCAAATTCATTATGATTCTATGAAAAAAGGTTTTTATTTCATGCACCGATAATAAATCACTTTATCAATATCGTCATTTTATATTAATTATCAAAAAAAATTTGGTTTCTCAAGATTCCAAGAACATTGGGAACGATATTCATAGCATTTCACTTTTTAACAAGAGGTCATTGAAATAGCAATGTCGTCAGCATTACTGAAATTGGTGTAGTCGACAACTTACTTTTGACGAATTTTGTATCAATAAATAAAGTCCGCTTACCATCAATACATTCAAATTACTCGAGATACATTTCAATCACACACATGTGTCCTTTGTATGACCACTATTAATTAGTGATAGTAGTGCAAGAAATAAAATCAACTTAAGAACTCCCCCCTCCCAAAAATGGCATTTTACTTGTTCACCAGGATTTGATTTTTCATCGACTAAATTTCTTTGAAATCTTTTTAACTGTAATATGATATGCTAGCTAAGTTACATACGAAACAATTCAAGAATATTAAAGGCGGTCACTGAATGAAGACCAAAAAAAACAGACAAAAGGAATTGCAGCTGGTTTGATCTTCATAAAGTCATTGTAGGTCAAAGGAAACCCGTACTTATTCATTTTTCCTCAAGTTCATCTCTTTATAAACTTTACAGATGTATTCCCTTCAAACATGTTAATCGTGTTTGTTTCTAATTTGCGTCTGTCATTCCTCATATTTTTCCTAACACGACATCACAAAGAACAAAGATCCAAACTATATAAAGCAAGCTCAAATTCAGAAATATGAAGATATGTTTATTAGGGTTTGATTTTTTAACCATTCCCTATTGAAGATCTTGAAACAAATTTATATGAAAGTACGTCAAAGATCATAATCGCAATCTACATATTTTCATTCCAAATAACAACAACAATGTTGTCATTTCATGTCTCAAAATCTTGTTACCTCTCTAATTTATTTATTTTAATGCGTGACTTAGCAACTGTGGTAATACTTTAGTAACGTTAGCTCCTAACTATTTTCAGGCCACTTAAGGCCTTTAGAGAACACCGAATTTCAATATCTAATGACAAAATGTTTATTTTCATTTGTAAGTGTATATTTAGCAGTGAAAGGAATTGTCAATTGAATTCTACAGTGGTACCAAACATGTTAGGTTGTATTGTTCATGAGACATAAAGATCAACTGAACTCATTGATGTACTATTTATCTTAATCAAAAACTCGACGTGGGCGAGAATCGGAAAATGCCTTTGTTCTCGTATTCATTGCCAGTTACATCATGCATAAAGAATAATATTGATTTCCACGTTATCAATGCACAATAGTTTAATTGCTTGAGTACGTGAACTTCTGATTTTTAAGGGGTTTAGACATATGTATAACGTATGTAAAGGGGATTTTGGAAAAATATCTTTTGCGAAAGTGAAAGTGTTTATCTTATATTAAGAATAAGGAATTTCTCTTAAAAAGTTTCACTCGATGATTTTCCACTACTAACTGACGGAGTTTCAACACTTGAAATACAAGATGTCTTTCAAGCTACTTGCTCCTGCCATTGTATAACTTCAATTTTGATTTGCGTACGCAACGCGATATAGTCCATTTTAGTTGATATAATGTCTAAATTACAAAGTTATATGGCCCTCGAAAGGCTGTCATCAAGAGCTCTCCTATTGTACTTCAAGATTTTTTTTTATATAAACGCGTGTAATTGATTTTTCTAAAACTGTCAATGCCATTAAGAAAACTTTAATACCTTGGCTAACTATCCCAGATTTACTGAAGACTGATAATTACTTGCCTCCCTGATACCAAATTTACAAGACAAGCCTGGATTCAAGTGTTGATTTGTTAAACTTAATCCTCTATTTGGCCTGATATTTGGATACTATGAGGCCATAATTGTAATAACAGCAACCCATCTTCAGACATTATGAATTTTTAAGCAAAAAGAAGTGTTAAAGACATTTTGAATTACAACTCGGTTGTAATTAAGCATGTGAATGTGAAAACATGTTGTTCAAGGAAGTAAGCAATATCTCATTATCTCACTTTATTTAAGAAAATTCACATTAAACAGTCAGCAATTCAATAACCTTTTTTTGTATGTACTTTAAGCAAGTTTATTTAGAAGTTTAAAACTATTAGATAAAAGTTTTCTCACTTTTTTTTCTGTAGACAAGTCACATTTAAAAATTCGAATGGTATTTATGTGAACGACAATAATTAGTGAAACAGAAAACAGCCCTGCAGAATATTATCTTTTTTCATATGTGTATATATATAAAAGTGTTTATCTGTTTTACCTATATCTATATAAATAATATCTATATTCTGGTTACAAATACATCTACTACACGTGGACAAGCTAAGTAACGTGTACATCATGTGATTCTATCAGAAATACTAATTGTCTCTCAAGCACCATTTCTCTTTTCTGATTATGATTCACATTTGTAAACTTGAACATTTATATCATATGAAGAATTGCAAAACCCTGTTGGATACTATTCAGATTCGAAGGAACTTATTTGAATTATGGTTACAGAGTTACTCCCTCATGACCCTGGTGAATGAAAATGAAACCTGAATCTCTCGAGACTGGTGCTCATAGCAACCAAATGAGCATTGGATTTTCTCACATCTTTTCTGGTTATCCTTGGTCAAATACAGCATGTCTCCACGTTACCAGGATGTTATTGGAGGAGTTTGCCTCATGACTACTGCAGGTATTTAAAATAGACTACTGGATCTATAATTTTGAATGTGATACCAGTTATTCATATCTGTCTTCTTAGGGCTATTCCGAAAAACCATAAGTCTGAATGGTAGCGAATTTTTTAAATATTATTTGACAAACCTATACTCATCATCATCGACGGTTGATTTTAGCTCTTTCATGTAGAAAAGCAAAAGTTTTTCTTTTCCAAGATGTTTTGGCCATTTTGTTCAGCAACTTGAACAAGTTACTCGGCATTGCATTCGAATCAAGATATTAGAATTTAAGAAGAAAGTCAGAAAATGAGCGTGACCTTAAACAAGTTCTAAAAATGAGGTTTAACACAAACATTAGTTTGGAAAAGAATTCCCAAATAAATATCAGTTTATGCCAAATGCATTATCTTTTAACGGTCAAAATATATTGTTACTGAACCCTATTTTCTGTAATCGTAGAGAAAATTATGAGGTGTCAAGCAGAACCACTGGCAGCTATTTTTGTGTGAACACCTTTCAATCAATGAGGTATGAGAAGAAAAGGGATTTTAAAACTGCTTCTTATGATAACAAATCATTGACTTGAATCTGGATACATCTTCATTTTCGTTAGATAACTCTATTCAGCTAAAAACCATGCTACTGTCCCTTTAAGGTACAAGACTCTGAACAATAAGATAATAGGTTCCAATTAGATAATATTTAGTTTCGACTCAGTCTAGACATACATAAAGGCTTTAATGTAATGGTAAAGAAAAAGATATCATATTTTTCAAAACCTATACACATGAGTGAGAACTAGAACATTGAAATAAAAGAGATTTCAATTAACCCATATGTGATTCGAGGCATACAACATGAATATCATATACAGATATCACACTTTTCTTGCTTGCCTTCAAATATATTGCCCCAAATATTAGAGCACCATGGTTTTGACTGTTATTGACAGAATATTAGAGCACCATGGCCTTGACTGGTATTGACAGAATATTAGAGCATCATGGTCTTGACTTGTATTGACAGAATATTAGAGCATCATGGTCTTGACTTGTATTGACAGAATATTACAGCACCATGGCCTTGACTGGTATTGACAGAATATTAGAGCACCATGGTCTTGACTTGTATTGACAGAATATTAGAGCATCATGGTCTTGACTTGTATTGACAGAATATTAGAGCACCATGGTCTTGACTTGTATTGACAGAATATTAGAGCATCATGGTCTTGACTTGTATTGACAGAATATTAGAGCATCATGGTCTTGACTTGTATTGACAGAATATCAGAGCATCATGGTCTTGACTTGTATTGACAGAATATTAGAGCATCATGGTCTTGACTTGTATTGACAGAATATTAGAGCATCATGGTCTTGACTTGTATTGACAGACTATCAGAGCACCATGGTCTTGACTTGTATTGACAGAATATTAGAGCATCATGGTCTTGACTTGTATTGACAGAATATTAGAGCATCATGGTCTTGACTTGTATTGACAGAATATCAGAGCATCATGGTCTTGACTTGTATTGACAGAATATTAGAGCATCATGGTCTTGACTTGTATTGACAGAATATTAGAGCATCATGGTCTTGACTGGTATTGACAGAATATTACAGCACCATGGTCTTGACTTGTATTGACAGAATATTAGAGCATCATGGTCTTGACTTGTATTGACAGAATATTAGAGCATCATGGTCTTGACTTGTATTGACAGAATATTAGAGCATCATGGTCTTGACTTGTATTGACAGAATATTAGAGCATCATGGTCTTGACTTGTATTGACAGAATATTACAGCACCATGGTCTTGACTTGTATTGACAGAATATTAGAGCACCATGGTCTTGACTTGTATTGACAGAATATTAGAGCATCATGGTCTTGACTTGTATTGACAGAATATTACAGCACCATGGTCTTGACTTGTATTGACAGAATATTAGAGCATCATGGTCTTGACTTGTATTGACAGAATATTAGAGCACCATGGTCTTGACTTGTATTGACAGAATATTAGAGCATCATGGTCTTGACTTGTATTGACAGAATATTAGAGCATCATGGTCTTGACTTGTATTGACAGAATATCAGAGCATCATGGTCTTGACTTGTATTGACAGAATATTAGAGCATCATGGTCTTGACTTGTATTGACAGAATATTAGAGCATCATGGTCTTGACTGGTATTGACAGAATATTACAGCACCATGGTCTTGACTTGTATTGACAGAATATTAGAGCATCATGGTCTTGACTTGTATTGACAGAATATTAGAGCATCATGGTCTTGACTTGTATTGACAGAATATTAGAGCATCATGGTCTTGACTTGTATTGACAGAATATTAGAGCATCATGGTCTTGACTTGTATTGACAGAATATTACAGCACCATGGTCTTGACTTGTATTGACAGAATATTACAGCACCATGGTCTTGACTTGTATTGACAGAATATTAGAGCATCATGGTCTTGACTTGTATTGACAGAATATTACAGCACCATGGTCTTGACTTGTATTGACAGAATATTAGAGCATCATGGTCTTGACTTGTATTGGCAGAATATTAGAGCATCATGGTCTTGACTTGTATTGACAGAATATTAGAGCATCATGGTCTTGACTGGTATTGAGGGACCATTGGTTTGAAAACACTTGCACGATTTCAAGTATTACAACCTAGAGTCCTCCAATAATGACCTAATCATTGTGATAACCAGTATTCAAATGATAGAATCAATCTTGTTTACAGTGTATATTCTATTCATAGAGCCACTTCCCTTGTCTAGGATTCGTGGCACAACTTGGCAGGTTATTATATTTCATAACACCAATACCATTTATACATCTTTTCATATTTCTCAACTGTCCATGTATTTCCTTTTTTGGGAGGCATTTTATTGACTTGTATGACTGACCTCTTCTTTATCCATTACAATTGAGAATTATAGTTAGAGAAAGCGATCCAAATTTTGGACGACCCAAGTTTCGTCTACCCTTTGACTGATGACCTTGGTTGCACGTCTCTCCACAAACCTCACAGCAGGACGAGGTTTTCCCGTTGATATATATCAAAAGTTTGTTTTGAAAAGAGTAGTTTGGCTGCATTAGTAAACACAATTGCATTAAGATGCTTTGCCAATTATATGTATTCATTTGTATCGAATATTGATATGCGTTTCTCGTCATCTCCAACATAATGCAGTGATAATAGAATTGAAATATGTGCAAGATGAAATAAGCTGAGGAAATTTGCAGTACAGTTCGGGAAGATTATCATCATACATTAATGCTGAAAATGGAATAATCATTTCACTTTCCGGTTCCTAATATCATATTGAGGTAAACAATGTACAACAATGTTGTTACATTCAATTTGGTAATGAAATAACCCAACATTGTCCATGTGTCCACCAATAATGCATGGGTGATTTCTACATTGTTATGACAACAGGTCTTGGGATGATGGTTACATGTATAATCCTGATGTCATCCTAGTAACAAGTAATGATTTCTTCTATAGTCTCTGAGTCGTATCGGAAAACATTGCTAACACTTAGTCTGAGAGGCCTGTCCAAACGTTGGATATCAAGATTGATATTTTAATGGTAATACTTTTCTTGGATTTCCAGTACTGAGGTTACTTACATAGTGTACTTAGCTAACCTCATGTTTGCTAAACTAATAAAGAAAAACGTATTAGGTATCGATATCATTCCATTTAATTTCTTAACGAATATAGATAACATTTGAAAAGTGTGTTACAGTGTAAATCCTGAGACAAGTTACTTGTTAAGTATTTAATTTACAGCGAAAGTTTTAGAAATATGATTTCTAGGGTCATTTATTTTGCTTTATCAAACATAAAGTTTTTAACCTTCTTGAAAACATGAGTTTCAGAGAGTCCTTATATCAGATATGAGGACTCTATTCATAATGACCAGGACACTTTATGAATAGTTGTTATATACAACGAGGTGGGATGTAATTTGTCTACACATCTATTTTGGACATATATTTAAGTTTTTTCCCCCTAAACATTGCACTGCATGCATGGTCTTCATGCCTTTACCTCTCGAGGTACCTGCAGTTACCCTCTCATTGGACTGGATAACCAGCTGCAGCTGTTCAGTAGCATCCTGCTAAATCAGCGTATATGAATCCGCTCTCGCTCCTTCTTAATACCCTGGGTCTAAAGTTTCGAATATATCTTAGTGCTAAGATAGTCGTAAACCAATGATAATGTATGGTACTTACGACTATCTTAGTGCTAAGAGAGCTTCAAAAATCTAGGCCCAGATCTTTTTCATGCTTGATATTCGTGGCTAAACTCACCTGCTTTTTTTCAGCAGATGAAATGTCGTCAGTTAAGGAGCTTAAAGCTACTAACTTGAACTCAACGAGATGTTTCCATCCGGGTTGTGCCGCTGTTGCTGAATGCGAGCCGTCTCATTGGCGGGTTAGATAGCTAGAGTTACAAAATAAAAACAATTATGTTTTAAGGTTTACCCTAGTTTGAAGATATAAAACCGAAGAAACTCTTTAGTTATTACCTGGTCTATCTTTATTAAAGTTATCAAAGAAACTCTTGTAAAACAGTCAAAAGTTAAAAGATTACTTTATTGGCACTGTTTATAGTTTAATTTTATATCGATAAAGAGTGCCTTAGTGCCATTTCTGAAGACATAAATAAAGAACAAAAGTCGATAGTTCTTGTAACCCCAATGAAAAGTGATGGCCGCAATAGGTATTTTCATTGACTGAACAGTACACTGAAGCTGTCTGTAAAACGATTGGTTTCTTTCTGTGAATTTTAAAGTATAAGAAAACCAGGAATAGTGTTTGATGCGTTACAGAATATTAGTAGATAAACAGAAAACGTTGGTGTTGCATAAAACAAGCCAAAAAGCTACTTTTTACTTTCTATTTTTATGCTATTAGATTCCAAAAGGATTTCCGTACAGGGATGTTCTTTAGACATGGAAACAGATAATTATGTTTGAACATTTGGAATAGAGTATAGTTCTGATGACATGATGGATTTCTTTTTCATTCATACTTTTCACTTTATCACCGGATTGGAATACCCCGTATTTTGTATGGTGGCGTTTCTTTTGCTCATGAGTAGACCAACGTTTATACTGTTCTGCTTTGTTTTGTATATAATTATTTTGATAGATTTAATAAGACATATCACAACACATTTTTATAACCAGTAACTGAATATATGTTTGAGTATATTCTTGGGTACAAAAGTTGTATTAAGTTTACATTTGTGAATAACTTTTCGAATTATATATCTTTATTAACCTTTCTGTTTTTAATATCGGTAACTATAATAAGATTTTATTGCGATACTCATGCCTCACTGGAGGTTCTATTTATCATTTTCTTTCCGCGATTACCTGCTCTCTCAATCATTAAAAATTAGTTAACCAATACAAATCACTGATGATAACCATCAGATGATAGGTTCGTGATGTCAGTTAAACAAAAACAATTGATCGAGAAACTCTTATCAAATCCCAATGCATACTTCATCTTTGGACATGCACGTTTGCATCAAACAAATATTTGATAAATCATAATTACATTACATTTATTTGGATGGGTAGTTAGAGGGAAAAAGTCAGGGATAAAAATTGGTATTACTTTTGAAAGATACTAATAGTTCAAACAGAAAATACATTAAGTGACAACTGTTTTAAGTTATCAGAACTGAAAAAGGAGTTTGAACTATTAACTAATTTTTTTTTGGAAAAAAAGGAAAACCTTTCCTATGATTATATTTATATTTCAAGATATACAACACCGAAAGGCTATTTACTCAAAGTATATTTCGACTATAACAAATTGTTATTCAGTTTTAAAAACACAGTAAAACAAGTTAAGGGGAGGGAACTTTCGTACAAAATGCAATAATATGAAAAATAAGGTATTAGTGTCATGTTGAATGAAATAACCTGTCTTATATAATTTGAACTGCAAAGCAGGGGGTGATTTACTTTAGATATCGAGGAATGCAATTACTAGAATATCAAAGGATAAAGTCTTCAAATAGCAGCTAAATAAGGTTGTTTACGAAGCCTCGTTTGTTTTCTGTTATACATTGTTTGAAATGAAAACATGTTTGAAGGATAATTATCATCAATAATTTCTTTTTCCATTACTGATTTTACACGTAAAAGAGGATGTTAGAACTTTAGACAGCACTGTACAGTTACCTGTGATGAGAAATGCTTTAATGGGTTTTTTTTTTAAAAATGGCTTAATAACCTCATAAGATTTTCTCTCTGTCAAACGATCTCCTAAAGAAAAATTTCACAATCTAATTAACTTTATGCCTTTTGGAATCTCGAGATGAGATGTGTAAAGGTTTACAGTTCAGGTGATGTAATTTTGAAATGTCTATTTTGTAAGTAAAGTTTTCCAGCTTTTGTTTCCTGCAGAAAGTTCAATGTTGTTAACAACAGACCTGCACATTATCGTGTATACTGATCTTACATCAATGTTAACATTGCGGTTGATTTGTACCATATGATTTCAACTTTATACTAAAAAATACGCTAATTAAATAGAAGAGTCCTTTTCTGACGGCAGACTTAATGAAGCACTCAAACGACTGTTTTTTGCAAGATGAAATTATGTACAAAGTAGCATGTAAACACTATTGTATTCATTAAACTTTATTTTACTGGAGGTCATAAGGCCTCTTTACATTTGAAATTCTGTTCTAGACATGTGGCACTTAAAGGAACCTGTTCGTCCTGTACGTTATTCCCTTCACCCACTGAAGGTGAGGTTTTGGTGTAAAATGACAGCCTTTAAGGGAACAGCAATAGCCTCAGTGTGCAAGTTGACACCTGAATAACATTGAAGCACGTTGAGGTTAAGAACAAACTTTTACACTCGTTCAATTTAAATATGAGAAAGATTAAATGTTCAAGTTTTGTGAATCTACTATGTGATGACACTGTATCACTCACTTATTGAATAACCTTTTTATGATTTACATTTTGTTTCAAGATACACACAGCAATTTCGAAGATACCCAAGCCACATGCTGCAGGAGGCCTCATTCTAATGACACTAGGAAATCTGTTCCTACCTAAGAAGTTGTCTAAAGGAAATTTCATGGTATATAGAAAACATTAAGATAGGTTTCTTTACGTGTCTTCCTGAGTCTAAAGAAACTGTTATAAAAAATACCTAACTTTCTTAGGAATAGTAAGGTTGTATGATTGCCTATGTACACTTACAACCTTATAACACCTGTAGTTACGCTTTTTGGAGATTTCAAATTCTTCGGACGTCTTCAGAGCTAAAAATACCTTTAAGCTGCAAAATGTATGGAAAAAAATATGGAACAATCACCATGTGGACATAAGCAACATTAGCAACCCATCTTAGAATTTGGTCTCCGGACCTAAACTGTAAACTTTAGAAATGGAACAATTATGTATAGATGTACCTTTTGGGGTTTTCAACTTATTCAACTTCTTTACCGATCATTGTCACCTTATTTAACGACTGCACAGTCTTAGGCCTCGCTAAACACAAATGTGCTCTCCATGCATGCGGTGTGTTCATTGGCTGAAAATTTTCGGATAGTTTTTTTTGCAATATCTTGCCGGGGAACCTGCTGGAACCCTGAGAAGAACTCGTATTATAACAGAGGACAGAATAGAAATTATTGACGAAGCTACCTCTGTGGGGAGAGAATTTAATTTTTGCATGTTTAACACATTTTTCCTACTTGACGGGAGATATAGCTGACATTGTCTTCTTGTTATGTTTTACAACACTATTTCGAAACGTAGAGAGCTACAAAAATGTAGTCAAAATGCATTTATCTCTTTGATTCTGATCGTCTCCCTTGACACCACGTCATGTCTTTCCTTGCAATTATGAAATTTCTTGTGACATATTGTACTTGGTACATTCTTCAAATGTAATAATGTCACAAGAGACCTCCTTTTCCCCAAAATCAATACCTGTAGTCGGATAAATTGTATCAAACTTTGTTAATCTTGTTTCCAGCAGACTCAAAAGAAAGTGTATCGATCGAGGAAATCATTTGATTGGGTTTCATATGTATTTCACAACTTATTTAGATATCTTCATGTACTAGGTCTACAAAATGTTTTTGGGCCCAAGACTTTAAATATAAATTCTACTGGTACTTACAGATAATATGTGCAGTATTTGGTTCCAATTTGTTTTTTTCTAATTGGAAATAATGTTTTAAAATCTTATTGCTTTCAATGGCTGTGAGCAACTAGGAAATTATTTTTATGGATAAGCATATTTTTATTCTATGAAAGCTACATTTTAACATAGATTCTAATGTTGTCGTTTTCAAGCATGTGATAATTATAATAATAAGGGTATTTGTATACCGCTGCCTTCCGACACACTTGGGCGATGATCAACGCGCATCAGGTATTTACATATATACAATGATAAGATGTTTTTTCAACTGCTTTTTCAGCACCAGTGTGCAAGTCATTATCTAGTCAGAAGACATCCTGACATCACTTTTCATCTTCAACATAAAAACAAATTCGAAAAGACACTTTCATACCAGGTTAAGTCATGCAATTCACTAGTTTGTGCATCCAAGAGTTACCATTTAATTACTTTAGATATGAGAGGTATGTCTTGAAGAACAAAGACGTATTGATGAAACGGATTTACAAACTTTGAGATTCAATTGATCATTGAATACATATACATATGAAATATATATACACACAGATTTCCACAAGTCAACAAACTGCACATGGTAGAAGGATTCAACCGTTTATCATGTCTGTTTACACTAAAGTTTCAGTTCTGGAATATCTATTGGTTTGATGAAATAATTTTCTTAAATTTTACATTTGTAGATCATTTTTCATTAGATCATTTATAGGATGAAGTTTACATGGCAATGCCTTCACAGTTCCATTCTATGTACACTTTATACAACTCTGAAATCATTTAATCGAAAGTGCATATTTTTTTATAATCATAAGAGTAAGGTTAATAACAGCATTTTGAGAACTTGAAGAAGATTTTGAAGGTATTGTTTATCAAAAAGTGAGAGATGAAATGCTAGTGACACACAAAACTAGCGAGTGTATTGTAATCGTAATTGTTGTTTACGCATGATGTAGCTTGTAATAATTGTTAAAACAAAACAAATTTCTGATTCATTGTCGCGTATATCATGTCATTATTCAGGTAGAAATTTAGAGATGTAGAGCTTATAGAGATCAACTTTTTATGTACCTATTTTATTGCTGGTAGACATAGCGGTAAAAGGTCCCACAAGTGTCCTTTAGGTTTGAGATCCGGACTCGTATTTTTATTGTTAAACTTGCTTTTGTTGTTTTCCGGATAATTTTGAGCTGTGCAAGTCTGTTTTTATTTCCTTTTGTGAATCATGTAAATCGATTATAGTTTTATATTTCTATCTTTCAGGTATTTAATTCTTCATGTCGTTTCATTAAAAAGTGGTTTAAATGTATTAACATCTACAATAAATTATAATTTCCAAGAAACTCAATTAGGTAAAAGCAGAACTGACCAATGTTTAATATTTTATTTCAGTTAAACTCTGATACAAATATCGAAGGGTAAAGTAATTACAAGAGGAGATGGCTTCCATGAAAACAGGGGTTAATAGAACCACATAAATAATCATTGTTCGAAGTAAATACGACTGTTGAAAAGATCTTCAGGGAGTAATCAGAAAGAAACTTAAATGAAACTTCGTTTTAAGATCCAGCTGACCTTAGTTGACGTCATAAAGACGAAACCCGTTGCCATCTTTGATGATTTGGTTCTGATCGTTTTTCATGGTACATTTTTCAAACACATTGAATCACAAGGGACTTTTCTTGCCACAAAATCAATACCTGTATAAAGATGTATTATAGTAGCTGGTGTTAATCTCGTTGCCTGCAAACGAGTCTATGGCTTCACATAGTAGTTGTGGTGAAATAGTTATATTGATGGAATGTTTTAGACAGTCAGGGGAAGTTGAAGGTTACTCATCAGAGTGGGTATCTGTTTTTATTCATAGATTTAAAGTCTTTGTCTTGTAAAATATACTTATTTAAAGAAATATACATTTGACTTCAGAATGTCTAGGAATTAACGATCATATACGATTTTGATTTTCGATATCCACCTTATTTTCTTTTATAAATCATCGATAAACCTCTTATTCAAAAATTTATAATTTATACATTTAATTAATACATTTACTGAATATTGTCATTCGCATTGTTTCAGCTTCAACGTGTAAAGTTGCTACTTTAAGGAGATGAAAAACTTTTAGTAAGGCCTAGCATTTTCACAAAAAGGATAAAATTACGAAAAGAGTGTTACTCAAGACTGGTAAATGCATATTCTAAACAAATTTGATAGATTTGTTGCAAATGCAAGCAAGTAATTATTGCATCATTGGTATCGATAAAGGGTACTATAATGGACTACCTATCGAATACAGACATGATTTGTTTCGAAATTATTTCTTTAAAATTGTTAGAACTTATCAGATTTTAAAATACTGTTCAATCATGTCATCCAAAATAAGCATATAAAAAGATGGTTGAAAACAAATTCCCCAGAAGTAGAGTTATAACACTACAACGGATTGAATATTCTGGTGTTATTTGATTCCATGTTATCATTTTAGGTTGCATCACATGAGAAAAAACACCATACAAAATGTCACTATTCAGTCGCAGGAGAAGGGTATGTAAGTTTTTTGTCTGTAATCAGAAGACGAATATGACATTTCATTTCAAATGAATTATGAAACTTGTTGAGTATTACGTAAACAGGCTTCACGCCTTGTCATTGAGAAGATCACTGAATTTAGGATTTTCATTTATGATCTAAAAATCGCATTCACAGTATTTATGTTACTTTATTATTATATACCCTTGAGTTATTGTAACATATATATATGTGTTTATTCCGTTCATCGCTATATAGTTCAATGTCTATAGATACGAGTCATATGGGATGTCACTAACAATTTTAAAATGCAAATTCCAATATACATTTATTTTATTCATTTTGCCAAAAGGACAGTTTTTCATAAAACTATGATATTATATCCGATTGAATGGGTTTATATGAACTCCTAGTGCGAGTTTTGACAACATTATATAGTACACTTATGACGCGGTTTTAATTGAAACTTGTAATTGTAATTGGACACATATCATAGCCTATCTATATTTACACGAGTCTGGTAATATCAATATAAAAATAACAGGGTTGTCTCATGGTATGAGGTTACGTTTTATTATCATTTTAGCCCCTATTTACCGATTACAAAGGTACAATGGAATCTTTATCTTAAATGATACTATTATATCAATTACTATGTTTGCGAAGTGTCAATGTTGAATACGCATCATTCCAAACGTTGAATACGTTTGAATGGAATATGTCTAGTTACGACGTCAATATGACGTAAATATAAACTAACCACATCGAAACTTCGTTTAAGATTTAAGGAGTTTAAACAAAACATTTCTTTTTCTGCAGGTAAGAGAAATTCAAGACATAACTTCATTGTCACATTTGTAAAAACAATAACCCATTCCAAATGAGATCAGCAAAACCAATTCAGATGATAGATAGCTTCGACCTTTTTTCCTAGTGCAATTTTGTTAAAAGTTTCAGAGGATTCAAATCGATCAAGTTTACTTGAACACCAGAGAGCATTTCCGTGTTGATAATGAAGCTTTGAGTATTGTCTGACCAACAGAGTATGGCTAATCCTTAAAGTGACACAGGGTATGTTTCATGATTTTTAATTCGGCTTAAGTAAGAGCCACAATACCTTATCACCTGAGTTAAGTTAAAATGACCACTTAAACTTGCATAATTATCTCTGAAATGCCAAAATTATTATATTTTCTCGTTTTCACTGAGAATCGGAAAACGGCTGTATAAATGCTAAGAATTCAAAGTTATGTGTCCAATTAACGTATATAATAGTTGAATAACCTACTTAATACTATCAACCAATGTTTGTCTTTGTATCTGCTGTAAATAAGTTTTAAAAAATACGCTTGAATCATTGGCGCGCGCCCTTGTCCGGTTTTCGATCACAAATCGGGACATTAACCCGTTTATTGTCCTTACATTGGGTTGATAAGCATAAGGATTCTGATTTTCTGAAACAACCACTAGTTCTCGATAAAATAACACCATTTATGAAGTTTGACATATTTGACTCCAACAACATACTTTGTGCCCCTTTAAATCAACCTTGATAAAGATATAGCGTCATGAAAAGCTAACATTGGGATGAAAAGTAAAAAGACGAATTTAGATTTGGGAGGAATAACTGTAATTACCATGTCCCCTTGCTCTATGACTATTGTCAGTTTCAATGATTTATCAAAAGCAAAATATACATAATGATTCATTTGCACTATCATTTACTTAAAAAAATTATCGGATTATTTCAAACAAGTAACAGGTATTTTACTCTTATTCCTCTAGTGCTATGAAATGCGAAATTGTATGATGAATTTTAAGCAAGAACAAACAATTCTAGTACATGACAAACCTCTGGTAATTCTAGATTTCGATAAGGAATCGATCATATTCAAACCTTTAACAGATGCAGACTGGTTTAGAACTTTTTCTAAAATAACCTATAGTTATATAGCACTTATTTTCTTTTCTATGTTTAATCTATTTTCAAAATATTTAAACATGACATTCCAATCAATATTTCCAGTTTCCATGCATCTTTTCTGTCATCAACTATACCCTTGATTGGCATGAAGCATTGGCAAGCATTAACTACAAAAATAGATAACAATTCCTTTCTTGGGATATGCAAAACATATCGAAGTGATTACTCTCCAATTCAATGTGTAGAATACACATCAGCCTGAAAAATAAACGAGAATTTACTCCCCCACATATTTTCACATTAAGAAGACATCCAGAAAGTCTTGCTTTTCTTATCAGCCATACACATACGAAATGGAAAAGAATAGCTTTTAAATATTTCCTTGCTTACTGATTTAATGGATAAGGCATTAATCAACATGCATCAAGCTTTGCAATATTCAAAGTCTGTATAATACCACGGTGGTTTTATATTGACAGCTTTAATGTTTTTTCATCTGAAAAGGATTAATGAAGATGTAGAGGATACTCTGTCTTTTGTGTGTCTTGAATATGGATTCGCGATATCTTCTTGTCTGACAGAATTGATTAATATTCATACAGGGTTTTAATGCACCATTACTCTTGACATATTCATTCTGAACTGTCTAAAATCCCAGGGAAGGTATAACAACAGTAGTTTTATGAAGTATGCTGTGGAAAACAAGCTGACTTTCCTAGTTGTGCAAATTGACCAGTGACCGTTTGAAACCAGCGTATCACATTATACATAAAGCTTTTTTATTTTATACGATTAGGACTCACTTGCATCAGATATTTAAATGAAATGAGGTGTTCTGCATAATTGTTGGACATTTGAGATTGATACATATCTTTCAAACTCATCAAATGGTTTTAAGTAAACCTCATCAGTATGATAATTATATTTGGTGAATCTCGCAAACTGAATATTTTGTTTAAAGGATGCTTGCCAAGGCTACCCAGCTTAAACCTTGAGAATACCGTTAATTTATGAAATTGTCCCTGGGTAAAATCAATAATGAATAGTTTCATATCCAGACGTGTAAAATGACCCTCATCATACATCTATATACGACACTCTATTAGCACCTTAATTATACGACTACCATCTGTTTGAACTGTTAGGACATGAATGGTTCAAGAGACTGTTGCCAGATCACTTTCCACCATAGTGTCAGGTGAAGATTCATGAGAAATACTTACCGTATAGGTCCATATTGCGTTATCCAAGACGAAATTCACTTTTTGTTAGTCTGTCCATATTATAATGAAAGTAGAAAAATGTTGTTACCAAGCTATTTTCATACCTATCCAACGCGAGACAAATTTAATTTGCTAATGTCTTCACAGAATGTTGAATGCTTAAAACATCTTGCAATTTATCTTAAACGTAATTGACCTATGTAAGCAATCATTTCAATGTCCATGCGCAGTGACCTTATGTATACATGATTATTGTACTTTAGGCCATGTGGCCGTGATTACAAATAAACATTCATTCATTCATTCATAAATTCCAAAAGGAGCGTTTATTCCATAACATGCTTGTTCGTAGGTGTGTAAACTTACTGAACTAGTGCAGACAAATGTATGTTTTCCTATTGATATAACGTGACAGTGCCATCATTCTTGTGTATTAATGCAAAAGAAAATCTATGTTTCTTAAATCCCCAGACCATTGAAAAGCGTCTTCTTTAAAAAGCATCAACATAATAGAGTGACTAAAAGGTTCAACATTAACAATGATTGATTCAATATGGTAACTGATGTCCTTATTTTTATTTAATTTGAATCATTAGAAGTTTGTGATGGTCACAAAGTTAACGTTCTTGATCTGCAACTTCAAAGACATTCAGAATGAAATTCTCAATCTACATAAATAAAAATATATTATCTTAAGTTTCACAACCATCTGAAGGGCTATTTAAAAACTTTTAAATTGCTTTTATTAGGACAGATTGCATATGAAAGTCTTCATTTCATATTGAAGTTGACTAGGATACCTTTTAACAATACCTGAGTATTAAGTTTCAATATGACCAGGTATGGTAAGACAGAAATAATTCGTCGTAATTGCTTTCCAAGTAAAAGGATTACAAATCAAAAATTATGTTTGGAGTCAGATCATGTCTGATATTACCTACTGACCGAATTTCAGAATCAATTGTTAGTGTTAGTGTCCAATCTTTGACAGATGAGATTTGACTTAATGGTTTCTATCATGGCAGGCTCAGACCTAATGATTTACATTCTGTATACATTGTATGTCAATATAAAAGTTTTATTGATTTTCTGATCTTATAAAGCCAATAGAAAATAGAAAACTGACCTACAATATAATTCCTCGATGCTATCTTAATAGGTTGGTTTATTCCTTTTAGAACTTATGAATATACATTTGTGTATTGTATATTATTGTCTAAAATCCCGGGGAAGGTATAACAACAGTGGTTTTATGAAGTATGTTGAGGATAGTTGATATCGAACAAGTCAGCTGACTTTCTTAGTTGTGCAGATTGACCAATGACCGTTTGAAACCAGCGTATCACATTATACATAAAGTTTTTTTGATTCTATACGATTAGGACTCACTTGTATCAGATATTTAAATGAAATGACCCTAGATGTGTTCTGCATAATTGTTGGACATTTGAGATTGATACATATCTTTCAAACTCATCAAATGGTTTTAAGTAAACCTCATCAGTATGATAATTATATTTGGTGAATCTCGCAAACTGAATATTTTGTTTAAAGGATGCTTGCCAAGGCTACCTGCAGGCCTAAACCTTGAGAATACCGTTAATTTATGAAATCATCCCTGGGTAAAATCAATGATGAATAGTTTCATATCCAGACGTGTAAAATGACCTTCATCATACATCTATATACGACACTCTATTAGCACCTTAATGAGAAATACTTTCCGTATAGGTCCATATGGCGTTATCCAAGACGAATTTCACTTTTTGTTAGTCTGTCCATATTATAATGAAAGTAGAAAAATGTTGTTACCAAGCTATTTTCATACCTATCCAACGCGAGAAAAATTTAATTTGCTAATGTCTTCACAGAATGTTGAATGCTTAAAAAATCTTGCAATTTATCTTAAACGTAATTGACCTATGTAAGCAAATAAACATTCATTCATTCATTCATAAATTGTCATTAGTACGAAATCGTGCTTTCTGAAATGTTTTTACTTAATAAGAGGCAGAATTTTTAATATGTGATCTATTAATTTGTGAAATTATTGATGCCTCAACCAAAACATGAATCAAAGGCGTTAACGGTAGGTTTGATAAAGTTCCGAAATATCTAAATCTCTCATAGTGTTAATCAGTTTTCGTTGGCAATGATTGATTGTTATGTTAATCCCAAAGGAGCGTTTATTCCATTAAATACTTGTTCGTAGGTGTGTGAACTAACTGAACTAGTGCAGACAAATGTATGTTTTCTCATTGATATAACGCGACAGTGCCATCATTCTTGTGTACTAATGCAAAAGAAAATCTATGTTTCCTAAATACCCAGACCATTGAAAAGCGTCTTCTTTAAAAAGCATCAACATAATAGAGTGACTGAAAAGTTCACTTGCTCTAGAGCCTTTCATTAAGGCATAAGGTTATCGTTAGTCACTATAGTAACCTTAGTGCGATGTTAGATACTGGGAGATAAGATTTACCTTAGCAAAGATTGATTTGTTAAAGCAGGCCCAAAGCAAGTAACAAATAGATATATAACAATTAACGTTCCTTGAATGAATGTAATCATATAGACGTAAACTGCAAAATATCACATCAGTCATAATATAGACCATTAAGTACTTAATGCTAATTTCTTGTTCATTGAGTTGATGTTATTGACGTTATTCAATATTCTTCGTTTCTATTTGTTTTCATGTTGATTGTTAGTTTGAATCTGTTTTAAATGCACCTTGGCTAATTTGCATTAAAATGATTGGAAATAAGTCAACATTTTGTTCAAACGAAAACAACTCCGATTTTTATTCACTATTTAGGATCGAGGAAGGTGGTTTCAATAATTTTATTGGTCTTGGTGATTAATCATTAGAAAATATACACGCTTGGTTGTCCAATTGCAATAATTGAATTTGAACTTTGAAAACATTTAATGAAGTTAAAATAAATGTATATTTATGGGGTTTAATCTCAGAAAAAAAATTAAAATCTGTACATGACGTCTCAATTAGATTTTAAATTAAAGGATTAATGATTTTTGAAAGTTGATAACGATAAACATTAGAGATTACGGATCTCATTTGTCACTAGCTAATCGTTTTTCTGAGAAAACAACCTGATAAATAGATTCTGTCAGAAACATTAACAATGACTGATTCAATTTGGTAAAAGATGTCCTTATTTCTATTTAATTTAAGTTTGTGATGGTCACAAAGTTAACGTTCTTGACCTGCAACTTCAAAGACATTCAGAATGAAATTCTCAATCTACATAAATAAAAATACATTATCTTAATTTTCACAACCATCTGAAAGGCTTTTTAAAAACTTGCTTTTATTAGGACAGATTACATATAAAAGTCTTCGTTTCATATTGAAGTTGACTAGGATACCTTTTAACAATACCTGAGTATTAAGTTTCAATATGACCAGGTATGGTAAGACAGAAATAATTCGTCGTAATTGCTTTCCAAGTAAAAGGATTACAAATCAAAAATTATGTTTGGAGTCAGATCATATTATGATATTACCTACTGACCGAATTTCAGAATCAGTTGTTAGTGTTAGTGTCCAATCTTTGACAGATGAGATTTGACTTAATGGTTTCTATCATGGCAGGCTCAGACCTAATGATTTACATTCTGTATACATTGTATGTCAATATAAAAGTTTTATTGATTTTCTGATCTTATAAAGCCAATAGAAAATAGAAAACTGACCTACAATATAATTCCTCGATGCTATCTTAATCGTTTGGTTTATTCCTTTTAGAACTTATGAATATACATTTGTGTGTTGTATATTATTGTCTAAAATCCCGGGGAAGGTATAACAACAGTGGTTTTATGAAGTATGCTGAGGATAGTTGAATGTTGGATGTTTAATTGACTAACTTTATCATATCAAACCAAAAAGTATATAAGTAATTGAAAATTAGTTATGATTATTGTCAGATCATCTCATATATATATGTTTCATATATACGTGTACTCTCCTATTGTATTGATGTATCGAATGTTTTAAATAGTAATAGGAACTTTAATCCGAACACAAAAATAGTTGAACTTGCACAGATGAAAAATTGAAACTCGATGTTTTAATTGTAATGTTCATCTGCACAATTGCCTCGATAAGGTCATAAACGGTCGACATAAATGTTCTATAATTAATTGTCTAGTGGCGGTATCGAGGTCATCAGCAGTCGTAATCTAGTATTAAGCCAGAACCACTTGCGGACATATTTGCGGTAGTGAAATGATTTGATCGCTCAACTGATCATGGTGAGTTTATTTTTTAACTGCCCCTTAGTTGGAAAATGTTATTTTTCTTTTTTGCGAGATCAGGGTGGGGTTTTTTTATTTACAAACGAGCTTTTGCCAATTTTTCATGTCCATAACAATATAATATTTGGTTAATCAGCATCATCGATTCTTAACTCCTCCTTTTCGGACCTAGTGTCAGCAAACTTACATACGTGAACTGTCATTTATTGACAACGCATCTCAAGGAACCAGCTTTGTGACTAATGGAGTATTATGATATTCTTGACGTCTCCGTTAGGATATAACGTGTTCCTGATCTTGATGATAATCAGCTTATTATATAACGGAGACACCCATATCTGATAAGCATTGTCCATCTTGCCTGTAGTATATATATATTTAAACTTAGACTTTTGAAATAACCTTTTTATTACTGAACTGATAAGCATTTAAATTTTGAATTTTATAAACAGGCACTTCTCTGTAGAATAACATCATTTATAATATATGACTTTTTTTTTATCCCGACAACATACTCAATGCCCCTTAACATATATTTTCTCATCTCAATTAATCGATATTCAATATAGGCGTTTCCTTGTTAAGGACATGGTTATGACAGTGAATTAGCTTAAACCTAATAGGTATTGATCATGACATTTAAAAAAAAGGATATAATAAGTTTTTCTTTTTTTTAACAGGAATTCAATTCATGATAGATTGGAAGCAAAGACATCATCACATTGTAAAAATCGTTTCAAACAATGACGAAAGACATGAGGTCTCAAAATGTGTTTTTGCCATTTTCTTGTAATAAGCAGTTTTGAATTATTCATTCTCGAAATATCACATTTGACATTGTTGTGTTTGAATAAGGTGAAAAGAAAACTAACAGGACAAAATAACTGCAGGTGGTTTAATCTTCATAGGGTCGTTATTGTCAAATTAAACTGTAATGAATTAATTATGTTTTTCCTCAAGTTGAATTCTCATTACAGATGTAATTTATGTGTTTCCTATTTACGAGTGCTTTAATAGAAGGAACTCTGACCTCTTCCATTTTCAATGGAACTATTTTTGCTTACATTATATCATACAGATTAAAAGATCCAAACTTTATAAAGCAAGGTTAATAATAATAATAATAATGAGTTCATTTCTATTGCGCTAAATTCCACGCCAAAAGGTATGCTCATAGCGCTACATAAGGTGAGTTGTCCACTAGTCATAATGTTTTTTGAAGAGTAAGGTCTTCAGATCTGACTTGAAGATATCAAGACTTGGGGATCTTTTCAACTCTTCAGGGAGAGAATTCCAGAGGGTTGCAGCTTGAGTGGTAAATCATCTGTAACCAAATCCCTTAAGTCGCCACTTAGGGACAATACAGAGGAACTGAGTTTCTGATCTTAGTGATCTGCTTGGATTGTATTGCTGAATCAGCTCACAGAGGTAGGGTGGTGCTGTACCATTTAGACATCTATAGGTGAGTGTGAGAATTTTGTATTCTATCCTGGCTAGGATAGGCAGCCAGTGGAGTGACTTTAAGGCTGGCTGTATGTGGGATAACTTGGGTGTACGAGTTACAAACAAATAAAATGATTGGGTCATTTGCTTTGAATTTTGATAACCATTCCCCTTTGAAGATCTTGAAACAAATCTATATGAATTTATATCAAAGAATGTATAACTGCAGTCTCCATATTGTACCGTACACTGCCAAATTGACATTCAAAATAGATATTCTCATTACACGTTCCAAACTCATGTCAGCTCCCTTATACATTTCCTTCAATGAATAATGCAGTTATTTGGAATCCAGAAAGATTCATTGTATGACAAAATGTTTACTTGGTGTATGTTTAGCAGTGATGTCACTTGATTGTACTACATGGATACCAAGTATGTTTAATAGTATCATGCACGAGATAAATATCACTTGACCCAGTTAATGCAATGTTTTCCTCATCAATAATCAACATAGACGAGAATCAGAATATGCCTATTGCCAATATTAATTGCATAAAAAAAGTAGATGTGTCCATATTTTATTTCTTTCAATTACGCCTGGCATGCGCAGCAGCCTTACAGAAATATATCTCATCTCCACATTCAACGGTGTACATTTGATTTTGTTCTATATAATAGGTACTAATCTTATTTACTACATGGTAACATGTGTAGACATTGTTATTTGGACGTTAGTTATTTACGAGTACCTCCTGCTATTGTATCAAAAGATCCTATTTGTTTCTCAATTCTGAACATTTTCGTAATATTGACCAATTGTTTTATTTGCAGAATTGCAAAACCCTAGTATTTTTATTAAGATTTTAAGGAATTATTTAATCTAACTCAAGTCATTTACAGTTACAGAGTTACTTCTTCATGAGGCCTGTGGAACAAGTGACACATGTATCCCCTGAGACCTCTGCTCATAGTAGTTAAATGAATCTTAGTTTATCTCATCTTTCATGACTGGTTATTCCTGATTAAGTCCTACACCTGTCCTCATTTTTAGCTGGCTAGTTCTCAATATTACTCAGGACATCAACAGGGGTCTGCTTCCTGCTTCCAGGGATTTAAGACAGAGTAAAGAATCTACAAATGAGAAAATGATACAAACCCTTCACTTCTTCCTTTTAAGGAAAGATAAGTCTGAATGGTAGCAGAATATTTTTAACAGTTTCAACCCTATGATCATCTTCATCGTTTGTTGATTTTTATAACTTCACTTAGTATACAATAACCAATTTTTAAAAATCAGGAAATGATGGCGAACAAGTTCTATAAAGAACTCTTAGAATAATGCCTCTCCTTCCTACAACATACATGTGTATATAACTCATTCGACCGCACAGCAGTGCAAAATTGAATATTTCAAATGGAAAGGTCTTTGAGATTAGGTTTATCCCCTCCCACCGAACCCCAGATATTAATTATTTATTTAGTAGTTTGAAAGTGAATTTTGTTTGAAATTGTAACTTGAACTGACCGTATAATAGCTGTTCCAAAATATTGGGGTTTCAAGTTATAAATTATAAAACATACAAATTTAATTAATAAAAGTTACAAGTAACCTCGGACATTAATTTGATAACGCATCATTAATGTTGGCCATCATAAAACAAGCCAGAGGCCACCTTTTACTTACCTATCTCATCTAGCCAATATATTCCGAAGGGGGGATTTCTTAAAAGGCAGGTTTTTCGGACAAAGAAGCAGATTATGTTAAAAAATGTAAAATAAACTTTATATGGCTTCTGAAAACATGGTGTAATATTATTTCATTCGTGTTTGTAAATCGAGGATAGTTATATCCTGTATTTTGTATGGTGACGTTTTTTGTCTTGTAAGTATATCAACTGTATACACTGTCCTGTTGTATTTAGAATAGAAATAGTTTGATAGATGTTTAGGAGACATATGATATAAATATCTGTTTGAGTGTTCTCTCATTTACTCATTGCAATCACCTCTCAATCATTCAAAATTAGTCTAACCTTTACAAATCACTGATTATCGGATGATAGGTTCGTGATGTAAGTTAAACAAAAACAATCAATCGAGTAACTCTTATCAAATCCAAATGCTTAGTTCTTCTTTGGATATCAACATTTGCATCAAACAAATACATGGTAAATCATAACTACAAAACATCTCTTTGGATGGATAGTGAGAGAGATGAAAGATAGACGTAAAAATTGACAAAACTCTTTGAAAAATACTGGGAGTTTGAACAGAAAATGCAATAAATGATTTTTTTTATATTAACCGCACTGAAATAAGAGTTTGAACTCTTTTTTTTTAGCTTTTTGGAAAAGTATTTCTAGAACTTAATTGATTTTTCAAGATATATGGAACTGAAGTCTATTCACCTTAAGTTTAATTCGACTATAACATGTTGTAATTTAGTTGTACAAACCGGATTCCGGACCTGAACCTAAAAACCGTTAGGGCTTCAAACATGTGTTTAGCTGTGTAGCTGTTGAGCCTTCCAAATTTCATATTGGCTGTTTGCTTGAGCACACAACTTGCAGTTCTGTTTCAAGAACAGAATTCGAAAAGAGTTATACTGATGTGGCTGAAACTTGGCTGTGTAACATTCATGATGAATGACTAACGACAATTTTAACAAAAGGATTTGTTTTTAGAACTATTAGAAGAGCACAAAGTTAATCATTTTTCGATGTATAAAGAATTCATCTCACCACTCGGGGGAAACAGCTGACTCTACAAAAATGTATTCCATATGCAATTATCTCTTTGCTTCTTGACAAATCTGGACACTACTTCAGTCTTTTCCTGCAATTATGAAGTTCCTTATGACATATTGTACTTGGTACATTCACCAGGCGAAATAAGGTCCTAAGAGACATTTCTTCGCCACAAAATCGATACTTGTCGTCATTTGTATTGTATAGACTGGTTTTTAATTTGGCTGTAGAAGACTCATCTGTGCCTTATACAGAAAGTGTGTCGATTGAGGAAATCAATTTGTTTTGATTTCTCATATGTTCATGTACCTAGTCCACAAAATGTTTTTAGCTCGAGAAACGAAATATACTATGTGTTCGATTTTCTTTCTTCTTGTTTGAAAATCTTATTGTTTACTTTGGCTGTGTCAAATCTGTACTTCAATGATCGCTTTAAGAAATTAAAATTTTAAGCAGATTTATTTATTCTAAAAATTCTTAAAAATTTCGAATCATTGCATAATTGATTATAAGTATAAAATATTTCAAGTAGCTTAATAGTTTGATAAATTCATCTTTTTGACATTCGTCATTCCTCATTGACACATTCAGCAACTCAAGTTTATACAGTTAAGAACTATTTCTCATAAAAAATGTAAATTGCAAAATATTCGGGAGACATATATATGTAGCTCTGAAACTATTTTGACTCATTTTCCAAAATTCAAATTTGATAGTTCTTTTGTAGAGTTTATTTATTTTCATGCAACTCAAGTTTCTACAGTTTAAACCATTTCTCAAGAAAAATGTATTTTTCCCCTAAATTGCAAGATAATCGGGATACTTATATATCTACAATGTAGTTCTTTACTCATTTTCAGAAAATGCTAATTTGATAGTTCTTTTGTAGAGTTTATTTATTTTCATGCTTGATTTTGTCTTTACATGCATCCAACTGAAAGTAAATCATGATTTTTTAATTTTTTTGTATGTTGCAAACGTCTTGGCTTTGTATTTCGGCTTAATGCAATTATTAACTTCAATCGTGGTATTACTGTTTTCAAATGTAATGTAGCTGGACACCTACTGGAATTTACATGTAAAGCTATTCTCATCAACTGACATAGTTGCGTATCATCGTCGAACCCTTAAACTCTCTGCTGCCTAATCTCATGATATGTTCTTTAATTCCATGATTATGCCATTATTTATATTCGTTTTAAAGGTAAAAAGTTCCGAATATTTAAGATGTTATCCAAGCCTTTAACAAAAGATTCTTAGTGTGTTGAAAGATGATTTTAGTCTCTGTAATAAGATTGTTATGCCTTCATTTTGAAGGTAGATAAGGAATACCTATTTAATACAATAAAAATACTTACATATATTTGTCAAAAAGGTCCAATGTGTCTGATTTTGTGTGGAATGATCAGCCCAGAGCTTTTCAAATGTTGTACTCGAGCATTCTTTTTGATCATTCTCAAAAACGAAGGAGTTATTTTCAAGCTTTTATTCTAATTTCAGGGAAACGATGTATGAAATAGTTGAAAATCTCTTGAAAGATATTGCTAATATCCAGTGGCCTACCAGTTTAAGCACTTGCCTGAGGATTTGCTCCAGGTTTTCTATACGTCTCGCTTCCCTACTTATTTAGTTATGTGTAAAGCCGTGTTATTCTATACATCGGGAGAAAACTCTTTGCAATCGATCGAGGTACCATAGGTATAACTGAATGGCTGATATTTGATTCAGAAGTGTATAGAATCCTTACAGAAACGATGACCAGAATTTGCGATTGATGTCCTGGTCACACAGACTACTGACCAGCCAGAAAGGAGGCTGAGTTTGACCACTGACCACTGACCTTGATGGATATGTTCTGACTAATTTGGCTGTTAACAATGCCAATCTGAGATGTTTCAGCTGTAGTTTGCATCCACTGGGTTATGAATGAGTGACTCGCGGGCAATGCAATCAGCATCTGGAGATAAATTTGAAGAATTTCATTAGAATCTAAGGTAATCAAGTAACGTTTCATGATTTAGAAGGATGGTATTGACAACCGTGGCTGGATATTAAACTTTCTTCACAAGGAAATGACATATGCTTGATTTCAGTGCACCTAAAGGGAAATACTTTGTAATCTGAAAGCATGATTTACAGATGAAATCAAATAATGGTTTGATAGGGTTTTATGAAATTTGCTACGGTTTAGCAGTTCTGCACAAAGCTTCGCCACTGGTAATGTAATAGATGGTTTGGAATCTTGAGATTAAATTGCATCAGGGTTGGAGTCGCAGTGAAAAATAGTTTCATTTAGTATTAGATTAAATCTAGAGAAAATTCAATTGAGACCCAGAATTTATTTGTTTTTTCATAAATAACTTTGCAGTGACCCTTCCTGCAAACGTTGAAACATGAATCATAACCAAAATATAATGGTGAAATCAAATATAAGATTTGTAATGCCGAGGTGGAATAAATCCTGCAGGGCTGCTTGCTGCTAAATTTACTTAGGCCCATCACATTCATTACGTTATCATGCTCAAATCGTGAATGGTAAGCAGAATATAGAAAGAATGGTAACAAGTGGTCCGAAGCTCCTACAAATAAATCCTGCAGGGCTGCTTGCTGCTAAATTTACTTAGGCCCATCACATTCATTACGTTATCATGCTCAAATCGTGAATGGTAAGCAGAATATAGAAAGAATGGTAACAAGTGGTCCGAAGCTCCTACAAATAAATCCTGCAGGGCTGCTTGCTGCTAAATTTACTTAGGCCCATCACATTCATTACGTTATCATGCTCAAAACGTGAATGGTAAGCAGAATATAGAAAGAATGGTAACAAGTGGTCCGAAGCTCCTACATAACTTGCTAACGATATCTGAAAGTAATAGTCTGGCATTACTTCCTGCTACATTGCATTTACAAATATGAATTATTGAGAAAGGATATAAAAATAAAAATCGATATCTGTTTTAAACCAGTCCTGCTGATGATATACCTTATGATAAAACTTTCCAGTTCCCTTGCTAAATTATGGATGATTTAAAATCAAAATGATTCTGGTAATTGAAATTGATAACAAATTCATAAAATCTGAAAATAGGCTTGCTGCCTACTTGTATGTGATTACAGTTACTTTTATAGATTTATATATATATATATTGACATTGAATAAAATGAACGAACACATTGTGTTTACTATGGAAACAAGTGACAATGAAATTCCCTTCTTGGATACTATTGTTAGAATATCAGGCGGTCTTTTAGAGACAGACTTGTATTATAAGCCTACCGACACTAAGCAATACTTGGATTTTTCATCATGTCACCCATCACATACAAAGAGAAGTATCCCATACAACCTGTCAAGACGTATTTGCATGATCTGTTCCAATGAAGATACAAGGGATATCAGACTCAGAGAACTAAAAGTGTTGCTTCATAAAAGAGGATACCCGCCGTTTCTGGTTGAGGATGGAATCAATAAAGCAAAATCCATCAAAAGAAGAGAACTCTTAACAGTAAGGAAGAAAGAGAAATCTGAAACAATTGATATTGCATATGTCTCAACACATAATCCACTCAATCCAGATATGTTCCAGAGTATTAGACAAAACACACCTATTCTCATGTGTGATGAAAAAATGTCCAAAATAATTGATAATGTTAATTTTATCAAAAGTAAACGCCAAAGTAAAAATTTAAAGCAGTGCTTAACTAAGGCAAGATTTGACTCAAACACTACCTCTCCAGAGTACAGAGTTTCTAAATGTAACAGAGGTAATTGTGGAACATGTCCATATATTTTTGAAAATTCCAGTATAAAATTCATAAACAGAAACGAGAGATTTTATGTGCGCTCCAATATTGATTGTGCAGCAAAACATGTCATATATGTCATTATATGTCAAGGGTGTTCCGGTGAATATATTGGACAAACTGAGTGCCTCAGAGACAGAGTCCGCGTCCATAAACAACAAATAAAATGTCCTGAGACACGTTGTATACCACTTAGTGCCCACTTGGATACATGTGCAAAAGACAAAGACATTAAATTCAAAATATTCCCATTCTACAAAATGGATACAAATGATAGAATAATGCGTCAGTTGAAAGAAGACTTTTTCATTAAAATGTTAAAACCTCAACTTAATGCTTAAGAATAATAACATATTGTGTCCATCCTACCACTTGCTATATTGTGACGTCATACCATTGTTATGTCAATTATATTGTGACATCATAACGTCATAACTGTTTTTGTAAGACTCCCTGAAGATATCAATGAAACATGTTGGAGTAATGATGGCTATGTGTCATTTTTTGTCTTTGAATATATATATATATATATATATATATATATATAGTCATCATTAAAATGATATCTACAGCAAGTGTCGTCTGAAGTATTTTATTTTCAAATATATATATCTGTATATATATATATATATATGCTAAGACAAATTTGCTACATCTGATGTTTCAATGCTTTACCGATAAGGGTGTCTTTGAACAAAAGAAAATCGGCAAACCTAATCACAACTGTTAGCGGGCTTGTTCTTTCAAGTTTTAATTATGAAGGCAAACGTTTACCACACTTATTCACAGTTTGCACATCCTGTCAAAATTAGTAGAAAGCTTGATTAGATGTCTTAGATTTGCAGACCTTCACCTTATATGTAAACATGTATTAGTAATGATTGGTCCCTTATACATCTAAACAAGGCTCTTTCCTCTCGTATCTTTGTAATACAGGGTCGGTCAGGTCATGAGAGATCTTTGAAATCGTTGGTAGCCCTGGCAAATTTTTCAAAAGTTTGGAAATAATAGAATAATGCCAAACTAAATTAGCTGACGTCCAATTCTTCTTGAGGGACATCCAGTATTTTTCTTCCAAATAATGTGCCACCCTGTAGCCTCCATCAACTTCCGACGTACTATGTCATTAATTGGACTGAATATCCAGTTCATATTGATATTGGCGAATTGCAGATACATTCAGGAAAACTTTTGATTATGTTGAGGGTATGCGAATACACGTTCATCGTACAGGCTGAAAATGCATTACAGCCTTATTTAAGAATATCATTATTTATCCCAACACGATCAATATTAATCCATCACTTTTTCCTCTTAGAAATTTCGTACAGCATGAATAATTTTGATAGGTCTTTGATAGAGACAAACGATCTTCTGAAGGAAACAATTTAGCAACTTCTTGACTACTATACTGGAGTAATCAGTCACATAATAGTATTTCATCGTTTTAACTACTTCTGCAAAATGTATCCTATTGGAAGTAATCTTGCTCAATCACTTACGTTTTATATGCATATTTTAAATAAAAACCATACGAGTACCTACTGTGAAATCAATTTTAGAATAAAAAAATAAATGACTTTCAATTCATGAATGTGCATAATTTATGTTATTAAATATTTTTCTTTTTAACACTCAAAAATGCTTTTAGAATCTGATGGTTAAACTGGGTTTTTTTTATTGTGTGGATAATTTGGAGCCGTGCAGGTTTGTTTTAATTTATTTTTCCTATTGCGAGTGACATACATTGTTTGATAAATGAGTTTATATTTCTGTCTTTTAAAATCTGTTTTTAAAAGCGATTCTCCTTGTCTTTTTATGTAAAGGTGGTTTTAAACGACTATTATCTACAATTATTTATACTCTCCAAGAACAAATAGTTATATAAAAGCAAAGGGACCAATGTTTTAAGTCAGTTAAAACTCATACAAATATCGACTTAAAACAAGAGAACAGGCCTGTATAGGTAAATAAAGGTAAAGTAATTTGAGGGGAGATGAAAGAGATCCTGCTTTCCTTCCATCAAAATAGGAGTTATCAGCAACACTTAAAATATCCTTGTTTAAAGTAAATACGACTGTTAAAAGGTCTTCAGGGAGTAATTAGAAATAAACTTAGATGAAACTTCTGTTTTAGATCCAGTTAATTGACCTGAGGTGACTTCATAAAATAGAGACCCATTGTAATCTTTTTAGTGTCATTCTGAGTGTTTTTCATGGTACATTTTCAAACACATTGAATCACAAGGGACCCTTCCTTGCCAAAAATCAATACCTGTATATAGATGCATTGTATTAGATGGCGTTAATCGTGTTACCTGCAAACACGTCTGTGGCTTCACTAAATGTCGGTATCTTTATAGGTTGAATGTTTCAAGTATTTGGCAGAGAGAAACAATGTTTTTTGTAAGCCATGTTTTACTGCTTTCATTACTTTTGACACAATTTTTCCTAAGTCGATAGGCTGTCAGAGAAAGTTGATGGTTACTCATAATACTAGTACTATCCCTTGATCCTTTATGCTATCTTTTTTTCATTCAAAGATTTCATTTCTATGCTTCACAAACTAAACTTATATTAAAACAACAAACAAAATACATTTGACATATAAATATCTGAGAGTTACAGTCATGTCCGATTTTTGATATTTCGATTAATACCTTATTTCGTTTTCAAGATCATCGTTCAAACTTATTAGAAAAGCGAAAATATTATATTTGCTGTTATTGTCATTATTATTGCTTCAACTGCAACGTGTAAAGTGTGCTTCCCGAGCCTAGGAGACATAACTATGAGCAAGGCCTAGTCTTTTCACGAAAAGGATAAAATAACAAGAAACAAGACAATAAGAATGTTATTCAAGACTAGTAAATGCATATTCTATATTCTTAGATCTGACAGATTTGTAGCAAATGCAAGCAAGTGATTAAAGCACTGATGACATTATAATGGACTCTCTATCGAAGACAGACAAGTTTTGGTCCGAAATTATTTCTTTAAAATTGTGTGGATTTATCAGATTTAAATTTATCAGTACAATTTAATCATATCATATAAAATGTACATACAAGGAAGATGATTGAAAGATAAATTCACCAGAAATGGAAAACAAACACTACAATGGATTGAAGATTCTAGTTTTATCTAATTCCATACCAGCATGTCAGGCTGCATCACATGAGAAGGAGAAAACAAACAAACCAATCCCATAACAGGTAACTCATCAGTCACGGGAGAAGGGGTTGTTAGTTTGTCTCTAATCGGAAGACAAATATGACATTTCATTTAAAAATGAATTGAGAACATGTTAAAATGTAAACAGGGTTTAACTAAAATGGGGATTTTTTATTTTTTGAACGAAGACTCGCTTACACAGTATTTATATCACTTTCACTAAACTCAGTCAGGCATTTGATACTTCTTTCTTTTTGGCATAGTTTCATTTTCATAAAAGAACTAATAAATGAAATCTTATCAATGGCATTCCGTCAAAAGGTAGTTTAATGATGACATTTAGCTGCAGCAATGTATATCTTTATGAACTTAATTGATAAAGAAACTTGACTTGATAATTTTGATGATTATCAATAGGTTTTTAAATGTGAATTATTGGATCCTCAACTTCTTATAAAAACTTAAAACTTCTTTTTTTCAAGATTAAAGAAGTTATTCATGCACACAACTCCAACAATTTCACAATTCGATATCAATCACCGTCAGTAAGCTTGGTCGATGATTGATCATTTGTTTATATTGAAACTTTGGGTATAGTCTACTGACTTTGGTTCATAAGCGTTGAATTCCTTCTATTAACCTTACAAAAGCGTAACGTTATGAAAAAGTGAAACTTAATTTGGGATGAAAGGCAATTGGGCCAAACTACATTATTGTAGTTCAAGCTTGAATTTAACCTTGTACAAAATGAATATTGAAAGTTTCCATATGGGGTTAATAGCTAAAACTACCATATCCCTCCTTCCAATTTTTTTTGTACAAGAGCCATTTCAAGAGTTACTTGCTCGTGAGGTGATATTGGGTTTAACGCCGCTTTCAAGACTATTTCATACCTAACGTGTTGAAGCGAATTCTCACATTTCATCCTGTAGAACAGAAATCAGCTTGAAAAATGAGGAAGAATTTACTGCAAAGGGTATTTTAACAATAAAGAAGATGTTATACAGAAAAGTTTGCTTTTCTAATCAGTCATACACAAACGAGTTACGCAAAATCAGTTGAATATTTCCTTGCTTACTGATTCAATAGATAAGACATTCATCAACATGCCAAAGCTATGCAATATTCAAAGTCTATATAATAACTACTGGTTTAGTATTGACAGCTTGAAGGTTTCTTCATCTGGAAAGGATTAGTGAAGAGAGAGAGGATATGCTGTCCTTTATATGTCTTGCACTTGGATTTGTTTCTGTTCTGAAAGATTTGGTGAATATTCATACAGGGATATAATGCACTATTGGTCTTGAAATAACCATTCTGAACTGTCTAAACAACACAGGAGAGGTATTATAACAATGTTTTGATAAGACATACTTCATGATTTTGGAAATAAAAAAGTCAGTTTCCTAGGTTTCAGATGATGCCTAAGTAAATTATTGAAAACCAGTATATCAGATTATGTCTAATAGAGATGTTATTCCTTATTTTACTACATAAGAGGACTTATTTACATCGAGTCATCGAGTTACAATGATATGAAAAGTTGCTCTGCATAATGTTAGGACATTTAAGCTTGATAAATCTTATTGAAACTCATGTTGCGTTTTCAACAGCTTGTAATTTATAGCACACCAATTGCGTAAAGAATAATAATGTAAATATAATGTATAAAATTATCATGTATGAACTGCACTGTGTATTATTTATGGCACACACATTGTGTAAACAATAATGTAAAATTATGTATAAAATTATCATGTATGTACTGCACTGTATATGGGCCTTAGGCCTTCGTACTGTAATAAAGACTTGACTTGAAGTAAACGTCATCAGCATAAGATCAAATCATCCCTGAGTAAAGACAATTATGAATAGTTTCAATTCAAGACACGTAACATGATCCTCATCATAGATCATTATATGACACTCTATAAGCACCTTCACTATATAGACTACGATCTGCTTGAATTGTTAGGGTATGTGATTGAAGAGACATTTGCTAGATCACTTTGCACCATAGTGTCAGGTGATGATTCATGAAAATTGCTTTTTCTGCTAGGTTAGTTAGTTTAATTAGTACAAAATGTTATTAGGAATTTAGCTTTGAGAAATGTCAATTCGACAAAAAACTCTGAACAGAAAATGAGAAATATACGCGAGTATTAGTCAAATGTTTATGAAATCAACAGAACCAAAAAAGACAGAAAAGCAAAGCATTGATTAAATACACAGAATGTACTTTTGATAAAATTTCATCAAATATTCATCTAGGTGATGATTGATGAGAAGTACATTTGTGATTGATCAATGAATTCGAATGAGTACACCAATGCCTCTTAATTTGAATATTAAGCATATAAACATTTAGTTACAAGAAGGTTTAATCAGACAGGAAAGTATGTACTCAATATAAGCCATAAATATTATTATGTGATCTAATAAAGTTGCACATTATTGATGCCTCAACCAAAACATAAATCAAAGGTCAAACAGGTATTTTGATAAAGTTACAAAATATCTAGGTATGTATTCACTCATAAATTTAAAAATGAGTTGATTATCCACAAAATCTTGCACTGCATTACCGCTACAATTTCTAGAATGACACTAAAAGAGTTTATGTTCACTCAAAGTGTTTCTCTGCGACCTTAATGGACTTTTGTAGACAGATATATGTTTCTTATTGATATAACATCCCTGTGTCGTCAACTAATGTTGTGAACTAATGGTAAAAGAAATTTGGGTTCGTTAAATCAGCTGAGTCTCTAGACTTTTCTAAAGCGTCCCTTTTCATAGATGTGTGGCAAAATATCGACATATTAGAGTGACTATAAAAGGGTCGCTTGAACCACTTTTAGCTACCAAAAGTAGTGATATGTTTAAGAATAATAGGTAACGTTCACCTTAGTAAAGGTTGCTTTGTGAAAGCATGCCCTGGAATTGCAATTTGCCTCGCAACTCTCGGAACACATTTTTCACAATTTACATTCCTTGACTGAATGTATTGATATGAACATTATTTTCACTTGGTCTTAATTAATGAATGTGAAGATATCAATATTTATCTCCTTCTTTTTGCATATTGATTGTTAGTCTTAATCCCTTTTAATGCAACTTGACTAATTTTCATATGAAATGATACGAAAGAAGTCAACACTTTAGTTAAACAAAAATAATTTTTCAGTAGTTTCAATAACATGAGTTTGCTAAACATCTCGGTTAAAGCTTTTGCTAATTTGTTCACATTGTCTTAATATTGACAGCTTGAAGGTTTCTTCATCTGGAAAGGATTAGTGAAGAGAGAGAGGATATGCTGTCCTTTATATGTCTTGCACTTGGATTTGTTTCTGTTCTGAAAGATTTGGTGAATATTCATACAGGGATTTAATGCACTATTGGTCTTCATACTTCATATGAACTATATCGAGAATAACATGAAAATGTGCTAAAAATCAGTTTTTGTATTTCAATATCAAATATAACGTTACGTTCTTGTTTTAATTTCCCTAGGTAAATATGACTTTAAAGCTTCGAACCTTCGGCCCTAAATGGTTGGTCGTGCAACTTGAAGATAACGAAATTAAAATACATCCCATACACATGGGGTTTAATCTAAAAAAAACCATGAAATTGCAAATTCTGTACATGAGGTCTAAATAAATTTTGAAGTAAAGGATTAATGAGTTTAGAAAGTTGATAACGATAAATAATAGAGATTACGGATCGCAATTGTCACTGGCTAATTTTGTGTCTGAGACAACAACCTTATGAATAGATTCTGACAGAAACATTATGTATAATTAAAAATGTTCATATTGTTATTCAAGATGAATCATCCGATATTTGTACTGGCCATAAAGTAAACCTTTTTGATATGTAACCGTAAAGACCTTCAGAATGAAATTTATCAATATACTTTTGAAAATACATTTGTGTGTTGTATCGTTTCACAAAATCAGATTCAGTACGACTCACAGTTCACATTTTCTTTAATGGATGTCGAATTGACTAGAAAACAATCATACAAAACCTTGTAAAAAATGGGAAGATTGAACATGGCTATTGTCAGATCGTATCATGTACATATGTACCGTCATACTGAATTTGTTAAACAAGGAATATTAAATTGTTTGAATCGTATGTTTTAAATTGAAAGCTCTAGGTATTTAAATTCCAAACAGGACAGGTTTTAAGTTAAAACTTCATAGTTGTAACATTGAATTTCGATTGCCAGTATTTATTCTAATATTTACAAGCATGGTAACCAATGGTAGCTCGATCAAGTTTACTTTCGCAAAAATGAAATTAAATGTTACCAATGTCAAGACAACGTTTCTTAAAGCAAAGCAGTTCTAAAACGATCATAACATGTTCAGTTAAAGAGGAGACGTAACGCATAATTGTGATTATTACAAATTATTATCTGTACTCGCTTCACTTATAAGAATCAATAGAGCCAAAAAATGAGAAAATATACGCTTTAATTCGACTACCAGGAGACCTTTTATACCCCTGTTTTGGATAACCGCCTAATGAGCCTGGCGACCGCTTAGACAAAATCACCGCAGCATGACTCGAAGCCACGCCCAGTGTGTGACGTGCTAGTTGTCAGCTGAAAGTCCAGCCCTTTGATTTTCTGTGTATTTTTAAGCTAATTCAACAGCAAAATAGAGCCAATAGCATGACCGAAAGAATTCCAAAATACGATATGTAACTGCTTATTGATATCAACTTTCCCTCTTAGTCGTCAAATCCATTTTGATTGGACTGTGACAATCCTTGGACGCGGTTTTCTTGGGTGGGTTTATATAAAAAAGGTTAAGAACTTGGTCGGTGAGTGATCCATTACTATGGGATATCACGTAGTGATACAACATTTATTATCGATATGAAGTTCTAAATTGTCTTGAAAAAAATGAAGGTTTTTGTAATAAACGGGAGAGAATGTAAAAACTAATAATCATGTTTCACTTCACTTTATGACAACTTAGTAGTTAGTGGATGATTCGTTTGTATTTAACTAACGTATATTATATTGTTAGCTAGTATAACATCTCACACTTTGTTGCGATATCTCTGTCTTCTAATTTAACAATCAATGACATGAAAACATACATGACGCAAGCGTTAGAAACATCCTGTGTAATCCTAAAGAATGTTGGTAACCGTTATTCACGATGTACTTTTTAAAATGTGTGTCATCGTCCGTAGAAGTGCATGAGCCAAATCTCCTTCTCTTAATTTATTGGTTGAATATATATTCTACAAGTTCATTGGTTCAAAATGACTGGACGCCGTGACAATAAACTAAGTAGCAGTTGAATGCCAAGATTACGCCATTATGACAGGACATATATTCCGCTTGGTGGGTCCAAGGCGTTAAAATTCAAAAGGTATAATTTGAGACCATTAAATCAAGAATTGAAGTTGAATGCGATAGGGTTATATAACGGCCACCTGTGTGTCATAAAAAATAAGACTATTTAAACCAGTCTGATTGCTGTGACAACATTTGGCAGACGTCGTAATTGATGTACACATGCTATGGGATAGTGCGCATAGCATCACATTTAAACACTGTCTTTCGCTTGGAACAATACAAATCATTAAAGATATATTTAACATCAATTCATCGGAGGTTTGAGTTGCTTGAATGACTTTAGATATGTTTAAACAGTTGTTTAGAATGTGAGATTTCCTGTTGTTTTTTCATTAAGGAGGTTATACTTCCGCCGACTACCACGTCACGCGACAGGACACGCGGCTGGACACGCCTCAGTGACCACGGGCCAGTTCAGTTCTGTTCACTGGTGCTAATTAGCTGGTGATTGGAAAAAGCCGTATTAAAGTTGTTTATAGGGCGATTTCGAAAATTTAAACTCAAGTTACTGGCAAATTAGAATACATATTTTATAAATCACGAAAGTTGCCATGGGTCATTTCAGTCGATCTTTAAGCTATGGGAATCCATTTCTTTACATTAAATAATTTAAAGGCGTTCACAAAAAAATGGTCGCCATTAGTTTTTTCTTGATACAATGTAAGTATAATTAGACGTTTGACCCTCTGATGATAATAATTATAACTAATGTTTATTTGGGAAATTTTGAAGAAATGAAATTTTTAAACAATATACTACTGTTCCTTTAACCTGTCCGAAGCAACATAATATTTGGTTAACCAGTATCATCGAATTTTACTTCCTCCTTTTCGGACTTAGTGTCAGCAAACTTACATACGTGACCTGTCATCTTTTGACAACGCATCTCAAGGAACCAGCTTTGTGACTAATGGAGTATTATGACATTCTTGACATCTACATTAGGGCATGTTATGTGTCTGATCTTGATGATGATCAGCTTATTAGATAACGGTCACAACAGACATCAATATTTGATATTAAATAAGCATGATTCATCTTGTCTATCTGATTATTCAAGGGGTCAATACTCAACTTTTGATTTTTAAATGACCTGTTTATTTTCACTGAACTGATAAGCATTCAAATGGCAATGTTTAAAAAAACAACTGCCTCTGAATTGAACATCACTTATAAAGTATAACATATTTAACACCAACATTATACTTTGTGCCCCTTTAACAAATAAAATCTCATCTCAATCAATATTCCGTGTGAATCATGTGATAAATGTTGATGCTGTGGATATTATACATGTGAAGGGTGTGGTTGTGATAGATGTCGAGGCTGTTGATATGATACATATGGAGGGTGTGGTTGTGATATGTGTTATTTGTGGGGATGGTGTGGTTGTTACATATACCGTGTGTTTCTGATATGTATTGATAGTGTTGTTTACATGTGCATGGCCTAAACACCTAATTTCATATTCTAAAAAAGCAAAAGATCACCGAAACTGAAACTAAAATCGAAAATTCAATAAGCGACCATCGTTTGAAATAATCGTGACAAAGGACTATTTTGTGAAAACAGTCCCTCCGTCTTACCGTCCATCCAAAACCTCTTTGCACTTTAAACTTTCTCTACAAATTCAATTCCTCTTGAGAACTCATATCCAATGGGGATTATGAATTGTAGATTTGTTGACGAACCCCTAATGGCCAAGCCTCAAAAAAATTATTTTAATCCTCTTCTACGGAACAAAATACCTCTTGAAGGCAGGAACCTATTGTCATCTCCAAACATACATGTAAAGCTCTATAAACTTATTGGCCAAGAAGGATTAACAGAACCATTAGCTTTATATTTTTCTTTAATTCTGTCGACAGTTTACAGAAAGATAACCTCTTATAAAACCTATTGCGATTTAAATTGATTTAGTCACTCCACACCAAAAGTATGGATAAACCGAATTTATTTGAGAAACATGTATGTCAACGACTTTATAAAGATTTTGCTTAATTCATCTTCGCCTAAGTTGTATTTATCAATCCACAAGATCACACAAGTTTTTTTCAGATTATGATGTAAAAGTCAAATAATGTTTCCCATCACTGTCGGATATCAAGAATGAAAACTATCGCTTAAAGAGAAAATATCATCATTAAAATTATGCATGAAAAACAGATTCCATTCACTACTGCATTTCCATCAAACCAATTGAAATAAGTACTTTCTGCTCCTTTCAAAGGTAGATGTAGGTACTCGAGACCTCTCAAGGGTAGTTGTCAGAACACACGAACTTTCCAAGGTAGTTGTCGGAACATAAGACTTCTTTACACTAGTCGTTAGAACATTAAACCTATCCAAAGTAGTTGTCGGAACACAAGAGTGAGTGTTTAGCGCTGCTTGGGCGGAAAACGAGACCTCTTCAAAGTAGTTGTTAGAACAATAGGTCTCTCGAAGGAAGTTGTCGGACACAAGACCTCACCAAGCTTATTTGTTTAAACACGAGGCCTCACAAAGGTACACAAATGTACTTTTTAGAACACGAGATCTCACTTCAAGGTAGCTGTTGGAACACGGGACCTCTCCAAGGTAGTTGGTGGAACACGAAACCTCTCCATGGTAGTTGTCAGAACACGAGACCTCTCCAGGGTAGTTGTTGGAACACGAGACCACTCTAAGGCACTTGTTGGAACACGTAGCTTCTCCAAGGTTGTTGTTGGATCACATGACTTCTCCATTGTAGTTGTTAGAACATGAAGATTATCGGAGGTAGTTGTCAGAACACGAGACCTCTCCAAAACAGTTGTTGTAACACGTAGCTTCTCCAAGGTTGTTGTTGGATCACATGACCTCTCCATTGTAGTTGTTAGAACATGAAGATTATCGGAGGTAGTTGTCAGAACACGAGACCTCTCCAAAACAGTTGTTGTAACACGTAGCTTCTCCAAGGTAGCTGTTGAAACACATGATCTCTCCATGGTAGTTGTTAGAACATGAAGATTATATCGGAGGTAGTTGTCAGAACACGAGACCTCTCCAAGGTAGTTGTCAGAACACGAGACCTCTCCAAGACAGTTGTTGGAACACGTAGCTTCTCCAAGGTAGCTGTTGGAACACATGATCTCTCCATGGCAGTTGTTAGAACATAAGGCTTATCGGAGATAGTTGTTAGAACACGAAACCTCTCCAAGGTAGTTGTCGGAAAACGCGACCTCTATTTTAAAATTCATGTTGATGCCCATTTCTGTCTTGTTTATGAAGTATCATCTACATTATTCTGAAATTGGATCAACACTGATATGATTAATAAGAATATAAAGACTTGTAATTAGTTATTTCACATGGATCGTGCTAAAAAAGATATTCCAGGTGTTTATTCAAATCAGTTTTTAACTTCTTGTATATGGACATATAACACGCTTTAATCTTCTGTTGAGGAAATTGGCTTGCGATTTCTGCTCTTCACGCTAACGCCTTTTCAGCGAAGTGGGTTTTTTCAGGCAGCAAGTTTGTCATCACACTTGCAAATTCAAATCCCTAAACATGTACTGAAAACGATGGTTTCAAAGACCTATTGACCAAGGTGGTTCTTTTCATTATATCATGAAATAAAGTTTTATTTGTTACAACGGGAAATAATTTCGAGGCACAGAATAAATTGGGTAAATTGTGGCCCTTTGGTGAGCATTCACGTGTGATATATTGGACGAATTTTTACTTCATCGCAAACTATGGTCGTGACCTGTATCGATCTGTCTGAACATTACTAGGCATATCATGGGTATTATCATAGATGAAGGATAAGTCAAAAGCTGTACTCATTACCTGTTCAGCGATCCATAATTAATCATTTTTGTGCGCAGCTGACCTTCATTTTCTATACCTCAAACTCGACTTCGGTCGTCTTAACATTTTGGTTTTTATTGCAGGTCACTTGTGAAGAACATTTCATATCTTAAAGCATCGATAGCACGAATAGCCAATTTGAGAAGGAAATGCGTGTTATGATTTAAACCGTTTCTATCATGTTGACAGTTTGACAGTTTCTTCATAAGAAAAAAACAAAACGAACATGTGGCCTTCTATATGATTAGAATTTGCAATCTGCACACATTTCATATTTGACAGATTCGTTGAATATTCATGAAAGGGTTCAAAACGTTGTTAACCTTGATACAATATCTATTTTGGAGTTTTTTCAAACACAGGAAGATCTGTAAACAGTGGTTCATTTCAGACTGCTGGTGTTTGTACAGTTATGTTAGTTTAAGGATACGACGTAATTAAGGATAGTTTGGAAAGTAAGATGAGTCCATCTCAAATGTCGTGAAAGAATTCAGTGCTTTTGTAATATCTGCATGTGTGTATATCAACATGAAAAAATAACTAAATTATATGCATTAACTTCTTACTTCTATCAGGAAAGCATTCCATAATCTACGTTTGTTCTGCTTACTGTTCAGTGTAAGCCACCAGAAACACCCAACGAAAAAACATCACCTTTCGACGATAGGTTGTGCATATTTCCTGTGTGGCCAGGAATGGAATCGTGAGTTTTAAAATTTTAATTTGTGATTTTGATCAAATATAAACACATTGCACTATAATTATGTAAAACAAAGATTCTATACTTCGGTGGTTTCCCTACACAGTCAGTTTTGTGATTTCGTAAATACATTTCCTAACTTGAAATCCTAAATGCCATATTAAGCATGAAATCCATTATTAGTAACTTATAGCAACGTGCTACGATGGAACCCTAAATAAAACAACAAGAGACGTATGGTATTTGGTAACTATTGTAAAATCATTGATATTGGCCGGTTAGTTAACTTTGTTATTTTATTAAGATTTTCAAAGTTTCCTTAAATGTATGTATTCAATTCAACACATGCGTTTCTTATCTCATCAATTAAATTATTTTACAGCATGTCTATGATTTCTTAACACATTATTAAAATATAATCAAAATTCATTACATTTACGATAATCTAAAAATGATATGGGAATATTAAAAATGCGTTATCTTACCTGCGTTTTTGATAAGTTTTATTACTGACGGTGTACTTACTCCAAGTACCCCGCGCTAAGAAGAAGTTTACGTTTACGGTATAGGCCGTTCAACCAGTTAAAAGCTAATCCGCTGCCGACAATAACAAAAGTTGCCTAATTGAAAATTACAGTATGATAAAAACGTTGTATACTTTTACCTCGTGTAATAAGGTCTGATATAACATCTTTGCACCAGTGTTATCTGTGAAATCTAATGAAACAATTTGTTAAGCTTTCATTTATATCAAAACATAAAAAGAAGACACCCATGAAAACTAAAGAATATTCTCAGAGGTTGATTGTATGTTTGAACGGATGATGAATGGTTTTGTAGATGTGATGGAGTGTAAGTACATTTAAGGCACGACGTGTGTATATGAGAGAGAGAGAGAGAGAGAGAGAGAGAGAGAGAGAGAGAGAGAGAGAGAGAGAGAGAGAGAGAGAGAGAGAGAGAGAGAGAGAAAGACAGATAGACAGACAGACAGACAGACAGACAGACAGACAAAGACAGAGACAGAGAGAGAAATGTTCTTTATTTCCTCAACTTTTGAACCGAAGATCAAAATACAAATACATAAAATTATGCAAATACAATGTTACATTTATTTATACAAACACATCAAATAAAAAGATTGAATATACATGTTAACACATTAGGTTATTATAAGAATATCAATTAAGTAGATGGACATATCTACAGTAGCAGTATTATAGGATAGTAAACAATGTAGATGTATAATTATCAATGTCTTAAGCACATGTAATTGATTATTCCGGATAACATTGTTATAGATGACTCTTTAAGTCGTATACATATAGTGAAAATTGTAAAATAATGGTTTCCCTGGGGATGTGTTCTATACATTTTTAAAAGTCAGTAAATCACCCAAATAAAAAGGCTTACATGTCAATTTCATCTAACGATATCAATTTGAACTTAGAACATAAAGGTAACATGTACTATATATAAAATCCATTCAATCTTGTAGAGAAGTTTTGAATTGATATCTCAATTAATTGATCAGAGAATCTGAGAACCAAAAGGTTCCTAGAATTTATTTTAGTCACCCTTTCCTACCAGATTATATTGTATTGCATAATATGTTTGTACATATGTATTAGGGCCTAGATTGTATTATAAACGATACAGCCTGGATCAATTCAAGTCTATTTATCTATAGACACTTATTTATGGCATATCTGTTATAAATATGATACCCCCATATTCCACCGAGCATACGACTTTACTGCGACCGATTGTCTGGGGACCTACTTGCGATTTATACGACCTGTCATAACAAACGCAACTCTGTCTCAATGTGTTCGCTACTAGGAGGTTATGTGGTCACTTTTTTGTCGCAGTGGAATCGTACAAGTAAATTGGTGGAAACGCAAACGCTAAATTGTTTAAAAGACACTTAAATTAACTTATGTTAACAAGTTTTAATAAAATTTGAAATGCCAACATAAAACCTGTCAACTGTGCACTCGGTACGTTTTGTTTAAACCCACGATATAATTCATTGTAATTTATGCGAAATATTCCGATATTTGCAACATGTTGTGCGACTTTATACAAATGAATATTTTTATGTTCGGCGATGTGCCTAATTAAATGTAATATTTGTCACTGAAAACTGATACCATTCAAAATTTCATTTCCATTTATAACGACCCTTAAAAAGTTGTTTCAAACTTGAATTATTGTGCATTGAGATAGGATAGTCAGGAACAATTAGATTTTGCTTTTTCCTTAAATTTTCATTTCATTTGGTATGAATGTAAACTTGGTCGGTTATCCATGAGAATTGAATTCTAGCATCAATATTACAGACATAACATACGCTACTGTATAGCGACAACGCATAGAGGCGAGGTATTCTCAACTTTTGACAAACAGGTAATTCCTACAGACATAGTTAATATCAGGAAGCAAAGATTTTCTGGATAACTTACACCACTGCTAGACAAGGTATTTGAATATCATAATAAGGAAGTTTCTATCAAGAAAATCTTTGCTTCTTTATGTTTATTACTCGCCTGTGTAACATACTGCAGTGTAATATTTATACGGCGATATTAAACGAGTGTAACACCGCTGCACGTATGACGTCTTAATATTGTTGTTGTGGCGTCACAATGTTGGCACTGCCGTCACAATGGCGGCCATGTCGCGGAAATGTTTTGTTCCGTACACTTTCGGCAATCATGCTTGATTACTGAGGTCAAGTAATAAACAGAATACTAAACTTCCTTCAATTTGGTACTATTTTTATCAAACTCGTAAATGATTTGGTATCAAACTCGCTTTCGCTCGTTTGATACTAAATCTGTAACACGTTTAATAAAAATAGTATTAAATGGAAGTTCGTTTAGTATCCTCTATATATCACTTCTTACTGATGCCCTTCAAAGACTCGATACATTATATCGTTATAAATTGTTGAATGTAAACACCGTCATTTCTTGTAGGAGATTGGTGAACTGTAAGATTTTGTTTATCAGTAAGTACAATATAAGTTGTTAGCTTCTATCGAGGGTAATACAGTCTGATGTACCATCTTTGTAACAGTGTCGCCCGAGCCGCCAGGCGATGGATGACTGGTACAAAGATGTGCCATTCTAACTCTGTATACTTCTTACTCACATATATCAAAGCCGACGATATTGAACGATAATCCGTTTCAGTGCGTAACGTTTGATCCATTTTTGGCGTCAATGATGGATCTGTCCCAAGCTCTAAAACAGATCGAAGTCTGCTATGAGACGGGCATGGGCAGGACACATTCGGTATCGTTGTACAGTCATATGGTCCGTGACTACGAAAATGTAAGTACCGCATTTCTATCCTTAATATTGGAATGTTTATTATTATCTTTAACAATCCATGATTTTTGTCGGACAAATTTATCAAAAAACAACAGAAGCAAATACGGTCAAACTTTATATTCTGCAAATATGGTAAAGCCTTAGTTGCCACAAATACTTGCGCCAAATATCCTCCTTCGAAATACCCGGATCCCCTTCAAGCCAATGGCCTCGTAGGATGCACATGTGATAGTTTTCCTCCATACATAGCGCCATCTTCAGTCCTCAAGTTTACCATTGTGTAACATTTATATATTTGGGATCTGCAATAGCACAAGTTCTTGCGTTGACTATACTCTCAGCCAATCAACTTGTCCATTTCGTCTCGACAAACGTCGAGGTCTAGGGGCTGTTAAGCTTTTACTACATACAATACCTCTCTGATAGCTAGATGAACATTGTCAAAGTTCCAAGGTTGAATTCAATCCTGGCATGAATCTTGGCAGCTTTAGCTTTCTTTGCCTTTATACTGAGTCATTCTTCACCAAGTCCATCAGACCGTCACATATCCTTATCCATATATCCGTATACGTATCCATTAGTGGGTAAGTATTTTGATCTAATTATTCATAATTATTAACAAAACATGGTTCCAGAAATCCACGAAAAGACATGAAAAGTCTAACATTCACATGCCACCGTCTTGTAGGCTGTTGAGAGAGCTGGTTACATTGGTCCCGTGAAAGTTGCTGAAGTAATGGCGACATTGTTTCCGAAGAACCGGAACCAGGTGAAGATACTCGACGTAGCAGCAGGTTCCGGATTTGTTGGATTGGAGGTTTGCAATAATATGTCGGTTGCTTCGTTCAAATAATAGAAATGTATTTCTTTCAAACGTGGTTGACAAATTTTAGCACAAAATCATTTGGATTGTACATGGTAATTAACCATTGTCTCCTCATTAAGGTTGCTGCGTAATGAATTATTAAAAGAACCTCTGTTCTAATATGTGCGTTTCCGGGTCTAGATATTAGGAAGCCTGGTTGGATGCAATCAAAGTTAGATGTGCAATCAGCGACGTATTTAGGTGTCATTCATTTCTTTGGGATAGCTAAATCTTATTAAAATGTACACTTTGCACTTTGATGCTTTTTGCTTTTTTGATTCTTTAGCGACTGAACCCTTGCATAGGCATCGATTACCGTAGATAAGGTCGTATTACAAAAGAGGTTCGAATAAGTCATGACGGACTAACTCTGTGGAGAGAGAATGTGGAATAGCATCACATTTATATTTAGTTTGAATCTTTGGTTGTTTTGTAACTTTGATTTTATTGACTGTAACAACTTCTTCAATATGGAATAAAGACATCAATGTATAAGAAGCATGTCATTACACGTACAGAAATGTTCTTCCCTAAGTTACTTTCCCTGTCACTTTTCCTGCCTCCAGCTGTACAAGGTAGGTTTTACGAAGATAGACGCCGTCGACCCCTCACAAGAAATGCTTGACGCAGCAAGAGAGAGAAACGTCTACCAAAGAATGATCTGCGATTACGTTGACGACCAACACCAAATTGACGTGCTTGACAGTGAGTACTTGCCCCTATCAGCTACCAAAGTTTAAAAAACGAAAACATAAGAAGAAAGAAGACCTGGCTACTCCCTTTCCCCCAAGTGAAAACTTCTCAAATTGGTGATAGGGGCCTGGAGTAGACCAATCTCAATAGAGGTAGCTCAGTCATAAATACCTATTCAACCTCTGTCCCAATACAAGCATTTCTCGGTCTAGAGAAACGCATTAGATATGAAAGATAAAATTGGAGTTATATTCGATTAAATTTCGATTAAAAATAGTTCACATAAAATTGCCGCAGTGTTTTTGGCTTGATACTCGTCTATTTCCTCCACGAATACGGATGAAAAGGTTGAGTAATGAAATAAAAAAGATCTTATAATATAGGTGCTGCTGTCCCTTTAACAGATAGTTTGATTGAACATCCACATATTAACATAGAATTTATGCTAAGTACTAGGAGTGATAAGAAACGCGTAACATTGTTGTAGCAATTCTTGCCACATTCCTATCAATTGCTTCACTTCTGATATTTGTTTTCATTTTCATTTTTTAAGATTTTTAAAACCAAAATAGTTCCATCATTAATGATAAGTACATGTATGTATAAACAAGAATGTCCTTGTAGATTTCGTTTGTACAAAGAAAAGTTCAGTATTGAAAACATTTTCAGTGTGTAGATGGAAACAAAGATGTAAACATTTTATACCATACGTTAATGGTACATTTCAGATCTTTACGATGCTGTGACAATATCTGGGGCTATGGGAAACAACCACCTGCAACCTGGCGCCTTTGATGAAATGATACGTGTGGTCAAACCAGGTAAAAATCAAAGAAGTACAACGATACGGCAGATTTTTCTATTCCAGGCGATATCGATTTTAGCATATCACTTATAAAGTCGTTAGTCCCATTGATTGAGTATTATACTCAAGAAACTCAATTATTGAACCCCTCTTCTTCAACTTCCATGAAGCATTTTTATAACCTTTATGTTCAAAATATGAAACCTTTAAAACATTAACTAAAACTTAAAGTCATATAATCACTTTTGCAGGGCAACTAAACCAAACTTAGTATTATTCACGAGTAAAAGTCTGATCACTTACATCAATGTTTCCCTCTCTCATCGGCAAAAATGTTCATTGATTTGCCTATTTTATAGTTTAGGGTGACGCTGCTTATTGGCGTCTACCGTTTCAGATCGAAGGACATTGAAATCAAGTGCACCCCGTCCTGGAAATCTAGTAATTGCATCGCCGATACTTGTGACAGACGTATTCTTCATTGAGTTTATCACATTGTTTTATCTTTCTGTATTTGAAAGCTATTAGCTATTTTCATTGCATATTCAGCTGGGAAATTTCATGTTCTACGACATTGCTTTTGCGAAATGACGTGGTAAGGACTGACATAGGGTAGGGTGTTTTGAACTTCAATATTGAGGGTTAGAAAGCACGCAGAGTTCTGAAACTTTTTGCAACCGTGTAGGGGAAAGGTTTCTTTGAGTGATGAACTATTTGTCTGGCGTGCATTACAATTTGCCTTGCAAAAATTAGACTATGACTTTAAACTTAATATATGGATATCATTCAAGTTTGTTTGATCAAGAAGTGAAGCGTATTGTATATATTTCAGGTGGTGTTGTAGTGAACGTGACACGCAAGAATTTCTTTATGAAATCAAACGATTACATCAACGTCCTTGAACCTCACTTCCGGAAACTAGAAGCTTCTGGGAAATGGAAGGAAGAATCTCGATCAACATTCAGTGATTACATTATTGGCTTTGACGGTATAGTTCTTGTTCATAGAGTTCTTGCCAATTAGAGGAGTAATGTCTTCTTTAGTCATATTGCTTCTTAATGCATGGGAAATATGAACATTTGCAAAGAATTCACTCCAAGAATAATACTTTTAAAAAGTTGATTCAATTCTTTTGGTTTATCTTGTAAAATATTGGTTATATGTTGCCAAACTGTTATGATTTTTGCAACTTCAATATAAAACAAACTCGCACAACCAATTTTCTTATTTTTATTTTTCGATGTAATAACCTTTCATCTCATTACACTTCTACTTCTCTTTAAGGCATTTCATGCCACATTTGTAGAAGTCTTCAGGTTGCTCCCTAACCGCGCCTCTGTGGCAGCCTTGACGTCTTCGTCATCTTGGAAGTGCCTTTCACGCAGGGCGGAGTTCATGTTTCTGAACAGAAGTAGTCGCTAGGGGCTAGGTCTGGGCTGTAAGATGGTTGATTGAGATGTCCAAAGCCACAACAGCGGCCTATGCAACCGTAGACTTGTAATCTGGAGCATTGTCATCAAAAAGCAGAACATCACAATCCAGCGTTCCACGGCGTTTCTGTCGATTTGTTATTCGCAATTCATGCATTAGGGTGGCATTATATTTAACATTCATTGTAGTTTTGGGTGGCATGTAATCAATATAATATGCATTTTGCGTCCAATAAGAACATGGCCAAACCTTGCCAACTGATCGTTGAGTGCGAAACTTTTGTGCTTCCATAACTTGGATTTTGGTTTAGTTTCAGGGTTTCAGTGGTGGATCCAGGTTTCGACACTTGTCACTGGACAAGACAAAAACACGTTTTTTATCAGTATTTTAAAGATCCATGAGCTCCACACAACTTTCAGTTCATTAATGGCGATCTTGTGCTCTACGGTTTCGGCCCGGGGTACCCATATTGCAGATTCCTTGTTGATTTTTTCAACACTTTTAGCTAATATCTGGAATTCCAGAGTCATTTCAGACATTTTCACACGGCGGGCAGCTGAAATTCTTCTTTCGATAGCGGTCGGATGAATTCTGAGGGTCTGCCTGGCCGTGGTCCATCGTCTAAGGACTCCCTGTCCCTTTTAAACTGAAGAGAACAGAGACAAACTGTTGAATAGTTGGGAGCATCCTTACCGTCACATTACACATACTAGTATGTATTTTCATAACTTTGCATCAAGGAACTTGATTACTGCACGGAGTTCATGTTTGAGAGAATCCATGATTAAGGAAACCCCTCGGCCAGTGCAGCTAGTATATCTAAATAACTGCTGTGTCTAGCAATTTTTTTTGACATGTTTCAATATCATATTGTGACTAAAGTAACGCCTTCTATTAGCTGACACTGTTTATGTAAGCAGAAATGCCCCGCTTGCAAAATTTATTGACCCCTACCCCCTCCTCGTAAATGAAACAATTTTATCTATTTAATTATCAGGACACATTCATACCTTTTCAGTTGTGTAGTACAGAGTATATTGATAATGTTTGCATATGTTATACACTCTTTGACAAACATATGTAAATACAAAGTATCTACAATTGTGTATATAAAAACATCTATATAATTTGATATGCTTAGACAAATTGTGTGCATGGTACAACATCTGCCTCTATGATATCATGCTCTGGTGTGATCGCTTAACCAAGTATTCGTACAAAAAGGTGCAGAAATATGCATGTAGATAAATAATAGTATTATAATGATTTTGTGAATAACTTTGTGAATATTTTGATCAACAATTACAAACTTAATAACGATCTAATGACAAAAGATTATTAGCTTTAAAGATTCTTTAACATGCCAATGAAATCACTATCTGTAATGTCAGATATCTTCAAATTTAGGAAGTACTCTTGGAGGGCGTGTATTAATCTTTACAGGACATCAAAGTCTAATATTAAGTCAGTGTCATCAATCACGTTGACAAAAGCCTTTCTTGAATTTGAAACTAATTAGGGTACATGTAACTCCAGGCTACATGTAAATTTGTAAATGCCACTCAAATAATAAAGTACTAGCTCGACTTGTTGCATTGAAACTTGAGATCATTTTATTATATCTCTGAAAAACGTGCTACTGCCCCTTTAAAGATTAGCCATCAATTGATCTGTAGTGATTTAACTCAGGTTCACAAATAAGTATCAGTCAAACTGATTAGCAATAACAGCTGTTCAGTCGGCATTTCACATTGAATTACAGTTGCCTGATCAATGTTGGCGAGAAACTGAGCAATCTCGAGATATTTAGGATTGGATGCTTCAATCAAACAGCCATTACTGTTTCTAGAGAACCTTTCACCTTTGAAGACTGTATTTCAAAGGAGATACGATAGCATTTAGGAGAATGAAACTCGATCAGTTGATTACAGTGTAAATTGCAGCAAGTGTTTAATGTATATGAATTACCTTCACACGGACTGACGGCCTCATATTAACTTATCCAAACCGGATAAAGACAAATACAGCTGTAACGTGTGATGGAGAGGGATGGTGGAACCATACGATTTGGTAAAACAGAACTGTGGTTATAACTCTCAGGCAATACATGAAACTCAAGAACACATTCGGTTGATATGGTAAGAGACACCTCAGGATCAGCAAATGTAGACTTAGTTATTTATTAAGGAACCATATTGTATGTGCGACATTTTCAAGGCCTGGTACGATCAGTGCTGGCAGGGTGGTCTGACACTAAAGGTATTGGTTTAAATCCCGCTCCGACCGCAATCTTGTTTATTACATTTGTGATGAGCTGGGTCTACGTGTTGATCATCAAGCCAATGCACTACAGACTTTGTAAGAACTTCAAGTTCACCTTATTCTGTGTTCACACGAAGAGGGCGCTGCACTAAAAACACGAATTTTGACTGGTGGACAGCAAGGTTTCAATTAGCCAGCGATATAGACTGGTGAAATGTAAAGCCATTCGGGGGAAGATGTGTTCACAATTATGACACCAGAGGAGACAGTAGCCAGCAGATGTTACTCAGATATATCAACTCGATAAACTAGGGGTATGATGAAATAACTAAGATCAATATCGCTGTGCATGTAACGTTTACTAGTCATTTCATAGCGTCACGGATAAAGTTTGGTTAATTTAAATTATTTCCAGGTCTTTGCAGGCTAAATGTACTTAAAAACAATAACGTGTGGAGTATTCTTTATAATATTATATTTTGCATAAATACTGATGTAAATCTTTAGATACAGAAATTATTGATTCACAAAGTCACATAAAAAACTGCATTCACAACTTTAGAATAAGATCATTTGCATTCTCTCTCCATAAAAATTTTTCAAGTGATGAATTCGTATTCTATATTCGTTATGTAATCCATATGTAGCGACTGAATATTCTTTCCAAGAAGAGCTTTCCTTTAATGAAACTCTTTAGTTAGTTTGTGTTGCATTTTTTTGCCGCTAGGGGAATATCCTGGGGGCCCGAGTAGTCGTTTAATTAAGATTTTATAACTTGAACTACCTTTGCGGGGAAATATGTTTCCATATATTGTTAGCTTGTAGAATTTGTTTAATTAAATGACAATGCAGAATTGAGTAAACGCGTTGATATTGTTTTTATTATCCTTGTTAGGTTGAATGAAGATGGACAACCCGACATTGAAATCGCTGGCGAAGTAAGCTTGCGGCATGAATTGGCACCGAATGACACAACACAACTGATTACACCTATTGATTTTGTGGCAAGGGAAACCCTCTTGAGAAAAAATTGTAATAGGCGATTATACTGAGAAAAGAATTCACGACTGGATTCAACCCTATGGTGTCGATCTTTTGCATTGACACCCTTTTGCAGACACCTTGGAACTATCCAAGTGTTCAAGAATTATGATGCATACACTTTCATGAAAAAGGACACACTCTAAAGATATATTGGCCACCTTTATTCTACGAAAGGACATGATTAAGCCCTAGATCAGTACAATCATATCATCTGCAATAGCTTCAACAGGCCTTCCTGACCGTGGGTCATCGTCCAAAGACCTGAGACCCCGATTAAACTCAGCTAACCTTTATGGAACAGTAGAATATTGAGCGGCTTTTTCCGCAAGACACAATTGATATACGTTTATGTATTTCGGTCGCATTAATCCCTTCTTTTGTGAGAAACTTGATAACCGCACTATGCTCAGTTTTAGAACTTTTCATGAGTACATTTTCAACAGGCTGTAAATCTGAAACAAATGATCGGAAAGGGTTGTTTATGTCCTATCTCAATAATGACATCAGCGATAATGTCCTCAGGGTGGTATCAATACTCACTTCTATGAACTTATTGACTTCCCCTTTTGTATGTGACCTTGCTTGGTGCACTACCATGTTCGATGTCTCACATTTAACTTTCCCTCGAAGAAATAGGAAAATGATAAGGATAGTGTGAATACCCCAGGTTTCGGTCTTCTTCCCGTATTGGGTGAGGATTAATTCCATACGGAATATGAAATATGTCCATACATGCCTTTAATTAATGCGTGTATTTAAAAAGTTAATCCAACAAAACGTCTCTGAAATATCGGCGGTTAATTAGACTGAACTTGCAACTTGTATTTCCGGATATTAAAAAGGGGATTGAAGTTAAACTAAATTAATTGTTATATCAATCAAGTTCTGTAGATATGCATCAATATATTGTTGCAGAAAAAATGTTTTATGAATAAATCAATTCTTTCCCCAGACGAATCATAATCATTTCTAAAAGTGTAAGATCGTGATCACTGTCCTGAAACGCAACTTCAGATCATAGAGTAACGATTCAGTTAGTACAGGAAAATTTGCCTTTTGTGGCAAATATTGATAGGTATGAGCTATTTTCAAAGTCTCCAAAATACAGTTGGTCAGCTACCCTATCATTAAGAGAGATGAACTATCTAATTAGTGTACAAAACCACATTTGCCTGACAACCGTAAAAGAACCTACAATAATAAACCATTACAGATTTCGTAATTAATGGTTTATACACTCTCCAAAATACATACGCAACGTCGTTCACATTTACAGTTATTTGCTCGATCGCCTTACTCATGAAGCAGATCCACGTTTTCTTGTTTATTTGTATTTCTTGTATTTTATGCATCACGATCAATGAACACGAGGGGGATTTCTTGTGAACCAAGCGAGCTTGCGAGCTGATTCACACAAGAGTTTGGATGTAGTTTTGACATCGTACATTTTTCATTACAAACACATCAACTGACATTCAATTCTTACAATTCGCGCCATAAAAAGTTTTGTAGTAGTAAATATTTTGTCTTAGCCTCTGAACAAGGGACATTGTGAAACGAGAAAAAATATCCCACTTCGAATTTACCGTACGTTTATTCCGTGAAATTTATTATATCGCATTCTTTGAGTGCTAAAACATTATGAATGAAGCGTGCGCAGAAACAAAATCCGTGTCAAGAAAAGGAGATCATTTGCATTATGAATTTTCATGTAATGGCGACCGCCATATGCGGCCATTTGGAAGTATATTTTTGTCAAAATAGGTAAGCAACAGTGAGGTGTTGAGAACAACGACTGTCAAATAACTCTCCTTTACTCAAACATGGATACATCGTGAGTGTTTAGTCAGGTTTTGGTACGTCCTTGTTCCCTATATCATCGGTATGTGATAATTATGCGTCTTGTGTTGTTCGTTTCAGTTCAACAGACACAAACACCTGATGCTTACTCGAGAATCATGGAAAATCTGAATTTTTTGCAAATGATTAAATTCAATTTCTTCTTTTTATAATGTGGAATAAAGGAAGACGAATGAGGTGAGTCATATTTTAAAAAAGAAAGTAGTTCCCGTAAAGGTTCACACGGCCAAGGTCGGCTAGAAAAGGGTTCTCGCAAGTATGAACGATTTGATGAGAGTTCATGGGAAATGAACCTCTGGAATTTAGATCTAATGACCGTGCTCCTGGCAATGAACGTTCAGAATTATGTGTCAACTTCGATGTGCAAAAATATATGGAAGTGAAATCTCGCAATACACGAATAGACCCATTAAATCTAATGATACATGTTCATAATTTATTTTAATTCTTTGTTATCTTGATAAGAGTATTCTTTTGCATCGTCTTCAATATCAATTTGAGGGTTATACACATATAGTTATCATAGATGTCTTGAAGTAACAAAACCAAAGACATCACTCACATGTTCATGAACATATTTAACTTGAAATAAACTTGAGTGGTTGGTTACACGTTATTGTACAAAGTCGTTATAAAAGCGGGAAATGTAATCACTTTGGCGAATCTCATTTCACATCTATTACCATGAAGGTTATGCCACCTAATATTGTTGGAATTACATCTTAAGATATTTTAATAATTGTAATCACACATAAGATTTAAATATCCTCCATAGATAAGGATAATTAAGGCAATTATTGGAAATAATGTATTCTAGTCTAATCCTCAAAACTGATGTAATACGTTAGTAGGTGTTAGAGATACTGACTCATTGAAGAAGGTAAATTTGGTAATTTTGAACCCACGTCACGAGCTGCTGATACCTTAATTATTAATTCGATTGAAAAACATTTTTATAAAATCTTTCCATAAAGAAATGGTTGTAATATCCTAAAAATGAATCACTTATAAGCATCTTGTTTTGAAACACACAAAAAAAACGAATTGAAATTCATAATTCTAAATTTTCAATCACGAAGTGAAAATTCAATTTCCGAAACCACTAGTTTAAGATAAAGCACGGCTTGAGCGGCTAAAATATGTTTTCTTTCAATTTGCTTTAGATAGCAAAAGTTATTTCCTATAGCATCTAACGTGACAGTGCGTGCTGAACAAACAAGTGAATGAAGATGTTTATTTGGATATAATTCTGTTATGTGCTGATTAAAGTTTTCTCAGTTCATACAATCTTTATTCGATATAGACCGGTTGATTACAAGAAATTTCTTAATTTCATTTTAAATTTGATGATATTGCAGTAGATATTTAAAAGGGTTATATCATCACCCTGCTTAATCAGCGTAAATGAATCCGCTCCGCTCCTTCCCTATACCCTGATCTCTTTCGGGCCAAATACTTCGTACGGCTGGATCGGCTTGATATTCGTAACAAAATTCAGCTGTATTTTTTTCAACCATTTAAATGTCGTTATGCAAGGAGCTTTATGCTACTATCTTGAAATCAACGGATTTTTCTATCCTGGTTGTGCCGCTGTTGCTGGATTAGAGTCGTCTCATTGGCTGGTTAGATAGCTAGCGATAAGAGGCTTTTGGCTTGAAAGAGATCAGGGTATTAGGATGGAGCTGAGCGGAGTCATGTACATGTACGCTAATTTAGCAGGTGGTTGTTTTATAACAAATGTGAAATCTGCTATGGAACAATCATGTGATATGATACAACATCATTTAGTAATTCAATGATCATGTATAAAAAAAGAAACTCTATGAAATGATAAAGTGTTTACGAACCATTTACTATATATGGTTTCATAGGTTAAAAAAACAACATATTTATCACAAAATGACAAATATAGGATAATTACTTTTGTTCAAATAAAATATAAATTTGATAAAAAATTTAAAAAATAATTAACAAAATGATAATTTAACAATAAGAACGTATAGCTTTATGTACAGTATAGGAAGATATCTAGAAATATGTATAGGCTTTTTTCCAAAAAGAACCTTTCAGAAAACAGAAAAAGTTTAGCGGAGACTTTGATAACAGACAATGTATTCAAGTGATAACACATTTTCTAGATCACATTCGGTGAAATTGTATTTTGTAACGGAATACACAGAAAGTTTGTAATGAACTAATACAGTAGTACCTTCAGAACTTTTGATAGATGACCTTTGTATGCACCGTGGGAGATTAAAGATGTTTTCCCACACGAAAACGTTTGGCAAAAAGTGAATTAGCTTCAGCAAAGATGAAAATTTCTTTATAATTACACTATGTTATTAATGATAGCCCATCCATCTGTATTCACCAGGCTTCAACATATTATCTAACTTTCTTTAAATCAACTAGTCATCCGTCTTTAATTACTTTCTGTTTAATGAATTTATTTGTATATATAACTGGGGAACTTATTGGGAGTTATTGCTGGCTTTTGAATAAAAGAAACTCTTTGGACTTCAACAAATTACGGCATAATCTATGAGAGCTTTCATGATCGTTTTAAGGGTTAAGAACTCATTTTATGAAAAAGGATGTAATTACTGACTTCTTAATTTATGGTTACATTAATTCTAAATTCAATAATTACGTCCTCCTACGACTCCTTTATGCACACATGTGGATGATTTCAATCAGAATGATAATGAATGATGTTATACAATAAAGATAGTCTAAGAACAGCTGATATTTTTAACGATTTCCTCGCATCTGATCACAATCTTGTGCTTGAAGTGCTGAGATCTGGCATACACTGCTAGTTTTCAGGTCGTCATTGAATTTATAAATTTTTCACAAATACGGAAGTTGAATTCATTGACATTTCTAATTATATGATGTAGAATTTTTCAGTAGAATTTTCACTTTAAATTTCTCTACGTTAACAGACTTAAGAATAAGGACGTCTTTCACAAAATTAATCTAAATTTCAAAAACCTAATTATTGCATCGTCAGATATTTACGATTCATATTCCTTCATCACTGTTTTGTTATACTGTTTGAATGTTGTTTAACTATGAAACGGTTGAAACGGTTTATAAAAATACAAGTAGGCCTGTAAGGAGGACACGATTTTTTACATCCTGTATTTTAAAAAACTTCAATGTTGGTTTCATGATCCAGTGTTCCATTTATCTATTTAGTATTCACATTCCTTTCCAAAATAACAACCCCATAACATGGTAATAGAAATAAATGATAGTGACATTTGGAAAAAAATCTCTCATATGACCATTCACGAAAATAAACTTCAACTGTTTGTGATCATCTACTCGTTTTGACGAAAGTAGAACATATAACATCAAATTTCATTCCCGCCATATTATTTGCATTGCCAGGACAAAAAAGCTTATATCGAGAGATCCTTGTATAGTTTATTGGACACTCAGAGTAAGTAATTAAGCCGTTAACTTTGTAAATGGGCTATTTCTTATTACCTTAGTGTTCAGTTCAATAGCGTATCAATTGATTTGATAGCTTCATCACTTCTCAAAAACGTCAATAATGATATCTTATCAACTATAATAATTGCCACTGACAACCTCATCATTCCTTTATATGCGGATAATGAATGATTATTACAATGGTGTGAACGTAGCCCCGAGATTTATTGTGGTGGAATTCTCACTTCTTGTGACAAATAATTATTCTATCCGTGTTAAGAAGTTAAGAAAGTACACAACAGGTCCCTATGTGATTGAACGAGTAAGTATTATTTAAACTAAATCGCTCATTCTTAACGCTTTCTTAACAGCATATGCCGCCTCTTCCAGGAACAAGATGTAGATTCAGTAGCTTATGTCTTACTTAGCGTGACAAGGGGAAATTCAAATGCCCTAGAAATCTGAAATGTTGTCTACAGTCACCGTACCAATTTGATTTGATAGATTGTATATTTTGTGACTATATATACCCCAAAAGGATAAACAGTGAGTTAGTGAGTATGAGAGCAACTGGGGCTTATCTTTGTAATGATTGCCATCAAAAGTTTCTTCTTAATGTCGTTTTTGTGTCAGTTGTCAGTTATATTTTATACCTTATTTGGGTTTTTTTTAAACTTTTAGCCCGGGTTTGTATTATGATCACATAAGTTTAAAGCAAAACAAATCTTCAACTTTACACCATGGAAACACTGTTGAGAAGCGGGGACAATGGCTCTATGTATTATTCCTTGATTCGCCCCTATTACTACTTATACATGATTCAGCTAAAATACTTTGATGAGGCTTTGGGAGAAGATAAAACAATATTTAATGGTGTAGCCCGAGAGAGCCTCTCGGGAACCTACCTGCAACTGCTTTGCTAGTGATATCTAAGTAAAGTATTTAACAGATCACATATGTGATTAAGTTCTTATGAATTCCGAGAGTATTTACGCAAGAAAACAACACATGGTGCTGGGTTTGTAAAAGGAACTCATGTGGTTTGTTTGATGTCTTTTTGTCGATTTTGAAGTTGAGAAGAACGAAGAAAGTAGAGAAAGAGTTTCCTCTTGGTTGAAACCAATTATTGCTTTAGATATAAATGGTTGAATCATAAGTACGCTCTGTGGATTGATAACTTTTCCATTGCAACTAAGTTATGCAAACAATTGTTTCAAAGTGAACGTATGCATTAAGGATAATTTGCTTATAAATCACATCGGTTGCTGTGCAGACTATATTTCATAACGTATATTACTAAAATGTAGATTGAAAAGAAACTTCCATTCACAAGTATGCAATTTACCTTTCATGAAACTCGTACAAATGTATGTAAAACTTCTATTTACTCACTCGATTCTTAAATGTCACATGACACAGTAATTAAGGTGATAATGTCTGTCTTGTTTTTAAAACAGGCATATATGAGCGTGTTCATCTTACGAATCGAATCATGGTAAGCCAATTTGTATATCTTATGACTGTAAATGTAAATGTCACAACTACAGGCGATAGGATAAGGGATTTTACAGCTGGTTACGGATTGGAGGGCTAAATATAATCTCATTATTAACAAGATCAGACCGATAACACATCGATTTGGGAAAGTCAAGAATGTCAAAATGCCCCATTAGTCATGAAGACGGTATCTGAAGAGATGCTTTCAGATGAAAGGTCATTGATGTAGGTGTGTCAAGAAATATCTTTAACGGAATACATGAGAAATGAAGCAAAAGTAATGTAATGTTCCTTTGGTGCATAGGGAATTATTTTGCTTAACTGTTTCATACCATTATTAAACATGCTTCTTCTGTATTTCTTCACAAGACCTCACTCTATAAACTAATAATCACATTTAACGAAAGCCATAGAGTTTCTGTGCTGTGCATCATATCATCACATAGGTTTTAATAATTTCAAATATTTGCTTTTATTGGTGATGGTGATTTATCTAGTTGTGTTTAAGCAACAATATAAAAAGTGGGCAATTTACATCAACGCATTTCCAAGTAAGATTTTCATGGGCAATTGTTTGTTTTTGTACCTATTACAGACATATGGTTGATTTTGTGTCTTCTTCCAATAGTTAGCAGAATATTAAGTAAACCCATTTCCCTCAAACCAAATGTAAACGAGCCTAAAATAGAAGAGTGAGATTATTACTGAATGATTCTATTTACCTGTTACGGATTAATCGTATTGCCAACATGAACCTAGATCTAACTGATCGTGTTATGTTTAGAATGGATTGCTGAAGGAATCGCCATGTAATTACTCATAGAGGTGTTATCATGAACCAGACTAGACCAACCGATCATCCCAGGCAGTTAAACATGTCGTGAATGCTAATGAAACATATTGAACAGTGAATGTAATCTATATTAGGAGGCCAGCATGACCCTTTGATAGATGAGAGGATATCAGGGCATTTAAGTTTCTCAGATTGGACATATTACGTGTTGGAGGTATTAGCGATAACAAATAACCTCAATCATTTGCTCATATCAGAGGAATAAAGTTCTCTATTATGTACCTTTGATGACTATCTTTATGAGGTTATTTTGGGTTTTTTAAAACAAGTCTTGTGTAGCCAGTTGAAAGTTATTCAACAATTGTTTTGTAACCAAAACAAGTTTTTCAATCATTTGGGTCGGATAATGAAATGCTAAGATGAAAGTTGTTGTGAATAGACTTATGAGATCACAACTTTCTAATAACCAAACGTCTCATAACGCTTCAACCTTCTAACTTTCTTAACAGTGGGGCATCCTCGATTCCTTTATTGTTAATAAATTTGATTAAACATAACTGTTGAAAACAGCTGGGAGTGTTTTTTACCTTTTGAAGGAAAGAAACTCTAAAGAGCATCTTAAAAGCATACCATAATTTATCAAAGCTTTCATGAACGTAGTGGAGGTTAAGAACTCATTTTTTGAAAAAATGTTATTACTGACTACGTATTTCATGGCCAAGTTAATCGTAAATTCAATATTTACGTTCTTGTGTGACTACTTTATGGTTACAGCACATGAATATGCAGATAGTTTTTCAATTTAGTGGTAGTTTAGGATTTACGTCATGAAGAAAATACTTACAAGAAGAGCTACGAAATATGATATATTCCTCTAGATGTTGATATTGTAATAGAATATGAGTGAGCCTTTTACGCGGACATACTTTTTAGAATTATTTGTTGTAAAAGACGTGCTTTAAGAAAAGAAAAAATCCTTTTCAATAGTTCACATACAATTTTTATCAAAATTTAAATTATCCAATTAAATAACATTCAATATACTAAAGGACAACCTTAAATCAGCGTAATAGAAGTAAAAATATCATAAACTGTGATTGTAAAGAATTTATTGCCAAGGAACATTTATTAAAACGTCAGTTTAGCTAAAAAAACTGCTTTTGATAAATCAAACTCATATAAGAAACCTAGATTCAAATTTCACTCCAATGATATTCATCTCATCTGGACACTATGAGATTACGAATCACTCAGTTAAGGCTGTGTAATTGGATTATTATTTCTTATTACCGGAGTGATCGGTTCACTAGCGTATCAATTGATTTAACATATATGATTATGTAGTCAATAAGGATTTATATCATTTATTACATTGTTTATTTGAGGAAAAGGAATGTTGGTTACAATTGGGTGGTGTGAACGTAGCTATGTGCTTTCTTGTTGAAACTCTATCTTTTGATTAAAACCATTATGTCTATTCGCAAAAAGTTGTTGCATCAAAGGTAAATATTCCATTATAACCCTGATTATAAATCTGAAAGGTTTTGTATATATCCTTTGTCATATTTGGTGGCAGCAAACTCTAATACGGCTATAGAAGAAACTGAACTGGTAATGAAATATTTAAATATTGAATTTTAATCAATGTGCCAAGAGGGGATACAGATTGGGTGAACCTATGATCCTAAATTATGGAAACAGATAACATGCCAGAAACACCTTCTAACATCTTCTTTAAACAGCCTAAATACTCTCTGAAGTTTTTTTTATAACAGAATGTATGATTTTACATATCAGGAAAATAATCTTGAATACTATTCTCAGTGATAAAGGTGCCTCTGTTTCACCCTATGGTATTGATGTTACTCTTTTGTACAGACACCTTGACTGGTAGGCATAATGATAAATTCCCTTTTAAGTTCGAATCTTAGGTAAACCATCATGTAGGCTCATTTTGCAGTGTACATTGTGTTCGACGTCTTTGAAAATGTTATAGAGCTATTTTCAAAGACTGTTCAATAACCTGAATTTGATCTACAAGTTGCTTCCAGGTTCTTTTCGTGACAGTTGTCAGGCATCAACTATGTTTAGGTTAACTGATTTCTGGACATTTTTATAATAACTGTGGCAAACAACCAATAATTAATGTTTAGTTGATGTCGACGTTTTATCTACATTGTTGACGCTATGATTATAACTATATATTTGGAATATTAGTATTACAATTCCATGTTTCAACAATTCGATTGACCTCTTTAAATAATTAATGTTCTTACAATGTGAAATTTACTCAAAATGCTGATTTAGGGAGAAAACACTATTTCAATTATTGGCAGAGTCCCTGAAGAAAACTGCTTAGTGCCAGCCATATGTGGGTAAATGTTCAACAGATCACATACTTGTGATTTGCAATAGTCTTTACACAAGAAAGAACACATGGTGCTTAGTTTGGGAAATGGATTTGTTTCTTTCTTTCGGTCTCTTTTAGAGTCTGAAGTTATGAAGTTGAAAAAACCCCTCAAGTTAGGAGTAGTCACAAATGTAGCGAAAGTGTTTCCTTTCCAAAACGCATAATGGTTAACTAATTTATTCCTATTTATGTTAATCTTTTGTTACTTTTAAACATTTTGAAATAGACCATACATCAAAAGTCTGTATAACCTTTACTAAAAACTAGGGTTTGGTTATACGTGCTATATTCTTCCTAAACTTTATCAAGTGCATTAAATCAATAGTCTAACATACCTAACAGAATTCTTCTGACAGCTATTTAAACATCTCTTGAAATATAAGTTGTAAATGTACATTCCAAAGTGTGATAAACCTACTATGATATCCTTTTATGTTTTATGCACACATATGTAGTTTTAGACTTCATAAAAACATTATTGCATTATGATATCGAAAACCGACAGGTGTTTTCACATTGCGAAGGAATCAGCGAGTACAGCTTTACTAATCCATTCATCATATCTGGTCAAAAGATTGTACAGTGCTAACTAATCTGATAGACGGGTCAGGTTGACTCCTCAATCATTCTTACCCTTTATGATCACTCTTGTTATGTTCAATATCATACAATATAAAGGGCATCATTTACTCACCATACTCACTGACAGAGTTGTCTTAAACAGTCTACAAATGGATGGCTTGGATTTGAATGGTGTAGTGCCTTTGACTGCAAATAACAAAGGGTGGTATGAAATTGTTATCCTCATAGCTTGTCAAAGATCTGTGTAACCACATTTATCGATGATTGACTAATGACGTTTGCATGATTACGAACTTTATTCACATCTACCAGATACCATAAACGAATCGAGATTCAAGTTCTTGGAGTTCTTGAATGTCTCAAACAATCCTTAGTTGCTAGAAACATTAGACAAGATCAGCAACCAAACGAGGGCTAGTTTATAGGAAGGAGATTCATTTCTTGCTTTTACAATTGCCCGTACAGTCATTCTGTTGCGCTTTATATTTTATTTCGATTGAATTGAATTCCCAGCAGGCACATAGACGTCCTAATAGACGTCTAGACGTCTAAATATAGTCTAATCTGAGGGACTAGAAAGACATCTAAGTCTAGGAAGACGTTTTAAATGATAATGGGCATGTATAAATCTATTTTGGGCTTTCAAACATTTCCATACTTTTCAGCAAAGACGACGAGATTACCGAAAGTCTTGGAAAAAGTTAATATTTGTCATCAACTATTGTTTATAAATCAAATTCATTGAAATTTTCAATATCAAAATATATAGAACGTTAATTCGTTATCAACTGATTCAAGTAACATTGATGGAAACCTCACCTAGAAAGCATCGTTGGGGGTTAAAAGTCTTTTATTTTTACATTAAAAGTTTGTTTTAAAAACTCTGTCAGCCACAGCTGAGATGAAGATGTTTGTATAATTAGCTACTCTAGAATTAATGACATCACATTATTTTTTGGTCTCAGCAGGTTTCAGCGATTTATCCAACTTTCTTTGAATCAAGTAGTCAGTCATCTTTGATTCTTCTCTAGAAAACGAACTTCTTTACAAAGTTTATCAAAGCTTTGAAAGCTTTTGAAGGTTGAAAACTTATTTCGTGAAAAAAGAGGTAATTACTGAATTCGTATTTCATAGGCAAATTAATTGTCAATTCAATATTCATGACCTTGTGTGACTTCTTTTGATTATTCTACTCAAACATGCCAATGACTTTTCAATCAAAGTAATAGTAAATGATGTCACGCCATGAAGAAAAGAATTGCATGGATAATTAAGAGATATGATAATTATCTGTTATCGAAACACAAACTTAACTAATTCATGTCCAGTTTTCAGACAGTTCACTGTCAGTGGGTAAGAAGTGATTGAATGTGTGAGTCTTCAAAAATATTAAACTAGGATGAAATAACAAAAATATCAAACTAGGATGAAATAAAAAAAATATCTATATGAAGGTCCCAATACTTTTTGTAGTAATTTCACATCAACGTGTTATCCACATAAAAATATCTTAAAACTGAGGACATCTTCCCTACCAATCTTTAGAAAGTAAATTTTGCTCACTTAAATGTCAGATTTTTTCCATTCACATTCCTACATAACTCTTCTCTAGAAATGTTCAATAGAATGTTAAAATGAGTATTAAAACCAAGAATGAGCATGTTACGTGGACATTCTTTAAAATTTTGTATGGAAAAAATAGGTCGACACCAAGTGGTAAAGTCGTTTTCAATTGTACACATACCAATATCATTCAAAGATATCCTGTCAACTTTCAATTTCTTTTGCCATGGGGCAACCATTAGTAGCTTAATGGAAATAAATAACAATGTAATTCTAGCCATTCATACTTATTGACAGAAGAAACCTCCAATCAAAATTCATTCCCGTCATATTCATCTTTACTTTGACAAAAAGTTATATTTCCAGCACTAAGAAATTACTATTCAATCCGTTAACACTTTGTTATTTGATTATTCTTCTTTATTACTGCTATGTTCACTTCACTAGTGTAACAATTGATTTAATACCTTTCATTATTTAGACAATAGGGTCATTATGATAACTCATCAATGCTTATTACATTGTTAACATGAGGATAATGGTAACTTGATTATCTCGCGTTGGCGAGTTAGTTAATTGCTGTTACGGTCAATTTTGTCGGTGTTGCCTGACCCTGAGGTCTTGTGTGTATTCTAATGAATTGACCAATTGGTTTTATGGTAGAAGAATGGGTGAACATATGGTCCCTACTCACTTCTCCCAAAATAATAACAAATACTGAGGTTTACGTCTTTTCGTACGTCTCCTTTGCTGAAGGGCAAAATAGTTTGCATAATAGTTGACGTTTTGATGAAAAATAACAGAGAAGGCCACGCCAAAAGTCTAATTCTCAAGAACATCATTTCTGGAATGTTTAACTTTATTATGAAATATATAAAGTAAATCTTCATACTTACACTGCCTAATAGATTAAATGAAGTTCATAGTGCTTCTGTGCTACGTTATCATATCATAATATCATGATATCATTTATTTCAAATAGCTGCCGTTGGTTTTGTAACGTTTGATGGAGATCTATTCACATTTGTTATGGAAAAATATTTCGAATAGTTTAGTCCTTTTAAACGACCTATTTTTCATGGGCATTTGCATTGTTTTACCAATAGTAGAGTTATGGTAGTTTTTGTATCTTGTCGCAAACGACAGAATAAACCCATTTTTGCTCAAACACCTCATCCAGAATAAGTTAATCAAGTCTTGCTGAAACCAATCAAAATCAATCTAAAATATAAAATTAATTAGGTTATAACTCAATGATTTTGTTAACCTAATGCAAAACATTGGTTTTGTCAACATGAAGCTAAATCAAATGATTGCACTATATTCAAAAGGGATTGCTGAAGGAATCGCCATGTAATTACTCATAGAGGTGTTATCCTGAACCAGACTAGACCAATCGATCATCCCAGGCAGTTAAACATGTCGTGAATGCTAATGAAACATATTGAACAGTGAATGTAATCTATAATGGGAGGCCAGCATGACCCTTAGATAAATGAGAGGATATCAGGGCTTTTCCTCTCTTTGGATAGGAGTTTTTTAATTTTCATTTGAAAATTGCAGAGAGATAGGACCTGAAACATTACATGCCTTGCAACAATCTCTTTATTGTTCATTAAAACTTAAAGAGAGAATCAAGTACATTTTTACAGAAATTGAATAACACTTTTATAAGTTAAAACATTTTTTCCATGTTTTCAACGTTATATATCGTATTAAATTTTGGGTGACATTTATAGAAAAGACGATACAGATCTCGTTAATTCAATACAAAATTTCTGATGCCAAGCAACTGGAGGGTTTTAGGTGACGTAACTGAACTATTTAAAACGATTTTATAAACAAAATACCATGGTTGAAAACTTTTATATGACGCACAATATTTCTGGACTTTTTTATGTCCCTGCACCAAGTGAATTCATGACATTAATGTTGATTAAATAATTTGATTGTAATTACCCTATCTGTTGAGGCAGATACAGATATCAAGAAAACGCACCACCTGTCAAAAAAAACGAAGTGCATATGACGTTGCCACCCATTACATATAGTTGTTGAACAAAAGTTTGTTTCACTGTGTAAGAATTTCTTTGAAAATCTTAATTCTTTCAAACATTGAAATTAGTCAACATTTCTTAGCAAAATACTTTACAATCCAAACTTGTACATCATTTTGTGAGGTGATCACATTTACACTACATATACACTGAACAGATATGTAGTGTATATAGTGTTCCTCATAACGGACATTGGGTTAGAAGTTTTCTGCATTAAGATATTATCTGAACCCATTTTCGGCAAATTTGGGTAAAAAAACCCATTAAGTTATATCTTGCGTATTTTGCAAAAATATTTGATGATTATAATTTGTTAGTATATGATAGCTATAAGTAGTTTTTAGTCTTTTTGATGAAAGATGTTTGATGAAGTCGATCTTAAGTGAACATTTAAGTGATATTTGAACTTAGTTGAATATAATGGATTAAAACTTTTGTTAAGCAGCTGTGTTTACACAAAGTCATGCATAGTTTTTATAGGTCTGTGAAACTATTTATCATATTGATAAATTTCCATAAACAAAATTTCAGGATTTTGTAGGTGAAATCTAAAAGAGGGAAAGCAACAAAATTACAAATGAGATCTTCATAGTTCCTGGTTATCAAGTCTTTTTATCCATGGAAGTAGTCCTATAATTTTCATAGCAGTCAGTCATCATTTACTGTCATTTTACTGCCTCCAACTCTTTAAAGGGCAAACGATTCCCTGCTACTGATTCGAGACAGCATCCATTTCGCAATGGATCTATTTCCTATAAATGGAGGGCTCTTATAAAGGGTTATTTCGTACACCAAAATTCTAAGTTTATCATCAAACGTTAAAATCAATTTCAGAACATTTCGAAGTTATGTTTTATACAAAGAGGTAATGATTACTAACCAATAATTTGGAACTCGTTTTTGAGGAAAATCAAAGTGTTCACGCATAATTCAAATAATATATGAATGCTCAAGGATTTCTAGATTTTTTCACTGGCAGTCGAAATAATCTAATTCACTAATAAATATCTACTCCAACAAAACGTTATAAAAAGAAACCAATTGATCATTACATGAACATAATTAATACAATAGAAATAAAGTGACTTACTTATGAACTAACTTGATAGCTTTATAATTGCTTTAAACATAAAATAATATTTTCTTAACAGCGTTGAACTAAGAGGGTCAATAATGCCTTAACCACAATTTAACCTTTCATAACCTAAGCAGGTAATTAATTACCATTGTACATAAATTTCATGTTTGGTTGTTAAGCATTGTCTTTTATTTTCGACTACATTAATGGACAGATTAAAGAATTTGATACAGTAGAAAATTATCAAATTCCATTTAGAATTAATATTGTAATTTTGAGATCATAAGAGAGGAAACAAAGTAAACTTTGTCAAATCACATAAAGACCAGGGTTTAAATTATTGTATTATTTTTTATTTTCCTTTGATATTGAGATGATGGGCCATTTGTATGTCTCCTCATTAAGATTTTAGAAATGCAAATATATCTCATTATCTTAACATATTGTCAACCAACCGTTAAGGACTGGTTGGAGCTTGAACGACAAACCAATCAACATCCAAGATTGCTCGAACTCTGTGGACAGAGAAAGAAGGTTCGATTTTAAGTTACTGATAAACTTGGTATTATTTTTATATTATTCAATCACTTACAAGGTGACTTACAGAAACACGTTGATTATTGTTTGCATAGTATCGTACATGAAGACCTGAAATGAAAAATCATGTTATCAAAACCAACATTTTTTTACATTTTGAGAATATTGATATTAAAAAGATGTTGTCAGTTGATAATTCCTAAATATGTTATTATCGAAAATTTTGCAGTGCTTCTTTTCATTCAAAAAGTGATAAATAATCGGACCAAAATGTTAACCATTCTGTTAGCATTAGACATTTGAAAATAAACCCTATACAATACATCTGTATAACATTATTTCCTACATAGAATTTAGTTTTAAAAAATAGTGTCACCATAGGTTTTGTAACATTTATCAAGTATACTTAATCAATAGTCTAACAAAGTTAACAGAATTCTGCTGGCAGAATTTAACATATTCAAAATGGTAACTTAAATCTATTTTCTACGAACACAAGGTATTGTTCAATGTTTTTAAATTTTAAATACATATTTTAATGAAATTTTATATATATATGTGTGCATTTCTGCTTTTTTGACAGGGTAAATCATAGTTCAATTTTAAAAATATCTTATTGTCTTCAAAATAAAAGAGAATTTTGCTAAAATCATACTTTTTACAATGTTATAAATTAAAAAAACGTGTTTGCTGCCATTACAGATTTAAAAACTTATCAATCCTATCTGATTAATATATTGTTCAGTGCAATCAGATCGGGTCAGTTAGGCTCCTCAATCATTCAGACACTAACTGTAGAAGCAATGCTAAAAGGACGTCATCATTTATTCATCAAGTGAAAAGTTGCTTTGAAAGAATCTAACGATTGATGATTTAGACCTGAGTGGTGATTAACCTTTGACTTAATATGTCAATGTCAAATACATGGCAGTCAACTGATGAGAAATTGCCGAAATTTTCTATCGACAAGGCTTCATTGAAGTAGCAGAGGGCTATATGTGAATGGTCAGAATCGTAGCCTGTCGTAACACTCTGTTTTCTTCTTATATACCCATGCATGAATTTACGTTATTTGTGTAACCACACTTATGATAATTAAGTAATGATATATCAATACCTTGCATACCCTTACAAATCAAAATCTAACTCTTACCAATAACTATCACATCCAAATGGCTGCCCATTTCGATTCCTGACTCATAAATGATTATAAAAAGACTTCATGATAAGAAAAAAACTAATTCTTTTTCTACATCTTCCTTTCTCTGACTGCTAGTCTGCAGTCTACAGCCACAATGTTCGGAGTCGGGACTGTATTCAGCGTTGAAACAAATTTAACTACATTATTACAAGGCTCCGGTTGTGTTCTGTATTGATTTGCTGGCAATTTTTCAGTATTGGTTTGAAATATGACAAATATATATTTCATTACAAAATATACTACTTAACAAAATAAAATGGAATGTACAACTTCTGCAATTGGGTTTATATCAAGTTTTGATCCAGGTATAAAGTTAAAAATTATATAGACCAGTACAGTTTCAACTTTTATTTTAATATGTCATTATTTAAGTCATAACATTGTTGACAAAGCACTTTTTCTTTCTTTTGATAAGAACGCTTGCGAAATATCTATTGACGTTTTAACATTTACATTCAATAATCTATTGAAAATGTATCTAACACATGGACAAAACAATGTTCATTGCAATATAATCAAACATCTGAGATGTTCAGATGAATGAATTAATGTTTTAGTCATATAAGAACCATATCCTCCCTTTCCTACGTGGGCGTTTCAAATCAACTAAGTAGGGTACTACAATGAAAATGAAGAGCACTTACGAGTGTACAACTTCTTTATTCTGATAGTCGTTATTTCGACATTGATTCTAATGTCCTTGTCAAGAATTATTCTGATGCCATTTGGAAACAGTTTATCACTTTAACCGTCCTTTATGAACTGTCTTCAAGTAGTCATAGTACAATGTCAGTATTACATGATGAGGACTTAGTAGTCAAACTTTTCTGCTGATTCAGCAATGTCTTTTTTTTCAAGCAAAAAAGTTATTAATTTTAACAGCGTTCTCATTTTTCTGTATGCTCTATCAGTCCCTCTATTGTAGGCTTCTTTCATTCTGCATTGCACAAACACGTACCTCTACCAATATTGACATAAAAGCGATTCTCTTGGGTGTTAAACTTACAATAGTCCTATGCATGAACTGATTTAATTTCGTTTTGAACTGCACAGCTTTTTTCATTTTAAATCAGATTTCCTTATTTTCATCACTCCGAGACTTTACTATTACCCATTTAAAGATACTTAATCTCATATTCGTATTCAGCCATTTTGCATATCTCTGAATGAAAGCAAAATATGACATGTTCACAGTTTTTTTGCAACAAGTGCTGTAATAATTGTTTTATTATGACGCATGAGTTTTCGACTCTATGTTACCATTTCAGGGCCAGTATTGTTTAACTCTCTGAGGAATTTGATAATTTCTAGCAGATATTCATTAATGGTACTTATGGCATCTCATGCTATTAAAGCCTTGAACACCATCAATATCATTTAAGTAAAAAACCCAATCATTGGACAATAATGTACTAACATTGGTGTACCTCAGAACGCTACTCGTATATTTCTTGTAAATGATGTTAGTTCAAATTTATGACATTTGAGAGCGTCTCAAACTTTTCAAAATGGTGTTAGAGTTGAATTATAATTATTAAACGAAAGAACATCTGATGTTACCGTATATTCGCAATTTAAAATTAGATGCAATCATCAGGTGTTTTCCAGGATCAATTTCAAGCATATTCACCCCGAGGTGATGGTAAACATGTTTTCTGCCAAGTGATACAAATGTCTCTTCCTACTTTTCTTACCATTTGTATATCTCAGTAATCATCATATTTTGAACAATACGTAGGCGTTATTTATTTTTTTTCAAAGCTTGAAGTTTTAGTGATAAACAAAGCTATTTTTAAAATGCGTGAAAGCGGACATCGAACAATGCTTTGGCGATGTATGGAAATGCTTTTCATCTTTCCTTAGGCTTCTGCAATGCTTAAAGCTTTAATGATATACAAAAATATTTTGAAAAATGTAAAGCGTTTACGTTGAAGTAAGAATTCAACTGGACACGAGAAATATTAATTTATTTGGATAAACTCTTTGTAGTTTTGTTAATAATTTAATTATAACTTAATAATATTTGGCGACACATTTGATCAAATATAGACAACTTTAAATTAGAATTAAAAATCCTGTGAACATCCATGTTGTCTGCTGATAAAACAACATCAAAGATTGTTGGAAGCGGAAACCGATTGCCAACTCCTTTCTCATCTTGAAGCTTTAACAGTCCCGAGCATTTTACTTGAAATCACCGATCGATCACTACTTAAGCAGTCGCACATGTTCCTTTGCTATTTAATTTTAAAGGAAAACGTTTCTTTACTTCTGATCAAAAGTGTTAACTAGTACCTAACATCGCATGCAAAAGATTCTTCTTTGATGTCCTTGGTCAAATATGTTCCCTGGTCAAACATATCTTTTTTCTAAAATTTCAAATGAATGTACGAATGAAGACAAGGAATTTTATGGATTATCAACTTCTTTATTGTACTGAAAGCGACGTTTCGGTAATCCATAAAACTCCTTGTTTCCCTTACACTGACAACTTCTGGAATGTCACTCAAACAGTTCGACTGTACTAATATTGTCATTTTTTCATTTAAATCGAATCATTAAGTGATTTGTAGTTTGTCGTAATATATTTACGAGTCTCCCAGGAATGTAGGAACAATAAGCTTAAACATAAGAGGCTCTTCCCCTGAAGATAGAAGGTTTTGGGATACCATAATTTAGTTCCGCCCCCGTCGGTGCGATTATTTGAGCTTCGAATACTAAACAGCCAGAGAAGGTCAGAATGACACCTTGGAATCATTGGATAAGTAATACATCTTTTTTGATTACATTGGATAGGGAAAGTATGAGAAGATAAGCAATCTATTTTAGGCCTATTCAGGTAGACATATGAAGGTGACATAACACACCATTTCACACGCGTGTCTCAAACAATGTACTTGGAATCAAATGATCTGCACATTGATAACAAGGGTAATTTCGAATAGCCTTGGCGCACTGTAATTAAATATGGTTCTTTCTTTGAAAAAGAACTTCCCCAAAGCACGGTTTACATTTCATTACACTCAGTGAAAACATTTAATTTCTTTAAATGTTTGCCAGCATAAATCACTTCAAACTTAACCTTACCTTTTTAAAAATCGATGCAGCCATTTATAAATATTTCATTTCACTCGATTTAGTGATTGGATAAATATTGATGTATCTGCCATTTCAACTGGTCTCTCAGCTACGTGAAATCTATATTGGCAAAAGAACCTCTGTAAAATGGAAATCACTTGGATTGTATATTGATAACTGTATACTTCCTGCTTCATGATATTACCATGGTAATGGATACTGTAGGTATAATGACTTGACCTGTAGACTGCAGACATTAATGAGCCATTCTATTATTGAAAAGTCTATATTTCCTGAAACAAATATCTTTTTCACACGAAGAAAATCACTTAAAGGATGAAATTTCACTGTAATGCTGGATATAGCTTTTCTATATAAATCAGTGCCGGACTGTTGTAAATCGAGTGAAGGAATACTAAGAAAATATTAATTATTCATTATTTTATTACTATCATTACTTTGATGAGAATCTAATTGAAAACTGTGGATAAAAATGGATTTTAGATGTAGTCACTTAGAAAAATAATGTTATTCACAAAATAACTGGTTTTGTTACATGAACGACATCGAGAGTAAATTTCGAAATTTTCAAACGTGTAAATTGAAAATAACGGCTCTGAAACAAAATATTTAAAGGGCAATGTTTGATGTAGAGATAAAAATCTCGTGATTATCCCCTTTCTTCCTTTATTATATCATGACATTAGAATAATCCATTTAGATAATGAATTGTTTGTTATAGTGGTGGATCTACATTCGACCTTTTGACTAAAAGTTACAGTGTAAGTTTAAAAAAATGTGAAGTGAACTCATCATTTTACACTGTGGATCATATAAGTCAATGAAAGAACGAGTTCAAACAATTCCTTCAATTATTATTAATTGATGAATTTTATGTATTTTTCGCATTTTTTATTGTCTAAATTGCCTCCCCAGCACTCTTTAAAGGGACGGTAACATTGTTTTTATTTTAATCATATTTCCTCAAACTTTCTCTAGTAAATATATGTTCATACTATACCGTATCTTCAGATTATCCGTAGTCGTAGAAAAACTGTAAAAGTATGAAGCAAAACATAATGGCAGCCATTTTAGTGTGAACACCTTTTAACCATTTAAGGTTTATTGGATTAGTTTAGCTTTACCGAATATGTTACGATCATTTTAGAACTGCTTCATTTGATAAAAAAAGATTGCCTTGCAATTTGTAATATTTATTATTGATCACTTTGGTAATCTTAAACTGGTATAAAACCAGTTTTAGTAGCTACATCCGGAGATTTATGCTTTGTAAGTGCACACAGATTTCTGAACAAACTTAAGATGGATCACGAATTGCACCGATTACCCGCTATATTCGATTAATACATTCACTTTTGTTCTGTAAATGAGTTTAGATGTAACCACGTTTTCAATGATTTAACACTGTCAAGTTTCTTTTAAATTGTTTAAGTGTTCGATCACAAGCTTTTTCCATGGAATACATTTAAGATTGTTAATTGTTCCTCCATTCAATAGCTATTCGTCTTGTTTATCAAGTCATTTCTTTAATTTGAAGGAGGCTATCCAATTCCTGCAAGTAAGAAAGCAATTAAAAGTTTGGAATACCAGCCAATCCATCTGCCTGAAGCGAAATGCTCACCGATATTACCTGGTCTTCCATTTGGCAAATATAACGACGTGAAGTTGAGGGAATTTTATTTTTACATAAAGAATGTTTTCACTTATGCATTTGTATGATGTTCTACCAAACTTTGATATTTTACCATGATTATTTTGGTGTGTGGAAATTGTTTTCAATGCAGTGTATGTAAGGTTTCAAATCCATTTGTGTAAGCTGATGTAGAGGACAGCACTTAATCAGCGATGATAAGAGATACCTTGAAAAAGACAAATTATGATTTTCATTTCTTATGTGTGTTCGATACGTGCCATTATATCATAAATGCTGATTTAAATTTGAATATATCGCACATTTTCATCTTTTAACGCGAAGTATATAACAAATACTACTTTCCTTGAAAATTACACTAAAAATTTACGTTTACAACATTTAATGAGAAATGTTATCAACTTCTATATTAATATCAACTAAAAGCTGTCATCTCTGCTTTCGGTAATTTAAAAAAGACCGTTGAGTGATTACCATGCTCTTGAAAGAAGCGTTACATTATCATAGTACTTGATTATTCTCTCCTTCATCAAAAGCACACAAAAATCGATACTTTGTTAAGAACTATATTTACTTATTTTTTCTTTAAAAAAGTGAGATCCTTCTTTTGCCTTCGAAACAATCTACGGGGCTTTATTACTTTCTTATTATTTGAATTATGAACTGTTGACTGAATACATCTTATTCTAGTACTTAGTCCCGAACAGAAAGCCCTCGAAATCTGAGATATTGTGTAATTGAAATAATCCTAAATATTGCCTTTTTCCATAGAACAAAGTGGTCATTTTAGGTACTGCTCTAAATCATGTCATTTTCTTTTAATAAAACATGTTCAAAGTATTTTATGGCAGTTGCCAGTTGACTTTGAAGTTATTTTCAAGCTCGGGATTGTATCATAATCAGAGAACTATTTAATTGACTTTGTTAAATCAAACGCCCTGTTCTAGCTATGGAAACCCTGATGAATGCCACAACCAATGGTTTTTTAAAAATGAATTTTCTATGTCTTGCTTTTTATAATTCAACTTAATACAATTTGCTTAAGAATTATCTTTTCGTTCCTGCACTTTCTTTTTACGCAAATTATTCAATGTTTTAATGCTTTTAGTGAAATAAGCTTAAATGCGTTAACTTGTGAATGGTTTAAAAATGTTTAATGCTTTAGAATGCACTGAATTGAACCACAAAGTATGATGAGATCCTTGTTAAAGTTTTCGATTTGAAGGCAATTATTCAACAGATTACATTCTATCAAATTAAGGTAGTGCTTGCGGTGGGCTCATCTGCATAGAAGGTTTTCATGATTCGTGTGAGTTTTAAACAAGAGACAAACACATGGTGTTCATTTTGAAAATCTATTTACAAGACAACCTACTGTCGTTGTAAGTTCAAAAAATTGTATAATATTAGTAACAACTTTTCAATTTATACGAGAGTCCTCTTGAACTATCACGGAGTGTTTGGTTATCCATTAAAACTATTCTGACTCAGAATACAAACTGTTGAATCTAAAGAAATTTCTGCGGATTTACAAATACTCTATTCTTGATTAGTGATTAGCATTTTTCAAAGCTAATATATACGGAGAATCAGAGAGAACACATTTTCTCAACACATTTTATTGCGAATAGCTAAGATACAGAATGTTGTGTTATTACTAACAGGAAAATTTATCGAAAAACAGGGAAATTGTTTACGTCCATATGTTTTGACTAACCATGACCTTGACTGCCGCCTGTGGAATGTTTTTGGACAAGAACAATCTCTCATATGTAATTATCTAGTTATTCAAACGGATCAATATCGACTATTTTAATTTAGATATTTGTTGCGTTGTTGGCATGCTTTAAATAAAGATGGTTTGACACCAACTCAACTGTAGCCAAAGCTGTTCATCCAGATTCCGAATTGAAAAAAATTAGCCTGATTTTCTTACGAATCCTACAAGCCTAGTCTAGTTAATCAGCCTTTTGCAAGTACCTTTAAGGTAAAATCGCATTCTTACTACTTTGTAAGTTTTTGTTGCCTTTGAACGAACCTTACACGATAGTCAAACGATAGAGCATATACCATATTTTACAACACATCTATGAGAGCATAATCAAAATACATAAATATTTTATTTTTATTTTAAATGATTCACCCAAACAGAAAAATGTGGTTCAATGGAGCTGACCTTGATAAACGAAACATAAATCATCATGTTTCTGGTTGTCGAGAAAGCAACAGTAAAATTACTGAAAATAGCCAGTAGAGCCCACTGTGAGGAGTTGAACCGAGAAATACTCTAACAAAAAGGGAACATCAAGTTATTTGATGATAAAGTAATGGCTGTAATTATGTATATAATGTTAATGTTTTTATCAAATTCAACCGTGGTTAATTTGTTAAAGTCAAATGTAATCTCAATATTAGAATATTTTGCCATCACCAGTAGAGGTTTTACGAGACAAATCGATCATTTCAGGCAGTTTAAACGTGCTGTGAGTGCGAATAGAACATATGGAACAGGGAATAGAATCTTCATTAAATGCTAGCATGACATATATACTTTTTGAAATCGATCTCGAAAATATCATCTAATATTGAAGTAAAGTCCTTAAAGGCAATCTGATTCTTCACATAATGAATTCACATCTTGGAATTAGGTGAGAAATAGGTTTAGATTCAGCACGTTTACCCTGAAGGTTGATAACTGTTGGGTTGCTCTTTCATGATTGCAGATCCGTTGATTGAAATTTCAGACACTGTAATAAGTTAAGGACAGGAGGAGGATGTTAAACATAAAATGCCATATGAGAAGATATTTAAAGGTAATGTCATATGACGTTGCTTGTGGCCTTTCACGATTGATAACAAGCTTAAACCTTAGTAGAACACACGTTTTAGAACATACAGTTGAGAGGACTATCAATAGTAACACATAGTTTAAGTTCAAAGGAAATTCTGGAATTGATGGGAATATAATCTCAATCACTTCCACATATTAATATAATTCACATTTATAGATAGTCATGTCAATGTAATTTGTTCAGGGTTTGATAGATAAATTTAAAAGGAGAGAATTCTAGAAAATTACAAAAGAGATCATCAAGGTTCTGGGTTATCGAGGCTTTCAATTTTGTTCAGCAACTGATAGACAGATTGTGAAGAGAGGAAATCAATTGACAAATGAGATCTTTATAGTTCTGGTATAGATATAGACTATCAATCCGTAAATGTATCCCCAATGATTTCATATACATGTACGTCATTAACCATTTACTGTCAATATTGTCTCAAATCTTATTAAGACCAAACGATTCCCTGTATCTGATTAAAAAAACATCAATTACGGTAAAACAGTTTCTATAAATTGTTAGATTGACAGGTGTTCTTGTTGAAGTTCATCTCCGTGTATATTCATTTATTATCACACTTTTGAATTGGTTTAGGAATATCATTTAACCGATGTTGTTTTTAAACTGCCACATATCTTAATGTCATAAATATTGTCACTCAAATTTTACAAAATAAAATTGCGTTCAGGAAAATTTTAAACGTTATGTCTTTATTAGGCAAATTTAAAGATATAATATATTGCATATAAAATGTGTATAGCTTTTAAATGGCCATTAACAACATAAATGCATGTAATAACTTACATTTTTCTTAACCTGTATTTCATTCACAAATCTTAAAATAACTCAAAGAGAGATTTTTCTTGATTAACTTGTTCATCTAATTGACAGCATTCTACTTTCCTTTCACATGCACATCCCTTGTGTTTGCCCTTTATAGTATTTTCACTTGGTGGTTTTGGCACCGATGTATAAAGCAGCAATAGATTTTGTCTGACTATTGTTCTTCTGTGATTGGGCAATGATAAATCATATATACAATCAAGTTAAAGGAATACTCTTAACACAAGTAGGCTACCAATTATGAAATGCAGTTTTGCTTGATATAATTCTACAGATCTGAAATTACTGCCAGGTTTAACAACCTGAAAAAGGACATAGGTACTTTTAGATGTCACCTTTATAATCTCAAACATTGACCATTTCCAATGTGCGAAAACATATATGAACCTCACAATGTAAATCATAATATGATTTCAGTTCAACAGTTTATTGTCAATAAATAAACATGTCTCTAATATATACAATATGCCTTTAATACCGCCATTTAATGGAATTATCATTTCGAAATTCATGTTTTAAATATAGATATCACTTATTAGATATATAGTAATAGATATCACTTTTCATATAGTCATATCATATTGATACTCGTTTAAACATATATTAAATGTCGTGTAAAATGCCAATACATATAAATGATTTTGAAATTTGAGATGAAACCGGAGTAAAACAACATATGAGTTATGAAAGCTTGAGGTTCTTTTAATTATTGTTCTGTTCATTTGGTTCATTGTTTTGAAAAGAATTCGATTTAATGGGAACAATTGGCCATTAGCATTCCCTTTTTTACATTCGATGAGTGTAGCTGATTATCGTAACCGTTCAGGACTTGTCAGTTCCAGCAATAGCAGCCAAACAATATCCAGGATTGGTAAGGCCTTGGGGGACAGAGTAAGATGTTATTTTTCATGCCAATGAAAACACTTGCGCTAGAAAAAAAACTTAGTCACATGAGTCTTGATGAGCTAGGAGAATAACATTGACTACTTATGATAAATTTTTCACAAAAACGCAAAACTTTGTGCTACATTTTGAGAATGATATATTGGGAATTCATGAACATGAACAAATAATTTTTACAACGGGGGATATTCTCTTCAATTTTCGAATCCAACGAATACTTGTTACGGCTTTTTTTTCACTTCATAGATACGTATGTTAAATCTAAAAGAAACTCGACCAGTAGTAAACAATAGTAAACAATGGTGTATCTCAAAACAGAATTCTAGAATGTCACGCCAATGATATAAGTTCAATTTGAAAACATTTTGTAAGCCACTCACAATTCCCAACAAGGTGAAAGCATGAAAATACAAAAGTAACAAAGTTATTAGATATAACTGTAATAGCATCAGATTTTACTGTATATTAGCAATTTGAAATTAAATAAGAACATCAAGAGTTTAATTTAAAGGTTATTCCTTCCGGTAATGATTGTAAACATCTTCACTATCAGGTAATTCAGATATATTTTTTCTACAAATTATATTTTTTCCATCTCCATATCATCATACAACAATGCGTAGGCATCGAATGAAAATTCTTTTAATCTGTCCATATTCTGCATAGCTTAAAAGATCTGTGGGTTAGAAATGTCATACAAACCATGGGCAAGTGAATACATTTAAGCAATTTGGAAGTTGTGTGAGCAGACCGTTAAGAAATCAAGGCGCAAATAGTGTGAACTATGGGCGCCATTTGTCTGTAAACTTAGCAAAATTATTACTTCTCTTGGCTTTTTCAAATTTGGATTTTCTCAAAGTTAAAGTTTAAGTATGTTTTTTAACTGAAAATAATATATCAAATAACAACACATTATTACCATTTAATCCAAACCATTTTGTGACCTCAAATGATTGTAAAATAGTTTGATAACCTTATTTTGAAGATATTTGCAGAGGTCTGGTTTCCTTACATTCCAAATATACATGACGTACAGTTTAACTATTAACATTACGAAAGGTATATACTACATTTATTTAGTGAATCTATAATATTGATCCATCTGCCATTTCATCTGGTCTCTCAATTGTGTGTAAAAACTTCTGTAACGTTGAAATCCCTTCGATATATCAATTTATATGCAAGTTCGTTCATGTTGTTACATTACCGACATCGAGAGTACATTTAGAAATTGTGAAACATGTCAAATGAAAATAGTGGCTCTGAAACAAAAGTTTTAAATAAGTACACAATTGTTATGGATAACAACTTCTTTAATCTGAAAGTGCGACGTTTCGACACAGATTCTTGCTTGACAACGATACAAGAATCTGTGTCGAAACGTCGCACTTTCAGATTAAAGAAGCTGTTATCCATAAAAATTGTGTACTTATTTGCCTTCCAACTTCTAAATGCCACTCAAAGAAGAAAAAGTTTTAAAGGTCAAGAACAGTGTTTTATGTAGACTTAATGATCTAATAATTTATCCTTACTATCTTATGACATTAAAATAATCAATTTATAACATGAATAGTTTGTTATTGTGGTGCTTTTACTTTCGACCTTTTTTTTCTGTAACCTATAATGTAAGTTTCTAAGAATGTTTGTTAATGTGGTGGTTTGACATTCGACCTTTTGATTGTTGCCTATTCTTCATTTGAAATCATGTAGTTCATCTGCAAGAATAATGATTAACTTATCATGAGTATCTTTATATTATTATATTGTTATCATTAGCTTATTATACTATTCTATCTGAATTACCTGATAACAAAATGATCGAGGACTGATGATACTTTGATTGCGAAAGTTTGTTTACAATGGAAAATTCACTCGAATCTATTTAACCTTGGAAGGGTTACCACACTAGTAGCAACCTCTGGAGGGTAATGGTTTATAAAGGCAAACAGGTTTCTGAAGAGACAAATCTGAGATGGATAACGAATGACGACTATTACCCCCTGCTATTTTGGATGAAAACATTGACTGATATTTCGCAAGTAATTTAAGATGAAACCACGTTTTTAATGGTGAAACACACTTTAGTTAGTTTTGAATAGTTTAAGTTATAGAACATAACCTTTTCCCATAGAATTCATTTGAGAAAGTAATTTTTACTTCATTCGATAGCCATTTATCTTGTTTACCTACTATTTTCTATGTTTAAAGGATGCTATCCTATTACTGCTGGTGAGAAAGCAATTAAAAGTTTGGAATACAAGCCAATCCATCTGCCTGAAGCGAAACTCTCACCGATAATGTTGAACGATTGATAAACTCTCATTTCTCTATATTATAATGATTTGAAGTTGAGGGCATTTTATGATCGCATAAAGAATACTTTCACTGGTGGATTTACATGAAATTTTACCATGTTTTATTTCTTATATTTTATCATAATGTGTGAGGAAAATCCCTTTTTTATATATAGTATTTGTAAGGAATCAAATGCAACAACTCTGGGTTAATGGTCAAGGTGATTACAATTGTCATATTGTGTACCTTTTGCTCATGAATGGCAATAGTCAGTTCACGCCTGAGTTAATTTCCTGCTTACGGATACCAATTGTATTATAACCAGATAACTATTTGATGAATTTTGTTGAATGAAACTTCAGATTATACCATTGAAACCTGATAAGCAACACAACAAATGACCCTTTTGAATCATCAATGTTATTCCTATATCTTACTGTATGTACTCAATAAGTCAATGTTGTAAAATATTGCCTAGTTTATGTTAAAACGAAACACTAACAATTCAATGTTTAATGCTTTTCGTGCAATAAGCTTTTACGGTCAACTTGTGGTAGGGATAAAACGTGTTAAAGTACAAAGCATTTTATCACCAGACGAATCCTCGTTGTCAATCTATCAATCAGTCAATCAGTCCTTATTCACGATAGTACTGAATCTAGAAATACCTTTCAATTCTTTTGTAAATTTAGGGGTAAACATTTGGTTAAGTGAAAGTTTCAAAACCTTTAAAAAGCAAACAGCTAACAAGCTAACTTAAAACGTTATTCTCCATTCTGTACAGAAAGATCATATGTGACTTAAGCATCACAAATTCCTGAAAAGAATAAAGAATTATTTCATTTCAAATCGCCTTCTTTGCGAGATGTTGTTAACAAAGAGTTTAGATACTAATTCAATTGCAATATGCATAAACAAATTAATAGATAGGTTTTATACATACATAGAATGAGAGAAACCGGGGCAGATTGGGACATGGGGTAGTATGGGACACCAAAGCTATCAACTGATTCAAAAGAAGGACAGAGAAACTATCAATAACACACGAAGTGACATTTTTACATTAGAACTGTGTACATAATGTTCTCTAATATTGTATTTCGTTATGGAAAACATAAACACTGTTATATTTTAAAGATATAAAAAATGTGATAGCAAATCATTGTTTCTGATAAATACGGGCTCACAGGTGAAGTTAGCAATATTTTTTTCATTTGTACGTTTGATAAAATGCTGACATACAATACAAATGAATACATGCTATAGTAATGCAATTTTTCACACTTCAGGGGTATTCAACACCTCCCAAAATAACATCTACATCTGTCTTGAAATATCACATGTGTGAGCGTAATCAAATTGCATTTGCTCCATAGGAGTTTTCAGTTCGTTGCCGGGTTGCTTAATAAGCCTTTCGAAAGAAGATCAGACACATAACCTCACGAAGTCACGAATGTCATAATACCCCATTAGTCACAAGGACGCTACCTCGAGACATGCATCCAATAAATGAAAGGTCACTGTAAGTAAGTGTGGCAACAACTATCCTGAAGGATATACAGTGAAATGAAGCTCCAATAAACTATGTTGTTTTGCTGTTTTGAGGGTTATTGTATTTCTACAAACTAAACCTTTACTACTAAGAACTGGATATGCTCTAACCAAATGATGATTTCAACTAAGTTGATGACTAATAAAGGTTGTAACAACTTCTTGCATTGCTCTGTTCTGATCAATATAAACCTGAAACCTGGTTACTTGGATAGAGTGCCAGCATGAGAAAATCTTGCTATCACCCTTATCTTCTGATGTTACACTGGACCAGACTAGACAAATCGATCATTTCAGGCAGTTGAACCTGCTGCGAGTGCTAATGTAACATATGGAACCGTAAGTGTAATCTATATTAGAACGCTATCATTACCCTACGATTTATAAAAAGGTATACTAGCTGAAATTGATTCTTGTAGATGTCCTGTCCTTAAAGATATATATGCAATCCGATTCTTCATTGAATTAAACGTGTTGTAACCCATCTTCGAATTGGACTAGAAAAAACGTGTTATTTGAAAGTCTTTTTTTATGATTGCTGATCTGAAATTCAAAACTGATCTGTGAAACTGTAATCATAGACAGCAAGCTGAAACCTTATTAGTACACACGCTTGGTTTGCCATGACTATTTGATAGTAAAAGATATTTTAGGTTCTAAGGTACTTCTGATATTAACGTTACCATAACCACAATCAATTCCACAAGTCAGTGGAATTCATGTATATTGATATGTATATCAATATTATTTTTTCAGGCTCAATCAATCACAATACATGACAATATGTCAATGGAATTCATTTATATTGACATTTATATCAATATTATTTTTTCAGGCTATTGTTGAATTTTAAAGGAGAAAAGGTAAGAAAATTACAAATGAGATCGTCATAGTTCAGATAATCAAGATTTTGTCCAGGATTTGGGAGACGGGAGGAGAAATTGAATAACAAATACAATCTCTATAGTTCAGGAATAGATGTTGACTATGAATCATATACCAAGTCATTATTCATTTACTGACAATATTGTCTCCACGCTTTTTAAGACCAAACAATGCTCTGTATTTGATTCGAACATCCATTTCGACGAAATACTTAAAGTGTCATATTGACAGGCCTTCTTGTGGAAGGTTATTTCAGTGCATGAAAAATATATCTTCATTCATTAGTACGTTTTCAAAATAGATTAAAAATATCATAAATCAATTTTAAAACGGTTACGTCTCTTTATTCACAAATGGCTTGTAAAAGCTTATGCCAGTCAGGAAAATTAATAAATTTGTATGTCCATATTACGTAAGAATAAAGATATTTATTAATGTTCATTGGTTTTTTGGCCATTTACAACATATTAACTTACAATTTTCTAAAACTGTTCTTTATCCATAATTTTCAAGACTTTTTTTTTGAATTGGGAAGTAAATTCTTCTTTGAATCGACTGCCTCATTCTTTTAATATAGTTATCCCTTGTGTTTGCCCTTTTGGCACCGATGTATAAGGCTGAAAAAGATTCTGTCTGACTATTATTCCTTTGGGATTGGGCAATGATGAATCATATATACAATCAAGTTAAAGGAATGCCCTTAACACAAGAAGGAAACCAATTATAAAATGCAGTGCTGCTTGTAATTACTTCCAGATCTGAAATCACAAGGACAATGGTGCCTTAGGTAACCTTTACAACCTCAAACTATGGCCATTTCCAAAGCGTGTAATAACAAGATTGAAAAATTCTTTAATTCTTTTAATTCTATTATTTCTAGTAAGTTACGTAGATTATTTGAAAAGGAAAAGCAGCTGCAGAAGTCAATGAGTCATATAACCTTTGAATAGTAAACATTGTAAAACGTGTCAAATCAGATTAACAAAAGTTTATAGAAAAGTGTTTTCTTTAAAATAGTTGGGGTTGGGTTTGTATTTTTTGTTTTATCCGGTTATGCACCTTTTGGGAACATGAATATAAATGATTGCAGTCAAATATCACTAAATGATTTATCTTTTGAACACTGTTTTTACAACCAATACACTCTAAGATTGTGTGACATTATTAGGAAGTATAAACCAGGCAAAGCAAACTGCATTAGTATTTCCATTCAGTAATTCGCTGTTGATGAAAAAAAACATACGGTATCATCAATAAGCAATAAATATGTAGTATTCCGACGCTATTTTATAGACTCAACCTTTTGAATATTCCTATATCTCTTATCGTTTCCAAGTCCACATCATGAGGCATTATGCAGCCCAAATACGTACTCAGACATAGTCAGTTATTTCTATTAGCGTTCCTTTTTTTAAATTTTGATTTAAATGTGGTCCAAATTATGGTAAACCCTTAGAAATTGTTATTTCCAAAATTAGCAGCCTATCAATATCGAGGATTGGTAAGGTCATGGGAAATTAATAACGCTTTTCTATTAATTCCAACAAAATGTGTTGTTGCAAGTAAATACCTGAAATCACTTTCTTGATGAGCTATTTGAAAAACATTCACTATTGTTTAACTATTTCTGCACATAAACGTATATATTGTTCACAATTGTATATAAAATTTGATACTTTCAGTAGGAAACTACATTTTCGCACTTGTAAATTTCGGGCGTGATTAAATGCCTACTTGACTGACATTGATAAGGTTCCTTTTTATTTGAGAATCGATGTAAAACTTTTTAAAAGGGATAGTCCCTTTTTTATTTATTCCAGATTAAAACCGTACGTTTCCCCCTACATTGAAATGTTGTGAAATGGAACAAAATGTATCTTATACATCAATGTGGGAACGAAGACATGGTGGATGAGATTATGATGAGAAGACAACCAGTGCTCTAGATGGTTACCTGTTCTAGAGGGTGCAGGTTCGAATCCCACACTGCTGTTACAGATAACTTTTTATAACAAATATAAATTATGTAATTGTTAATATGTAAAATGATCGTCAAAGTATCACAAATTTGAAATAAAAATCTCTTTACAAGATTTAATGTCAAAATATTGATTGGAAAATATAAAACATGATTCCCTTAAGAAAATAGTACTTTAACATCAAGAGTGCTGGTCATATAAAGTAGGTCAAGTATATATGGTCCGATGATACCGTAATCCAGTGAAATAATCTGAAAAAAATTAATACAATATGATAAAATTAGTTTCTTGACGATGATTAAATGCCATTTCAGCTCTGGAATATTTCAGGATTTTATTTGAATGAATTCCTTTTTGCAAATGAGTTAACGTGTTATTATTTTCAAAACGCCTACATGTATTTTTAAAGCTAAATTGCTGGTAATTGTACAGATAAGATTAGATTTCGACATTTAACTCTGATACTCAATGGTATCTAATTGTCTGTTTTAAGGCATCGGTATTCTGTTGGCAAAAGATCCGTATTTTTCATGTTTCTTATCTTTACATTGCTTGTAAATAATTTAACATTTTGTTAAAGAATTGGAAACACTAAAATTGCTTGAAAGGAGGTAAAAAAATATAGTTTCCTCAAGTAATTCGAGATCGGGAATCAATTTAAAGTTTGATTACAGAATGTAAATATTTCTTTAACATGTTAATGAATATTAATGCCTTTTATAAATAAATAACAAAATGAATTTATGACTTATTACTTCTTCCAACAACATTGTTATCAACATAAACATCCTTACCAATTAAAACATATTTAACTAAATCCTTACATTACTCTGCAAACTGATCCTAGACAACATACTCTGTCCCTTTAAGAGTACAGCAAGCGCATATCTCTGTATGTCGGGTTTGTCCTAAATGCTGATAAGATTTCACCATTTCAGGTCTTATAGTTCAAGAAAAGAAGCATGTATATATTTTTTAACTTTCATGGTTTTTTGAAGTTCATGGACGAGGTCCCTTTTTCAAGACTCTCAACATTCTCTGACGTTGAGTCGTTAATTCGTTTTTCTTGTATTTCACAATAACAAAATGTACAACATTGAATGTAGCCTTATCCTGAGAGCATGGACCATGGATCAATATTAAAGGTCAAAGTAAATACACTACATTATGTAAGTAATATTTTGCTACCTTGGCGCCAGTGTCTATGACACCAAGTGCACTGTTATGACTAGTACAACACGTTTCAGTTGTACATGTAGTTGTATATGTATTAATTGTAGACCAGTGCCTTAATTTTCGAAGCTCTCTAAATGCTAAGATAGTCGTAAGTACCATACATTAAAATTGGTTTAAGACAATCTTAGCTTTAAGGAAGCTTCGGAAATATGGGACCAGGCTCGTTTACATGTGGAAGATTGGACCCATTGTCTGCTTGCCCTCAGCCATGAGTTAACCACACACTAGGTATTTCTGTACAAGGTTAGTATTCACAACTTTCAACTGAAATAAGTTTTATTAAAAATATATCACAAACAATGATGAATGATGATACATCAAGATGCCTGTTTCATTAACCATGGTAGCTTTTCTATGTCATAAAACACGTTCGTTCATAAAAATCTGCTAATGGCTGAAATAATGCCCAAGCTGAGTTAAACAATAACTCATTTAAATACAAGTAGAAGTTAAAGATAAATGCTCAGATTGTCATTTCTTCCTACAAACATTTCTTGTGGGTTTCTTACAAATCATTTATATTAATGATGACACTTTTTCAGGCTTTTACATTCACAACATTATTGGAGAAACAATTATCTCATGATATACAGCTACAATGACATTCGATGATACAGTTTATGAATAATTTAAAAAAAAGAAAGAAAGACAACCTAATCAAACTATAGAGAAGGCCATTTAATAGATTCCAACATAATTACTTGGCAGTGCCGGTATGTAATGTTATCATTTGAGTATAAAATATCAAATAGACCTAGTGTGTCCACGGTTTTGATTATTTATTAGTTAACCTTGCAAATCGATATCTATCCAAATAGATTTCTTAAACATTGCTTATGTCTCTCATAAATAGCATATCAGATGATTATCGAAATAAATGTCCTAGACACTCTTTATGAATGTGATATTTAGTATATTGGATGTTTATCAAATGCACTTCTGTGACATTACTAATCCAATGGTTTCCATCTATCAATACAATCCTAATGGTTTTCCCTCATCCTCTCGACTCCTGACTGTTATTTGTTAAGAGCTATGTAATCATTCACCTAGGGGATAGAACTAATTTCCGGTGTTTTGAAACCCCAAAATACGTCTGTCTATAGGGTAAGAGACCCTCAAGCAGATTACAGGACGAGCTGTTAATATGTAATGTCAACCCAACTAAAAACAGTTGATTCGTGACAGCAGTGTTAAGTAACCAACGCCACAACGTCACTAAGGGGGCCAAAACTTTATTTGAATTTAGATTTAGCACTTTGATCCTTGGACATGTATGGCTACGAACACCAAAGATGAACAAACTGCCTTCGTGATGTCTTTCTAATTGTTAACCTTAACCTTCCCTTCAGTGTCAAAGGGGACAAAGCCAATAGAACCACGCAAATTCAAGCAAAACTGGTCTGTCAGTCTAATTGTAGTGACGAACTTACGATATTAAAAGAAAAAGATGTGACATCTTTGTTACCATGGCATTGTTCTTTAACTGTGAACTATAGTGAACATAATATTGTAATACAATTTTTTAGATTTTTCATACAGATTGGTACTAACACTTTTTCATGTTATATCTTACTTTCTTAAAATAACAATGTTTCAACAAGCCTCTTGAAAATGGATAAAAAGTGATCAAATAAACTATACATTCCTGGAGTCAACGGTGACATAAACTAAACAAACCCCACGTACCAACAGGCTTCAGTTTCATAGATGTCAAAGAATTATTTTTCAGGATTTGATGGATGAATTTCAAATGAGAGAAAACGAAATATTACAAATGAGATTGTCAAAGTTGAAGATAAATCGATTAACAAAGGAGATATTTATAGTTCTTTCAATTAAGACTATCAATCCTAAACGTACTCCCAATTCTTTTATAGAAGTCGTTAATCATTTACTGTCAGTATTGACTTAAACCTTCATAAGACCAAATGATGATCTGTATCTGATTCAAACATCCATTACAAAAAACGTGTTTCCTTAAATTGTCCTATTGACAGTCCTTCTTGTGAAAAGTTTTATCAGAGCGACAACAGTGTATTTTCATTCATCATCGGGCTTCAAATCAATCTAAGAATATTGTGTAAACAATTGTGTTATTTTTTTTTCAACTGTTACCTCTTTTCCAAAACGTTGTTACCCATATTTGCCGATCAGAAAATTAATAGATTCTAAACATGTATTTGACAAATATACAGAGATATATGACTGGACACAGCTTTTTGCCATTCGATACCAGGATTAATTGCTGGAAAAATGTACTTATCTATAATTTTCGATACATTTCATAGAAAGATCATTCTTGATTTACTACTGGAATGAATCAACGTTCTTTTAACATACGGGCTGCCATGTGTGTACCCTTTATAGTCATTTTCCCTTGGTGGTTTTGGCACCGATTTATAAGGCAGTAATTGATTCTGTCTGACAATTGTTCCTCTGGGATTGGGCAATGATCAATCATATATCCAATCAAGTTAACGGAAAGTTCTCAACAAAAGTAGGAAACCAGTTATAACATTCAGTGGTGCTCGTAATTACAGAATTTACATTGCTGCCAAATTTTGCAAAAATGGGGTTTAATTCACCTTTACATCCCCAACTTATGACCATTTCCAATGGGTGTAGATGCATGCAGATTGGAATGTTTTGGTTTTTAAATCTTGTACCTTTTTACCTTAGATTACCTACAAAAGAAAAGTAGCTGTAATATTACATTGCGGTGAGCTGTATATACTGTACGTGTAATTGAATTTTTTTAGAAAGATGTATTAAATCAGATTAACTAAAATTTTTATACCTTAAAATTGAAATGCCTTGGTATAGTTTCCCGGTATTTCATCTTCAGGGATAACTGGTAAAGCACAATCTGGAAATATTGATTGGTTTAAAACAGCTGAACGAGGAATAAAATAAGTCAATATACTTTTATCTCTCAATTGAAAACAATAAATGAAGTATTTGTATTTGTAAGCAATGTTGTCGTCGTAAAAATAGCGGATGTCGTTTTTGCTTGATATACATTTTAATTTGCCGATAGTGTGGTTCAAGCATATTTAATGCAACGTTGCATTAAACACTTCCGGTCTTTTAGAATTAACTTTGTAGCTCGAATACTTACATATTTTCAAAATGATTATTACCAGAGTGCTTGTCGTTAGTAATATCGAATAAATAATATCTAATAATTATCTGTTAATTGTTAATATTTACGAAATATTGGTGTTCGCTAGAGACTTTAAGACAAGTAAAATGTTAAGGAGGTATTTTCTCTCTACATACGCTTACGTTTTAACATTTCTTGCGTATTTCGTGGCCAATCATTAAGAATATATATTATTTCATTTTCAATGCTGTTATATTTCCAACACATTGAAAGAAACGAACTCGATTTTTTTTTCAAATGATATATTAACAGCTATAATTGCATCCGATGATACAGTATATGAGCAATACTGAATACGAAGGAAGACATATTTTTCCAAGTAAAAGAAGGTCATGTATCAAATTTTTACATAACCATTTGGTAGTGCATTTATGTAATGTGTTATGAGTGTGTGATAAGTTTATAAGTTTAACATTGTTGTATTGTTTAGTGGGTCACACTTACACTTGTTTTGATAGTCTCAGCTGGCAGTGTCTAGAATAATCTATTTTAGAATGTTCTATCTATTTCTTGATAGCTTGAGTTGGACACTTCTGAAAGTTCAATCAATTGTACAGTCTTCTTAGTTAAAAGCGTTGATAAAAAACAACAGCACACAACATTTTCTCCTACATGTTTCGATTTACTCTTCAGGGAGAGAGAGATTCTTGTGTGACTCATTTGATATTGTATTATAGCTTGTATTAGCTTGATATTGTAACCTTAAACACTTTGTTTATTATTTGATTGATTAAATTGTGAAGCAGGAACGTTGCTGAAATGGTGTGTTAGTGTAGCGGCCTGTCTCTGCGTGTAGCGGAGCAACCCCACATCTAAACTTTACATAGGCACTTCTGTGGTCACGTCGTAGAGGGAGCCTCAGATACTTCTCCTCAGAGTAGACTTGCTTGAATAGCTTGTACTTCCTTAGTTTGTTACGGCCGCTACCTCGCAGTGAGTTGTCTCGTAAGAGCTGGGTTGTCCACGTGGTTTCATATTGGTAGGAGACAGCTTCACGGATTACACGGGCGAACAGTTTACTCTCTATATGCGAGTCTGTAGCACAAAAATGTTCAAAGTCTATCTTCTGCAGATATGCGCATACCCTCGAACTCCATGACTTTTTCTTGCCTCCAACAGACCACTCAAATATTATTTTGTTTACCCGCCTATGTGTCAAGTTGACTAGTCGAGCCCAATGTCTTGAAACGGAAACCCACTGTCTCACTGTAGGTGGTTCCCATCCACTTTCTCCATTAACGGTCACATTTGGTGTATATTTTCCAACTCCGAGAAAAAACCTAATCGCTCTGTGATGGAGAGCGTTTACGGCTATGTTTATTATTTGATTGATTAAATTGTGATTAAAATACAATTGTCTTGTTATATTTTGCTGGTTTGACTGGGGACATTTTCCTATTCCAAATTCATTCGTAACAAATGTTATCATAGGGTAATAATGTAACCCTATATTTCAAGGGTATTCCTTATCTGTACGTCATCTCTATCAGATCCGATTTAAGTAGAATTCTAAGACATTGTCTATGTTTCTCATAAATAGAATATCGGATATTTATCAAAATACATTTCTGATACATTACTACATTCAATATATCACGAATAACACATAATGCTTTTTATATTAGACACTGGACTCCTAGCTGTTTCGTGTTCGGCGCTCAAATGATCATTACCCCAGGGGGTGGATCTAATTTCCGGTGTTTTCAAACCCCAAAATACTTCTGTCTGTAGGGTAAGAGACTCTCAAGCAGGTTTTGTGTTGCATCCTCGGGCGAGCTGTAAATATATAATGTCAACCCAACTAAACGCTAATGATTCTTGACATGAGTGCTAACTAACAAACGCCATTACTTCGACTGGGGGCCAAAAACTTCGTTCGAATTTTTTTTATAGGGAGAGTAGTTTGATCTTTAGACATGTTGGACTACGTCATCAGAAGGACTTCCTTAAGAGCAATTCTAGAAGCTGTATTGATGAAGAAGAACGAGTTCTTATGGATAGTCAACTTCTTTATCCATGCAATAAAGAAGTTGACTATCCATAAGGACTCGTTCTTGTTCATCAGAAGGGCTGTCTGCCTGCAAGCTGTCATCTTGATGGTGGACCCAAATATTTTCTTCAGTGTTAAAAGAGCAAACAAAAGCAAAACGGGTCTGTCGGTTTATGATGTTTATCGGGGACGACCTTGAAGTATCAATGATATAAATGTGTGACATCTTAGTTACCGCAGCAAACGCCTGTAACTCTCCCGTATTTATATCCTGCCAGATTCCTGTTGTGAACTCATAGGCAGCTAATCAGCTGGGTTTCAAAACCTAAACCTCAGTGTTAAGCCGCACTTACCAGGTAGGTCGTAGTACTTTGTTAAGGTAACCTTAGTTATTTAATATCATCATCTATGGAAATTATATACCATATACCGGACAAGTTAAAATAACAACTTTAATAATTGAAATTCTAAAAACATAGACAATAATGTTTTTGATATGGAATATTGTCATACCGAGTCAACGCCGTTATCGTAACGCTTTGAAGTTGTAATTAAGCGGTATTCGAGCATCCTAGAGAAAAATGGGGAAAAATCGGGTGACTTTATTTGCTTCTAGCATACAGCTACCTGACACAAAGGTTGCAAAACTGCTTTTAATCATTTCTGTTCGTCGTTTTAAGAAAAGCTCAAATCTACCAACACTAACACCACGAAAAAAGTGGTTAATCTCTGAAAATTGAAGAAAGCAGTGATACCAATACTAACGGTAGAATAATCGCCATCGTTCCTGAATGAACACAGATTTTGTTTCGGGGATATCAGACAAGTCTAAAGAGCAATGTACGATTTTCTGCATGGAAGACCGGAAGTTCAGATTCCTTTGCACTGAACCACCGTCGGCGCTGAAAGATTAATCATACGTTGACGTGCCGGTCTGACACAAGACATCTAGAAACAGAGCTTATCGACAGCTCAATGGACAGATAATGACAATAACCTTCCACTTCTGACTAATGTCGTGTGGCTGTGACAACGTCGGATTAGCATAGAAAGTTTCAGCTTTATTGTGCCTTTTAAAGATGTAACGGCTTTTCGATGATTGAACAACTCCCAGACACTTTACTTCACTTCACTTTATTCAGAATTGAAGGCCATATAGCCAAGAGTACAACAGGTATGCTATATATGGCATAAAACTTTTATTAACTTAATGAGTTGGTGAGTTGGTGTTTATCGCTGCTTTCAAGATTATTTCACTTATATCGCGGCTGCTAGTATGATTGCAGGGAGAAAGCCCGCAACACCATTGTGGCTATACATTGCGGTGAAACCTGCGAGCATCGGCTGGAACTAGCGAACCATTGGTGGTACTGCACTGAAATTCAGTGTAGCATTGCACCCAAACCTGACTGCGTGTAGAACAGTTCTCCAATACAGACAAAGTTGCCGAGCACCTGGCGGTATTCGAACCATGGACTTCTTGATCAGAAGCCGAACGCGATAACTATTAACGTAGTGCTTCCTTTAAGAAAATACATATCTGATTGATAACATGCATATTCTGTACCCTCATTAGAGCTTGGAATTTGATAACTGAAGGTGGGTTATAGCACAAGCACGGGAGACATCGATACAGGTCATATACAATATATAACAAGGCAATCCACATAGACATATCAAGCTCCAATATATGTGCTGTTATAAACTTACTCATAAAGTAACATCGGTAAGTATAACTCGTAACGTATTCATACATGACCAACCTCCAATTTGAATTGGAATAACGTCTATGTCACCTTCTTAATTAGAGCTACGTTACTTCAATTAGTGAAAAGCGAGACGGAAGTGTCCAGATCGAGGTAAAAAACCTCGTTCCAGATGCGATCTCCCTTCACATTTTTTTTTGTTGTGGAAAATGGGCAATGTGAAGGGAAATGCACGTGCATTTGTTGTTTTTTGAAAATGGGCAAATGTGAAGTGAGGTCGTATAACATCTTTATAAGGTAAATCACCTTGATGATGAGATATCGCTGCCTTGCTGGTTTGGCTTAAATAAAATATATCAATATCAAACTCTTTTCATATTTTGCAATGGTACACTATGAACATACTATGTTTGTGGAGTGGTAACTACAGAATATTTTCAAACGGATTTAATTTAAACTGACGAAGATTCTGAGAGTTGATTGATAAGAAAAAGACAGGGTGTCAGTAAAGTAATCAAATGATATTATAGAATCATAAGCTAGCCGTTTCATAAATAAATTTTCATTCAAAGTTTCGCTTATTTTTGGATGTTCCCATTTATATACTTATGGTATTTTAGTGTCAAAAAACATTAAACATGATACTGAGAAATGAAAGTGAATAATATTTAAAATTCCATTCTTTAAAGGCAACTGGTAAAACCTCTAGTGTCTGACTTTTTGTTGAAAGTCACTAGTTACAGCACTATGAAATGTCAAAATCACAAATTCAATAAAAAAAAAAATTCAACAAAAAAAGCCTAGTAACCAAATATGGTCAGTATTGACTGTAACGACAACTCCAAAGCAAAGAGAAGCATTTAAGTAACTATTCAGACTCAAAAGATCATTAATAAATTCTAAAATCTATGATGTTAGACTTTTTTGTCCAAAATTTTCAGTGATTGTTGAAAAAATAGATAACATTTCAACAGCCAGTTCCTCCCTTATTTGGTGAAAAAAACTTGGTAAAACAAATGTTATTTTAAATATAACCCTAAAGTTGTTTTCCATAGTTTCACATTAGGGCAATAGCTATTTTTGGTTAAAAATTCAGTACTTATACAACTTAAGTCGTAATTTCTTAAAATGTCAACATGAATAACCTTTTTTTGAAGCAATTATTTACAGAATTCACTTTTTTCAAGTCAAGAGTGACAAATTCAGTCAAAGAATCGTAACAATCCCAGAGCGGCCAATGTAAGTTTTGAAAACATGGGGTGCTCAATTTTTTCTATATGTATTCGATAACTTTGTCAATCCTTAACTATTCATGTTTTTCAATGTTCTTCTTTTTCATATATATAAATTATCAATAATCACCATCTTTATTCAAGAAAATAGGTTCCTTGGCCTTAGCCTTAATTACGTAGAAGAAAACAGAACAGGCATTATTCATATTATTTGATTTGCTTTTCACATCTTTTTAAAATGTTTAATACAACTTCCTTATATTTTTGTTCAGACAATGACAACATAAGTGTCCATACGTAAAAGAGCCTGATAATGAAAGCTTCCTTGCTGATGGAGAAAAGTTGAAAGAAGATTTATGGATTGACACCCTGCCTTTAAGGGGGATCAACACCAAATGTACTAACTTTGGTCTCCATGAAATAAAGTTTATAATCTGTGTTAAAACATGGAAACATGTTATTAGAAACTTCAAGAAGTTCAACAACTGATGTTAGTAAAATTTTGTCCAAATGTGCTGCAAGGGAGGTAATCTCTACACTTACAACTATCTTTCTCTGAATTTCTTAGAAATCACTTTGAATCAATGTTTGAGTCTTAATGAAACGAGAGAAATAAAAAGAAACAACAAATATAATCATTTCCTTTTATAATGTTTTATATTTATTGCTACATTTTAATGATTTCTAACTCACACACTTATATGTACACATTCACACACATCATATAAACATTTGTTTAAGGTTGGAGCAGACTTCTTGACATAATGTTGCTAAGTATAGTAGGAAGAGGTCGTAAAAAAAATTCCTTCTCAATTGAACACGTCATTCAAATGCTTTATATTTAGCTGTTCTGACATTATGATGATAGCAACTCTTTATGTTATGCAGAATGAAAACATAACTTCCTCTTGTCTAACATTTTCACTTGCCCGCAGAAACCATGATGCCATTTGAATTTGTTTTGAGTAAATGGCATCAAGTAAAGTTTGATGAATATTTAGGTTCCAATGTCCTGCTATTCCACACTTTCACCACCGGTAATGAGCGTAAGCCCGGTTTGCTTCACACATCCGATGCAGTTCTTGCTTTTTACGCATACTCCTTCCCTGAAAGAAAAGACACAGATTTTTACTTCAATTGCCTAATCATTGGTGCAAAAACAAATATATTTCATGTAGTTAAAATTCAAAATGGATAAATCAGGGATTGAACTATATACCGTTTCCAAGGGTATCTTTTATAGGTCAGTCTGATTTAAATCAACCCTGTTCTGAGGAACATGATATTTTAAAAAGAATTTCCTCTTTCCTCTCCACTCAGTCTCACGCAACCCCATTATTGCATGTTCTGATGTAAGCTCAGCTACACACCCTGAGAGACTAGTCCAACCTACTGTAAGTGAATGACTTATTGAAACAGAATCAATTCTTAAACCCTGTTTACCTATGTGCCTTTGCTGAATTAATATGTTGTGCCTTTATGAAAGTCAAAAATCTTAACACATGTTTCCACTAGACTACTGAAGGTATATCCCTAATTAACAAGCAGCTATCACCTATGTCAAGAGACCTATTTCCTTGCTTACAACGGCTCCACACTGACCTCGCCCTTGTAGGCGTCGCTGATCTCCCAGGCCAGCTTGTTCTCCATAGGGATCTTCCTCTCCTTGTCCCTGCAGCTTGTGATGATCCACTTCATTGCCTTGTGCTGCTGGGTCCTTGCTGGACATGCCATGGGCACCTGCAACAAAATGCATTTTTATCCCCCGCCCAACGTAGTAGTTGGGCGGAAGATATTGAAATGGTCTCTGTCCGTCCGTCCGTTCGTCCCGATAATGTTTCCGGAGCACAACTCCAAAACTGTGAGACCTAGCTCGACAAAACTTGGGATGTGCAAGGGGCATCATGCGGAGATGTGCCTTTTGGGGTTTTCAACTTCTTTACATTTTTATTTTTACCCGTTTCCATGGAAACGTAACATAGGATTTCGTTTCCGGACAACAACTCCAAAACTGTGAGACCTAGCTCGACGAAACTTGGTATGTGCAAGGGGCATCATGCGGAGATGTGCCTTTTGGGGTTTTCAACTTCTTTGCATTTTTATTTTTACCCGTTTCCATGGAAACGTAACATAGGATTTTGTTTCCGGAGCACAACTCCAAAATGGTGAGACCTATCTCGACGAAACTTGGTATGTGCAACAGGCATCATGCGGAGATGTGCCCTTTGGGGTTTTCAACTTCTTTGCATTATTATTTTTATCCGTTAATGTTTCCGGAGCACAACTCCAAAACGGTGAGACCTAGCTCGACGAAACTTGGTATGTGCAACGGGCATCATGCGTAGATGTGCCTTTTGGGGTTTTCAACTTCTTGTATTTATTTTTCTTAGATACTTGTGACTGTTCAGATACAATAATATGCAGGACAGTGGGGTTAAATGTATCACAAAAATGCATCACCAATATTTAAAATTGGTAATAACAAGTCACTACAACATCATGATTTCTTAAAGGTTGTTTGTAGAAATGTTACAAATTATTGTGTAAGTGGTATACAAGGCTGCCTAAGAGCTTAGAAATAAGGAAGAATGGCCTCTGATAGCTTGAAAATTAAACATTCTTGTTTTCACATGCAACAATTTATCTGTCATTATGAACATTAAAATCTTGGTAAAGGCACAGCCATTTTTTCATAGAAGCAAACTGTTTGTAATTAGCAGCGCTATCTTTCATTAATGACTCGTATGACCTCTTTGGGCGGTACCGCCATCACTGGATGCGAGTCATCTCACTAACTGGTTTTATATAGCGATACAAGGGTTTAGGCCCAAAGGATATCTGGGTATTTGAAGGAGCTATGCACCAATAGAAATACGCTGATGTAGCAGGATGATTTATTTTGAGTTGGAAGCAGAGCCTAATAGATGATCCTTAGTTTACTGTTTAAAACTGCATTAAAATATCAAACTTTAGCCTGGTTGGAGCAAAATGCATTGCAAGGTAAATTTTGTTGACTCGGTTCCTTCTTGACTCACCAGGGGAAAGTGAAATTCCTCCTTCAGATAACCTCCATATAGCCTTTTGTACCGTTCAGAATTGTTTGAAGAAACCAAGAGCAACGATAACAGAGGTAACTTGGGAAAATATAACCAAAGTAACATCTCCTTGGATGAAATATTACCTGATAAGACACGCCTCCTTTGATGACTTTCTCCAGTATGAGAGCAGGTTTACAGTTATCCACAGCGGTCTCTAGAATAACCACAGGGTTACACTCGATCTGGTCCCGCTCCTCGGTGGACGTTGCCTTGTGGTACTTCTCCACCTGGATCCTCTTGATGTTCTCTAGGGTCTGTTGAAGATTTATAAACCAAGCTGATTAAAATCAGCACCAAAATAACTTACTCAGGACAACCAATAAAAAATATCTTTTTGGGATATCTGATTCATTTTTCATTTCAGAATCTAAGAACCAGACTAGGAAACAGCCTACTTACCCGTTCCATTATATCCTGAACTCTTGTTTTGTTTCCACCCTTCATCATCATTCTTGTAAACTTTCTGGGGAAGCAAAGTATAGTGTTTTTCAAATTCCATTCAACAAACATAATCAAACATCACTTTAGATTAATTAAAACAAGAAGTCATGATCGTCAACATCCACCGCCATATTGGTTCTCACTTCACCTAACATCATTTTCCCATTTGCCCTGAATGCCCTAATGATTAATATAAAAACAAAGCAATGGCAATAACTCTGGAACACATATTCGCATGCTTCTCATTTTCAAACTCCACTAAGTTATTGTAATCTGAAGCAATTAACCAAATTTGGTAATCCTAGTTTAAATAGGTTCTGAGAAAAACTGTCCCCTTTGAAGATACCCTCGAACTAAAAGCAAAGAAATATAAAAAAGGGCAAGAACTCAGGAAAAAAATAATTGCATGCTTTTCATTTTTTGACTCCACCATGGTATTGATACTCTATCAAACTTGGTAATCCTATCTTAAACAGTTTCTTAAAAAAGGCAGTTCCCTAAAAAGATACCCTAAAAAATGGAACTAGGACAGTAACACACCAACCTTGGTTATTCAATATAAATTCCTTCCGGAGAAAAGCTGTCCCCTAACTCAGACACACACACACACACACACGGATAGACGACAAAAACAATATACCCTTCCACTTCATGGTGGGGCGTAATAAATCTTCACATGATAAATGTTTGGCAATCAGGGAAGTTTTTTAGTCAAGAAATTTATGTTTGTACAATTGAGTTCCTATCAATTTTGGTTACTCCTTACTTTGGCAAGACATTTTCTCTATTGAAACCAATGACCCATGAATTGAATAAATAACACGAACAAATCAATTAATGACCAAAGTGTTTTAAAGCATATATTCTTCATAATATAAAAGTTATCAAAATTACTTACTGGACTGTTTCATTATAATATAATGATGAAGAATGCGCATTCTCAGCTGCCCTGATTGGCTGAAATCGTCTTGGATCTGCTTCATCTAACGGTTTCTTTAGTTCGTCTTTGTTAAATGTTGGTCTCTGATAAAATGCTGGATATACTGCTGTTCTCACTTGTGTTATACTGGGGAAAGAAACAAATGAGTTAAATCGTATAGCTTCTGTTTCTCATCTGGCTTTATATAACGTACTATATAAGTTTGAAAAGAACACCTATTAATATTAGTTACCCAGAAACACACAGCAAAATATCTAAATCTTAATCCTCACTGGCCACAGAGTTGTCACACATGATCTTAACTTGTCATAGAAAATTGCTTGTGATTTCAGCACCTGTACCATTTTTGACACTTTTCAGTTTAGTAGTGCAAAGTTGAAGTGTGGTGAGGTGAATTGGGGTTCAACGCACTTTTCAAGAGTATTTCACATATTCTTTATTGCAAGGAGGAATCCCACAAGACCATTGTGGTTATGTATTGCAGGGAAACCCAAAAGCATTGTCTGAAACTACCAAACCATTGGTGGTACTGTGCTGATATTCAGTGTAGCATTGTACCCAAACCATACTGCCTACTACAGAGCAGAGCGCTCGGCAGTATTCGAACCACGGACCTCTAGATCTGAAGTTGAACGCGCTAACCCTTGCGCTATTGTGCCTCCATAGTGCAAAGGTACCAAATGTTGCACCTAGAAGCAAAACAGAATATGTTGCCTGTCTGAGTTCATAACCTTGTATTAACCTATCAAACTAACCGATTTCTCTTTTACATGCCATTTTTACCGGCAAAGTTACACCTTTAGGCTTGCTTAATTTCAAGGTTATGTAATATGTTATAGAAATATCAGTCTGAGCATGTTGATCATATGGACATGACATTCATATCCATAGCCAAGTAGTGGAGCAACTATAGAATTGGTTCGCCACCTAGAAAACATACCCTAATACTAATGCTATCCCTAACCCTAACAGTAACACTAACCCTAAACCTAAACCCTAACCCTATTAAAGTGAAAGGGAAATAATATTGAAGATGTTACATCGAAGAATACATAGACATAAAGGTATGAATAGTAAATATGAAATGGATGGCGAACCAATTCTATAATTGTACCCAAGTAGTAAAGTACTTAAAGTAGTCAGCTTCGGCTACTCTGGATAAGATTTGTCATAATCATTTAAAAAATGACAGATGTGAGTGATTCACATTGTTTACAAATTACGACACAAACATTTGATTGAATTAATTGAATAGTCTGTTTAGAGTGATCATATGTATATATGCAAGAAAAGGTGTGAATTTTCACCTATTTTCTAAGATACTTACATAGGATATCGAAATTGTGATGCTGGCAAGGCTGAACAGCATCTTTTCAACACATGTGAAAGCCTACTGGCAGCCATTTTACCTGCTACCGGACGTAGAGTATGTCGCGCGTATCACTTCCGGTTTTGAGGAGTTTCCGGGAAGGTGCCTTGGTTGGTTGTTTTGGGTAAGGATTATGTCAAATCAGCTGATCAATATAATACAACACCTTCATATTTAGAAAGAAGTGTAAATTATAAATCCAAATTCTATTTATTTTTTGATGATGTGTTTTTTCTTTGTCTGTTGAGTCTGGATACAATTAATAGCGTAAGATTTCGTCGGCAAAACTCATCATCACTTGGGCCTAGATCTACACAAGTAGTTTAAATAAGAAAGGATCGGTTACTGTACGTCAGCAGAGTTTTATAAACGTATAGGTTTATGTACGTATGTTTGGAGATACGTATGTTTTTTGGGTTGTACCTTAAGTGCTCTAACTCCACAGTGTAAGTAATTAAATTCAAATTAAACCTTTATCCTAATGTCAGGGTTTTAAAAGAAACAAAGCTTAAATTATATGCATAATATCACTCATTTTATATATATCATAATATTTATTTGTGACTTTTGCTGTGTTTAAATTTCATTTGACCTAAGAGGGAAACTGTGGTATTGAGCTGTGAGTATTGAGTTTGTACAGTTGTTGATAATTTCTGCTTTGAAAATTAATCTTTTCTTTTTAGCATGTCAGATGATCAAGATAAGAATATGAAAGAAGACAAGTCAAGTTGAGTAAGCCTAATGACAGATGTGATGGAGTCTCTGTGGTATGACCACTACCAGGGCGCAGTGTATCCGCTGGACCTTCATGCTCAAGCCCACAGTGCCTGGTCGAAGACTCGAGATGTCAAGTCTCTTGTGAATATATGTTCAGCATACATTGTTAAAGATTCCACCATGACAATGATGACAGTTAAATCAATGCCACAGACACTTTGCCTACCACTCATGCATGAGGCTTTATTAGCAAACAAAGATCGAGCAATAGGGGTTCTGCTGTCCCATTGGCCACTGGTGACAATGTCTTTAGCGCAGTTAGCTCCTCCTGTTTTCACATCTCTATTGCCGCTGTACAACTCTGTGTATCTCTCCGACATGGTGAGACAAAGTTTACGTTATACAACTTCTCTTGCCCATACATTTATTGAGAGTCTCCGTAAAAGACAACCAACTCATCTTCGCTTTCTGGATTTAACTGGATATCCCACGGGTAAGTGTCTTTTCTTTGTAGTAATAAAATCTTCAGGTTAACAATTGGCATATAGCATTTTTGTCAATTCATTTTTGCAGCCACTTATTCTTCCAGGGTTAAGCAAGATTTACTTTCACTCATGATCAGGTTATCCCATTTTGATGTAGTTTCAAAGAATATATTTGACAATAGCTGGCATAATTTTTTTAACATCTAAATTTATCCATTTATCCTCTGTTAACCTTTCTTTAGCCATTGACCATTACATTTTATTCTCTTTGTTATAAAGTTATGATTAATAAAAAATACCTAATCAGAATATTTAGCACAAATAAATTTGACATTGAAAGTTTAAAAAGTTGAATTTTAAATTAATAAATATGCATTTTTTGTTGACAGCTGAGGTGATAGTTTACTATCTGGCATCATACGTCATGCTTTCCTTCACTGAATCACAGCAAAACCAACGAATTACCTTCTACAATGACCAAATAGGATATTTTGACAGACCTGACCTGCCAGCAAAACTTGACCCAGTCAGCCCGTCTCTACCTGACGACTGCAGTAAGTGAGATATAGTTTATCTCCGTTTAATATAAAATGAGCTAAAGAGAGATAGTTTCATATAGTATAAAATGGTAGAAAGAAAGTCGCTGCTTGTGAAAATATCACTTTCTCACCCCACTCAATGAGATCAGTAGTCATGAGTCCTAATCAAAACCGTTGACGGGTAGCTTGCGTTTGACTTCCGATGGCAGATTATTGTGTTTCAAAGGGAGGTAAAAGGTCCAGGCCTATGTTTCTCACTGCACTGAAAATATTACTTTCTGCTTTTGATTAAAAATGGATTCTATTTTCACTGTTTAATCATATATATGCCAAGTTATTGAAAAGTTTGATGAACTTCTTTCTATGACAGGTATTCTGATAAAGCTTGATGCTTTTGTAACTTCTGAGTCGACCCACAGCGAGCTGTGTAAATGTCTGAAGGTATCCAGCTTCCCTCAGAGTCCAGTCAAACTGTGTATAGTGAGACTGGGAGCCACTTGTCTTGGGGAAGCCAGGCTTAACATTCTCCTCAAAGTACTAAGTCCTCAGGTAAGTGGTCTTTGAGGAAAATATCATAATCCTTAGACGATAGACATTGTATCCAAGTTTTCTCAAATTAACCCTTAAGATGCGGGTCCCGGAATATTCCGGGATGAAATTAGCTTTGCCCGCAAGTCCTCTTAGCGGGATGCGAGTAGCACACTCTATTTTTCTCACGCTAACTAATTATGACCGCGGGTCTCGGTAGCGGGTCCCGGAAATTTATTGCCTAGCAGTAGTCTCAGTTCAACGCTTGTATTTTCGTTCCGGCTGCCGCTAAGCTACCGTGTTTTGTTTCGTTGGTGGTCTAAATAATGCGCGAACATGCTCCGAAAGTTATGAGAATATTGATAATGTTTATCGTACCGAAAATAAGCGTTAAAATCACTCAATTTTCCCCCACTCCCCGCCGCACGTGCTAATAGCCTGTGGGCACTTTCGAGCCTCTCGCACGAGCTTACCGACCCGCGCGTGCTATCGTTTACTGAGACGCGTGCATTTTGACCCTATGCACGCCTTCCTATTGCACGCCCTATGTTCTGAACCCTTGGGCGGATTTCAATATAGGTGGGATCATTTGAAAGAGAAAAAAAATGTCTTTAATTCGATGTAAAAAACATATGTGCGCCTCGTGAAATAAAGATACCGCATGTGCCGCAAAAAAGGTGATTTTTATATATTTTTAGTTTTACACTGTTTTGTCACACCAATTTTCTCATGATGTGCTCAACATATTTGACATTTTTTATATCACAAGATAGAGAAAAAGATTGTCTTTAATCCCATGTAAAATGTGTACATGCGCAACAATTCATAAAGATACAGCAAGCGCCGCACAAAAAGGTAATTTTGCCGACTTCCTTATCATGTGATCTGAAGCGCGATTTTCATGTGCCTTTCTTTCACAATGAATTTCTTTTACACCGTGAAAAAGATTTTGTTGAATTTTACATCACTATAAAGACAAATGAATTGTCTCTAATTCCCTATATCAATTATTATGCGCGCAAATAAATAAAGACTCAACAAGTGCCGTAAAAAGAACAACTTTCGCACTGCGCAATTCCGTTAGTGACGCAAATAGGGAAACTTTGGCACTTCATATCCCCGTGTACAAATGACACATTTCAAAACCATTTATATCATTATCAAGAGGAATACATTGTCTACAAAGTGATATATAAAATGTACATGCGCTAAAACAAACGACGATGCAGCAAGCGCCGCACAAAGGGTTCTTTTCATGTGATCTGAAGTTCGATTTTCATGTACCTTTCTTTGGCACTCGATATTTTCTATACCACTTGGCGGATTTTGATAAATATTACGTCTAAATAAAGACGGAACGTTGTTCTTCATTTCAATATATTGATCATACATGCGCACACAAAAATAAAGGCACAAGAAGTGCCGCAAATTTGGCAAGTTTCGCATTTCGTATTTCTGTAACCAAGTGGCGCGCTCAACAACGTTTGGTATCAGCGTAAAGAGCAGAAAATTCTCTTCAATTTGATATACAATTTGTTTATGCGCTCATAGAAATAAAGACTCAACAAGCGCCGCTAAAATGTTATAAATAAATGTAATAAGTAAAAAAAATTATGAAGGAAACCCTGTTTCTTTAGTGTTCAATTATAGAGTTTTATAAACCATGAAAGTTGAAGGAAAAAAAACTTTTGGATTTACATTCATAGCGTTATTGATGTCTTTTTTGAGTTAGGGGATTTTTGCGTCGGGCACCGCCATCAGTTCATGGGAAAATTGTCCAACGAAAATGTTGTGGTTGAGACACAGTATGTCGGGGATGCCGTCGGGAACCGCCATCAGGTCAAGGCAAAGTTGTCCAACGAAAATGTTTGTGGTTGAGACACAATATGTCGGGGATCTTTCGCCGGGCACCGCCATCAGGTCATGAGAAAATGTGTCCAACGAAAATGTTCGTGTTCGAGAAAAAAAATTTCAGCGGACTTTCGTCGGGCACCGCCAGCAGGTATGTGTTTTTTTCTGCCAAATTTTTGTTGGTCGAGGAAACTCATTTTTGAAAAAAAAGTTTGGTAGCATTCCGATGTTTTAAATAATTTGCTATATATGTCGGGATGGCATGAGTTCCTTCCAGTGAACTAAAGACAAGGGGCCGGGTGCTCGTTGACTACGGCCGTCCCGACGGATAGGCCCGTGGAACCTATCATTCTCGGAAGAGAAGTCAAAAGTTGAAAAACTTTTGTAATCCACAACTGACAATCAGAACTTTCCTGACGTAGAAGGCAGTTGTTCGCGACTCGCCGGCTCGTTGCATAGGAGTCAGAAGGCGGCATCAGGGTTGATAATGTTGATACAACGTCGGCGGCCGTCGGTGCCATCGGCACCTTCGGCGGGATTGTGAAAAGTCGTCCAAAAGTTAGAAAGTGTCCGGCGACATTAGAACTTGTTCGGCTGGATTGTGAAAAGTTGTCCGAAAGTTAGAAATTGTCCAGCAATGTTAGAATTTGTCCTGATTTGTTATTTTTGCAAATCGTGAAACAAAATGTCCGGCTTTCGCCAGGACAATTAGAAAATGTCCGGATTATTGATGACCGCTGGCGCCAAAGGCGCGCAACGGCAAATTTGTTTCAAACACTTACAAAATGTGGCAATTGAATGTCCATGAAGCTCACATTGAATTTCTCTGTACAACAGGTCATGTGTTGATGTTATTATATCTTGCGTGTGCCTAAATTATTTTCAATCATTTACAGATTGATGTGAAAGATGCCTAAGGCCAGGAGGCCGCGAACCAGGAGTTGGGAAGGTCCGTCAACGTCTAGCGACGACGACTTCATCAACGAGGTCCATGCCAATGAAGCTTCTGATATGGAATCAACTGATGAGAGTGATAGTGACAGTGACAGTGACAGTGATAGTGAAAGTGACATTGATAGTGATCAAGAAATAAGAAACATTGCAAGAGACATATTAGCTGGTACGGGTGAAACTGCTACGGCTGGTACTTCCACAGAGGAAGAGTTCAGTGGCTTTGACGAGCAATATAATGAAATGGACACACATTTTGATGACCAAGATAATTTTATGGATCGCTGGGAAGAGGGGCCGAGGCAACGTGGACGTGTCGACTTGCATTTTACTGGCGCAACGGGATTAGGACGGTTTATAGAATTGCCTGATAACCCGCAACCTGTAGACTTTTTCGGACTGTTTTTTCATGAAGATGATTATGGATCATTGGCAGCAGAAACCAACAGATACTTCCACCAACAGGTCGATGATAAGGTTCTGAAACCCTGTTCACGGTTGAGGCACTGGTATGATACGAATGCCGAAGAAATGAAAGTATTCATTGCAATGACAATAGCAATGTCTCTGGTTGTACAGAGAAACTTTTCTGAGTATTGGTCAACAAGTGATGTTACGTCGACGCCCTTCTTTTCCAAGTGCATGCCCTGCGACAGGTTCTGGCTACTGCTAACGTATCTACATTTGAATGATAACAACCTAATGCCGGGACGAAACACTCCGCATTTTTCACCAATGAATAAACTTGGCTATCTGTACCAACGCATCGTGCATCGTTTTTCCAGAGTTTATAAGCCGCGTCAAAACATTTGTGTTGACGAAGGGTTGGTGCCTTGGAAAGGCAATCTGAGTTTCAAAGTATATAATCCCGACAAGCCGAAGAAGTATGGGATAAAGGCCTACATGTTGTGCGACTCAACAAATGGTTATGTTTGCAAGTTCAAACTCTACACTGGAAAAACAAATGAAGCTGTTTCTGTTGGTGGGAAAACGTATGATCTCGTCATGGACTTGGTGAAGGAATATGCTGGGAAAGGGTATCATGTGTTCATGGACAATTTCTATTCCTCGGTGGCATTGTATATAAACTTGTGGGAAATGGGAACTGGTGCGACGGGAACTTTGAGAGGAAATCGCAAAGGCATTCCTGAAAAGCTAAAGAAGGCACAGAAGAATCAGAAGAAAGGGGATATGACAATCTATCACAATCAAGACCTACTCGTTTTGCGGTATGAGGACAGGAAGTCAGTGTTGCTCATGTCAACCGTAGAAGACGCCGAAATTGTAGAGACAGGAAAGAAGAACCGAGTGACTGGGGAAGCAAATACGAGACCACGTATTGTGCACGAATACAACAAATATATGGGAGGTGTGGATCGGGCCGACCAGATGCTGTCGTACACCCCGTTCAAAATGAAAACTCTTAAATGGTGGAAGCGCGTGTGGTTTCATGTGTTGAACGTTGCCATGTTGAATTCTTACATTATCTATAAAGAATTCTCAGAAGACAAACCTTTGAAAACAAGCCGTCAATTTAGAAAAGATTTGGTGCAGCATATGATCACCTTCGCCGAAACAGAAAAAGTGCCCTCCCTGCGCAGACGTCCTCGCGGCCGGCCGAGCACGAGCGACGATAGTGTCTTGCGACTCCATGGTCGTCACTTTCCATCAAAGATTCAGCCTGTTGGAAAGAAGAAAAACCTAACACGCATGTGTGTTGTTTGCTCCAAAGCGAATAGAGAACTTCGTCGAAGGGAATTCGAAGAAACAAATCAGCCAGTTCGAAAGAAGAAAAGGGTAGGCAAAGAATCTTCTTTCGAATGTATCGAGTGTAATGTGGCTCTATGTGCAGCACCATGTTTCAGAATTTATCACACGTCACAAGATTGCACTAAAGCTTATATCAGTTTGATGTCAGAGAAGGAAAATGAGGGGGATAATCAAGAAGATTGAAGAAAGAAGAAAGAAGCAGAAGTGTGGATGAGCGTTACTCTCCTTATAAAGTTTATTCTTCACATCAATAAGGTGAATAAGTGTAATATAAAATACTGATTGTCAATAAAATAATCTTTTTTTTAAGTCGTAAAAGAGACAGAGAAAGTCAATGTGAGCTGTCACTGGACGTTCGATACGAGCCGCATCACGAACCTACCCCCGATCTTTCGCAATTTGTTTTCTTAGAATCGGGTGGCGAAACTTCATACTTTTTACATCATCGTAAAGGGAAAAGAACTGGCTTTGATTCATTATGAAATGTGTATGTGCGCAACACATAATAAAGAAGCGGCAAATAATGCGAGAAATGTCGCAATTATCAATTTTTTTCCCCAAATGTCTGAGGGTACCCCTCTTTAACGGTTCATATCTCCCGAACTATTTGGCACTTTTTAAATTTTTTTCCACCTTTCTCAAGCGGAAAGAATGATCTTTAATTCCATGTATAATATGCATGTGCGCAATTAATAAAAATGGTGCGGCGAGTGCTGCGACAAATGTCGCAAATAAAACGATTGTCAAAATCTATTTTCAAGTAGTTGAGGGTGTCGCTCTTTCGCGGTTCATATCTCCCGAACTATTTTATACTTTTTTATATTTTTTTCACCTATTTCAAGAGAATATAATTGTTTTTAATTCCATGTATAATATGCATATGCGCAGTCAATAATAACGATGCGGTGGATGATGCGACTGGTGTCGCAAATAGAACGCTTATCAAAATTTGTTTTCAAGTAGTTGAGGGTATCACTCTTTCGTTTTTCATATCTTTTGAACCAGTTGGCACCTTTTCATTATTTTTTCACAGTTGTAAGGACGAAAGATTTATCTTTATTTCCATGTATAATTTGTACATGCGCAGCAAGAAATAACGATGCGGCGTGCGTATAGAATGATTGATTTTATTATCTCAGAATGTTCGCCCGCGTGTGACTGCACGCGCCGAGAGGATCGGTACAGCAGGAAGCAACGCTGGTGCTTAGAACACTGGCACTCGCATGCTGGTGCCTCGGGGGTGCCCCGGGGGTATAACGGTACTAATTAGCGTACCGATGCCAGACTGCCCAAGGGAGAATTAGTTCTGGCTAAAAATCCCGTTATGTCGGAGCATCCTCGGGGTACCCCCAACCATCTTTCGCGGCGTATATCTTTTGAACAGGGTGACATTTTCTAACAATCTTTTATCATCATAAAGAAGAATAAATTGTCTACAATTCCATATATAATACATGTATGCGCGCTAAGTATTAGGGATTTTATTCAGCCGGAAATAAAGACAATCTTTAGATAATTGTAGAAATCTAACTAGAGGTCGCATTGTAAAAAGATATATATCATCGTAAAGAGGAATAATGTATCTTCAATTCCATATAAAAAAATTAATTGTGCGATTATATTTTAGGATTTTCCGTAACTCTAAATAAAGACAATCTTCATATTGCAATAGAAACCGTTCTAGGTAGGATAAAAATTTCATTCAAAGTGTCGGATAAAGATCGTTCATTTGTGTACGGGATTGGCGGGCTACTTTTGTATCGAACGGTCAGTTTCATCCGTAATCCGCCATGTGAATACACCATTTATCGAAAAAACAGCCGCGACTCGCGGTGCGAAATAATTCAGCCACAGGGGCTAATTGCGTTATTACCGTAGCGAGGCGAGTGCTGGAAAATTCAGCCACGGGGGCAAAACTGGTCAAAATAATATTGAGCAACGGAAGGGTTAAGATAAACTGTGTATAGTTAGGTTATGGGTTATTTAGTATCTAGTCATCACATGCAAATATCTAAAAAATCTTTAAAGGTAAGATATGATCAGGGATTGATTTAATACTTTGTAACTTGCACTGGTTCAACCTCTGTGTACTAAGTGCACATTACAATCAGTCCAACGTGCGCCTAAGAAATAAATGTTCCCTATCTAAAGCATTCAAAACATTTATTAAGCTTACTAGCAGTTCAACTATGGTATCATCATTTTCATTTGTCTGGCTAAGCTTGTAACTTATTGATATCACAAAGAAAGAGGTATACTTGATTATTGTTGATGTATTTTACTTTTCTAAGATAAGCGGTGCTTCGGTGCCAAAAAAGTTATACACCCGTACATAATTTATCTCCAGATAAGTTGAAAGAATAACAAAATTGTTTCGTTGTTGACTTAAAACTTCACGACCTTTCTTCTTTTCAGTACCTACAAGGATTACAACTGAAGTACAACTCCCTCACCAATGATGATATATTGAAGATGACCCCTAATCTGTCTGCTTTTGTGAACTTGATGTCCCTCGATCTTTCATGCAACTCCATATACTTCTACATGAGTGATGCTGCAACTGATAAACTAGCAGAGTCTTTCACCCATATGCCTCTTCTAGCTCGACTTGATCTCAGCAACAACAGAATCAAAACCAAACTTCGCCGTCTGCTCGCCACCATTCCACAACCTCTAAAGTACCTCCGCATTGCTGGGTGTGGCCTTACTGTCTCTGACATCACGTACCTCTCAGTATCCCATCATGCAACTGGACTCCGTGAACTTGACATCAGTGAGAACTGCCTTGGACCCACATGTCGAAATTTGGCAAAGCTTCTCCAGTTGATGTCAAATTCATTGTTGGTGTTTGAAGCAGAGGATTGTGGGTTGACTGATGAACATATTGAGTATTTATTGCCCTGCTTTTCTCAGTTGAAGTGCTTGTTGTTTCTCAACCTGGCAGAGAACCGTCTTTCAGAAGAAATGCTTGTTGAAATGACTCAAACTGCAGCACATCTGCCAGAACTCAAAGTGTTCAGAACGTCCTACCCCACTGACTGTTACGCTGTCTTTGATGATGAAATTGAAGACAAGAAAAGGGTCGAAACGGTTGCTAGGTTACGTGATATTGTATCCAAGGCATCAGAAAACCGTCCTCAAAATGGCATCATGCAGTTAGTGGTTGTTGAGCTTGAGAGAATGTTCATGGATGATACATAATGCAAAGAACTGTTTACATTTGTCTACATTATTTAGAAGCATTGAAAAATGAACTTTTCATGGTTCTTATGTGAAATGTCTATTGCATTTGAGTGCTGAAATTTTTCATGAAAATCTTTTTGTTTTAAATGTATGCTGATGAAATTTATGTTGACCTTAAAGAGCCACTCCATGAGTTGTTGGAGCCAAATATGCAAATCTTAATCAATGGTATCATTTGATCGCGAAGTATCAACTGTTACGAAAAAGACACATTTTAAAGCTCATTGGTTTCTTATATTGACATTATGAAGGTAGAAAGTCGCTATTATGATCGAAAACCCGACAGAGGTGCGCGTCAAATAGTCAAATATAATTTTGGAGACTCATCTAAAAATAGCCAGGAGGCCAGTTAGGAGTTGATAATATGTCTTTTGGACATGAAAAGTAAAGATGTTTTGCTTTCATATAAACGCATATGATATTTAGGTTCGTATCAAAGGTAAATAATATGTGATGGAAATCACGGAGTGGCTCTTTAAACAGGCCTACAGACTATACTTTGTAGAGAGAGATAGAAAAATAATATTTAAAAAAAAATTAATTACTAGTCAATATTTATTCCCAAATACTTCATCTCAAATTGTTTAAATGGTATGGAACGTATATTTCTAGTTATGTTGCCAAGTTATGAATTTCAAAGTGCATCTTCCTTATTTCTTTTCATAAGAATTTAAAAAATCATGTGACATTTAACTTTCACTTCATCATACATTATATTTATTTGTGGACTTACAGTTTCTACAAACCGTATTCGACGTGATAAGCGCCCGGGGCGCTTATAAAATTGGTAAAAGGGGGCGCTAATTAAAACGATAAAATATTTCCTCAAGTTTAGTCTTGAAAGTGTTTTCTTACGATACACATGTCTTTGAAATATGGTTTTATAACTTTTATCATTTTGATGGTGGCTGAGAGTCTTGAAATACCCTGTATTCTTCACTTTAGTGGAAGTAAAAGACTTATTGCAAGACTGAAAAACCTTCCTCAATGAATCAGCATGCAAGGTAAGCAATATTGAGAGGTGGGCGCTAAATCAGGACGCATATTGTTCAGTCACAAACGTGGTGGGTGGGCGCTTATAGGGGAGTGGGCGGTTATTAAGTCGAATACGGTATTACAATTTTTGTAGAACTCTAAAAATGACTCATGCAAGGAAGATAAGAGCTAGGAAAGGAAATTAGAATGATATACACCATGAATGAATTAAGATTAATATTTTTATTAATTATATTTATTGCAGTGATATGTCAAGTTGATCAGAGGAGGTTTGCAAATTTTCTTGATTATACAGTCAGACCTCGATAATCGAACACTTCCATTTTTCATCTAAAACATTCGGATAGTGAAATTTTCAGACTACTGAAATGAACCAAATCTTCAGACAGACGACATTTATTTATAATTATCACACAAAATGAGGAATTTCAATTTATTACAATCACTAACTGCTGACACGGCTCAACTCCTAGTCAATCCACTGTCATTGATGTTTACCGATTCAATCAGTGTGGTGCTCGCTTATCTAGGGGGATTACCAAACGCTTTGATGAACTGTTGGATTAATGAAGCAGAAATAGCTGTAATTAACTAATCCGTTACAGCTAATCAGCGTTCAGATTCGGAGTGTGAATCAATGGATTAATGAATCCACATTTAATGAGTTTATATAAAGATTAGTTTGGTTACATCTTGCTACCGTTCGGATACTGCAAGATTCAGATTATCGGTGGCCGGACTATCGCGAGTTGACTGTATTGATAAATGAATACGCTTATTTATCTGGTATCTTGAATCATATTGATGTGCAATTGTCCTAAAAAATGAAATTGTTAATGGAATGGAGAAATTGAAACGCAGATAATTAAGTGATATATTGTGATGATATGTGGTTGGTCCTATATTGGTTATTTGTTACAAATCAAAATGGACTCTTGAAAAATATGTAGGCCATCATTATGAATTAATACAAACTTTCTTTCAAATATGGTCTCACAAAAACAAAACTCTTTCTTACTATCATCTGTATGTTTGGATCTTCAACTTTTATAAGTTGATATAATTTTTTGTTATGTCATTAGAATGAATATTTCAGAAAAGCAATTAATTAACACAATAAAAAACATTTTAATTTGAATATATTGTTTCCATCCTTTGAAAGTTTTAAGCAATAAACTTAAATTTATAATTTGATTGATAGGCTATCACTTCTATATACAGTTGTTTCCAGATATTTCTTTGTTGAATACCTACAAACTTTTGTAAATAAATGACTATTCTCTTCATATCTTGTTATTCTTGTTTGTACATTTCTTCACTTTCAGGATGTAGAGAGGACAGATATTCAGACAGTTTATGGGCCTATGTAACTTCTAGAAATCTTAATTTCATTTTTTGGCTTGATAGACCAATATAATTGTAACTTATTGTACGTGCCAAGTTATATTATCCTATTTGAACAAATTTGAATACAAGGGGTCCTTCATGCATAAGGTGGTCATTGTATGGTGGGAAATCAATTGGTTTTTATAAACTGGATAATCTTCCTTTAAAAACTTGAAAATTATATTCTTTCTTGGGGATAGGTCTGGCCTGTAGGGTGTTTGATTCAAATGTTTAAATTCATATTCATGAATGTTTAAGCGAGTTTCCTGAGAAAGCATTTTCCTGAGAAAGTGCATACAAAATAGAATTTAATTTACAACTCAGTAAGGGTAAAGAATAGGTATTATATGTTGGATAAGGGAATATAACATGATGCTGAAAGAGCAATTTAACACTACTGGCCTGATTTCATCATTTTTACATTTGTTTTTAAACTGTTTCTTTTGATTAAATTAAATTATCTTGCAATTAGAAACATTTATTTTCATTATCTTGAGATCCCACTGTTTACCTGAAAAACGTGCTACTGCCTCTCTAAAAGAGGTTAAATGCAGTCACTTTACAACAAAAACTGACTCATTTCTCAGTATAACTTAACAAATACAAGGACTCATTAATGATATTTTCAATTAAATGGTGTTAGAAAATGATTCTACCATATTATTCAGAGGCTTTTAAAAAAGAATCGTTTCTTCATACAGCTGAAGGATAGAAAAAACTTTTTTAATATATAACAAAATTGCGTTTTTTCGATCCTCTTGATTTGAAACCATTTCCTTGACTATAGTTAAAATGATTTCTAACTGTTTAAAGTTAAATTTATTTTTTTTAGCCGCAATGCTATTTTAATTGATGAATATCCTGAAATATTTTCGTGTCGGCCTTGACGTTGCGAAGGTAGTGCATGCCCGTATGATGCTCATGATTGTGCCGGTGGTCACGTTTTATAAGTGCAGAATTTAGGTAAATTACGGCTATAAACCTGAATCGATATTCTTTAAGGCCACCGAAAATGGTAGAAAGATATAAACGATTGATGATCACGAAGAAGTAAAATAACTGCACATGCACGTAACGATTACTGTTTCTGGAAACGATGCAAATCATATATGTGATTATAAATATCTTTAGATGTTTCTTAAAAATGTATTAGGCACATCTTTGTCAATTCCAAAACTCTAGTGAAGTAGAAAAGTATATATTTACACACACTGGTGAATGTGTAAATTTATACAACACTCAATGAAATATACATAGTATTCCTAGAGAAATTTCAAATGTACTTTATATGTGAACTTTTGTTAGGAACCATGTTTTAGAACCGTTATTTAGCAGATTATATAGTTGTTTATAAAAAAACAAATAGCTAATGGTTGGTTAAACAACTTTTTGTAAAATTGGCGAATCTTTCAATGTAAGATATTTTAAAAATGTAATTAAAACTACTTAATTTCATAAACCTCAAGGAAAACATTAAGGAATCAGTATTTATAATATAACATGTACTGTAAATGAGATAAAATATTCGGTGAAAATGTTGGAAAGAGATAAACAAAATTAATGTTGTAGTGCGGCTGAAAAATATTTTATTCTTGCAAGTATACACTTTACGTAACGAAAATAAAATTACGCTCCCTCTTTTAGACAGGATACAGAATAAATGAATATAAACTGTTGGTCACTTTTTGAATTACAATTTATTAACCACTGTTTAAGTAAGGAACTTTCGTTGTATCTTGCATAAATAAATTGCGGAAAATCATGTGAACTGAAATACTTCGAATCACAACTTTGAATTTTGAACGCCATTGTGAATATTTTACGACTCTTCATTCACTAAAAGGAAACGTTCATTTCACTGATCTCAACGCATCGACACAGCGATGTCTACGCACAGGAGAAACATGTACCAGCTATGTTGAGAGTTTCATTCCAATGCATCCATCACTAAAGCACGAATCGTGTTGCGAAAGTGTTGCAATCTCACATCGTGGAGTCAGCATTTCCTCATCGGACAGCCAAAGAAAGCTTGTCTATATCGATGGCTCAAGTTCTTTGATTGAATTTTAGGTTAGAGAACATTGAACCGGCGAATGGAATGTCACTCAGGCTGCTGACCACGACCAAGTGACTGGTTATGAGGTTAGCTTTGCCCATCGTTGCAAAAGCTTTCGATTTAAAGGTTTCAGTATGGATCATCATAACCTAACATGAAGCTTTCAATTACGGGAGTCAATTTTGGAACGAAATGATAAACACATGGGATTGAGTGTGTTTTCAAAGGTATGGGATCAAGTTGTTTACAGATTTAGTTCCCACACTTTCCTGAAGATGTCTCTGACGGTCATAAGACGCTTAGCCAATCAAATTTCCGGGGATGCCTCTGCACGTACTTTGGCGGCATTTACGATTACGGGAGTTGCTGTGTTGAGCTATCGCGCCAGAGATATTTTTCCTGGAACAAAGGTACCAAAACGAGAAAAGCACAAACTCCCGACTGGATTTGCACCAGAACAACTTGAAAAGATGTTGGGAAACTTTCAGAATTTGAAGAACTTTCAAATTAATGCAAAACTTGCAGGTAATTGAATTAAGGCGCTAAATAACGCTGATAGTGATCTCTGCATCTTGTGTCGCCTGAATTTTGATGAAATATTTCGTCAACATTTTTCTTTATTGTTAACCATATTTTAGATGCCATTGGTACGTAAATCATTGTTAGAAATTATTTTTACTTGATATATATTTAATTTTGAATCATTATATGCAGCCGTTGTCAGGATTTTACTGTTAGCGCTAAAACGGGGCATTGTCCTGTATCTATACTGTTATATACTACTGACTGTCCAGTTAGGTCAGTGGAGTGTGCTGTGACATCATACTAAGTGTTATAAGATTATGTAACTGGGTAGTTGAACAATGCCATTGGTGATAAGTAGATTGATTTTTAATTGATTAGATTAAGGCAGCCAGTTCAACAAACAAACAAAAATACTGCATTTCCTTTGCCCCAGTTTGGGGTCTCAAATAGGCTAAACACCAAGTTTGCGATATGTACATATGTTTGGATATTCCGTCCATACAGATATATATAGTTTATTTTTATAGAATTGTAAAATTGGTAAAAGAACAGCGCCTTTTTTTAAATAGCATTAACCCTCAAAACAACACAACCAGCCTTTGAGTACTTGATGAAATTGCCTTCTTTTTGGATGGGGCTTATTTTAAGAATTATTTCTAATCTTAAGTGAAGACTTTCATTTGACGATATGTTTTACAAAGTTTTCTTGCTTTCAGATGTTGATAGCAAGTTTATTGAAGATCAAGTTAAGAAAGGGTTATCATTTTCAAGTGATAAGAAATTCACAGTAAGTTTTATTTCCTTCTGACACAAACTATCCTGATATAGAAAATAGTTATCAAAGCCTTTCAACTAGAAATAATGATTCAAAACATTTTCACAGCCATTTGGTAATTTTGGAAATCTATTATCCGACCTAATGTTTTAGTTGTAATTGATTTTTGAGTTATGAATGCAACATGAAATCAAGTTTAGTGAATATTGTTTGAAACTAAGAATATCTTTTTCATTACAATACACTATTTCATTTGAATGATTATTTTCACTAATACTATAAAATCATATCTATAGAGTTAAAACTAGTAAAAATATTTAATTTCTTTTTTTTTTATAAGGTATCAGTCGAAGGCAACATTGGATGTGGAAAAACTACATTATTGGAGTACTACAAACATTCACCATGTGTCCAGGTTTGAACTTAAAATATGTAGATAGATAATTGGTTTGTAAAAAAATATTTCAATCGTAGCCTTGTTTTCCATAACAATGTAAGAAAACTACTTCAAATTAAAACTTAAAGTATTTTCAATTGAGGTTCTTAAATATTCACTTTGCATTTAATATATGTTGAACACAGCCTTAGTTAATATATTGAATGATGACACTTTTCCTTATCTATTTCAGGCCTTGAGAGAGCCAGTTGAACAGTGGACAAATATTCAGGGACATAATGCATTGGTAGGTGTAATAGGTTCTATGTTATATTAAGTGAAATTTCTACAAGAGCCTGAAAATGTATTACCTACTACCTATTCAAAGTTGCCTAAACATTTTTAATTATCAAATATCAATATAGTTATGAAAGTAATGATTTTAAGACATTACACATTACTTATCCACGCTGTTTTCTTAGGCAGTTACTTACTTAGTTACAACTTCTATTTCAGATATTTACATATGTTAGCACTGCCGTCACAATGGCGGCCAAGTAGCGGAAAATTTTCGTTCAGTACACTTTCGACAATCTTACTTGATTGCTTTCACTCATTTTAAAATGAATCATTATCTCGTTAAATAAAAATAGTATTAAATGGAAGGTCGTTTAGTATCCTCTATGTATGAATGAAATGTTTCAGGGTCTGCTGTATGAAGACCCATCCAGGTGGAGCTTCTCCTTCAACATGTATGCACAGCTCACCAGGGTGCAGATGCACTTGCAGCCTCATGTAAGTACCTACAACTCTTCATCTCATTTTTATCTATTGATAGTGTAGTTGCTGTTAATCTTTATTGCAAATTCTGAGTTTCAAACCAGTGGCTGTATCAATCACGTCTTGAAAACATCAACCAGTCTTTTATCAAAATGTCCTCATTGCAAAAAGAATTGAGCAATATGATCTAGAGAAACACCCTTGTTGACCCTCCTATTTGAAGAATAGAATTTTTGAATATTTTTAATGAAAGGAGATCTTGATATTATTAACGTGTACAGTTGTTTGTTAAGTGCTATTTGAGTGAGTTTTACACAATATCTTTACATGATCCTGTTTAACTTTTTACAGACAAAACCCATCAAGATGTTAGAGAGGTCCTTATACAGTACCCGCTACTGCTTTGTAGAAAATAATTACAGATCGTGAGTTGGAAATTTAACAATTGGTATTCTAATGTATGTCAGTAAAATTTCCTATTTACTCAAAATAGAGGCCAGCCTCTAAACAACTTATGTGTTGAATGTACAAATCATTTTTGATGCCCTCGGCATTACATTTAGAAATCCAAATTAGGAATCATTAGTTTCAAAATAGTTTAGTAAGTTATTTAAGATTTCTCAAATAAGAGTGCTAAAGCACTTAAAGATACACAAAATTTAATTTTGAACCTTTGACTGTGTGTTAGCTAGCTATGACAATTGAAAAGTATTTTTTTGTTCCAACAGGAAAACCATCAATGGGTTGGAGTATGCAATTCTCAAAGAATGGTTTGAATGGCTCATCAAATCTCAAAAGGCAACAATAGATCTTATTGGTAAATATAATTCATTCTTACACAGTTTAGGAAAATCTTTATTAGAATATGGTATAAAATTAAAACCACTTGTCAAATACTGCTGTTTATATCACGGCTGCTAGTAATATTGTAGGGAGAAATCCTGCAACACCATTGTGGCTATGCATTGCGGTGGAACCTGCAGGTATTGGCTGAAACTAATGAACCATGGGTTGTACTGCACTGAAATTCAGTGTAGCATTGCACCCAAACCTTACTGCGCGTAGAACAGTTGCTGAACCACGGACCTCACGATTCGAATCAAAATGCTCTAACCACTGCACAATCCCACCCACCTCACAGTCTAGCTGGAAGTGGTAGGTATATCATTCTGTACCTGTTGCAGTATACCTGCGTGCTGACCCAGACATCTGCTATGAGAGGATCCAGAAACGAGACAGGAAGGAGGAATCTTGTGTCCCAAAGGTCAGTCAGAGTAGTATTCCATTGAACACTTGTCTATTCTTGAAGGGCTGGTATTTTCAACAACCAACCAGACCTTTTCTAATTTTGAAAGGCCCTACAATGTGAATATATACATGGTTTAATCAATAATCACACAAACGCGACGAGATGGCTTTACAACAAGCCCCAATCTAGTTCAAACTCACGCAGGTGTAATTGTCAACCAATCAAAAGGGAACTGGCCTAGCGCTTCAAACTGCGAGTCAATGCGATTGTTTCATCGTTCTTGAGCACCTTGATTACAAAATCCAATTGTTATAGATGTATCGCAGTGCATTTTGTTGAAAAATATGATGACAGCATCGATATTCTGTGCATATATAATTGATGAATATTCATTTATCATCCAAAACTGTGTTCCACAGGAGATATCACTTGTGGAAGATCAAGCCATATCTCCTAGGAGATATCGTTTTGACAGTAGACTTTTAACAATGCCCTATTACAGTCAAGTTCGTGAAATCACAATTGTTTTTCATCATCAAGTAATGACATCACAATGCTATGACATTACTCAACTGAGAGTCTTAGAGTAGTGCAGTGTTCAGAAATACACATTTTTCACAGAATCAGAATGAAAAATGATTTTGGATGATAAATAGAATCTCACCCTCGTGTCCTCTGATATCAAATATATCAATACTCATTGAAAAAAAAGATAAATGTCCTCAGCAAGCCTCGGATATTTGTAACTTTTATCAACTCGTGTTGATATATTTGATATGAGAAGACACTTGGGTGAGATTCTCTATATGTGCAATAGTAGATAAACTACTTTACTTAAGTCAAACAATTCAAAAATAAGTTTTTAAGGATAAATATTGACAATTGTTGGATAAACATTTGCATGTGACATTGACCAAGATGCAAAAGAAGCTCGTCTTTGATTGGATGAAAGCTGACTTCCTGCCCTCATTTTATTGGTCGGTTCAATATTCGGCAAAGGTCAGCTGACCTCAAATCAGTAATTCTCTAGATGTAATGAAGGATCATCATCTAGTTTTAACTTAATTGAACAATTCCCATTATAAAATAACCAGCAATGGCAGTCAGGCCAAAAGTATTGTTGAGAAGTTTTAACCTTTTTTACAGTAGTGGGCTGTAACATAATATCCAGAAAGCAAGTTACATAATAACTTCTTCATGTTTAAGACGGTGATATATCTTGAATCAATCCGACCCAATAGATGATTTTAGCCATTTTATATTGAAGATCATCAAATGATTGAGTTATCATGACTGCATCAAGCATACAGTTAAACTTGGTGAACGCTACTTATTTGATCTTTAGAGAATTGAGTTTTAATTGTCTTAGTTCGTGTTGGAGTGATATGCATGCTCAGATAAACCAGTGATATATTTCTCTATTATTACAATATACAAGATTTAAAATATATATTTTGAATGAGATTAGGCACCTGAAGTTTCCCTTGTTGGTTTCATTCTACTGTTGTAGAAGCATAGTGAGATTAGGAATTAACATCAGAAACGTCTTGATTACAGGCTTTGATAGATGATCTGCACACTCTCCATGAGGATTGGCTGGTTCAACAAACATTTGGAGAATTGCCGGCACCAGTTCTTGTGAGTGTCCTTGCTTTGATCATAACTAAAGGTTTAAGCAAATTTAATTTAAAGGCACAATAATTTATGATCATACCAAATGTTTAATTAATTGGTCAATGTGCAAAGCAACTTTACACTAAGGTTAACATTTGTGCCATCCTTTAACTTTGAAGCAAGGCTACCTTAGTAACTTGAGGTCACTATAGTGTTTTGATGTGAACCCTGCAGGAAATCAAGGTGTTTGATTTATAAAATGTATCAATCAACATTGATTACAAAAGTAAACTTGGAGGTCACAAACGTATACATATTAAGTTCTAGATAACTAAATACATGGAAGTTTATGGTAATTACACTTAACTTAAATTTAAAATCCACCAAATAAACTTTTTTTTAGTTAGTGTATCCTGGGTAGCATACTATATTTTTTCACGGTTGCAGATCCTAGATGCCAATAACGAGTATGAAAAAATGAAGACCCTGTACGAGGACAAGCGACAGGAGATCCTATGTGGATACGCATAACGTATCATGAGACATATCATCATGTGCCATAACGATACCTCAAATCATCTGCCATATTGTGGAGTCTGAAAGTGCTAGCGTATGATTGGTTGATTGTGTTGATAGTATTTGAGTGAAAGTTTGTAAATAGGTGTGGTAGAGAGAGCGTGAATGAAGTGTGTTCTCTTGCTGAAACCAGATATTGATAATAGCAGCTCTTTGTAAAGCTTCCCAAGGATTTAGAGGAGTTTAAAATGTATTATTCTGAGAAGGTTGTTAAGAATGTGTCAAGTCAATTTCTGCAATGATGATTGAATTTAATATGATGTACAAGCTAGTTGACTATCTGATCAAAAAGTCCTTTCTTTTTATCATATTAAAATACCTCTCAAAGATATTTCTGTTTTAGATTTTAATATTCCTTTAAATGTATAGCTAAAATAATAAGATTTAAGAAACATTTAACAATCTGTATTGGACTATTTCTTCTTAGATGTGAATGGAAAAATAATCTGAATTTTACAGGTATAGAATGTAATACTAATTCCAACTTATTTATTCTTTATCAAACAACATTTCCCATTTTGCTGTTTTAAGATATATGTATGTTCTTTTTTTTAAGTCATTTATCATGCAACACTTTAACATTCAGCAATATTTTCATTAGATAGTTTTTCTGAGTATCCTTTGCATTGATATAATTTCATGTTACACTTCTATATTATCTACAGGGGCGTGTATCGCTTAGAAATGGCTTTAGAAAGACATATATACCTATAGACCCTACCCTACCACTATATAGTAGTAGGGTAGGGCCTATAGGTATATATGTCTTTCTAAAGCTATTTCTAAGCAATACACGCCCCTGTGATATTATCTACGTAGAAGATAAGAAAGTTACTTTGACTGCCTACTCGTTGTGAGCATTTATAATGTCAATCAATACAACTGCCATGGTATGTAAAGTGTGCAATAGTTTTGAGATAAATTACAAGGTCTGAGGAGGGAAATATCTTCCTAAAAAAAATTATTTTAAAGCAATAACGTTTTATCCTTTAAAAAAAATTATCAAATATTCTTGATACATTTCTAAATTTTGATAAATTATTTCAACTGTGTATTCATGATTCAATGTCAAGATTTATTCATGTGTAAGTTTTTAGCAAGCATGTGAATTATCTTGTTTTGATCTGTTGTAAACTTAAGTACCGGTAGTTTTCTTATGTGTTCAAAATACAAAGTAGGTGACAGGCGTGCATTACCTCATGTTATTTGAAACTCAGGGTTATTTTTTACAGCTTTGCTGAATTTGTTTTAAAGTTTTCATGAAACTCTAGTATTAAACTGAGCAGCTATATCTACTTTGTACAATGTCATATCTGTAGAAAAGATATTTCAATTTTTAATGTAGTTTATGAGCTAGTAATCCCTGCCACCATTGTAAACCTGTTTTTGAAATATTACTTTTCATTAAGGCTGTATCTGCTGGCTTATGATTGCAATACGTCTTTCTTTAAATCAAGTTGGTGCATTTAGTTATGTTCTTTATGTCATTCCAGGGGTCAATTTCATTTTTGTTTCTGAATATTTAACTGGGCTGCACTTCACATTTATTGGCTGCACCATAGTTTACATTTCCTTCCGTTTTCCAAAATTAGCTCAAAATGAAAATTATTGACCAAAGTGCATTTTATTAGGCGGTGCACAATGATCATGTTTCTACAACCTATTTCCATAATATCATTTCTATCTGCTTTTATTTGAATATGTTAAATAATTAAAACCACTTGTCATATATTGCTGCTTATAGTGATAGTCTAAATAATATAGTTAATATACAATACATTCATACCTATTTCATTCCGCATTTTGAAATCAAAATACTCCATTTTTCTTTCTATTTTAAAGGGTGTTCACCATTAGCCCGAGAGAGAGGGCTCTGCCTACAAATTCCTTTTATTGGGTTATCTTGATAATTTGTGCGAAATGTTACATTGATCATGTTTTGTTTTTAGTATTTACCTAAATTTATTTTGTACCAGGTCTAATTTGGCCATTGTGCCTTGGAGTTAGTAATTTCAGATAATTAAAATATAAGGAAAGTATTTTAAAGATGAGAGTGATATGATCATTCCTGGATCCATCACTGCACTTAAAAGTGTCCATTTCAGCATTTCTAAACTGCCTCTCTCAATGTTTACAAATATTTATTTCTAGTAATAGTCAAAATCTCGTTAGTAGATAGTGGTTGTAAATACAAATTGAATTGTATTAGGCTTTCAAATGCAGAGAGTCTCTTTTTTACTTTTTCAAATAAATCTTTGAAGTAGTCATTTATGTCTTGTTTTTTTTTAACTGTTTATTAGTGCAGCCTAACTGAAATCAACAGTGAAAATTCAAAATATTTTCTCTCCCAGGATAAGAATTCAAAATCACTCAAGGATATACCTCTGCCCTCTGGTTTGAGAACAAATCGAATAGTTGTATGTTCAGTATGCCAACTGCATGCCTCCTACAAAGGCTTTATATTAGATGTTAGGCCGAGTAACTTCTGTGTTCTACAGGGCTGTAACAATATGTCAAACTGTCGATATATGGCTGTAGTCATCTTTTCGATGGTAGTATATTGATAGGAAACATGAAAACACTATTGATACATGAATAGTAAGGTGAGGTGATATGCGGTTTAACGCCACTTTCAAGAGTTTTTCACTTATATTGCGGCTGCTAGTATTATTGCAGGGAGAAAGCAAGCAACACAATTGTGGCTATGCATTGTGGTAAAACCTACTAGCATCCACTGGAACAAGCGAACCATGGGTGGTACTGCAATGAAAATCAGTGTAGCATTGCACCCAAACCTGAATGCGTATAGAACAGTTCTCAGTTCAGACAAAATTGCCAAGCCCCTGGCGGGATTCTTGATCAAAAGCTGAACACACTTACCACTGCTCTATCCCACCCCCAATAGTAAGGTAAAGTGGATAGAAACGAAAGTGTTATTGTTCTTGGATTGGTCATATTTATCATGACAGTACAAATATTACAAGCAAGTTTATTTGAATTCATTTCACTTCAGAGTTCTTAATGTTCAGGGGGCGGGATAGCGCAGTGGTTAGCGCGTTCGGCTTCAGATCAGAAGGTCCGTGGTTCGAATCCCGCCAGGGGCTCGGCAACTTTGTCTGCAGTAGAGAACTGTTCCACACGCACTCAGGTTTGGGTGCAATGCTACACTGAAATTCAGCGCAGTACCACCCATGGTTTGCTAGTTCCAGCCGATGCTCGCAGGTTTCACCGCAATGCATAGCCACAATTGTGTTGCGGGCTTTCTCCCTGCAATAATACTAGCAGACGCGATATAAGTGAAATAATCTTGAAAGCGGCGTTAAACACCAACTCACCTCAGCTCTTAATGTTCAAGATGATAGTTGCAACAGTTAAATGGCTGAAATCTGATTCATAATTCATAATTCAAATGATCCTTATTTAGTTCTTGAAAATCACAGCTGAAATATTTTTGTGTGTGGATCCAAAACTATCACAGTAGCAATTGCAATAGTAGTTCACAATAGTCTAAGAGAGCTTAAAAAATCTAGGCCCTGGTTAACCCAAGTTAAGGTTGCTTTGTGAAAGGAGACCCTGATCATTAAATACCTCAGTAATGGTACCACCATCTTTTCAGACCAGCAAACTATCTATAGTTCTCATTAGTTTCGTGATTTACACTCATATGACTTATCCGGCTGTCAAAGGAGGCATTTTATTGGCTGGTTTATATATATAGCAAAACAAGGCTTTTGGTCCAAAGGATATCAGGGTATTTTCTGGAGTCCAGCAGATGTAGATGTCTCTTGATAAAAAAAAACTTCAACCAAGATGCAGTATTGTAAGCGATAACATTCAAGAAACAATAATCAATTTATTCAGTTATGATTTTGCTTTTGCAATGATTTTGCTTACTCTCTTTGACATAAAAAACTGTTGATTTAAACATTATTGACAACTCCATTTGAAAAGACACACAAGTTGATTATCAAAACTGTAAAATATACCATCAAAACATGACAAAATAACCATATAAAACCTTAATCATAAAAAGAGAAAGCATAACAAATTCAACAAAATTAATTCACATTTCCATATAAACAACAATTATCACAGAATCTTTATCACAAAAGAAGAAAGCACTAGCTCGCTGCAGTCATCATCACTATCCCCCAATTTAGATATTTTATTAGAATAGTAAGAAAACCAAATATTATCAAGTTAATATACCTTGTCAACATAATTACCATTGCAATATTTTGAAAGTCGACCCAATGCTAAATATTCTTTAACCTTATAGCACTCCAAATAGTAATATGAAACCATTTGTGAATATTTTCCTTAGGACCTTGATGCAAACTATTTTGGACAAATTTAAAGTTATTGAGTATCCCTGGATAGTTCACCGTAAGCTAGTGTCATATCCAGGTTATTACCGCTGTTAAGAAGATGTGGTACTTCTATATTAGTCATTCGGAATGATTGGCATGAAATGTTAAGTTAAACCCTCAATTTACAAAGTAAAGTCAAAGGAAGATGTGACTGAATGACTACAGTTCTCTCTGCTCTCCAGTGTCAGTCCTGGGCCATCAGTGCTGCCTCAATGGCTGCATCAGCTCCTGCTGATATTGAGTCCTGGCCTTTCTGTAAGAAGAGTTGAATAGTTTCTTGAGACCTTATGTCCATGATGTTTACCCCTTTTCCCTTTATAGGATAAGGGTGAGAGGGTATTAGGATCAAAACATAATACTAGTTAGGATCCCATTATGAATTATGTTGTTTACTTAAGATTTTTTTACACCCCCCACCTTTTCACAGTCTTTTATGCCATATACATGTAGGTATAAAAAAAAGTTACGAGCTAGTTCATTCTATTTTCAGGGCGGGTAATTTGAGCACAAATAGTCCTAGGGTTGATTGTTTAGAGTAACTAAACATTAAACCCTAGGTGACCAAAGATCTAGTTCATTACACCATCATAAAATCACTTACTTGCTGAATAATAATTCTTTATTTTCTAAATCACATACTAAAGATTCCGCTTTTTCAGCTAAGAAACTTTTGCAATTGATGTGAATGTTTCAATGGCCGAGTTCAAGAACCAAAATAAAATAGGAAGTTATCAGTGAAAACATGTAGATAATATTAGCAGAAAACCCGTGACTGGTAAGTTATGAACTAAAAGTAAAGCACCAACCCTCTGCTCCAGTATAAGGAGATCACTGAGTCTCTTGACCTCCTTAGTGCGGGCAAGTAGTGCGGACTCCTTCTGCAGGTGTTCTCGCATCAACAAGTTCTGTTTCTTCACAAACTGGGCATTCTCCTTCATATTCCTTGCATACATCCTGGTACATAAATATGTTGTGCATTTTATGATGCTATTAAGAAAATTTCTATGTCAATCAGTAATAAAGCTTTTGCCTCTGTAGGCCATCTGGATTCATATAACTTTTCTTGCATTGTTGCAGTAAAGATAACAGGTGCCACCTATCCTTTATTCCGAAATAAAGCGTAGTTTTTAAATGATATCATGAAACAATGGCCAATTACGTCAATAACAATAATGTAAATATGTCACTGGTTATGGCCCTAGTAGAGCATTTTCAATTCACTGCCAAATTCAATTAATTTCATATTAGTTCATTGTGGCTGAAATATAATTTACATGAGTTAAAATTGACAAGCTAGAAAAGAAAAAGAGTAGCCTCAAGCATCATGTGTTTCACAATCAAGTACAGTTTTGCCCTGAACTATTATTATTGTCAAACAACTCTGCCTTCGCCCTTGTGCTTTAACTATAATAGTTTAGGGAAAAGCTGTACTTTATTGCAAAACACATGATAGTTGAGGCAACTATATTTCTTTAATATATGGGACTACAAGGACACGTATCTTAAAAAATCATCATCTCCATTAGGCATGAAGTTTGGACACAAGAATTCACTTCTTTGAATGAAGATAAAAATAGGTTATTTGTGTGAGGGTTTGTATCATGGGCCACAGGGTCACCAATTTAATTATCCTCGTTACTGATGAGTGATTAACCACATTAGCACTTAGTTGGCAAGGATGTTAATAATTAATTTTATCTTAATCTAAAACACTCACTGTGAGAATTCTCTCTCAATGTCCTTGATGTTTTTGAGTGAAGTCCTCATCACATCTTTGTAGGTGGGTGTGTCCATTGTGAGAAGGGTTAAGGACAAATTTTGCATGACATATTATAATCAATGAAACCAAAAATTTCCAAACTCTGATTATCAATCACACTTTTATACCAGTGTCTGATTGCTGGCTGTTACAGCTGAGGTTATAGATGGTGTCAAGATCCGGTATTTCAAACCATCAAGAACATGTTTTTGGATTTGGGTTTAGTTCGCTGATCACACCTGTGTGATAGATGCAATATATTCCACTATTTAACAAGGAACGGTCTGATCAAAATCAGTGAGTGAGGGAGTTATTGTTTAACGCCGCTTGAGCAATATTTCAGCCACAAGCAGCGTTAATCTGATCAAAATCAACCCTATAACAAGGTTTAACAATTACAAAATGTTGTCAATAATGGAACTGCTCAAGCGTTTCCACTCCACAATGTTTGAAGTTGTTTCTTGAGTTCCCTTGTCAGTTTAGGTTTTTTTGCTACAACCACAAAGTTCTTCAAAGCTTGCAATTTTGAGTGCATTAGAATCATCCATTGACACTTCTAATCTATTAGCTACAGATACAAGGACGGTTGTTAAGAGTTTAAGAGACTGAGCTAGCCTGTAGCTTCTTGATATGAAGGCTATTGTTCTGTGATTAGCTTACAAAATCAGCAGCAGCATGTTCAGAAAATATAAGAAAATGTCAGACCAACAAGACAGGAAAACCACTGAACATCTTTGTATCCTGAAAGAGGCAATACAAACTTCTTTTTCTTTTCTAAGGTTGATTTTCATAAGAATGACTGTGTATTTTATTCATGAGATATTTTTTGCAAGTGGCGCAGTTATCCCCCTTTCTTCTAACAGTTCATTTAGAGTTGCTTCTCTTTCCTCATCTTGTGAGGTGCTGCTGTAAAACCTCCCATAAGTTTATGCTTTTGCGTGCTCTTGCACTATTAAATGGAGAGACCACCTAGAAGGGGAGCCGGTTCAAAAATGCAAGCTCTCTTGGAAGCGGAGAGAGGCGACGCTATTGACAAGTCCACAGTCGATTTCACACTGCGACCCGACCACGAGGGAAAACAAAATGGCGCCAAACTGCAACAGACATCATTTCAAGTCCGGCACGTATAGTGAATGTTTCAAAACGGGAGTTAGAAGCTGAATGTTGTGAACTCAGTCGCGAATTAAATTCATTAAAGTTAGAGCGTCGTAGGGTGCAGTTAGAGAAAGAAATAGCTGGAAAAAAGGCGAAAATTAGAGGTCTGCAACTAAACAATTTACCGCGGTCGACTACTGACACACAGACCGATCCGACTGGGATCGACTTGTCAGGTAGATCAACACAACACAGTGTCCACTCAGGTGAGAAACCCTTGCAAGTGGTTAACTTTGTCAAATGCTTTATCACAGTCAAATGCTATCATGTTTAAAAGGATATGGAGGAAGGTTTTCAATTTCCGTCCTCTGAATGCGGAAGTTGATGCCGGTGTCTGATGTGAGTCCCTTCACCTTCATGAAGTGAGCTACCAGAGGGCTGTGGCCGTTGATGTTGAACGCTGACTTGACAAAATCTGGACCTCGACATGCGGGATGGGACTGAAGGGTAAAAGGTCAAAACATCACGCTGGACTGAAACTGTAAGTGAGGACTGGACAAAAATAATAATCTCCTTTGGCATGAATTATTTTCTATCAATGCTTATTAAAGTAGATTTCTTGAATAATTCCACTTATGTTGGAGTATGGTTCCAACTTCAGAGATATTATCGAAAATGAAACAATTGCCATAATTTATAATATAGTACTGTTACCAGTTATTTGGGCAATAATGATTCAACTGAATTATCAGTTTACTTTTACTTAGCGTGTTTCCATTTGTTCAAATTGTCAAACATTAACATGATTTTCAGTAAAATAAAAAATACTGCACGATACACATAGGTAATTGTTTTGTCTCTAAGAAAAGTGAAATTATTACCAGAAATTTATTGAAAGCAGAAATAGAGGACATATAGATGAGCAGTGTTAATTCACCAAATTTAGAGTTCATAATATCCTTGATAATCTTAGGTGATTTATTGTTCAGAATTTCTTGTGAATTACCCTTGAGTCGTGAAATATGAGTAATTTTAACAATATCAACTCAAAACTCTATATACAGGGTATATTTTTAATATCTAACATTTAAAACATCTACACTAGAGATTATCCTAAGTTGCTTTTAAGTTTAAGGCTTCTTCTCTTCATTACATAAACTAACCTCCATTATATTGGGGTCCTCTTTTGTCCTTGTTTCCTTTGCCATTGCAGATGTCGACATCTGAGAGAGCTTCTTGTCCCCCATGTCTGTTACTTCATCCTCACCTGTCATCTCTCGTATCGGCGTCAGTGCCTCGACTAATTTTCGAGGATCCAAAGTTTTCTGTGACTTCTTTGGATCTAAACGTTTTTGAGAAGGTTTGCGTGGACTGAACTGAGCATCTGCCACAGCCTCAATTACAGTTGAATCTTGAGAAGACGTGGGAGACATGATTTTGATGCTGGCTTTACTTTTAAGATTACGTAATGTTCGTGGTGCATGTCTTCGCTGTGTCATATTGGATGACATGGATGACCTTGACCCTGACTGATTCAGCGATGTGTTAGATGTATATTGACTTGGCCCGCTTGACACAAGACTGTCTAGGAAGTCAAAGTTGATTGCTGTGCTAGCTGCATGGATGAACAAAATGTTTTACCTATTATTTCTAAGAGACAAAACACTTTCAGAAGATCAACAACTAGATAATTCCACAAACAGAATTAATTTGGTGAGTTTTTAGGTTAACTTCCTAATTGCCTTTAAAACTAAATACTGATACATTGTACTTAGGTTAGCCAAAATGATAAACTTGTTACAATATGTACATTTATTGGACAAAATAAGCAATAGGCTTTCCAAATTTTCATGTTATATTCTAAGGTATATAAGGTAGATATTCTATCAGGGTTTATTAAAAAAAAGATAACTTTTTACAATTTCATAACGCACATATATCCTTAATTATATTTCTAGTATAGATGGAATTTATGACTTTGAATATCAGAAATGACTTACATTTTTTTTTCTTCTGGTTGAGGATTTCCTCCCTCATCTTGATGTTTGCAGGCTCAAGATACTCCATGTCCCAGGTTAGCCACACCCTCGGGGCCAGTCTCAGGCCTGCAGCAGATCAGTGGAGTGGTAGAATACAAAGAGGATATTTGACATTTCTTGTCAAATACCATGAATATCCCATCGAGTGAAGTAGAAATTTATATTTTCACGAGTGTCGTAGCCACAAGTGTAAATAATGATTTTCTATTTCACGAGAGGTATTCGACGAGAAATGTCAAATGTTCTATTTATTATGTTTCCCAAAACCCCGTAAATGACCCTAGCGCGGCCGTTGCATGACGTCATTCAATTGTTTCATGACGTCACAGACGACGTCATATGATTGTTGCATCATTTCACTGAGTAGAATACCATTTTTATTTCACTCAGTGAAAATACGGGTTTTATTTTCACCAAAAATGGCATATTTCACCATTTGAAATATAATAAACTGTAATATGCAGTCTGATTAAAATCGACCATGGTCAGAGACGTACAATATAATTGAAACGTAAGCTATCTGTGATTGAAATAGTATCAAAAGTCTATCTTGTCTTCTGATATCAAAGTAACAAGCCTCAGAATTATCCCACTCGGGTCAACAGGGTGAGATTCCTTAAACACGTACCCTATGAAAAGTTCATGAGACACAACAGTTGCCTTTGCTATACAATCTCATTAAAATATGTTTATTCTAACCTTACCTTGGGGTCCCAGAACGTCCTAGGATTACTGATAGACTTAAAGAGCCACTCCGTGAGTAGTTGGAGTCATATTTGCCAAACTTAATCAATGGTGCCATTTGATCGCCAAGTATCGACTGTTACCAATAAGACACATTTTAAAGCCTTTTAGTTTTTTTTACAGTGACAATATGAAGGTAAAACTTCGCAATTATGATCGAAAACCGGACAGTGGCAAGTGTCAAATATTCAAATGTAATTTTGGAGACTTATCTAATACAGCCAGGAGGGCAGTTAGGAGTTGATAATGTTTGTTAGGTTATATGACTAGTATCAATGCATATTGGACGTGATATCTACACCTCTGTGCATTAGATATAAGGCTGTTTTTAGATTTCCATGGAAAACCAGTATATGTCATATATATGTCTTTTGGACATGAAAAGTTAAGATGCTTTGATTTTAAATCGCCACATATGACATTTAGGTTCGTATCAAAGGTAAATAATATGTTATGAAAATCACGGAGGGCTCTTTAATGGAATATTACAGCGTAAGCAAGTAGATGGTTAACAGCAAGTATTGTCAGCTATTTGTCATTTTGTTCTAAGTCAAAAGCTTGAGTAGTGGGCAAGACAGGCAAATCTGTATAATCAATTCACATTCACTAGAGCATGACTATCACATGGGCAGGTCTATAGACATTGACTAAAGACTTATAAACTATTTCTCACATACAATGTTATAGATGAAAGATTTATCTACCAATTCATCTCATATGTTGGGGTTTTAAAGTAATGCTGTTTTAGAAACACTATTAAAACATACTCAAGGGGGGATTACAACTCAGTGTTAACAATCATAGAGTTTAATTGTTACGTTTCGCCACCCGTTCTAAACAAAGTCTGTTGCCCTTTAACCCCTCACAACTTGTCAAAGACTGCCTGTAATTATACCCTGCCTAGAGCAGGCTTAACCTTAAACTTACTATGAAGCCCTTCAACACCTCACCTGTCATCCACTCCATGACGAGAGATACAAGATCATCCTTGAATATTTCCCCAAACTGTCTGTATGAGTCAGGGAAGGCGTGGCAGAAGGCACAGTACACGGACTGGCACATCAGCATAGGATATTCCTATAAATATAGGCATTAAGTAGGACAAAACGTTAAGAGGTGAGGTATTTGGGGTTAAACGGGGATAACATAATTCATCCATTCCTTTTAGTTAAGTGACAGTGTCTGCTCAGTAATTGTAGTGTTCTCTATTCAATATATTAGGTATTAGTTATAACATCATTTCTAACTTACCCTCATAAATGTGTCCCTGTAAACAGGGTTTTTGGCATAGATCATCAATTTGACAAAGTTGTGGGCAATTCTGTTGAACAATTTCACTTGTGAGTTTCGACTTGTTTGAAACTTCTCCAAGAAATAATACCAGAATATATCCTAGGAAAAAAAATAATATGTTATTAATTCTTGGAGAGAATATATAATGCAGGATAATGAGGATATAAAAAATGAATGAATGAATGAATGAATGAACAAATGAATGAATTGATTTACAGATGAAAGTAGATAAATATATGAAAGGATAGATGAATGGGTGTCGGTGAAAATGTAAATGAATGAATGAATTCCTAAATTTGATATGAATAGATTTATTTGAAAGTACCTCTCTGCCTTGTCCTCATCATGACATCTGCCAAAATTGACACAAGAGCAGTCAAAATGTATAGTATATTATAGTATAGATGCACGACAGTGAGACATGACTTTAACATGATTATAAAAAATGATACAGAGAACATGAAGTATATATAAGTCTAATGTTGGTACCAGAGGTTGCCAATTCTTAAAGGGGCAGTAGCATGTTTTGTCAAAATTTAATTTCTTCACATTTTCCCCAACAAACATTAGTTTATGCCATAAAAATTACTCCCAGAGGGTCAAACATCTCATCATACAATCCTATCATCCACAGTCATAGAAGAAATTATCAAGTACATGTATAGCAAACACCACTGGCGGCCATATTTGTGTGAACTCCTTTTAATCATCTGAGGTAGGGAAATACACTTGCATAGCTTAATCAATTATGGTACGCTCGTTTTAGAGCTGCAACTTTTGATTGAACAAAAATTTCTTTCAGTTTGAAACATTATTGTTAGATTTCATGAGATCACTTTATATATTAAAAATCCTGCTACTATCTGCAGCACCTTTCATGGGACTGGTTAAACATATATGCTAGTTTATGTGAATAGTAAATACAAGGAGCTAGCTCTGATTTACCGTTGATATGTTACTCGTTAGTATCAGTGAACCTGGCTGACGATAATGAATTTGGGTAAGTAGTTTTAGAAATGAAGTTATCTGAAGGAGTTGTGCTGTGATGAGATTAGTTCAGAAATCTGTGAAGAAATGAACTAAACAGTACCATTATTCCTAAATATATTCATCCACATTCTATGAAAAATTTGAAGAAAAGAAAAATAGATAAACTAGTTCAAAATTGTCTGGAACCAGCTTTGTTTGTTTTCCAATATAGATATTAGGTTTATTTACTAATTCAGACATGTTACAAACAGTCAATTTAATAATCCAAAATTGGAATTATCATTACTCAGTATTTTGCAATTCACAAATTCAAATTTATAGAATTCATAAAATTTAATTTTGAATCTCACCAGTAAAATGGCTTGAGACATCTGTGAATAGAACAAGTGATCAAACTCCTCTTTGAAGTGAGGCTGAAAAATAAAATAAATTTTTTCAACGATCCTACAAGCTGCAAAAATGACTGAAATAAGTTTGTTATTTTTTACAAAGATTCTATGCTGATAATTTAGAAAGCCTCACCTTATTATGAAGCCCCATTGATCCATCTGCAGCTTTCTGCAGAATTTCTCTCGCTGGAATTCCATCTGGAAGGGGAGTTAACTCTGAGGGGTCAAAGCCAGGGTATTGATGTAACTTGAAATCAGAAAAATATATTTTCATTTTGAATAATGCAATATAAAGCTGAATAAATTCATGGATTAAACTATATTAGATTTTAAGATTAACCCTATTTTGTAATAATGGTAGAATAATCTCACTTACCTCAACAAACTTTGGTTTTCCGGTTTCTTTCTTTGACTGTAAAAGGAAATCAATGTGACAAAAACGTAACAGCAGACATAAGGATGGGTTTGCAAAAAACAAGAAAGATGGTCCACGTTACTTAGATTGGCTCATGGGAGATAGTAATGAATAATTCATGAATAAATATTTTCAACCAAAATATGACAAATCAGAAACAGAGTAAAAACAATGGAAATATGATTAATCAAATCTTATCTATATAATTTCAAAGGTGAGTGCATTAATTCGTACCAATCTTCTAAATAAATAGATATTTTCAATCAAAATATGATAAATCAGAAAAAGAGTAAAAAAAAATAGAAATATGATTATCCAAATCTTATCAATATAATTTTAAAGGTGAGTGCATTAATTCATACCAATATTTTGAATGAATAAATATTTTCAATCAAAATATGATAAATCAGAAACAGAGTAAAAAAATGGGAATATGATTAATCAAATCTTATCTATATAATTTCAAAGTGAGTGCATTAGTTATGATAAATAACTTTAACAGTATAGATTTGTTTAGAATACTGCTCAAAAAGGAAGCTTGTGAATATTGCACCCTCCCTCGACGGACTAATACTCGATACTAAGTCACTATGGTTAAGTGAGTTAAAGAATGAAAGAAGAGGTAAAAGCAGTAGCAAAGGTCACTTGAAAAGGGTCCCAGATTCCGAAATGTACATTTGTATCATGTCTTCTGCTTGTTTCATTATCAAGAACATACAATAAAAAGCAAAGAAGTTGTAATTTCAATGACTGGGTACCTTTATTAGTTTAACATAATAAAATAGGGTAATGAATCACTTACTGTAACTGATGATTTACTCGGTTGCATGCTGATTTTAGATATATGTTTCACTCTCGTACTAAGACCTGGTACAAATGCTGCAAAAGATAAACCTCTTGATATGACATGAACAACATTGGAGTTTAATTGAACCATGACCATCTAAGACGTTATCTTTAATAAAAAAAAAAATTTTGCATGAACTTAGTGACCTTTTAAGTTAATAAAAGTGGATGATGAGTTTATCATAACATGTTAAAATTATCTTATCATGCTCACTTGACTTGAGGGTATATATTCCAGCAAAACGGTTGACTTCCTTCGTTTCTTTTTCTGAAATAAAAGAAAATTCTGATATGCCAGAACCCTTTTATACACATACACTTCATTCCTAATACAATTAACATAATACAATTTTGATACAAGTTTACAATAAATGCTGACTGGTGACCTTGACATTCAATGGGAAAAACGTTTCTCAAATGAAATTCAACATACTTGAAACTGTGGTTTCAAAAATGTCTTTTGCCAAAAGTTACAGATGCAAGTATGGCTTAGAAATAGCTTTAGAAAGACATATATACATGCAGACCCTACACTTCTACTATCCTTTATATGGTAACATGGTAGAGTAAAGCTATTTCTAAGCGATACACGCCCCTGTGACCAGTTAATGGAAATTTGGCATTTAGATAGAAATATTCAATCTCCAAAGGACAAAACAAATGCATTTTCTACTTAAACATGACAGTGAAATGAATTTTTTTTACCTCTCTGCTGGTAGCGGTCTCTCCCCATTGCATTTGAAGGGAATAGGTCTGAAATTTCTGCACGACTGGATGCTCGACTTTCACATACAAGTTGAGTATAGCCTTGAAGTTTACGATCTAGGTTGCTTATTTTTCTGTTTACTTCTTCAATCGAACCAATCAGAAAAGCTGAGCATGCAGTCAAAGACTTGTAATGAATATATAATCTATGAAAATTATTTTTGGTTTTAAATTTTCTTTATTCAGGTGTATGTAGGCAATCGGCCTTTAATAAAATGGAATCATACATCCATTGCACATATTTTGCATAAACAAAATTACAAGCCAAACGGACAGTATTTTATGAAGAAATAAAATTTGTCAATTCAGGCACTTATAGTTATATTCCAAAATGAAAATAACACTGAAGACTTCAAACCAGTGAACATGGACGAAAATATAACTTGATTTTCTATGAAGTTTTAAAACTTTTTTTAGATACCTCTGCATTTGTTTTATTCATTTAATATGCCATTTGAAAATATAAATATTCTTGGTCAGCACTGGAGACTGAAATAATTTTGCCACGATAATAGGGTTACCTCGATAATAGGGTCACTGGCCATATATGATAATTCTATCATTTCCTTACATGATCGAAAACAGGACAATGTCAACTGTAAACTGAAAAGAGAGTCGGATTATGCTTTTAAATTTAAAACCATATAACCAAGGATACGTGAGCGTGTCGTCTGTTTAGCACTCAAAAGCTTTTTCCTTTTATCGATTCTATCTTGAGATTCATCAAAACCCTCTTCACAAATATCCATAGGCGAGCCAACACGGTTTATTAGTTCGGCCGCCATGTTGTTTATCTCAGCAACGACATGCAAAGCAAATACTTTAATGTGTATCGTTACTTTCGAAATGTATCGGAAACTTTGATTTCCTATATTCCATAATTGAAATAATTTTATCCATTAAAACAACAACTTATACTCTCGTTCAATATGGAAAAGGAAGGAAATATTTTTTTAAAAAACCCCTTTTAACCTTAGTTTCGCATCTGAGGTATTTTCTAGTTATCAGAAAGTGACTAGGTTCTGTACCTTCAAAGATGTCATTTTGTGGTTGGTTTAGTAAAGAACAATACAGAGATCACTTTGAGAGAGGTAATTGTGTATACTTTTCTGATGTTATTCCTCCTGAAATGTCGTGACTTATCAAATGTTCTACATAATGTTTCTACGTTGTTTGTGCTCAAATGTGACTTATGTAACTTGTACTAAAAATAAAATTACTTGTGTTTATATTTTTGTCTGTTTATTTTACCTCGATCAACACTAGAGCATTTTAATTCATTGAAATTAGCTAATTGACAGTGTATTCATTTGAGATTTCATTCTGTCATTATTATATTTATAATTAAGTCACTTAATTAAATAACTGTACATGTATAAGTACAGCCATGAAGGATAAACAGGTACTCATAAAAGGTAAAACTACACGCTCACAGAAAATTTAACTTAGATATTACATTAAACAGTCGATTAATGAAATGCGTTTATTTATTTTGGAAGGTTTGGTAAAGATTTAGAATTTTTATGATTTATGATATTTAAAATACGCAGGTATAGAGGTACAAAACAATCGCTATTGATGTATGAATAAAACATCTGACAAACAAATTCCTAATGGTTGAAGAGGGGGGGGGGGGGGGGGGGGTTAGGTTGGAGGCTCAAGATTTTAATTTTAAGTTGTAATATCTGTGTCCTTCATTAGCAGAATTTTATTAGGCAGCTTCAACATGGGTTTTTTCTTCAATGTCATTAAGGGCTTGATTATTTATCTTAACTTCAATTTTGGTCCCCGAAAATGATATACAGCTCAGGTATTGTGAAAAACACCTTTGTCAGTGGGCCATTTGTAGAGCTTTTAGTCATTTTCAGAATTTTGAGTTGGCCATTCCCCTTTGTAGCGATTGTAAAATTTATAATTCTAATGGGCCATTTTTTCATTCAATATGCAAAATGGTCCATGACCCCTACCTTTCCAAATCCCTGACAGCTTGTAAAATATGAGGTTTCAGTACCCCCATGTTTTTTCTAGTGGATCAACTGCCACCCAAAACCCCAGTTCCAACACCTATGGCTTACTTTTGATAAGTTTCTTGAACTTCTGAAAACTCTTTCAATATTTGTGTAAAATTTACCAAGACCGAAGACACAATACATATTCATACCATTTTAAATTGTCCAATTGAACACTTAACACTAATACAGTAGAAGCCTTAGAGTATGAATAATGAAGTTTTCATTTTGTTTCAGGCATCTATGTCTGTTCAAGTTGTGGCAATGAACTATTCCACAGCAAATCTAAATTTGAACATTCGTCTCCTTGGCCTGCCTTCACAGAATTGATTAGAGAAGATAGCGTTGCTCGCAGGCCTGAGTCCCAAACGGCTATAAAGGTTTGATATAACAAATTACCTTATTTCAAATACATCAAATATCACTTATATGAAGATTGACTTTTGTCATGTAAGAAATATGTGAGTACCACACAAGTGAAGGAACACCAGTCTTCTGATGGTGGCATGGAACAGACACTGTTTTACATAACTTACTTAACATGCTAAACTGACTGATTGCAAACAGTCATTTTCTCTATTTCTTGCCAAGAGGGTGATCCATATGTAGCAAATTTTTGGATGAAATGGCTTCATTAACCTCTGGGGAGGGAATATTCCCCTTTATTAGCAATGGTCTAATTTCTAATTTGAATGGTCTATTTTTTCATCCAATGTGCAAAAATACTCATGGCCCCCTACCTTTCCCACTCCATGCCATTTAAACATGTCACTGTGGTGAATTGCTTATATCTTACAAATTTAAAATTTATATTATGACAAAAATATCAGGTAAAATAAACCTTGCCAAATTACCAGTAGTTCATGGCCATTTATTTTCAGATCTCGTGTGGCAAGTGTGGAAATGGACTTGGTCATGAATTCATTGGTGATGGACCTAAGAGTGGACAGTCAAGATTTTGAATATTCAGCGAGTCCTTGAAGTTTGTTCCAATGGACAGTGAGTATGGTCACACATAATTGATGGTAATCTGTTAATGATAATAATAATAATAATAATAATGTGGGTATTTATATGGCGCCTTTTCCACTTCCTAAGACATGCTCAAAGCGCTACCTACATCATTACCCTGATTCAATTAACCCAGTATTTATATCATTGTTACATGTCACTTTCTCAAAATTCTCCATATTTGATTTGAAGTTTTCATGAGTACTTTAATTTTCTTCAAATGGAATTATTCAGTGTTAGGAATCGGTAACAATGTCCTTGTTACTAAGTTTTTCTCTTAAGATCAAGATCTTAAAGGGACACAGAGTATGTTGTTGGGGTCAATTATGGCAAACTTCATTAATGGTGTTATTTCATCAACTAGTTGTGTTTGTTTCTGAAAAGTAACATGTCGATTAGCCTAGTGACAATTAACAGGAAAAAAGCCGAGTTTGATGATCGAAAACCAGACAATTGCTTGCGCCAATGACTCAAACGTTATATTGGAAGCTTATTAATGGCAGACATGACGAGAGATATAGGTTGGTATCGTTGAGTGAGGCATTTTACTGATATACATGTAAAAGAAAATATCATAATTTTGGCATTTAAGAGATAAAGATGCAACTTCAGATACGCAATTTCAACTTACCTCAGATCATGTCATCTTTTGACTCTATTTAAGCTTCATACAAAATTAATTAAACATACTCTGTGTCACTTTGATAGAACTTCTTGACAAATATTTTCGAAGCTCTCAGTGCTAAGAAAATCGGCTATCTTACCACTAAGAGAGCTTTAATAATGTAGGTGTAGATAAAAAAATGATCATTCTATAATTGTTTTCTTAAAGGAGTGTAATTAGACAAGTAGCAATGTATTTTCCAACTCTTGTTTCTTTCAGAAGTGAAGTCACAGTGTTAATGGCCAGAGTCCAGCTACAGCCTCGCTGTTTAAGAAGAAATCTTTGATGGAGAGAATCTACATTGAAATTTATTTAATTTAGATTTCAGAGACTTATGATAAGAATTTTAAATAAATGATAAGATAACCGTAACAATTTTGCATAATAGGAACAGGAAATGCAGAAAAAAATCCATGTTTATGATAAAAAATGTCAGCAGTGTTTCGACTAACAGTAGTCACAGCAAGTAGAAAGCTCCTTGTTTACCATGCATGCCCTTGTTTGTGAAAAGAACACAGGGCAACTTGAGTAAGGTATAAGGTACCATGAGTTCAAATAAGCTATCATGAGTTCAAATTAGGTGTAAGGTATCATGATATCTAATAAGGTATAAGGTATCATGCTATCTAATGAGGCATCATGATATAGATCTAATAAGGTATCATGATATCTAATAAGGTATGAGGTATCATGATATCTAACATCATTCAGAGCATGACCAACAATGAATATTTATCCTGAACAATTAATGATTCCACAGCTGCAAAGAATTTTATGGCATGATTTTGTGAAGAATTACTATCGAACGATATCCCATGGAAAGTGAAATCCCTATTTATTTTGTGCAATAAAGAACTTTATGTAGTTGCAACTCCAGGTTAAGTAATAAACAAAGAAATATGAGGTCACTTTTAATAATTCTTTTGCTAAAGAATTGATTTTTTATGTGAAGTGTTTGATAAGTAATGATTTCTTCGAGATCCAAATGACATTTATTTAACCCGTTGCAACTGTAGTTGAAAATTCCTGAAGTCTATTTACAACAACCAATCTGTCTCGAGGCTGTAAGCTGTGATTTTGAAGAATGATCTGTAACCTTCTGGGCCAGACAACTATTGGTAGAGAGCACATGAAGCTGGGTGGCCAACGCCCTCTGGGAAAGCCCCTAAGTGGAGACAACTCTTCCCAACATGTGTATGGAGCATTTGGTGTACAGATTGTTAATGAATTCCGAACCCTGCCCATCGGGGTACAATCATCCCTAAGGCTCCTAAAATACCCTGATTGCCTTAAATAAATTTACGTCCAAACTTCAACAGTTTGTTACCGGCTACTTATAGCATCAAGACATTTAACAATTCTCTCTTGGTCATTTCATTTTGTTGGCTGGTTATTTTTAGACTATACAAGAGAAATGCAGTGAAAGCAATCAGCGTATTTTAGGAGACTTGTGGATGAACATAGTCATACCCTGAAGGAGATGGATTTGAATTGCCATGCTTTCTTTGATTATCAAAGCTGCATATTGTTCCAACCAGTTTTTAGAAAGGCTCTATTACCTTTCTGTTTTCAACCAGCCTGTTAATGGGTGTACATATGCAGCATTTAAGAATTGGCAATGGTCCATTACACATTTTTTTCTTGTTTACAATGTATTATACATGTGAAAATATTATTTCATCTTGTCTGATAGTTTTGTTTATAATGCATATATATACAGTGTTAGATAATTTGCAATTTGCTGTTGTTCATTGGTTAATTATTATTTTCAAACATTAGGAGCCTTATGAACTTTAGATGTTCATTCTCAACATATGCAAGGGTTTCTTCCACCAATGAAAGTTATGAAAAATGGAGTATTATTGCAACTTATTTTCTTTTATCTTAAGTGCTTGAAATAATGGTCTTTTATTCTGCCATTTAAAGTGAATATTTAGCATTTTTACATTAACATTCTTTTACCACTGAATCAAAAAGATTTCATAAGTCTTTTTGAACTTGAACTCCTTTTCTGTTTTCTTACTTTTCGCAAGCAAGCAAGGCCCTCAATTTTCAATCTCTCTCAGCGCTAAAATATTTGGAACCCAATGGTAATTTTTGGCACTTGGTAGTCTCGACTATCTAAGCTCTGCGAGACTGTTGAAAAAATAGGCCCAGTTAGACAGATTTTTATTTTGACACTGCTAAGATGCTATGATTTAATAATGATAGATATAATTATTTCCTTATTTATTGAATGACATTAGTTTTAATGTTCATACAGCTTTAGTACTCTAAATCAAAAGACAGCTCTCCATTACATATCAGTCATCAACAAATATTACCCAAATTATCAAGAATGTATATTTTGTCATCTTGGGATGATATTTGGGCATTTCATCTGTTAATCTAGAGGGTCAATATATTTTGTATTGTTTAAGGATTATGCAATGATATGAATACTTGAAACCGGTTTTCATTGTTCTTGGGACTTGTGTGAATGTTTTGCACTAGTGTACTTCTTAATGGATCCAAAACAAAGCACTTGTTTAACCATATGCACTTTTAGGGCCATTTTCCTTTAGAATCTTTTCTGGAAAACATTAAAACTTAATAACGACAAAAACGTCAAAATGTCTTTCAATAACATGTCTTGTCAGCCCTGTTTTCCATGGTCAATTTCTACCTTGCACTATACAGAATAGCTGGGTTATTTCCTGGATGTGGTTATTATTTTTTGGATTGAATAAAAATGATATTACCTCTAGCTCTAATTTTGTTCAAAAGTATTCGTATCACTTATCAATTTTCAGTTGAGTAGATCAGTATATATACTGAGATAAAATGGAAAGGTAACAAGTAGCCTAAAATAGGGTCAAACCTAAGGTGAATGGTTATACCACAGAGGATACCTTCCACTAAAGATTGTATATATGAATACTGACCTGCATAATGTCCTCAAATTTATGCAAAGCGCATTTTGATAGGGTGAAATAGTCTGAGTAGAGTACCAAGTCTTTCTTGAATATCAGATGTTGAAAGGAATTTTTGTATCCAAAACAATACCTTTTTGTTGTTTTTATATATATATGAATAAGATTTTGTCGGAATTTCAGGTAATAAAATGCATGTTCAAAATATTCTGTTTTCACTATTTTTCACCACACAAATTTCAAGAAAAACATTAAGTAAATAGTATTTAATGCTTGAATCTGAAGAATGAAAATATGTGACTCTCGCTTTCAAATATTTCAATCAAAAACCAACATAAAAGACAAAGACACATTTTCAATACTCCTTTCTGTATACTCAACGAAATAAGTTAAGGACCACCCAGATTTTCGATAATGAGACATACTGTAGTGCAAGTAATGATTCATGTTTCTTGTCACTGAAAATTGGCTTCTTTTGTTGAGTACAAGAAGTAAATGATAAATCAAAGCAACTAAAGTCACTGTTGCACAGAAGATATTGTCATTTCACTTGTAAGTAATGGCATAATATGTAAAAGAAACCAACATTTGGAAAATGAAAAGTCTTTCCATCACTCTTTGAAGTCATGCAAAGGTTAATCCGAGAAATCGAAGCACAAATTTTGCAGGGTGAAAATACTGTCATTAGTATCTGAAAGTGATGGCATATTTGGTAAACGAGTTTCATCACCATCCACAAACACACTGCTCTCACCCACCACAATTGAAAATAGTCTTGATCACAAACAACTGTTTAGTCATTAGTATATGTCATAAAATGAAATAATCCAAGATGAACTATGAAGTTGAGAGCCATGCTTCATTTGTCTCTGCCCACAACTGATATCCTTTTTTCCACGGAAACCGTTTCACTGTTTTACATTCTTCACAAGTAACAAGTGTCCACTTCACACCTTTCTCTGTAAGAAAAAAGTTTTCTTGAAACATACAATAATTGGGGGAAAAGCCAACTTATAAATAATGTATTAAGAAAGATTTTTTCAGTGTATTTATATCTATAAAGGCATCCCTCTTGTTATACTATTAATACCCTTTCACCCCTACAAGTCTGATATTAGGATTGTTAAAATATTTATGTCAGATGTGGGAAATTCATTAAACTCTGATGCATGTATATCATGTTGCTTGGCATAAAAAAGTTAAGCTTTATTTTTTAGACATGGTCATAAAATGATGCATATCTTAAGATCCTCAAATTAAGGTTAATGTTTATCAGTTTCGTTAAAATGAAATGTACATGCTTCCTTAAAGAGCCACTCCGTGAGTTGTAAGAGTAATATATGCCAAACTTAAGCAAAAGTGTCATTTGATCGCGAAGTATCGACTGTTACCATAAAGACACATTTTAATGCTTACTGGATTTTTACAGTGACAATATGAAGGTAAAACGTCGCAATTATGATCGAAAACCGGACAGTGGCGCGCGTCAAATAGTCAAACGTAATTTTGGAGACTTATCTTAAACAGCCAGGAGGGCAGTTAGGAGTTGATATTGTTTGTTAGGTTATATAACTAGTATCCAAGTATATTGGACGTGATATCTACATCTCTGTGCATTTATAAGGCTGTTTTTAGATTTTCATGGAAAACCAGTATTTGTCATATATTTGTCTTTTGGACATGAAAATTTAAGATGTTTTGATTTTATATCACCACATATGACATTTAGGTTCATATCAAAGGTAAATAATATGTTATGAAAATCACGGAGTGGCTCTTTTAGACTAACACATAATTCAAAATAAAAGATAAGCCATCTTCCCTGCAAGGTGTAACTCATACCATCAGAGTTAAATGTAAGCCCTGCTGCAATGCACCCAAATTCCTGATTTTAATCCTATGTCTTCATTGCTGATTTGTAATGTCCAGGAGATTGGATTGCCTAGTTCAGGTGCAGTATACTGAAGCCATGGCCCAGAAAAAGTGACCAAATGCAGCAAACCTTCTATTTGCCAGTTATGACTGGCATGTGATTAGCCTTGATACAACAGATAATAAGGTTTTTAAATAAAAAATGAAAGAGCATACTCACTTCCTGTTCTGACAATGGCTGTTATTCCAGGTACCAACAAGACACTGCATTTCTTACACATAGTTCGTTTCATGTCAGGATGTCTGTTGAAATATTTTACAAAATATTGTCAAAAAACATGCTTGCAAAATGAGATCAAAACTATTGAAAAATGCTCTCTAAAAATCTTGGTTTTGCACATTGCAGTCATTGTCTTAACTTGAAATCAGATGAAAATATGAATCACCTTATCAAGTATGAAGTAAATGCAATTAGGATTTGGGTTTAATGCTAACTATAATTTACAATTGTAAAGATTTGTTACGCAAATAAGATTCCCTTTTTGAGCAGCTTAAATCAAAGAGAAGTTCTTTATGATTAATGACATTTGTTCTACTTAATACAGTGCTGTCGGGTAAAGCTACGCACCTAAGAGATACATGTTCATTCTTCGAGAAAAAATACAGTATATGGGATAAAAACCACTTCATTGTTAAAGTTTAGAGCTTCACAATATTAATGTAAAATATTCATGCTGAAATGTGTTTGTCAGTGAAACTGAAAGTTTTCCAACGAGTACCCCCCTATTCCCGTAGGTGGTCACGTGTAGGCTAAAGATACGCACGCAGGGTTTGAATGCACCATACACTTCCAATTTTATGATTTTGAAAGATTTTTAAACTGTTTTCTGAAGTCTAGGTTAGGACAGACTGATAGTGGGATCAATACTTTGGTTTCCAATAACATTTGTTATGTGGGAAGGCAAACTGCTTGATTACGATATGTTTTCCAGGAATTTTGTCAGTTTTTACCGATGTTTTGCCAATAATCAACAATTAAGTCCTTTTTACCATTTCAAAAATTTCATGATATCTTCTAAATTGCCTAAAGATGCATAGACATAAATTTATTACAAGATAACACTCGTCCTGCTTTACTAGGTTAAGTTTTGTGCGAGTGCATATCTTTATCCAACGCGTATCTTTACCCGACACGGCTGTACATTTATGTCTATAATGAGATTGAGAGGTAATGTTGGTGAACTTACAAACGGAGCACTTGTCTTTTAGCAAGAATCTTCAGTGTATGGACATAATAGCGACAAAGTGTCACATCATGTGGAGAGGACCTCAAACTCTGGTAAGCTGCCTGGAAAACAAATATGAAAGGCTCATCTGAGACAGGACCAATTTAAAGGGTAAGTTTTATGAAAACCATACATAACGCCATAATATTTTTTTGCAAAATAATGTACTTAATGTTATTTTTATATCTGTTTTATCTTTCTTTGCCTTTTCTTGTATTGGAGTACGACTCAGATGTGGGACAAAAATTGGGTGATGATAAAGCCATGATCGTATCCCATATTTTTCATCAATTGTAAGAGAGAAAATTGGAAGGGTGTCATTTCCGTAACGAACAAACTTAAAAGGAAAAATAGAATGACCGACAAATGACCTGATATAGAAAATTAATCCTTTGAAAGGTCTCCTTGTTGGCGATACCAGGAGTTTTGTTCTTTCCCATTTTTCACTTATACTAAGTTTCACCACATTGGGCAGGTCGAACAAATACTCGCTTCTGACATTACTTCCGCCGGAAAATGTGTCCCGGAAGTTATCATACGCATATCAGTCGAGAAGCGTGTAAGAGGCAACACTGTGGTGTTAGTTTGTATTTATGTAACACTAACAGTTGATATCTTGTTGATTTCGAACGTATGAGTTTATTCATCTGTTCCCAGAAATGTAAATCCTTATGACAGATCGTCTGTTTTTGGTACCAGCTCAAATAGAATGCGTCTGTCATGCAATTCTTCAATAACCTTGACCAGGTTGAACAGAGGGAAATTGAGGCGTCTGCTATGCTCCCTACGATTCGCCTCAAGTCATCCGGAAAGCTTATTGCGACCGAAACAAAACCATTTAAACTGCATTACGTTTGTAAGTTTGATCTTGCTTTTTCAATCTTAAATTAAATGTTAATTTGTCAAAAACTTTATTGCTTGCGATAGTGTTTGTAAATAAGCTACGACTCCTCTCTTATTTATTATCGATGACTTAATACATAACAATTTATAAGGAAAATTTATACCTGCAACCCTATGGGATATCTGCTTTTGAATTGATTTGTCATTTGCCATGAGAATCATAAACGCTAAAAAAAAAACATTTCGCTTTATTTGATGTAAAGATAAGATTGTCAAGTTGATTAATCATTCTGATTTGCTTTGCTTACTTTGGTGTATACTGTAGTCCAGAATAGACGTCTACGTACATACTAAGGTGAGATGTAGGCCCGGGCTGGAATAAGAGTTTATCTATATCAACTAGTGTATACGGATGTGCTGTTTTATCCTCATCTGTTTCAGTATGGCACAAAAGCAGCGGCAGGCACTATCGAACCGACAAAGAGCAGTTCTTTTCACGATGTTGAGACACATTCAGATGATGAGGTGGAGAAAAAGACTTTACCAATAGAAACACTAAAGGATAATGTATCACTCCATTTTCGGCCTGATGCCGTAGTGGCAGACTTGAAAACTCACAATGTTGGAAGAAACTTTAGTGTTGTCCTGCCTGTTGAAAATACAATACACCAACTGGGTAAAAAGACACAAAATGCAAAGACTTTATCAACCAAAGAAGATGAAGTTCAACCGGACACAACAAATCCATCAAAATCCATATCATCTGTTGAGGAACACCAATGGAGGGAATGTCATCTGGATATAAAAAAACTACCTCAATACTACCTCAAACTATCCAAAATAAGACTTACAGGTACTGTTATGTATATCTCAAAGCAAATGTGAAAGTCCATTTGTTTTTATAAACTGTGAAGGTATAAATTTAAAGCATGTTATAATTCATATCGTACATGTATGTTGTATGGGCCAGAGGCCTTAGAAACTGAATAAATTCTGTCTGTCTGTCTATGAACTGTGAATAGATTAGATAGATAAAAGAAAAAATATATATATGAATTTTTAATGATTCTATTGAGAAAAAGTCATTGTAAGTTTATGGTTAACCTGTTATCATTTCTCACACTTTCCAGTTTCAGCTGGTGCAAGTATCATTTTACAACATATTGCAAAAGAATTAAACCTTTGTTGTTTGTTTTGGAGGAATCCAGGAATACTGTGAAGTATACTCCCCAAAATTTTAGCAATAGTTGGAAACCTTAGAACTTAAGCACAGTTGCAAATTGTTCATTTGACTGTTTACATGAAATACAAGACAACTGAATGAACATCTCTCCCATGTATGATCGACAGCACATCTTGTTAAATTAAAGCAATAAGACCCTTCATTAAACATTATGTCACATGATTTTATTTAAAAATTTGAGTTTTGTATAACACTCACTGATCGACCTTTGTGTTACAGGCCTTGTTGTATTGACATCCATGGCTGGCTATGCAATGGCTCCTGGAGCCTTCGACCCAACCGCTTTCATGTTGTGTACATTTGGGACCGGACTAACCTCTTGTGCAGCAAACTCAATCAATCAAGTATAATTGAATGTTTACCATAAAATTTTTATGTTAATTTATTTGAATTACACAAATGTGGGCCTGATTTATTCTGCAATTTGTAAATTAAGTCAGTTCAATATGTTTTTTTTGTGTCCTTAGTTATTGAAGTATGAATCCTGTCATTTTGCCACTCAATGAAGGCAAAAACCAGTTACCCTGATATATGAATTTAGTATATGGTGTTGAAGATATTGAAAAATTATATCTTTAAACTTTGTTGCAGTTCTTTGAAGTACCCTTTGACTCCCAGATGAATCGAACAAAGAATCGTGTTCTTGTTAGAGGACATATCAGGTAAGTTTATGCAAATAATAATGACATAAGACATGATCAATCAATAACACTGTCGTCCTCTGCTAACTAGATAACCAAGGATAGGCGACTTCATGTTCTTTGTAGAGGAGTAATGGTTCATGATGTTTTCTTGCTGTCATCCTTTATTAAAGTAGTATGTTGTCTGTTTTAATCAATTTAACATAAAAGAGCCAATTTTGGAAAAAGATTTTATTACATTGAAGATAAACCAACTATAAGTATAAGCTTTGTCATTGAATAGTTTAACATTTAACAGCATATTTACCCTTTTATACATGAATTTGTTAAGTCAACACAGAAAAACAAGTGAGTCAACACGCATAATTTCTCCTACAGCCCCCTCCATGCTGTGACATTTGCTGGTGTGTGCGGAGCTACAGGCCTTGCAGTGCTTTCGTTAGGAGTGAATACCCCTACAGCTCTACTGGGAGCCTTCAACCTTGGTCTCTATACCCTGATTTACACCCCAATGAAGCGCTACAGTATCGTCAACACTTGGGTGGGGTCGGTAGTGGGTGCCGTCCCTCCAATGATGGGCTGGGCTGCTTGTGCAGGCGGACTAGGGCCAGGTCAGTTGACCTGTTAAGGTCAATGTGTTAGAAGCTTGTCAAAGAGGAAAATATTATTGATCTGTCGAATGATCAGTTTTGAACGGCATTCTAGAAGGTGGTCGACACTTAAAGTAAAGACAAGGAAATTTCTTTATTCTTTCACATTAGTTTTCTATAATTCCTCAACTGTTATGAAAATAAAAGAAGTTGATCTCTTGTAATGTATGTCTTTATTTATTCACAAAAGTTGTAGACCCCTCAAAGTTGTCTGATAATTTCTATTTTTGCAGGGGCCTGGTTGCTTGGTGCTATCCTATATGCATGGCAGTTCCCTCATTTCAATGCTCTGAGCTGGAACCTGAGACCTGACTACTCCAGGGCTGGATACCGCATGATGTCAGTCACCAACCCAGCGCTTTGCAAGAGAGTTGCTTTTAAATACTGTGTAGTGACCACTGGTCTGTGTCTACTTGCACCTGTCATTGATTTGACCACATGGACGTTCGCTGCTGATTCTCTCCCCTTGAACTTGTACTTATCATACCTAGGATACCGTTTCTATCGTGACGGGGACTCTAAATCGTCACGGCAACTGTTCAGGTTTAGTCTCGTACACATTCCTGCACTTCTCATGTTGATGCTGATAAGTAAGAAAACGTACGGAGGAAAGAAGGATAAAACAATGCCTGAACAAGAAAGTGTACAGTGACAACCCATGTAGTGATGCACCTGAGTGATTCTTTTGTTTGTGGTCTGCAGAACTGTGATACCTTGTCTATGACCTCTGTGTGTTTAAATTTTTAGAAATTTTCGATAAAGGCAGCATTTGAGACCAATAAATCATATGCAATCATGTTACAAATCTCTGTCATTTTAAAAATAGATGAAATGAATATATACTGGTATAAAAATAAGTGTGTGAATAAAAGTCAGGTTTGAAAATTGAAGTACATAGTTATCTCCCTTTGACTGATGGCTAGAACAAGTAATGAAGTACCCGATATTATGGATATTCAACTTCTTTATTAACAGATTTGCAACGTTTCATTATAGCTCCTGATACCGTTTTTAAGCATATGGACAAAAAGATAGATCGTATAAATGTATGTATGGTGTGTTTACAGAAACAACAATTGGAGATTAATAATGAGATAACAAAAACAATTAAGATAGAGTATACATAAAGTGGGATAAATACATCACTAGAGTGAGAGACGGGAAACCAGTGAATGGGGGATAAAGTGGGGATTAGAGGGATTTAAAGGTTAAACCTGTTAAAACATCGCAAATCTGTTAATAAAGAAGTTGAATATCCATAAAATTGTGTACTTCATTACTACTACAAGTTATAGAATGCCACAAAGCGAGTTCAGCTAGAACAAGGTTTAGAAAAGCATACTGATGTATTCAAGTGAATAACTCAATACATATGCTTAAAATTGTCCACGAAATAATATTTACTTGTCTATGAAACGTGTGAATATGTTGAATGACCATGTTATATGTCTATCACATGTAGTATGTAAATGTTTGATTGTTAAATGTCATGCCTTATATCAAGGTTCCCGATGTCATGCCTATTTGCATAATTATATTGATTACTTTCAACGAATGTGAAATAGGATGATGAATATTTGTTTCAAGATAGGGTTAGATTTCAAACAATCATGTACGACCCTGTTGTATGACATCCTATGATAAGGACACTATCACAGACCATGAATAGTAATGCAGTCAGGTTTTTAAATTTACAAAGTTTTTAACAGAGATATTGTACTTGTTATGCTTGTTTAATTTCAAGACTGATTTTCTACTTTAGAACAACATGCTGATTAAATATATGTAACAAGGTTCTGTTTTGTTCATTTCTTAAGAAATAACAAGGTTACTTTTTTAATAAAGAATTGTCATTAATCTGATGAAGGGCATCCTGCTACATTAGTGTATTTGTCTCCGCCTAGCTCCATCATATACCCTGATATACTTCGGCCTAAAACGCTTGTATCGCTAAATATAGCAAGCTAATGAAATGATTCACATTAAGCAATAGCAGCACCACCCGGATGATGTAGGCTATAAATAGCCATGAGTAACTAGCCGTAAGCGATAGGAGCGTTTTAGGCCGAAGGATATCAGGGTATGTGATGGAGCTAGGCGGAGACACATACGCTGATGTAGCAGGATGGATGAAGGAGCAAGATGTAGCCATAAAAACGTATTGTGTACAAAATGAAGTTGTAATCCATACCAACCCTACTTATATTACCTACCAACTTTTAAATGCCCATCTTAAACAAGGTTCTTGTGCCACAAGGAAATAATTATGATAAATAATGGGGAAAAGTAAAAGTGGGCAACAATTAAGATACAACCCCTTTTTAGGGAGACAAATTGTATCACTAAAGGATCATGCAAAAAAAGTATGAAATACCCAATTCCCCAAAGTCTGAATTTAGTGATTAACATATTGCTAAGTATCGTATGTGTTCCTGATTTGGTATATGGATTAAGAATAATATAATAAAATGAGGGATATTTGATTATTTTTACATACATGTTATATATTGATTTTAAACAATTGGTTGATAATATTATTAACGATGGTTATTTTCTTATAAGAACTATTAGAATCTAGGTATTGTTTTGCTGATACTAAGTGAGTTGAACAATGAACATAACTCTGGAATCTGAATTATTGCACTGTTGAAAATTATGAGGGATTTATGTCAAGCAAAATTTTAGATTAAATGCAAAAATGTATGACTTGTCATACTGTCACAGGTTTTTATATTAACCATCAGATATACTATAAAAAGAAGTAGGGAATATTTCACTTCATATGTAATGTTTCAGTGAATACAAATGGTTAAATAGGGGCAGGATAGAGCAGTGGTTAGCACAGTCAGCTTCGGATCAACAGGTCCTGTTGATCCGTGGTTCGAATGGGCAAGGGGCACAACAACTTTGTCTGCAAAAGAGAGCTGTTCTACATGCAGTTAAGTTTGGGTGCAATTCTACACTGAATTTAAGCGCAGTACCACCCATGGCTGCTAGTTCCAGCTAATGCTCACAGGTTTCACCACAAAACATAGCCACAATGGTGTTGCTGGCTTTCTCCCTGCAATGATATATAAGTTAAATACTTTTTAAAGCGGCGCTAAAACCAATTTATCATCCAAAACTGTGTTCCGTAGGAGATATCGCTTGTGGAAGATCAAGTGATATCTCCAAGGAGATATGGGCGTTGAACCCGACTTTTGCACAATGTTGGATTTAACAGTTCTCGTCTTTAACAGAAGTAATTGGAATTTGCAAACATCAATTTGGTTGTTTTAGAACTCTGTTATCAAATTTGCAACATGCGCAGACTGAAAGAACGAACATCTATGTTTTTGCCTAATCTCATTAAAATAAAATCTAATATTGCTGCACTACGTTACGCAGATAATAGATCTCACTAGGCTCCCTTACTCAAGCCGTCAGGTTAACCTTTGCTTCTGTTTGACCTCTAAATCTCATTGGCTTGCCGCAGATACCTTCTAGCAATCACAATGCGCGTTTCTTGGTGGCCTTCAAAGAAATTGCATGTGTTAACGCAAGTATAACTTGAAACTCTTATAAATTTTCCCTTTTACAGAGAACAAGTTGAAGTCAATTGCATATGTCTATAAATACCATTTAACCCAGCAGATTTAGTTATAACATTTCAGTCTTTGACGAAACAATGGCCAGTCTCATTAGCATATAAACGTCGCATACGAATAATATATAATTATTTAGAAACCTAGTATTGGTATTTGTACATGTTTTGGTTGTTTTTGTTGCTCATCATGTTTATTGTTAATTTGTTTCACGAAATTTAATATTATTCAATGATTACTACAAACTAAAAGACGAAACATTTATTCAACGTATTTGTTTCCAGAATAAGCATGTGGATTGTTACGGTCTACTAAAGGATAACGTTGAGGAATGCAGAGTTTGCATTGCGAAAGATAACTTCATAGCTTTCGATTTGACTTGTTTGTCCAACAAACCGAGCTAGGGTAAATCGAATGTACATAAAATACATTAATTCGGGTATTAGGCAGTTCGACATTCGGAAAACAGTCGGAAGATTTTGATTTCCGATATCTGAAAAGCGTACAAGCGAAATGCAATTCGGCTGCACCATAGATTACGAGGCGAATTCGATGATTGGCTGATCACAAGGGAATTATTATCATAAATAATGGGGGGAAAATGAAAGGAGGCAGCATTAGGATACAACCCCTTTGGAGCGAGACAAATCGTATCGCTAATGGATCATGCAAAAAAAGTATAAAATACCTAATTTCCAAAGTCTTAATTAAGTGATTAAATATTGTTCAATATCGTATGTGTTCCTGAATTGGTATATGGATTAGGAATAATACTCTTTGTATTCTTGAATTATGTCAGAGGCAAACCTGACGGCTCACGTAACGGAGCCTGGTGAGACCTACACGCGTAATGGAGTGGAGCATGTAGATTTCATTTCAATGAGACTGGTTTTTGCCGGACGTGTGACAGGTCAGAACTTCCGGGACCAAATCTTGGTAGCCCAGGTTGTGCCATTTGCTGGTCGTCATGGCCACCGTTTCGTCTTCCAAAATGATAACGCCAGATGTCACAAAGTTTTTACTGAATACCATGAATTATCATGGCCTGTCATAAGTTGGATCCAGAGTTTTCAATTATCGAGAATGTCTTGGACATGCTTTGACAGCGCCTACGGCTTACCACTCCCCAAGAACTTGCCCCTATATAGCAAGAAGAGTGGAATTATCACAATAAAATTGACTTTCGACGCCCCATAAGGAGTATGACAAACAGAGGGGGATTTACCAATCATCGACTTGGTTTTTAATACCGTAGAGTAAATTTTCAGATTGACCTTTGGTGTAGTGCGGTCTATACTACCCATGTCATGTTTTTTGGCATTGTCAATGGTTTAGCATGAAATTTCACTTAGTCCCTTAACACTAATTCATTATTTGTTCCCTTCTCGTTTTCACTCGTTGCTTCTCGTCAGCCATCAAACTCAAATATCACCTACTTTGTTTGGTAAGAATTTTCTGTAAATTAACCCTTTTTATCTCTGGAGTCTGGAATAAACTTTTATGAAACTTTTGTATTTATTAACTCGTTACAAGTCAAATGACATTTTCTCGGGAAAGTATCTACATTCATTTTATGCACCATTGTTTCTCTGTAAATAATATACTATTGCTTTGAAAGTATCGTTAATTTGGCAGTACCGGAAGTATTGCTATAATATATCAGTCTACACTAGAGTAGCTATCTGATTCAACCAGAAATAGAGACCATAGTTGGCAACCGGGAAGTGTGGTCCGATGTCATGATGAACATGTTCGTCATTATAGACCTTTAATCCTACTTTTTTCTCCATCTAAGAAGACTGCCAGTAATCTATAAGTATATGTCAGTTACTTTGAATGGCTGAACGTTTCATTGGATACGCCCTTCATTAGCGTTATAATCGAAACGTAAAAACCTAAAACAGAACAGTAGATATTTGTCGATTCATTTGCCATGACGACAGAAATGGAAAAAAACCCAAACATTTTTAAGTTGTATGCTATGAAGAGGATTTAGCACGATTATTTTAGTTACAATGATCGGTCTTAAAAAAACGAAAATAGATGTTTCGAAAGACAATGTCTTTTGGTTTAAAAAAGCCGTTTCATGAATGAGAATCGATTTCCCTGCCTCAAATCATCTTCACACTCATTGGCTGACACTGGTTTTTGCTTGATACTCGATGATGATTACCTGATTCAAATATAAATACAGGTGTTCGCTTTTAGTGATCAGATTTTTTACCCTTTGAAGATAAAAAAGTGCAACAACCATTTTGTACTATGAAGTTCGGTTTTATATTAGATAGATCGCTGTTAACATTAAGAAATACAAAGTAGGTTTTTTCTATTATAAAAACACGAAGCTCAACATGCAAGACTTTATTTCAAACGTGTGCAGGCATTGTTGTATCAGACAAACATGACAAACGATGTTCAATATAGATCATCAATGTGTTTACATTTATCTTACAATGGAATTCACATAATAAATCTAATAAAATGGAGTTTTACTTAGCCAGAAGATAATCTCCCTATTATACTATCGTTATCACAAATTCTTGTTACAAAGTCTAAGATTATATGAAACGTGAGCCGTAAAAACTCTGACCAATTATCAGAGCGCGAATGACGAAAATGCTATTGATAATGGAAAAGGTCATTCAGCGGTCAGTTTGTAATGAGACGTCAGTATCCGAATTGTCATATGGCTTCACCAGCTTATATTACATCCATACATAAGAAACAAATCATCAATAAATAATCGGGCATGTTGAAAATAACATTTCACAATTACGGTGTAAAAAAACTCTCTGAAACAATTCTATGTACAAAAAAAATCGCAGCAAATGAGAGATACTTTTAGGAAAAGTCGTTTACATAGTGAGTTTTTACAATATACAAAAATTTGGAAATAATTGGTTTTTGGTTTGACTCATTCACATTCAATCAAATTCTCTTAAATACCAAGTACGTGATTGCTGATCCAGTCCACAACAAACCCATGATATTTTGAAATCATCTTCCATTAACATGAAAATGATCAAATAACATCGATCGTAAGTTTGTTCATTTATTGCTATGAGCAACGTTTCGGTTGAGATACGAACTTCGTCAGAGATTTGTCTCACCTCATTTAAATTAATTCACATCCCTGATAAAGTATATATGTATAAGTACCAATTTTCACTAGTGGAATATTTGATTATATTCATTATTTTTCACAGCTCCAAAGCATCTCAAGCCAAAAGCTATTTAAAACATCCAATGTTAAAGTTGCAATATACATATAGTCATAGTTTCCGGTCAACTGATCTCTCATATTTTTCAGCATTAATATATTCTACCCATCCATATAGACTGTTGGCGGCAACATCTCGCATCTGATTAAAAGTCCATAAGACATTATTCAGGGTCACACTTGATCACATATAGTTCTATCACACCCATTTCAAGAGTCAAATTGTGATCACTTTAGAGTCTTATCACACTTATGTATCGTCTTTTGCAACTGACATATCCCTTTTCGGGCGGCAAAGGGTCGCATCGGAGTAAACGTCAAAACGTTATTTTCAGGGTCACATTTTGATCACTTGTAGTCTTATCACACTTAAGTATCATGTTTTTCAATCTACATCTCTCTGTTTGTACTCCGGATTCGTTGTTTGGACTTTTTTTGACTGCTTTGCCCGTCGTCTGCTTCCGTTTTGTTAAGAACCACTTGTGTTCCCAGCCGGAAGTACAGGTTGCTGTCTCTCCTGTCCACTTTAAACTGTTCACTACCCTCTGGGAGTATTAAAGAGGAGTGCACACGAATTAAGTCCGAAAGCAGACGATTTGGTCCGAAAGATTCGCCATCTTGCGCTATAGGATGTCTTGAAGACCCGGATGTACTAGGTGTGCAACCCATCGTCACTGGTCCAACAGAGCTTGTTAACTTATGGAGGAGAAATCTTGGGTCATGGATTGTCTTGATTGAAGTTTCTGATGTTGATTGGCGTGGATCATAAAACCTGGAAAGATTAAGGTGAACGCATTAATTGATTATATTCTGATCGTTTTATTTAGCTGACGTCAATGATCCTCTATTTCTTGTCATGAATAAATTGCTGTACCTCAATTTTAGAATTGATATAACCTGAACAAAGTATTGCAATATCTGCTTTTTGAATGAATATAATGGAAAATATACGATATTTGATTGAGAACGATCGTATTCATGTCAAAGTTTTTATTTAAGATGAAGACTGCTGATATTTTTTGCCCAATATTTTGTTACAGGCAAAAATAAAGAATATGTTTAATTAAACAATCGTCACATAAATAATGATACAATAAATCCACAGTTGACATTTAAAAAAAATCTAAATGACATTATTTTCCAAGTAAGGTGTATTATTTTTTCACTCAATTCGTTTTATTTTCTGGTTCGGTTTTAAGTTCTAGATTATGCATAACATACATATGATTTGCAACTTTCAAGGAAATTTCATTCCTTTTTTTCTGCCTGCACAATGAATGTAGCACGATTAGAACATATGAGAGTCATAAAGTGTACTTTTTATAAGAAAAAAACACAAATTCTAAGTATCATTATTTATAAACGGTGCATCAGACAAAATATCACACGCTACTTTTCGTTGTTAGTCCATGCCGATTATTCTCAGATATCTCTACATCAAATAAATTATATGACATGTAAATATAAAGTATCCTACAAGGATCTGTTCGAAGAAATCTAGTAATAAACATTCATCTGTGCAGCAACTAAACAAAATTTCATTACATTCGAACCAAGTGCAAATATTGTGTTCTATTGTCGTCGTACAAATGTATAAGTTTTGCTTATTCCGCCATGTTTATAGAAAATAGAAATGTTTATATTATTGAATCTTTGAAAAAACGGGAACAAATACTTTCTCACTTCTGACCTTGAGATGACATTTATATTACTACAGGGACATATTTTGCAATTATTTATGCAAAAGTGGGGTCAAAATCAATATTACTCATTTTTAATCATGTTTTAAAATTATTACTCTTGACTGGTTTATGGAAAAACGGAAGTTCTATCGGACCAATATTTTATATTCCTGTAAAAACTTGTCAAAAGACGTTAAATTGATTATACAATACAAAAACAAGAAAACCTTAATTTTCTAGATATGCCACTATAAACAATTCAAGAATCGTTTTTTGAATATGTAATGTAAACATGGACCGTTTACAGGTTCACAAGAAACAACAATACAGTAAAGAGTTTTGTTATGAAATCAAGGGGACAAAAGCGGTAATTATTTCCAAAAATGATGACTCAGCGCTTTACAAAAGAAACCTTGGACAGGTATGGAATGTAATGCAGCTGTAAGTTGGCATATTATTAAAGGAGATCACTGAGTTCAACTCAACACCAAATTGAGGACAGGAAATTCAACCATTTGCATATATATGCTTTTAAACCCCTTAAAACAGGCAGGACGTTTTCACTTTGACAGAATGTAAGACTAGATGAGAAGGCACCAAAATGAAAAGGGAGATTGGGTTTAAGTTTCATGTTTTAATAGGCAGGACCCTCTTAAGTTCTTGATCGATGTGATGTTTCTAATTAAAAAGATAGGAATATATGTTACATTGAAAATAGGCCAGGTAATGAATGTTTAGGGGGAAAAACACCGTTCAAGTTGATAGTTTTTTATATGGTGAATATCTTCTTCTGCGATTTCCGCAAAAAATGTTTATACTTATGCATATGAAGTTATGTTTATTCATAATCAGCAAACAAATGTTAACAAAACAATGTTAACGTTCCGTTCTTTGACAAACCTTTGAAACAATGTATTTAAACATAAATTTAAACATAGCAGTATATGTAGGTTATTAAAACTGACAGATGTACAAAGACAAACACATGCTCTATTTATATATAAAGCAAATTTTACAAGTTGTAGATATTGTATGAAATGCTATTGAAATGTGTATATAATTATGTCTTGGAACAGATATATTTATGTCTATAGCTTTTGTGTCAATGTGAAAATTTTTCTGTCTCTGCTGTCTTGATTAATTGGTATTTAAATTTGTATATCATTTTTTGCTCTTGTACCTCCGTTGTTGGCAATTTTGAGCTCAATATATGATTCTGAATCTGTACTTAACGTACAGCAATTTTTATTTATTTTAGAGACAGTCAGAATTTATTTAGTTTCTAAGGCCTCTAGCTCATACATATAAATACATTTATTTATTTTATCAAAACACGAATGTATTAAATCACTCTCTGGAAAGTAAATATTCTAAGAATTGAACCTGACGTGAAATGGTATATATAACATTGTAAATAAATAACAATACATATATATCCAACAGGTTTTCACAAGCTGTCCTGTCCTATATTGAAATGAAGATCACAATTTTGAACTAAAATATTCAATATTCGTTTATGGGGCAACAGATTCAGTAGTTTATTACATGTATAGGTCAATGACCAGTTACAAAACATTCATAAGTATACCTTTTAGTACATACACAAGTAGGCATAAGAGGGATTACGTATACATATTTGTCATGACGGACCTTTGTTACAAATACCTATTTTCATTGTCTAAAAGTCACGTATATGTCCCATGATATACAACGCAAGCAGAAGCTGTAGTTTCAACCCACAGCATACAAAGTGACAGTTACTCATATTTTACATCAACATTACACGAATTCTGAGCTATTTCTTTCCCGGAAAATATTGTAAATACATTTGGATAAATTCGAAATGGTATCACTGCAATTACTTGTGGAAGTATATAAAATTTGTACATGCTAGGATTATTGAAGATGTTTCTCTAGATATCGCATATCATACTTTAAACATACCATTCAAAATTTGACAACATTAAAGATATAACTAGCCGAATCTAGAGTATATTTGTATATGAATTCTTCGATATGTCATGATATATATTTATATATTTGGTACGTTTTGGACCAACAGAAAATTATAGTACCTTTGCTAAGTATGTATGAATTTTATTTTATGTTCTACAACACAATTTGTAAATCAAAGCCTAAGTGTGCTAGTATCGCGTATAATACATGACCAGATATATTTACGTGATCTACTTATCGATTGAGTGCATTTAGCCGTTACATAGACAGACAGACAGATGTTTTATTAAAGTCTCACCTCATAAATTAACAATAAAATAGACAGATAAATATATACATTTAAAACCATGAGCCACCCGTGCAGGGTTATGAGAGACTGATTGTAAAAATAAATACACACTATTAGCTAAAACCAAATGGTAGTATACATAAAAAAAAATTTTTTTTTGAATAATGGGTTTTTTTTAAGAAAAGATATTTACGTTTCATAGGTGACCATGTACCGCGATGCCTACGCTCATCGAAGCTTGTCGGGTAGCCTTTATAGGTTTTCGCGTACCATAACCATTGTACAAGCATACTGAGAGATATCTCTATGAGTGCTTCGAGTAAACCCTACCTGTTCATACAATGAAATATGGCTTTGATGACTTGCCTTACTGGATGTAGTAGAAGAAGAAGCAACAGAAAAAGAAGGAGAAGAAGAAGAAGGAGAAGAAGAAGAAGAAGCAGGAGAAGCAGAAGAAGGAGAAGCAGAAGTAGGAGAAGCAGAAGATGAAGAAAAAGATGCAACAGAAGAAGAAGCAGAAGAAGGAGAAGAAGAAGAAGAAGAAGAAGCAGAAGGAGAAGCAGATGTAGGAGAAGCAGAAGATGAAGAAAAAGAAGAAACAGAAGAAGAAGAAACAGAAAAAGAGGCAGAAGAAGAAGAAGAAGAAGAAGAAGAAGCAGTAGAAGAAACAATTGCATTTAAAACTATAAAAAAAATTATGTATAAATTAAGCAAAACCATTGCATTCAAGCCATATCAATTAGGATTTTAACGGTTAACTTGATAAGTGTAGACATCTGTCTTAATAACCGAAGTTGATAATAAGAAAACAGTTTTGTTGTACGAATGGCTGTATGGGTATAAATACGCATGTGAATGTATATCGTATGAACGCTGAAAGCCCCAATGAAAATGACTATGCTGTAAATGATTATGTCGAATTCTACGGTTGTTCGTTATGAAAAAGAATTTGAAATTGCAATGTTATTTCTGTTTAAATAGTTCTCTTTAACTAATTTGTTATTTGTCTGCCATTGTCTTATGTGTACTTGATATAATAATTCAACCCATTATCTTTATAATAACGGAAATTGTATCTTCTAATGTAAGTTATTTATATTTTGTACGTTCACTATATTATAATGGATAAGAACGCGTTGATATCAAATTATGGTTATTTTAAGATCTAGCTATCATTATAATGCGTCAAACGGTAATCATTCTTATATATAAAGGACGTCATCTACTTTCACTACTAAACATCTCTGCGTTCAGTAAAACGATATGTGCTACGAAAACACAATGATGAAAGACACCCGCCGGGATTTTGATCACAAGTTACCAACTCCTACGAGATTTTTGCACGTAATATTCTTGAAGATATCCATATCTGTAACAATGACTTAAAATTACATTTTGCCTGTCTGTTTCTAGTTCTCGTTTCCAAAACTATTTCCCATGATAAGTGGCTGCTTTCAAGTTTGAAATATCTTCATGAAAGGCTCAGCTACATACATGAGTGAAATTATGCGGTCTTATTAAAGAGGCCCAAAAAATAAGGACTCCAATGAATATATATCCAAATATACCAAAAAAAGTTCTCTTAGATCGATATATCAGACGTACTTAGCTACATAGTTCAACGGCAGTGGTTTTTCAGACTGTAAATCTGAGTTGGTATACCATGGAAATGTAAATAATGTGCATTGCATACATGTTGTGTTTCTTTCAGACCGTTCTTTACGATATAAGTTTTGTATTGTAACTACAAATCTTTGTTTGTCCCCGTACTTCACTCAATGTTCACCCTACAGTAAATTTACTATGTATTTTGTATCCTCGTCGACCAATCATTCTTCTCAATTTTTCAGTATAAGGGTTGACTCTGCCATATGGTGCCTCCGACCGTACGAACTTGAAGAAGAACTTTCCTTCAACGACTTAATATATGAAACAATTGCCACCACACGTCTCTCTAAGAGATGTATGCAAAAAATGACGGGTAGGGTTATTGATAGGATAAAGGGGTTATGATATGGTGTTTTGGGCGAATTTGCATTAGTATCTGTTCACATCATCATCATATGTAGTAGGAGTAAACTATTAACGTCGATGAATGTGTATTATTTGTGATATAGAGCTAGTATAATAATAGAATATCCAATATTTTTCTTCCCTAAATCCAACCTGATAGACGAGTAAGCATATTACGAAATTAACAATTTTCGCAATAACGATGTTGTCATGAAGAAAATATTATTCTTGTTGTTTAATATGCCACTTTTAAATGCTCTTCAAAGATTTGACATTTACCTTTTTTTATCATACAATACAACATATTTGCCGCCTTTGCCCCATACCACAACAGTCACGATATCGTTAAAATCCTTTCCTATTTTTGTTGAATGAGATCACGTTGTAATAATTAACGTTATATAGTAGGAGTGGATGAGTAATGTTGGTCCATCAGATCTTGAACTGATTCTTTAATTATTATAATACAATATTTGCGATAGTGTCTCCACGATGTTCCTCTCTATTATAAATCTCTTTTCATGTTAATGACATCAAAAAAGAGAATTCCTCAACATAATGGATTACACTTTATCAACTTTATTTCGACATACCTTTAATAAATTAATCTAATGATGTGTTTGTAAACACGATCATGATTTGTTTCAAACATGTAATTTAAACTTGTATAACAGGAAAGCTTGCAAGGTTATAATCGTGTGGACAAATACATTATTTTATTTTCATACGCGTTCCGACTTTATAATTTCTGTGAAAACCAAGCACGGTGGTTACTTATAGCATCGACCTACATACATGTTCACAGTCCAATCTCTACTTGAAACGCATGCATTGAATAGTCTTAACCAAAAGAAGGAGTAAAATAAATTAATATTTTTTGATGATTTTTTCATATCTGATACAAAACAAATTATGTAAAATAAATTGATATGCAATTTTGGAGAAAAAAAATTTTACAACCACATTTAGCTTCAATCACTCCCGCCAAGATACAATACGCAGACTCGACTGCAGCTGTGATGTCTATCATTGGGTTGAGAAATTGGGGTTTAGATAGCTATGGATTACACAATAAAAGGGTGTCACAATAGTCTTTGACATACACAGATTTATGTATTATCATTAGCTAAGTCACCGAGAATGGATCATAAATAATGTTATTTCATTGATATGTTATACATCCTCGTGTGTTATTTCGCAGTCTAACCTTATTTTCATGGCCTTGGTCCCGTTGCACAAAACACTAAGGTAACCTTAAGTCACTAAGGTAGCTTTAGTGCAATGTTAAATGATGGCACTAAGGTTAGTTGTTTTGTGCAGAGGCCCCCTGGTTATTATGCGTACACCTGAAACATTACTGCCACTGAAACATTACTGCCACTGAAACATTACTGCCACTGAAACATCTTGTATATCCGACATTTCTTGTATCTTGTAAACTCGTAATAAAAGTTATATAATGTCTAGCATTTTTTGATTTTTTGTGCAATTCACACCCTTTATGAAATTATCATTTATCTCGTAACCTCTTCATTAAATAATATTTCCATCTGCTTACACCATCTTCTGATTATCATATTATCTTGTAACATCTTCATCATAATTCCAACTTTTAAACACTTCATCCAATCGTTATTTCATAAAGTAATATCTTCATCCAATTATTATTTTAATTTTGTTACCATTTTATCCAATTATCACTTCTGCAAAATATCTATCCCATTAAAAATTCATAACGTTACACCTTCATATGGATTTTATGATCTCATAACCATTTTATCTAATTACCAAAGCATATCGTAACTACTGCAGTTGACCATCATTTTATCTACGTATATTTTACACTTTTCTTAAATTTTCCTTACATCTCGTAACCCACTTCATCCAATTATCATTTAATATCGTAACTCCGTAATCTAACCATTTCCTTTTGTAACAGCTTCATCTTTTTATCACATTTATCCAGTTATCATATCATCCAATAACCCCTTCATCCAATTCACACTTCATCTCGCAACCCCTCATCTAACTGTCATTTCATCTCTAACCCCTTCATCTCCATGTCGCATTCTATTATCATTTTCAATAATATGAGACTTTAATAGACTCTCCGTCTGTCTGTCCAGCTATGATTACATCTCCTAACCCTTCATCTAACCGTAATCCCTCCATCCAATCATTTCATCAGAGAACTCGTTTCATCCAAATTCACACTTCATCTCGTCACCTCTTCATCCAATCATCATATCATCATTCATCCAAATAAACACTTCGTCTCGTAATCCTTCCATCAAATTATCACTTCATCTCGTAACCCCAATATCCAGTTTTCATTTTATCTCGTAACATCTTCATCCAATCATTTCATCCTGTAACCTCTTCATCCAAATAGAATTTCATCCTGTAAGCCCTTCACCTAACCATTTCATTTCGTAACCTCTTCATCCAATCATTTCATCCCGTAACCTCTTCATCCAAATAGAAGTTCATCCCGTAACCCCTTCACCTAACCATTTCATTTCGTAACCTCTTCATCCAATCATTTCATCCCGTTACCTCTCAATCCAAATAGAATTTCATCCCGTAATCATTTCACCTAATCACTTAATCTCGCAACCCCTTCATGAAAAGAACACTTCATCTCGCAACCCCTTCGTGAAAAGAACACTTCATCTCGCAACCCCTTCATGAAAAGAACACTTCATCTCGCAACTCCTTCGTAAAAATAACCCTTCATCAACAAAGTCGTCCAATTACCATGTCATATTGTAACCCTTTCATATAAATTTGTGTTGTCTGAAGAATTGAAGAGTGTGATTTTGTACCCCTTAAATCAAATCATTAGCATTTCCTGTAAACCCTTCCTCATCTTGTTCCTACATCTAGTAACCCAACTCTGTCTACACTGACTGTTTATTTCATCAAGCGCCATGAGGAAAGTTGATTGTTCACAAATGGCGCATCCAAAATCCCCTTATCTTAGTAATTTTAATGGAACCACAATATACTCTGCAAAGTCATATACTGTTCTTGATGTTTGTCTTAAAAATTTGCTCACTTATATGAGTGCATTTATCTTTAATTTTTGAGACGTTAAAAAAAGAAAATCAAAACGATTATGCACTTATTTGGTAAGTGAATACTTAAGAAATGTCAAATTAAAGTATGAATATAATTATGCTTCACGAAACATAAGGATCTTCATTAATGTTTTACTATGCGTTCTGATTAAACATTTTTTTGGGCCTTTACAATATGTAATACAAAGTGAACAAATTCAAACCTTTGGGAAAAGAGCTTTTGAACTAAGTCGGAAAGTCCCTTTAACAGTATGAGAGTACCTATGGCGTATAACAAACACCAGGCAACACGTTGGTAATAGGACACTCTTGTTAATATTGATAACCATACTTGCTGACAAGGATGTGACTAATGAGTGGTACGAGGGGAAGCCAGTAAGTTCATAGAAGTGAGTTTTGATAAACCCTGAAGACATCACCATTGATGTCATTGAGATATGATATGGTTTCGCGGTTCCAGGGCCTAATTAGTTCTGATCGTAGAATAAAGGTGGAAGAGATATAGTCAAAGTGTGACATTTCCCATGGAAGCGTTTGCACCATAATTCATGAGCACTTGCACATGTCCAAGGTGTCTGAAAGATGCATGCCACGAAACTTCAATGAACAAGATCTAAACCAGAGTTTTGAATCCAGTCATGAACTCTTGAACATCTACAATACTGATCCCGATAACTTTCATGCCCGTCTACTTACAGGGGATGAAAAGTGAATTCATCACTGGAATCTTGACACCAAGCAAGAATCCATGCAAAGGAAGTATAAGCACTCCCTGCAGCCAATATGTTCAGAACTCAGCCTTCTGCTGGCAAGATTGTGGCGACCATTTTCTGGGATTTAAGGGGCGTGATATTTATAGACTAAAAATGACTTAAAACTACAATAACAGGAGTCTACTATGCTAACTTGTTGAAGCGGCTATCAAGAAGAAGAGACGCGGTATGCTAACTGCTGGAGTAATGCTTCTTCATGACAACGCTCCAGTGCACAAAACAGGCACAGGCTGTGCAACTTAACCACCCCCGGCAGTCCAGATCTGGCCGCAAGCGACTTCTGTCTGTTTCGCAATTTGAAATCACACCTGCATGGTACAAGATTTGGCGATGATGATGAACTCAAGGCAGCTACTGAGGCGTGGCTGAGTGGCCAGTAAGAAGACTTCTACCGCAAGGGCATAGCCAGTCTGAAAGACAAATGCGCAAAGTGCATCGAACCCAATGCCAAAACCATTGAGTTCTGATTTATATCCACGTCTATGAACTTACTAACTTTCCCTTGTAAAATGATCAGTATAGTTTGGATGACTTTCATCTTACTAAAATGACTTAATTACATAAAAGCCAAAAATCATAATAATCAAATATTGTTCCAGAAAGTGTCCGAATAAACCGAGGCAGCGATTCTCAGAGTGTTTTCATTCATCTTGCTAAACCCGCTGACGTAGTACCTAACAATGTCTCCTTTCTCTATGTATAAAATATAAAAAATGAGATTGCATGGTTCAGAAACCTGCCGAGGAATTCAACAACTTCTACGCAAGCTTTGATACTCGTTACTTCAGCAGTGAACGACAAGCTGAGCTTAATAATACTAATATACAAGATGCAGAAAACATTGTTGTTATACATCTAACACAATTAAATGACAGTTTTCAAAAAACTCAATTTAAGGAAAGTGCCGGGACCTGATGGTTTATGCGGCATCGTCATAAAACGTCGTTATGAACAGTTATGCCATGTATTTCACCGACTATACCCACTCTCCATCGATTGCAGTGTAATTCCGGAAATATGGAAAAAATCGATGATTGTACCAGTACCAAAGAAGAAAAATTCTACCGAAATGAACGATTTTAGACCAGTCGCTCTAACTTCCATTGCTCTGAAATGTTTTGAGCACATCATTTTAAACTTCCTATTACGCGATGTTAGGCACTTGCTTGATCCGTACAAGTTTGCGTATAGAGCAAGGAGGGGCGTGGAAGATGCTAAACTCTGTATTCTAAAAAGCGTGTATAAGTATTATCGCAGTTATTTTGCTTGTTCATTTTTCAATGTCTTCCTAAATACATTTGAAATCGTTAGTTATATAACTGTTTTTGCTGACGAGAGCAAATTTTTAACTGAAAAAAAGCGAAACAACACTAATGATAATTCAAAGAAACTAGAAAATTTGAAATGGTAAACTGTTTATCATCAATACGAAAACAGATCTATATAAAATAAAATCTTATTACAAATGATACCTAATTACTGTTTGGTATGCATATGTGAGTTTATCATTTAAGGTCGAGAAGATGATTAAATGCAAATCCAACTTACCTTTGTTTAAGTTATAGTAATAACACTGTTCGTTTTGTCTCTAATTCCACAACCAAACCACCTGCTTCCAAACATCCTTTTTTCCTTAAGACTTCAAAGAAAATCCCTATCCGCTGTCTTCATTGAAACCAAGCACATATTTATATAAATACCTTAATGTAAAAAACAAAAGGTAAACTCTATACTTTTACAAGTAACTTGTCAATGTCACCAGCACAAAACCATCTACACGGTAGACAGGTGTCCACAGCCTAGATAAACAAGACAAAAGTACAGGTAGGTGAATGTTTATATTCGTAACCATGACAACGTGTTTGACATCAGTTAACTAGAAGAAATCCCCAACACGCTCTCCGTAATGTGTGAGATTTCATTTTGCCATGGAGAAGTGCTAATTACTTCCTAGCATTACACATCATGCTCGTAGGTAAACGTCTGGGAAAGGGAATAAAGATGTTCCTACTTAAATAAAACAAACAAAAAAGATAAAGCATATAAGAATTTTCATGATTTGTATTTCATGAGTGTGTCAGTGATAACATAGATTAATTCATGAACTCGAAATTTACACATTTGTTGCCAATATAATACGTTTTGAAGTTGTATTCAGTATTCAACATTGATGATCAAATTATTGCCTATGATATTATAGATACAGGTAAAAGAAGAATGTATCCGTTTTTCTTGTCCGATTAATGTTTTCGTCCTTAATTAAGGTAGAGAATTTATAATAACTTTCTACAATCACAACACGACAGTTCAAACTAAGTTTTTTTAATGTTGATCAGATTTATGAAAGAGGCCGTCGCCTAAATAACAATATTTCCTTTATTTGTATATATGACATGATTTATTAATGTTTGGGTTCTCTAGCATTAAACGGTTTATATAAATCAACGCACAAATATAAATTCCGTGGCTAAACTTTCAGGTTTTAGAGTCTTTAAAGAGAGCACGGTGCACTTTTTTTCAAGATGAAGATATTTGAATTACAAGACCCACTACTACAGTTTTCCCAAAATTTGTTGTTAGAATTGTTACAATCCCATTCTAATGTAAACTCACGCGCAAAAATAACGCTACCACTTTAGATTTGAAATTACGATAAAAAATCAAACTCAGATTCAAACCCAATCGCATGAAAACACATCGGCCAAATACAACAATGATTGTTTCATATTGAACTGTGGTATCAAACGCATGTTTTCCCCAAATTTGTCAAATTATGGTTTTCACCTTTTTCATGCAAGGCACAATAGCCCCATGCCCGATGGGTATAAAACCAATGCGAAGTGGTTGTCAGACACCCACTTTGTAAAAAATACACCCGAAGCATGACAAGATTGACTTTACAACAACGTGAGCGAGCAATCGGGATGACTGAATGGAAGCCACCCACACCCATGTTGCAAGAACGCTTTGCTGTCAGTGTACAACTGTGACAAGACCAATGCAACGTTATCGTCATTCGGGAAAGACCTGAGACAGACCAACCTCAGGCCACAACCCACCAGGACGACCAATATCTGCGCACGTTACACCGCTTCATGACAGTGACGTCATCGGCGTCGAATGCCCTGGGTCACCGGGTAATCAGGGCATACAGACCGTTCCGGGGACAGCTGTCGACAGCCGAACATCGCCAACGAAGACTAAGATGAGCGAGGACGGTTTTACGTTGGCAGCGACGTCAGTGGCAGAGGGTGCTTTTCTCTGACGAAAGTCGGTTCTGTGTCTTCCAAGCAGATGGAAGAGTACGTGTTTACCGCCGTTTGGTAGAGAGAACCGCTGCATGTTGCGTTCAGGAAGTGTTGACCTACGGAGGAGAAAGTGTCATGGTTTGGGGAGGCATACTTGGTGAGGAAAAGAAGCCGCTGGTTGTCGTGAATTGAAATCTTACGGCTCATCGTTACGTCGATGACATTATCCAGTCCGTCGTCTGTCCCTTTCTTCGACAAGAGGCACAATGCGTGATCTTTCAACAAGACAATGCCCGAGCGCACAGAGCTCGAGTTACCCAGAAATTCCTTGCTAACAACAGCATCGACGTTTTGCCGTGGCCAACATGCTCGCCTGACATGTCACCGATCGAACATCTTTGAGACGCTTTGGATCGTCGTATTCGTCAACGACGACCACCTCCAGATAACCGCCAGCAACTTGCTCAAGATCTCCAAGAAGAATGGCAGCGCATTCCACGTAATGACGTCAGAGGTTTGATTTTCTCCATGCGTCGGAGGATTAATGCGTGTATTGTTGCAAGGGGAGGCCATACACTTTTGTTTCCAACACACTGAACTTGCACCGTGCTCAGTCATGACAGTGGACTTGGACTCTTTAACCCCCGGGCCAATATCGGAGACTGTGCCGTTGATACTGGAAGCTGATTTATTGCATTTTTTTATGAATACGATATCGTCACATGTTCTTGTTGAATAAACATTTTGTTTTTTTAACCTCAGTTTTGTATTTATACTGCAATCTAGATTTAAATACATAGTAGCGTTTCTTTTACCCATGAATTTAAAGTACTCCGGCGACCGTGAAAGTGATAATCGATACACTTCATAAAACAACAATAAAAAACTTAAATAAATACCTAAACAATAATGGGTTACATGTAGTGTCACCGTATTTTTGTTTTGTTGGTTTGAGGTTTGACCCTCCCACTCCTCTCTTTCAAACCCGTTCCTACGCAACTGAAATCTTAAACCTTGTGTTTGAAATTAGAAAAATACTAAGTTAAACTCGTAATCAGTTTGTCGCTAACATTTGTAAAACATAAATTGATCAACATTAACATACAATCGTACTTTGTGATAAAAATTAGTTTGAATACTAGTAAAAGACGTAACAGTTCATATGGTGCAGGTAAATACCAAGCTAGTATCAAAGTGACTTCTTTAGCAGATGTAAGAAGTCATAATATTCACTAAACTGCAAATTCAATTTGTATGTGACAATGGTGTTGATGATGATGATGATGATTAAGATGATGGTGATAAATTGACAATAGGTCTAGAGGCCTGGACGAGACGGCGGGTTGAAGATGTTGTCCAAGTGCGGGGTTGTAACACCCACTACCTTGTTAAAATTTATAAGCATTTAGTTCGAAACGTCTTGAATTTCAACAACGAGAAAGATGTTAACAAGTTTATTTTGCTTCTTTCGTGAGCAACTTGCAAATGCCCTTCGAAGACTAAATGAATAATACCTCAGAACGAGAATTCAAATCACTTATTTTAAAGCAAATCAGTTCTGAATCGAATTTAGAATTTATTCTTATATACCTAATGCGATTTATTAAGTATATACCATTCTAAATTTTTTTAAAATTTTTTTTTTAAATTTCTGTGCAACGTATACTTTTCAGGTTTCTCGGGGGAGTCAGGAATAGTAACTTTATAACGGCAATTATCTTTCAGAGACAGCTTAAAGAAAATATCTCGAATTAGCTTTTCAATTAGATTGATCAAATAAAAGAAGTCTCTAAATCTATCGTCAACGAATTCAAATTAGACTTAAGCTTAAAATAGCATTGTAAAACTAATTTATAAATTCAGTCTAAAGCTATGACGTTTGGAATTCTCAAAAAAACCAAATTATATTCTTTATCATATCATGTTCTCATCCATATTAACAGTCTGTCTCTTTATTAAATACTGCTGCCGCAAATTTTGTTTGTATAAATTGCAGTCTCTTGTTACCAATTAGATGAATTAGATGGCTGTTATCGACCCCAATCATTGATTCATTTTTGTACATCAAATGTCTTGCTAATGCTATGACCGGTGCTTGTATGTGGGATAGGCTTATTTTATACAACAACACAAGGGCAGTGTGAAAAGTTCAAGGAAACCTTATCTTATTGTGTCTTAAAGGGGTTAGTCCCAAACATTTAGTGATCTCAAAATCACTCCGTCGCCCCTGATCCGAAACCGACTAATATTATGATATGAAAGAAAAGGTTGTACATGTATAATTCATGAGTGCCAGGAGGATTGGTGCCAATGCTAAACATGCCTAACAAGTATTAAAGCAACGGAGATCTTTTGTACCAAAATATTCGAGTTCGGATTAGATAGTGACAAAATAATGGAACATTTTTTAATATTGTTTCTTGCAGAATCTCGAGGGATACTTTCCTGGTATTAATCCAATGATGTTGGAACACACGGTTGTTCATTTTCACGTCTTCAAGAGTCAGCATAAACGGAGAGAAAATTTGTTTGAAGTTAAGAGAAATTATATCCCTCCAATTCATTAAGAACATTGCTCATTTAATGAAATACCGATTACTGTCGGTCCGCGTTTATTCATTTTGGCAGGTGTGCTTCTACTGATATTAAAACGAAATAATGATAATCTACATTTGATAGATTATCCATGAATATATGCAATAGTCGTAGCACTGATGCATGAATGGCTACATTTCTGAATGTCTTTCTCGTTGAGTCAAAACGCAATATTAATGGTGCAATTGTTGAATGTGAAGCAACCAAAAGTTTACATTTAGTAAGATTATTAAAATCATTTGTGAAATAATGATGGTCTTATTACATAAGTTTATAAAAGGGAACGCCCTGGGTATTTTTCGTTTCCGCGACATGACTCTTAAAAGACGCTAATGAGAATTCTGAAAATAGATAGCATATATATTATTCCAATTAAACAGCGAGATGAAACAAATTATCCAGACAGAGAAATGAGTTTCATGTGTTTTTTGCACATACTATGCGAGGATTTACAGAATAAATGTCACAAACAGGTAAAGTATAGAGCTTGAAGCCTCAAGGCAATACATCGTGCCTAATTTTATGACAAGAAATAAGATCAGGCATTAACCGTCTTCTAATGTTATTGTCAACCTAATGGTTCTTCGTGTACTAAAATCGATTATCATTTAGGGTAAACCTGTGCAAGGCTCCCGCTAGTTTTGTTTGTATATTTTCCTTTGTCTGCAAGAAAGTTTGACGTTGAGAATATAACGAGATACATCTAATCGATAAGGGATGGCGTATTACGAGACGATATAGCAGTAATAAGACCTTATCCTCGTTACGAACATGCTCCACGAACATCACATATGGTCTAAGTTGTCTCATTACGAGTCTACAATGATGTTTTATGACTCTGGTAAAGAAACAATATATTGCAAAGAACTATGTATATAAAAATCTTCAAAGAAATTAGACACTATAAAGACTAAGTGAGCATTATGGTTCAAGGGAATGTAAATTATCATTAGAATTTTTATTTTCATTTATTTGTGATTTCCATTACATACCTCTTGAATTTGATGAACGGTTCACCTATGATTTTTGCTCTAAACTTTGGAAAGTGGTACTAGTATCAATCCAAAAATATTAACCCCTAAATACCAGACCAATTAAAACAACAACAATTATGCTTCAGTGAACTGCTAAACTACTTACATTTTACTTGCACACCAACATTTGGGAAAAAAAATATATGTATTTGATGATGTTCAAAAAGAATATTTCTGCACACAATCCTTAAGGGGAAGGAATACAAGTATCTGAGAGGTGGCGTTCACTGTTGCCTACATGGCACAACAATCACTGTAGGCATTGTTCCCTGTAGGCGTTTTTCCTTGTAGGCATTATTAACCCTAACCATCTGAGATGGTTCAAAAAAGAATATTTCTTGGGAAAAAATATATGCGTATGTTAATAGAAGGTTCGAAAAGAATAATTTCGAAATCACCATCATTGGGGAAATAATAAATATGTACATGTTTGAAAAGAATATTTCTGCACACAATAATAAGCAAAAAATACATGTATTTGAGATGGTTCAAAAAGAATATTTCTGTACATGTATAATCATAAGGGAAAGAATATATTTGTGAGTGCGTTAGTTATTGTTTAACACCGCTTGGATAATATTTCAGCCATGAGAGGCGGGGTAGCATATTTGTGGTATATATTTGTATGTGAGAACGTTCGAAAAGAATATTTCTGCACACCATCAGTAGGGAAAGAATATATATATGAATGAGAGAAGGTTCGAAAAGATCATTTCGGCAAATCATTATTTTATTTGAAATAATTTTGTTTGGACAATTTCAGCCTTTTATAATGGAGCAAGCCAGAAATTAAAAGTAATTTTTTTTTTATTATGTTAAAGTTTTCAAAAGTCTTTCATAAAAGTAAACTTGAAAACTCATATTAACATAATTGATAACAAAGCACACTTCTGTGAAATTCTCTGTATCACCCTATCCTCTTTTTCTTTCAACATTGCATTATGAAGAATCATTTAAAATTTCCTTTCTCTTGCCTTTTCACAATTATACTTGTTTAAGAAAAACATCAAATGAGCTTATTAAAACATTTTTATTACAATGACAAATAACACATAAGAAAACATAAGTTTATTAATTTCATAAATTGTAAATGTACATATGAACAAATAAATTGGGTGACAAAGTCGGTTATCACAGATTATTTCTATCAAGAGTTATGAATTTCCTGCTTTTAGTTGTAAGGAAACAGTCGCGTTGGTAGGGGCCACACTTTGTCTGGAATGAAATTGGAGAAATTTCATTTTTCATGATATGTAATTCTAATCAAAGTGGCATATCAATACTGATATGCAATTAAAGAATTTGATACTTGAAAATTATACTGCATACTGAGAAAAATATTGAAGATTAATGAAACCGCATTGTATTATAGTATTATAAGACATCTAAATTTCAAGGGAAGGTTTCTTTTAATAAACTACTGATATGATTTCAAAACACAATGCTAAAGAATGAAACTTTAGATTTTATAAATTTGTTTTTTAAGTGCAAGCAATTTAAGGACATTCACTTAAACCTTTCAGTCAATACTGAAGCAACATGCAAAGGTTGGCTTAAGTTCTTTAAGGGCCTTTGTGAAATTGGTCCCAAGGCATTAAACAAGGGCCAACATGCATCAAGCTTAAGTTAAGGGTATTGTAACTCATTGGTCAAAACTATGTTGAAGGGTAGACATAGTACTAAGGGAGCTTTGAGCAAATAGATTGTGGACAACCATCTAGATAGAAGAAGATGAAGCTCTTTCAGCACTTGCAGAAGCAATTTGCCATTAGTCATAAGCCAATGTATGTGACGAATGACTAGTGCTTAGTGTTATGAAAACAATCTTGGCAAAGGTCCTTGATGTGAGTAAACCTACCACTGTCGAGAGTGATGTCGTAGGGCTGTGTGTAGATGTCGATGTACCCCTGTGGCAGCAGCATACAGGGGTCGTTTTCCTCCAGTAGGTAGTGGATGGCAGCTGGGGAGGTAATATGGATATCATATACTTTAGGTCTGTGCAATATTACTGGTTGTATACCATGATAAACTGACAAAACTATTACTGAAATATGATGTTCCTTTAATCAATTTATCAAACCTAAGAGGTGAAATGGACATTAACGGACATAATCAACTTTGCATTGTTCTGAGGTTAAGGATGAAAATAAAATAAAATGTTCTAAATGTGAAAGAACAATGTTGAACAGTATAAAAAGGACTACTGGTACCTTTGAATTTATGAATATCCAATTTATCATTTTAATTTGTACCTTTGAGTTTGGTACATTAATTTCAAAGTCTTAAAAGCAATTTCACCTTATGTATTGTGGTTACTTACAGCATAAAAAATAGTAATAGATTTGATTAAATATGTTGCAATATTATTGAAATACAGCTGTTTATTGCAAAACATAACAAAATTAATTTTGTGAAATATCCAGCTACAGTACCATACCACAACTATATCCTTTATTAAGTTGATAATAGAGCATAATATTGATGGCAAATAGTGACACATGTCCATAACTGTCTTATTTTAAGTGTTTGGGAGTATTTCCTTGTGTAAGATAGTGATTAATCATAGTTTGGCCATGCACTATGAACACATCTCTCTTAGATTAGGTGTACAAATGTACTTAATGCCTACAGGGAATAATAAAGAAACACTTCTGTGTTTTGATAGTTGCAAAAATTGCATTGATGCCAGTATAAATTTCGAACATCTCACATATTCATTCAAAAATGCCAAATGTACATTAAATAGTTTTCAATAAAAATCTGACTAACTCTCAACTGCCCACATTTCATTTACATGAACACAAGTGATATCTTCCATGTAACCCTCTATCTCAGATCTGCCCTTTCTGCTTAAAATCTAATAAGTGCACGTCAACCCCAGAACACCAATACTTTTTTTTACTAATTGACGAGTGTCTTTGTACAGTTTTTGATCAGAAAGGCAACCTTATATTATATATGAAAATGTCACTATTATGTAAAGAGAAGTATTAAAATTACACTTTGCAGTAACAGTCAGTAATTCCTAATAAAATGACACTATTGTCATTGAATGATGAAGTTGATGATGGCCTTTGAGAATGCAACAATATAAAGATTGTACGTCTTTAGAAGACTATCATGAAGAATAATATTAAATGCAATGTTTATTGTTCATAAAGATATACTAGCCAATCTTTTATTTTATTTAAGTCTGCAGACATTTTCTTGTTTATGACTGTAAACACACAGGACACTGAAGCAAAAATTTGATTTTAACTATACTGTCATGCAACCATTGTTGAATGTGATAGATAATTTTTAATCTTTTAAAAGCAAAAGAGAATTAAGTATGCTGAAATGATGGAGGATAACTATTGACAGAAAGAGTATATTAAAAAAACGTCTAACCTTGTTGTGGAAGAAACTCTGGAACATTTTGGTGGAGGGAATCCATTGCATTCTTGAAATTCAGCTGGAATATGATTAAAAAGATCAAAATGAACTTCTATGTATATTACAATGGAACCAGAACCTTAAAGAAATGAATACTCTTATAGAAATATAACACTGATAATTTAAGAATACAGTATTTTATTCATCTGCGTTACAGCTTATATAACAGTTTTTTCAGTAAGAAAAAATATCAACAGATACCACTGAATAAGTGAATGGGACTGATAAATGTGATTAACAATGTTTTTATTAACAACTTAGCACCAGTGTTGGAAATAGCCAATTGCTTCGTTGTGTAATACTGGCATTTAATGTTCACGTTTATGTTCTCAATCTGCAGAAAAGGGTTAGATGCCTGATGAAACATATAATATTCTTTTTTTCCATACAAACATTGGAATAAGCACAAATTTTTTTTTCTTCCTAAAATTAGTGGGGGGGCCGGGCCCCCCCTGGCCTCCCCACTAGCTACGGGCCTGTAAGTCAAAGTTCCTACAAAGTTTAAACTACTTCAGACACTGCCTGAATCATACCTTGGGAGTTTTGCTGATGAACTTCCCAAGCTTGAGCAGCTGGGTGAGGATATCTATAATGAGTTTGTCCGTGCTTTCAGAGGGTTCAAATGCCTCCAGTCGATGAGCCTCTATGTCCAGAGTCCGGTAGGTCCACTGCTGGTACAGGCGGTGAGGGATGTAGGTCAGGTGAAGGATTATAAGAATAGAAGTTCTTTATATCAAGTCGCCGCTTAAAGCTGAAATATTGCCCAAGCAGCGCTAAACAATGACTTTCCCACTTACTCTTTTTTAAAAATGTAATAAAGTGAATGAGTTAGGGTTTAGAGAGTTATTGTTTTGCACTGCTTTGGAATTATTTCTGCCATAAGTGGAAAAGATGTAATGAAACAGATTTGTTTATTACATTTTTTAAACCTCAAGTTAACCTTTTGATCCGTTTAATAATTCAAATTCAGTTTCCAAAAATATATTATAAATCATTGAAAATTAAATGCCATTAACAAACTTTGATATAAAGGTTTGCAGCTTCTTTTCCTTAATCAAAAATTCTAAACCACTGAATCCTAGAAGTACATATTTTTATGCTAACAATAATTACAACTGTCAGACATTAATACTGATAAATACTTATAAAATGGCAAAATGAATATAAAGATGTATATTCAAGAAGTTATAAACTTAAAGCACCCCTCTTCAAGAGATGTCATGCTGGTGTAAAGGATATATCATGTGATATGACAAGTATTTTAGCCTTGGAGATGAATCCTTCTTCTGTTGACTGACTGTGCTCTATCTCTCTCATCAGTTCTAACATAATATCTGAGGATGTCTGAAATAAGAAGTATGCATTGGGAAATATTATCAGCCAATTGCATCAAAATCAGATCATGCATAACGTTTTGAGGTTGCTATTCAAAAAGCACTTTTTTGGCCTTTTTTAATCCAGCCAATCACATATGAGAATTAGGAAATTATCAAGACTATTTAGAAAGACTACAAGTTTGTGATTGGTTCAATTTATGAAAGTCAAAAGTTAAAGAAAAGGGCCCAAACACTGTGGGTAGATCTCAAAGATGTCACATATTTTGACAAGCTTAAAACTGCAATAATGTACAGTGAAAGTACATGCAAATGGTGCACTGACTTAAAACTTTTGAAGCCAGCTATAGACAGGTATGGTATATAATGGTTTATATGGTTACCTCTACAACATGCACAATGTGCTTCATGTAGATGAGCATGAGTCCAGTGATGGTCTCACTCTGGTGGACGTTCTGCAGGTTCTTGAGTTGCTTCTCATAGTAATCTGCAACACGGTGAGATTGTTAGTTAAAGAGATCCTGGAGGAGTATAATTTTACCATGGTAACAGTTTATTTGGTTCATCGATATGTGCCAAATCTTTCTGCCTTGCACAAATCCCTCCTGGCAAGCATGAGTGAGTTACTGCTTAGCGCTGCTTGGACAGTTCAGACATTAGTGGCATGGATTATCCAGGTCTAAGACTTAATTTCCAAGCTCAAACTTGGAAGCTAATGTTAATGTATGGAAATGACAACTATCTCAGTAAAAAACCCAGCCATTTTACATGTTATAAAATCATATATGTATTGTATATGTTGAAATCAGCTAAAAACCATATATTTCTGTCACTGCTGTCATCAGTCATTAAAAAGCCACTCCGTGATTTTCATAACATATGATTTACCTTTTATAAGAACCTAAATGTCGTATGTGGTGATATAAAATCAAAACATCTTAACTTTTCATGTTCAAAAGACATATATATGACAAATACTGGTTTTCCATTACAATTTAAAATCAGCCTTATAAATGCACAGAGGTGTAAATAACATGTCCAATGTACATGGATACTAGTTATATTACCTTACAAACACTATCAACTCCTAACTGCCCTCCTGGCTGTTTTAGATAAGTCTCCAAAATTACGTTTGACTATTTGACACGCGCCACTGTCCGGTTTATGATCATAATTGCGACGTTCTACCTTCATATTGTCATTGTAAAAAAGCAATAAGCTTTAAAATGTGTCTTTTTGGTAACAGTCGATACTTTGCGATCAAATGACATCAATCATTAAGTTTGGCATATATGACTCCAACAACTTACGGAATGGCTCTTTAAGCTTTGAACAAACATTGATTTGTTTCATTTTGTTATGAATTGATCCAACAAGGGATATGATATTTCGATCAACATAATGTGTCATGAGGTGTTGAGTATAATGATAAATTGACAGAGTTTAGTTTAAATGTTTTGATCATTTGCCTTTACATGACTTCTTTAAATCATTCATTTCAGTGAGTTTGCTTGAAATATACTTAATTTAGCACAGTTTATTGTTCACACATAGAAAATAAACATTGTTAAAAGTGACCAATTATTGATAGACACAAGACTACCGTACTTAAGTCTGTCAGTTGTGTTTGCTTGAAATATACCTATCCACACAATTTGTTGTTCACACATTGAAAACGAAAAGATTTGACGTATATGTATAAGGACAAAACAACTTCATTCTGTTTATTGCTTTTTAAATATTTAAGTGTAAAAAGAGCACCAAAAAAAACTGTAGACATTTTTAACATCACCCTATGTACAGATGAAAATATGGGATAAAATGGTTTAGACTTTTAAGGTTAATCTTAATTTGTGTTACATTCAATTTACAATCCTATAGTAATGTTCATTGATTAAGGAATCTCTATACAAAATTTCAGCATTTGATACAAAAACAAAATTAGGGTCAAAGTCAAAGAAGATAAAATATTTATTATAAAAACTTGCATTCTGTGCCACACACTCACAAAATAACCCTGTGTAGAGAGTTGATAATGATATCAATATTGTTGTACTTACTTCCGATCTCCACTCTGTCAATATCATCATCTTCTAGTTTGGCAATATACACAACTCGGTGCAGCAATCCTTTCTGCAAAAGAAATAATATTGTACACAAATTGAATTGATATATCCATGTTCTATCGAAACTATCATGCAAACTAGAGTAGAGTAGTTCTTAACAACAGAAAGTAGTTCCCTTCCTACTCTCAAAGTCACATTTTTTTTTTTAAAAAGAAACAAACTTCAAAACAACTGATAATTTTTTAGGTAAAAAGTACTTATTTGAGCCTGATAAAATCTGATCCAAAAATCAATAAACAAATAATGCTTGAATCTGACACTCTTGAAATCTTGCCACTTAATAATCAAAAGGCCTTTATCAGTACATTGCAAGCTAATCCCTTAATGGAACATAGCTTATAGCTTTTCCATGTCAAAAGAAATCACCATTCTCTCAGTATCAGTTCGGTCATGTCGAGAAACCTCAAAATAATTTTTCTTTGGCCAGTCAAAATCTCTCTCCATTTTCTTCCCCTTCTTTTTCTTTTTATCAGCAATTGACTGTTTGGGTTTAACCTCCCCTTCTTCAGTTTCCCCCGCCCCCAGAGTATCCTCTTCATTCTGTCGTCCTTCCTTCCTCCCAGACATTACTTGTAACAAAGTGTTACCAAGTAACTCTAAACAGTGTCTAGTAATTGAAATAACTTGTATTGAAGTTGTATTAAAGCACTTTGTATGTTCTGAGGCTGCCACAAGCACTATTATAAAAACACTTTTCTGTAGATGGTGTCAAACACTGCTTTATATATTCCTCTGGTGAAAGATATGTGTAAGTCCTGGTGAAAGAAGAAAATCCGTTGCAGAAGATTTGAACTTATGCTCTCACCAAAGAAATATGTTTTTATAAAAGCACTAAAATCTTCCCATCAGATATGATCTCTTGTACTGTGAGTGTAGATAATATTCTGTTTATCCAATTCCCAAAGAATTTGTAAAACTTCACAACCAGTTCAAAACCTCCTTCCTTGACACATTCCTAAAGCATGTATGTGTTACACTGCACCAAAAACTTCTCATATGAGCCCCACTCATAAACATTCAGTGTAATAGACCTGTGTAAAAACACCATAGAAACAATGACAATAAACCGGGGTTCCCTCAGTCTAACAACAGAGGGGTCTCTTAGACAATCATAGCCCCCGTAATTCTCACCATTTAAATATTTATTGTAAGTGAGTCTGACAAGGCTATTGCTTTCTAAACAAAGTTATCAGGTGGATCAAACTTGCGATCAAATTGTCGCAGCAGTTGTTGATTGATTGGCCCACAATGGCAAGCTATTGGAGAACACTTGTACTTGAGACGTCCCCCTCCTGTAATGTTTACCCCGTCCAGGGGGAGATTTACCTGTGATAAGCTTCCCCACTCTCACCTGTAGTGAAGCACCTGGCAACTACTTCCAGATTAGTCCCTGCTGGTGAAGTGGACTAGTATCAGAGACAGCCATGCAACTGGGTACAAGGCAGTCTGACCTCAACCAAGAATGTTCTTTGGAGAGGAAAACTAAATTCTATCTGTGATATACTGAGATAAAATTAGAGATGAGAGTAAAATTTGGTACCTATTGCATGGTAGATGGAAACATTACGATTGTTCATTGGTGAAAGCAGACAAAATGAAAAGGTCCATCATCTGTAATTACCATGCTATAGATTGTGATGCATGAAAAAGGAAAATGTGACCATTTTCACTGGCCATGGATGGAAAATATGAATAATAAACAAAATCCTGATTTGATCATCAGTGATAACAGAGGTTCAGATGAACATGACACTAGGACTTCAGTCAAGAATCTTTCTGAGGAGAACTGATTTATCTTGAGTGGAATGAATTGATTTAATCAATAACAAGTTTTAACCATCAAATGGCAAATAGGATGCATGTAAAAATAGTTTTTAAATGGACTCAGATGAAAAAAGGAAACCAAACATAATCAGTATACAAAGAAACAGATGAACATGACAATGAAACCTGGTGAGAGCTGCATCTATGGACAGTTAATAACATATATGTTTATCATGATAGACAATAGTCTGTCAACAATGGGTTTACAAGCTACATGGAGTCAACTCATTAAAACTGACGACCTGACAAAAATGCAAGAACAATGGACAGGGATGGATTGAATAAGATGAAAATGTTTTGTTCTTCTACCATTGACAGAAAGATGAAGAAGCCAAGCATCATCTGGTTCCATGTTTAATGGACATATGAGATGTTCTCTATGAAGACTAGAAGGGTAATCCTGTCTTTATTGATTCATGATAAACTTAATGAGAAGATCTACTAATACTGTTTCTGCTATAAAGTATCAGGTAACAAATAAAATATATATCTATATGTGTGATAAAAAAGTTGAATAAAAAAATATAATAAATGTGGCTAAATTAAATGTAATAAATCAATGTGATAGCAAAATCTATTGAACATATATCTACTATACATAAAGAATATATTGCGAAATAACAAACAGCTTCTTGAGCTTTTCATAATCTAAATAAGAACTTGTTGATTTTTTAAAAATAATGACAATTCAAAGTTTGGTTTGTTTGCTCAATTATGCATATAAAATTGTTTGTAGTTTTAATTTACTAAAACACAATAGGATCATGCATTGAAGTAATCATTACAATTTCAGAAAGAAAGTAGTGACTTACAAGGTATAATATCACATGTACTATGATATTATCAAAACAGTATCAAAAGACTAAATTAAATTAGTAAAATAAACAATCTAGAAAAAAAAGCTGCAAATAAAGAGTTAAAATGAGTTGTCATAAGCAGACATGATACTGTTTATGTCCTAAAATTGAGCTTATTTTTCTCTTTATATCTAAAGACTAGTCTGCTAGATACAGACATTTGATCGAAGATAAAACCAAAATTGTCACATTTCAAGAAAGAATTAAAGTATTATTACTATATAGAAAAAAATCCGATATTGGAATAAGTCTAAGTTTGATGAATTTGTGGGAAAATGGGCAATGTATTTAAAACTTGTTATGGAGTAGTTACACAATAAGGAATGAATGGGTATGTTTCAGTGAGTGAATGAAATTTCTTATTTTTAACTTTCTTTTTTTTGTATTTTCTTACGTACGTTCTGGAAAACACCTGTTATTGATAATACTATATGCCTAAAATATGGTCTCCAACAAAAATAGCTACCACTGCAAACATCTAACAGAATTCACCTGATTCCACTGTCTGACTCTTGTTTCTTCGAACAATGCTAAATCGTGATAATGAACTTTTATAATGTCCTTATATCATAATTGTAAAAAAAATATCAAATAATAAAACATTGCCTACTTGTTTTTATCATTGTTTGGACTGTCACCCAAGTGTAATATTTCACACCTTGCCTTAAAATAAAATTATGGTATACCATCAAGCAATTGCTAAAACTTGTGTGGTCCAAAGATTATATGTGTGAACTCATTAACTTGGGAACTTTTGTTTTTACTAAACATTTAAAAGCGGCACTCTGTGTGTTTTGCAACAGATAATTTGCTTTCATAACTAGCTAAAACTTCTCACATATTCATTCCAAAATTACAGATTTAGAAAATTTAATAGTATTCAATGAAACTTAAAAAATTCATCATTACACGTGCCAAGAAGCCTAAATTAAACATCCAATTTACATGAATACTAGTTATATGACCTATGAAATATTATCAACTACAATCCGTCCTCATGTTGGCTTTAGATAAGTTTCCATACCTATGTTTGATTAACTGATATGCACAATCCACAATACGTTGTCTGGGTTCAATAAAAATAGTTAAATCTGAAATGTTGAACCCATTAGCATTAAAATGATATTTTTTAGAATCACTCAGATGAAATTACACACTTGAAAACATTTGGCTATGTGCGGCTCTAACAACTTGCTATGTAAATGTTGAAACCTAACATGTTGCCAAGTATACAGAAAGTGTAAAAAATTATAACCAAGTTGAAAAAAGAGCTTTAACAGCCTAGAAAACTCCTGCTTGCCTGACTGGCCTTATTTTAGGTCTGACGGTCAACTTTCGAAAGGTACCTGTCAGGTGGTAGAGCAGATAATTCAGTATCAAAACCATCATTACACCAAAGTAAACAATAAGTCAAACTGGTATACCGACAAAGCACTCACTAATGATTATTTCTCCTCTGATATTTTCCCTCATTTAAATGGAGTTCAATGGAAGCCCTATATTGCCTGGCTATCATATCCAAATGCTAAAAACGCTAAGCCTGAATGAACAAGTTGTCAAAAGTTTAAATTGTGAATTTTTTGCTTTTGTTACACTTTCTCATAATAAGAAAGTTAGTAAGTTATTAAAAATTGTTAGGTAGGGGCTTTTTCGAACTGGCAGAGCAAGCAAAGGGGGGTAAATCTTTGCATCAAGCCTACTTAAGTGTCCGTCACATTTACATAAAAAGGTTGCTGGTTACATCACTTTTGGGTAAATTGTGCCAGAGGGTGCACTAGGTTACCCATATACATGAACATGATTCATTTTGTAATGATTTTTTGTACCTTTATCCATGATTTGTTTATTTTTGACATCGATACCTTAAAAGAATGATGTGAGCACTAATGATGAAAAAATATAAATAGATCATATCACAAATTGGAGTAAATGACAGTGACTAAAAGATAGCTGAAAGTGTTCCAAACAAAACATTAAGGTAATATTAATATTGATAATGATATCATATGATCTGTAATACAGTAATACAGCAGCAATCATCAGAGCAGCCATGATGAGTGATGGTACTCAATTTTTCTACCTCATGAGATTGGATAAAAGGCCCGGTCACTGTAGCTAGTTTTTAAAGGGATCTCAAGAAATGGATATTGAATGCTACCAATTGAAAGATGATCTTTTTTAATCAATAAGAGTTTTATCTTATATTACTTGGAAAAAAATGTATTTGCACAAACTTATATACAATGTGTAAAATTTTAAGTATAAAATTTGCAAAAATGGTCTAAAGCGTGACAGAACCATTTTGTAAAGAAAATACAGATTTTCCATTCATGATGTGATTGAAGAGTTGTAGACCCTGCTATGACAAATAAACTGCCTGTTGAGTGATACAAGCATCTGAGCACTGTTCCATGTTTTCTATCAATGATGGAGTATTGTATTTCAATCATATACCAAAATCATTTATAATATATTTACGTTTTTTATCCACTGTCAGTCCTACAAAATAAACTCATAAAATTTTGAAAGGACCCATAAAATTCAACATTTGTGTCTACAGGATGTAAATTTCATTTGTGTTAATATTTGCATACTTATTGAGGGACGTTTTTTATTTAATAATTGATGAACTTGTTATATTTTATTGTAAACCGATTTCATTTAATTATTTACATTGAGTTGGACACAGAGCAAGCCTTCACCTCAGCAAGCCGCAACAATATGCTATGATGTGTATCATTACAGTGGGTAAAGGCAGTTACAGATCACTAATGAAAAACAGCGGCATGTCGTTTATCAAACAGATTTTTCATTCATCTAAGAGTTATTTCTGCATCAACAATCTTTCATGTTTAAAACAATGAAATAAGAATGCAATATAATCATGTTCATTTATAAGAAAACAAAAACAAGAAAGAAAAACAAAAGAACCACGCCCTCATATTGACAGTTCTGATTAATTTCCGGGTATTCCAGATTATGTGACAAAACAAAGCCGTGTTAGGCTTCTTTTAAACTTTTGCATTAACAAGTTTCTTTGTCATACAGAGACAATACAGATTCCTAAATTTGGAATAACAAACATTGTGGTTGATAATAGAAAAGTTTGTGTCGCAAGTTTTAACATGTGCTGCTTCTTACAACGCATACACATCTAAGTAACACAATTTCAGGTTAAAGTAAAGGTGGAAATATTTCCTGTGTTGGTATACATATGGTTTAGTACTATGCTGATCAAATCTGTATCGAAAAGAAGTCATTTTCAGAAAATAAATCATACTAAGGTCATGCTATTTGGGCTGATAAATAAGGTGCCATTAGCTATTTGATGATCATCAGTTTTTAATCTTATCAAGGCCGACACTTTGATATGTACGAGATGCCATTGGCAACTGAAATTAATTAACAATGAATAAGAATTAAGTAGCATTTAAGTCTGCAATTAATCATTGTGATGAAATGATACCCTGTTTACCTAGTACCATGCTCATTTGCAGTCCTACTGCCAAGCATTCTCTCCTAACAAAGGTAGCTCCGTCAAATAATTCTTATACAACCTCTGTGCAATCAGCGACACAGTTTCAAAAGTAATCATTTCAGCAACAGACATTTCCGTATGCTTTAAACTTTATTCGAATATGCACTTTGCACTTTATGTCTTTACACAGCAGGGGGAAACTGCTGGAAGCTTGAGAAGGGCTTATTTTTTAACAGAGGTTGTGTAGGAATTAAACGACGCAGCTACCTCTATGGGGAGAGAATGATTGCCAAGTACAGCAGTAGAAATAAAGATCAATAAGTTTGTTTTATCTAGATACTATCACAAATAACATCCTCTCAAAACATCAAAATCAGTATTTCTTATTAGTCATATACAACTTACAGTAATGTATTGAAATATTTCTATGACTTTCAAAGTTATCATCACTACTTTTGGCTGTTGAAAACATTTTGATGTTCCCCATTATTCTCGTGATACGGAACAACCTTATTCCCCCGATTATATATATGACATTTGAAAATGATTTTTACTGTTAATTACAGGTGTAACATTAATCAGTTATTCTTATTTTTTTAAAAGTATTATTAATTGTTAATTATAGGTGTAATATCTATGTATGTAGTGGATTGTTTACATTAGCATTTTATTTTAACCTTTAATCTGAGAAGGGTCATCCTGAATCAGTTACAGTTATCTGACCTGCTGCTGAAAGTTTATAGCAATGACATGTGTCCTATTTATTGGGTGCCCAACTGCGTTTCCGGTAAAGGTAAATAAAATGAAATATATCATATTAAAGAATAGTGACACAGCTTTGGAATAAGTCATTCACTAATGAAAGCTATCACAGTTTACAGGTTCTAGATGTAAATGAACACTGCCAGCAGGCATCTGACGTCATTGCGACGTTGAAATTTGGTAAAATAAAATGAAATATATCATATTAAAGAATAGTGACACAGCTTTGGAATAAGTCATTCACTAATGAAAGCTATCACAGTTTACTGGTTCTAGATGTAAATGAACACTGCCCGCAGGCATCTGACGTCAATGTGACGTTGAAATTTGGTTGACGTTAGGTCAGGACGTCAATCAACCAATTTTTTACGTCAATCAATGTTTGTTTCCTGACATTGAAATTTGGTTGTTTTTTTTACGTTGTTTCAACATCATCAGAATAACTTAAAACTGACAAATCATTACTTTTATAACATTTCATTATTATTATTAAAAACAAATAAGTAATGGGTTGTTTTAAAGAATTAAATAAAAAATGCAAAAACAAACAGCTATCATAGATATTTAAAAGTGTTATTGATGTTGGATTTCAATTTCAATTTCACAATAAAGGGAAGTAACTTTGTCCTTATGTCTTATTAGAATAAACAAGGTATATGGTATTTTCCAAAAGTTTTTATTTTTTCAGTTATGTTCACACCTGAAAACATAATTTTTTTATTTGAATACAGTTAGTAGTTCTTAAAAAACGGTAATTGCGCCTTTGTAACAAAAATATTTTTGGTGACACTTTGTTCTTAATCGTTGCAGTGGCATATTTACATTAATACCCTCACCACTTACTTAATTTCCATTACATGGATATTGACTTAACTCGTGCAGTCATGAAAGTATTGTACTGAGGCATAGGATGAAGCTGAAGCTCAGAACAATAATTGTAGCCTCACAGATCATGCATTGCTTCATATATAATACAATAAGGTAACACAACCTGACTGATCAACAAGCCTTGATGTCGAAATGACGTTTTTCCAACGTCAACACGTCTTTAGCTTCAACGTTGAACCGACATGGGATCTTGGGTACAACGTTGAACCGACATCGGATTTTGACGTCACCGCAAATTTCAAATCCAATCACATTATAACTTTATTTCATTGATACAACGTCAGATTGCCTTCTGGGCTGTAACTGTAAATATACTGCGCAGGAGTCAGACCAATGTCATCAGTCACTGGTGACTTAAAAATAATTAATACAAAATTGGTGAGAAAGAAGTATTGTTTCTAGATATAAATATTCCCAAATATATCAATATTTTTCATCCATGTTAGTGGGCTAGCAACTTGTTAGTAGTGAGCCCTACTTGAGAATTGGATTGTTTACAAACACTGGCAAGCAGATTTGAGGTCAAAAACATAGATGTCATCTCTTAATTAATGTATGTTTACTAAAGTAATGAACAAAAGTTGTCACAATTACCCGATTTAGAGTTCTATTTCGTTCCTCAATGTAATCTAAAAGCGAACTTCTTTGGTTTTCGATGAGAGAATCCTCACGTTCATCCATCTCCGACGCCATCTTGTATTGAATTGCCATGGATACTACTCCGGAAGAAGCTAGTAAAAATATTCCAAATGAGTTGAATTTATAATAAATCAAATATTTCAGTAAATTATTCGCAGTTAGGTAATATTTAATGACAGACACTTAATATAATGGAAAACGAACATATCCTAAAGAAATGTGTCATTCGGCATCCATCGTTTATATCTTCTGAACATTACATACGCTGATCCGAATGGCTAAAGGGAAGTAACTCTCGTTAGTGTTTCAGTCGTATGCAAGACGTAGACCTCATTATTTTTTCTGACGTGTTTTGATTATATTCATAACTTTGGTGAAATGATTTGTTTGTTGCCGACCATTGATTTTTTCTGTAATTTCTTTTTCTAAAAAAAACGACGGTTTGTCGACACCATATTTATTCTTATGGTCTCATTCACTCAGAACCACGGGCCCTGACATTTTCAGGTTATTTTTATCCGGTTGGTTGAACATTGTCAGAAAAGGAAGATTGTAAGGATCTACAATCAAGGAATGGCACATTCAAGAGAGGAAATCCTCATCAATTTTGTACCAAGTCGAGGAATTACCACAACGAAGAAAAAGAAGAAGGACACGAACCAAAAGACAAAATTATGTGGTAATGAAATCAGAAACTTCTATGAAGATGTGTTATGCGACAATTCCAGCACCTCGCAGGATGCAACATCGAGTGAAAAAAAATCAGACTCACTTGAGAAACTTTCTAATAGAATTGACATTGCATGTGGAAGGTACAAGTCTTCATCAGAAGAAACAAGTCTGTTGAAAAGTGATGCAGAGAAGAAAAGAATTGAACGCAAACTGTTCCAAAGTAGCCAAGATGGAAATATCTTGACTGTAATGAAATGTTTGAAAGATGTTGATATAAACATTCAAGATTTTTACGAATGGACTCCATTGATGTGTGCATCTTACTCAGGCCATAATGATATTGTGAAAATATTGTTAGAAAAGGGATCTGATTGGACAATTAAAGAAAACACAAACAGAACTGCTCGTGATCTAGCTTTGGCTTCCAGTCATAAAGAGACTGCAAAGCTTATAGATACTTTTGTAAACGGAGAGGATTCAAATTGTGAAGAAATCAAGGATGAACAGGGATTTTACTGTGATGTTTGCAAAAATCATTTTACAGAAGGATCTCTAAAATCTCATTGTGCATCCACTGTTCATCTTTTCAACAGACAGCTTAAGCCAAGTCAGCCAAGTTATTTGATCACAGAATCAAACGTTGGCTATCAAATGATGCTCCGCAGTGGATGGAATATTAACCAGGGGTTAGGTCCAAGTGGGGAAGGACAGAAATATCCAGTTAAAACTGTGCTGAAGAGAGATAGAAAAGGACTCGGAAAGGAGACTAAAACCAATGCAAAGGTGACTCACTTTAAGCCAAAGGATGAAGAGGCTGTAAGAACAGTGGTACATCGAGACGATAGGATTGAATCTGTGAGATCAGTGTCAAGAAGAGCCATGAGGAGGAAGGAAAGGAAAGAGAAAGACTGGGAAAGAAGATTGAGACAATATATGAATACTGATTGATGTTGACATACTTGTTTGTTTGTGTTTGTTTGTTTTTTTATTTGTAAGCTAGGGTTACAGAATAAGTATAGTGAAAGTAAATAAAAAATATAAAAATGAGACAAATCCAAAATGTAAAATCATGAGCTGACAGATCCCCATGTATGGTAATAATAGTTAATAATAGATTATTCCTTGAATACATAAATTTGTGATTTTTATTTGTTGTTGAATTTATCAATTTCATTCTTTCTTTTGAAAATGTATATCTCAACAAGATGAATTTCTTAAAAGATGTTACAGATATTATTGAATTTTGGTATTAAAATATATATTGATATATGACGTGGATTGATATTTTTATTTGCAGAAATTTGATGTATCCAAATATTGACATGTTGTGTAACAAACCTTACGTATCATATTACCATGAATATTATTAAAGATTTGTTATATTTAAGCAAAATTAACTTTAAGTTAAGAAGTTTGAATGAAAATATAGATGTTTGTATCATTGGTCATTTTGATTTTTCCTAAATAAGAAAAATTTAAATATATTATATATTGATTAAATTTCTGCTTGACGCAGATAATTTTAAGCAATCGATTGAGATTGAGATTACAAATATTTCTTTATAAAAAGTTGAAACTCTTATAATCTTTACATTTTACAAAGGACAAAAAGAAGTAATATGCATAAGTCCTTTAATTCAATGATAACGGAAAGAATCAATTAAAGCAATTCAGTCTTTGAAGGAACAAGAGTCAATCTCATTAGCATATAAATTCAGACTTTGTGATGTAAACGATATGCTGCATTCTGATTGGATCAGACATGGTCATGTGATCGGTATACATTTCAATGAACCCAAAGTTGAGGGTTATACAAAATAACCTTCAGTAAATGCAGGTTATACGATATCGTGCCGGAACTAGCCAAAACACGCTGTACTGTCACCTAGATTCTGGACAGTATAAATACGCGAGTGTTATTTGTTAACTTTGATCTATTTAAATTAAACTTCACATTTTCCACTTTTTTCCAAAAATATAATCATTGTTAGTTTTTTGATACACAAAATGTATTATTTGTAGAATAAAAAAGTGTCATTTTTACCGAGTCTTTGGAACTATTTTGTTTATGCGTCTGAATACGGGTAGAGATCCGTCTTGGTGTAACCGGTACGTAGGTCAGTGCGACAAGCAGCTATAGAATTGCATTTCGAATGCATTTTCGCTTTAAATACAACGTTTGAATTTATAAGAAATGAATTTCATCATATGGTTGTCCACACGGTTATAACCTGTTTGAAACTTGTAAGATAAACTTTTGTATAACCGGCGTCGCAAGCTTGCCGGTTATACAAGTTTATCTTACAAGTTTCAAACAGGTTATAACCGTGTGGACAACCATATGATGAAATTCATTTCTTAAATGTACTTCAAATATGACTTATACATAATTAACAAGAAACTTCTTATTGGTATTTGTATCTTGTGAGATGTTCTTCTTTCATCAACATGTTTGTTGTTATTCCTTATTCACCAATTTAAAGTGTATTCAACAAACATTACAAGTTAAAGGACGAAACATTTATTCAATGTATAAGTTTCCAGAAATAGCAATTTGAATTGTTCCCGTCTACTAAAGCATGTTGAGGTGTGCAGAGATTGCTTTACGAAAGATAACTCAAGAGCTTGCGATTTGACTTTTTTGACCTACAAACTGAGTCAGCGTAAATTGAAAGCAACATAAATTACATTAATATGGATATGTTGAAAGCTTGACATTCAAAGTAGAATTTGCCTGCAACACTAGAATACAGAGCGACCTTGCTGATTGGTTGATTTTGATGATGTCAGGCAAACCTGACAGCTCGTGTAACAGGGCCTGGTGAAATCTAAACATGTTACGAAGTGGAGTATTTTAGATTTTATTTTAATGAGTTTTATATACATAAAATTGTCATGTACTTGCTATTTTTGTTGAATAGGTGAAATGTTTTGTATGAATACAATCCTTATTAGTGTTTTTACTCGTATAAAAAGCAAAGTAAAATGCCGTGAAATGAAGTGACTTTTTAAGGATTTCAAGGAGAGAGTTGAAACAAAGACACAGACTTGTTATGGTTTTTGCATTTTCAATTCATGAAGATAACTTTGTGAACAATGTGATATAATTAAATTTGTGAAAATATCAGAAATTAACAATTCTAGTCCCAAGGATGGAAATCGAATTGAGTAAAAGTAAAAGCGAATCCCTTCAGCCTAATTGTTTATGGATAATTTCACTATTGCTTCACTTGATATACTAAGTTTTTCTAGAGTATCTCTTTTTGCTGAGGTGTAAGATGATAACAAATCTAGTCCCAACGATGGAAATCGAAATGAGTCAAAGTAAAAGTGAATCCCATCAGCCTAATTGTTTATGGATAATTTCACTATTGGTTCACTTGATATACTAAGTTTTTCTAGAGTATGTCTTTTTGCTGAGGTGTAAGATGATATGAAAAGACTGTTTTGTTGGGCTAAGTGTTGGTTTGCCATGAGGCCATACGTAGTGAATTGCATGTTATAATGTTGGGTAGAGCTAGTATCTGTTAAAGAAGGGGGTCAAGGAGGGAAGGGACAGTGACAACTGTTTTATTAAGGGACCCATAAGTATTTATGATTATTGGTTATGTTAAAAACTTTTGATATCTTTGTTATTAACTCTTATTTAACAATGCTTGAGTGCCAAATGTGTTTTGTTTTTTAAAATTTGTCCTAAACCTTATATCTCTACTTGTAGGTAGGCAGGTGGGATTTAAGGGCAACGTTTGGGCCAACAGATGACCTATATGCGCCCGCCTCTACTTGCTGAATGATCAAAAGTTACCTCCCTTGAACTGTTATCCTGTTTGTTCACATTTGATTATTTTCTACTTGAAAGTCAAACTAATAAAATTCTTTCTGTTTGAAGAGTATCTTACCAGATGTTTAGCTTCTCAACACTTCAATACAAGGCTATTTTTTAGTAACATGAGATATGCAAATATTGCAAGCATGCAGACACAGTATCTCCACCTAACATTCAGAGATTAGATCTCCAAAGTTTTGCTCACATGCAAGATTTTTACATACCTTGGAATTATTGTTAATGCTGTTGTTTCTTTTTGTGAAGAATTAAAGAAATCTTATTTTGTTATCAATGGACTGAAAAAAGCATACCCTGACTTACACATGTCAAAAACTGGTATAACGAAGCAGTGTTTATTGATATTTTGTAAGACTTTACAGCTGTTCTTATAACTGAATTTAAAATTTGTGTGTTAAGTATTTATTTTATAAGGTCACTCATGAGGAATCATTTTGTCCAGAAATGATTGAATATTTAACTATTTGCATTAAATTATGAGAAAAACATTTCTTATTTGTTTTGTATTTTAGCTCCCAAGGCCAGTCCGCTGTGGTGTGTTGGGTATTATTTTCAAATTATTGAGTTGTCAAGATGTGCTGCACCCATAAGGATGAAACTTATAGGGAGGTACCTTGCACCAAAGTGATCATAGTCCAACTGGTCTTGATTCATTGGCTTTATAGTTTAATTGGTCAGTGATAGGCCTTTGAAGGCTGCTATGGGTAGCACTAGACCATTTGAATAAGGTTTTATTTGTAAAAGCTTTTGACCGTGACTTAATTTGCTTTTTTGGAAAAATTTATCGTGGACCATCAGCTTTGATTGTTCAGTGATTGGTGTTGATTCTTTAAAAATGGGTCCCTTTTCACATAGTTTTCTGAATGATTTCTTTTCCTTTCTCAATGACCACTCAATGTCAACATTGCCTGCTGATGATGGGACCACAAGGATTTTCAAATCTGAATCATTCGAGGTTGGGGGCCAAGAGAATTTTCCAATGTTAAATGGTACACCTTGTATAAACACTGAAAGAAACAAAACAATTCCGTCCAACTAACATCCTTGGTCACCCAAGATTGAACTTTCCATTGCTCTATACTTTCTGATGGGATCATCCCTAGAGGACCGAGGATTGCCCACTGAGAGATTAGAAAGTCATGTATTTGTATTTTTAAATATTACTGTGACACTCAACTTATTTACAATTATCAATTTATCACGTAATTGAATGACATGTTTTATAATCAATGACATGGTTTTCCGAAATGTGTTCAAACACCTGGTGTTAACAATGCTGCATCTATATGACATCATATTGTTAACAGATAGGAATAAAATTACTTTTTTTGCATCACTGACAGATAATCTTTGACATTTTCTAAAATGGATATTATTTGCTTTATTTAAGATCAGTTTTAATTGTCTTCACAAGTTTAATTATCAGTCTTAAACAATTTTTATCAATTCATTCTGTGAAAACCATGTTTAAACAAAACAATTCTAGTGATTGTCAAGTCTTGACATACTTAATGTTGTCAAGCTTTCCAACGTCAACAGTTCCATGTCAAAACATCATTTCGCAGAATAAAGAAGTTGCTTGTCCATAATTCTAAGTGTCCTCATTGTTGACCATATAATAATCTAGCATGCCAACAAGGATGTCAACAATCTTATTCCGAATTTTATAAACTCCTTACTCTGAGTATTGGTAGGTAGTTTGTCTACAGTGTCCGTTTTTATTCTGACTTGATTGAAACAATATATAGAGTTTGAAAACAAACTTTTTAAAAACAGTGATTACATTTGCATCATGTTGACTACAGTTATTTGCAGCAAAGTCCATCTACTCTCTCCACCCCCAATGACCAGGTTAAACGTCTAACATAGATGAAGACAAAATTAAATCCAAAACATATTTGAATGATAATGGAATTTGCGATTGTTCATTATCATTCCGAGATAGGTGACTACAATCATATTAAAATGCTACTATCAACAACCAAAGGATTTTTAGTTTTCGCAGGTCTTTAATTCTCATAATTACATGAAAATGCATGAAAAAAGGTGATGTATCGTATAAAGAACTAGAAGAACCTTCCATTAAAATGTGATGAGGTATTTTCGGTCATCTGTTGATGGAACCTGACAAAGGTTTTGTTATGAAGTCTTATAATATTTACCGCGACTATCAGATGACCGTACCTGGTTCCAGTATAAATTCCGTTATTTTCACCTCGGTCATCTGACTATTAAACTGGAGTGGAGAGGATACCCTAGACAGATAGAGTTCGAATCTCGGTTGAATCAATATTTTGAAACTTTTATTCCTCGGAACACGCTCGATTTTAATCAGACTGGAGTGTTACTTGGTCGATATGATGACTTGAACTGAAGACTGTTTCCCAATATTTGGCTTTGTGATGACTGGAAGGTAAGAAGGTTATGATATGAGATTTCATAGTCTTATTTTGCCTATATGATGACTAAAGAATTTATTATACATAAATCCATAATGTTGACCTTGGACATCAGATTATTGGAAAGGAAGAATGGAGAAATGGAGATTACAATATCATTCTGTTAGTCTCCGCCATCTGACGACGAGCCCTAAACGCTTTCACTATGAATTAATATAATATTATACCCAAATTACGAGGCAGAAAGAAGGTTCAATTGTTTAATGATATAAATTTGTCTCTAGTTACTTATAATTTGGCTAGAATAATGTTTCACTCAAACGACACATACATTTAGCAACATTCCAGAAGTTATAATAGGGATAAAATAAAGTATGCTTTGAAAGTTCAACTTCTTTATTCACTGCCTGCTGTTTTATGTATATATACCTATACCGTTATCAAAATCGTGATGATATGGAATCCGGAAGTTACTGTAGATATGTATAGAATTAACAAGTAATGAAATCAACATTGACAGCGATCATACAAAACGTGCATCAAAAGAGGTTATCTTGTTTACATCACATTAGCAATAAACAAATAAAAACATGGAAAAGATATACCCTTTGGTGGCAGTGATTATATCTTCCTACCACGTCGGATGACATTGCCACAAAATTGCGTTAATCAATATGAATAACTCCAGAGCTGAAGAAAAGCATACAATTTATAATGTTCAATAGCAAAAGCATATATCTGAAAGGAAGCAAAGACTAAGAAATACAATTCATGAACCGCTTCACAATGTTAAAACAATTTAGTCGACGATTCAACATGTAATAAAATATTTAATTCATTTGTCAATGATTGATATTTTTTAAGAACAATTCATCAAGTTTGTGTCATATTTTCATATATAATTGGCACTGCCAGTGCACAAAGATACTGCAATATTGATTCTGTATAACAAGGAATTTCAATGTATGATTCAAAAAACGTAAAAACCTTGTTTTACATGAACATCATGAGGGTAATATACAAGTACATCAAAGTCGAAACTAACTTCCTATGCTATAGATTCAAGGAAAGTCAATTCTCAAGATTATGTATAGGAAAACAATAATATAATACTTTCTTATGATTTCTAGGTGAGTTATGAGACTGAATTCAGTATCTTGGTTTTACTTGAATGACATAAGGCATACACTGACGAGCAAGTCCAAACCTTATCTCCATTTTATACTTTTTCACCTCGGGAGGTTTGAGAATTGAACACATCTGTAGCATCCCAGTGAAGAAAAGGAAGATCTCACTTCTTGCAAGGTTTTCTCCAAGGCACTTCCGGCGCCCAGCAGAAAAGGGAATGAACTCGTCAAGCAACGACTTGTTTATCTGTCCGGAAGCATCCAAGAAGCGTTCTGGTCGGAATACATCAGGATCTCCCCAGACATCCTTGTCATAGCTCATTGAGTAGAGATTGGTGAAGACCACTGTGTCCTTCTTGATGCTGTATCCACATAGTTCGGTGTCCCTTATTGCAGAGTGAGGCAAACTCAAAGGGGAAATAGCTGTAAATCTGTTGACTTCGTGAAGAACTGCCTCGGTGTAGAGCATCTTCTCTCTATCCTGAAGACAGGGTCGTCGACCACTTCCAACGACTTCATCCAGTTCTTTCTGGACACGTTTCTGTATTTCAGGGTGAGCAGCCATCAGAAGAACAATCCAAACCAAAGTGGATGCAACAGTTTCCAAACCTGCACCAAATAGCGCATCAATGGTTGCAAGCACTCTTTCTTCGCGCAAAGTTGTTCCACCTTTCAAAAATGCCAACAATCCGTCTGTAACATCCCTAAGATCACCTTTGGTGAAATTCTGACGATGTTCTTCAACCTTTTTGTTTCTCAACTGAATACCTTTTGAAATGAAATGAGCAAACTTTTTGATCTTCCCAGGCATGATATACTTCAACCATGGCATAACATCCACAGGATTGCCTGCGCTGACGAATTGGGAAAATTCTCCAATGTTCTCAACAAATAGGGAAAAATCTTTATTGTCCCTGATGTTTTCGTGGTGGCCATAACATATTTGATAAATTACACTCGAAACTGATAAATAGAGTGCCTGTGAGGGATCAAAGCTTACACCTTGATGGGAAAGTAGGTTTTTGACAAGGAACTCAACTTCTTCAAGTACCATATCTTCAATTGGGCTCTTTCGTACACTTGCAAACTCACTCAGAAGTCTGGCGGTCATCTTCCGGTGGACATTGTATGATTCGTCGTATCTACCAAATCCAATGTTTTCTCCATCTGTTAGCAGTTTTGCAGATTCAAACATTGGTCGTCCAGCAAAATCTTCATCCTTTTTCATAAGAGCTTCTTTGATGGCTGCTTTTCCATTCACAATCACTGTGTCCCAGCTACCCATCCTGATCTGAAAAACATCCCCAAACCTTTTTCTCATCTTCATGAACGTAACGTTGGCTTCTTTCCCAAGTAGAGGCAGGTATCCAACAATAGGAAATCCCCATGGTCCTGGGGGCTTTGGCTTCTCGTTTGATGTCAGTTTCCGAACGACCCTGTAGGCTACAGCCGAGACCAAAAATGAGACAACAGCAATCTTTACCTCTTGCTGTTTGATGACGGATACATCAGGTTGAATAGATATGTTCGCACCCATGGCTTCTGCAAAGTAAGATACTGCAGATTAATATTTCATACGGCAATATCAAACTAGTATAATAACGGTACACATACAACGCCACAAAAGTGTGTTATTGTGACACAATATTTTCACCTTTTCTGTCGGTCCCTTGATACTAAATAATAAACTAGTTTGATGAATATAGTATTAAATGGAAGGTCCTCACGTACCCTTTTATAGAACCCTTAAACGGAACCTTTTGAATATCCTTTATCAATCAACTGAAACAGTCCTAATTGGATATTATGATGTTTTTCAGACATTGAAAAACGCCCTTTCTATCAAAATCTACACCATATTTAAACTTACGATAATTCTTATCTCTATTGACAGTTGACACTTTAAAAAATGTTTGAATGAAAATCGTAAAATCGGCCATACTTATTTTAAGAAGACGAAAATGTGCGTCCCCGTGACACGTTTATCACCTACCAATGATTAACAACCCACATTTGTCTGTGTCTGCTGTAAATAGGTTACCAAAAGTATGTTTGGGTCGTTTTTTAGTTCTTAAAACGACTTTAACCTGTTTACTTTCATTACGCTGAACTAATAAACATCAAGATGTTCGTTTTCAGAAACAACTCTTTTTCTCGATAAAATAACACCATAACAATATTATAACCCAATATCTGTTACAAACATGTGCAAATTCAATAATCCGCGAACATACCTTCTTCGGAATACTTATGAATACTCTGTTAAAGATTCATATGTAATGTCTCTCTTGTGTAATACACATTGCTGGAATTACCATTTAGATAGGGAAATATAAGTTTTAACACAAACTAAACCTGGAAATATTCAAACCTCTGAAGGATAGCTTTATCGTAATAACTTGAAATGTTTTAAAGATTTAAAAAAAATATAAGATAATCAAATAGATGTCAAATCAAAAACTGTTACATACATGTACAAATTCAATAATCCAAGAACAAACGTCCTTCGGAACATGATTTGCACAACTATGCCATATGCTTTTCCAAGGTTTAAAAAAATGATTCCGATTTGGAAAACAAAATCAAATTCGGATAGATCTATATATCGTCATAGCTGAACATGTCAAATATTAAATCCTGCCTCGAGCTCTGGAGTATAACAAGACAAAATTGAAGAACTTACCTTACCAGTATGCAACAAGCATATGAGATTGGGTATATGTCTGGGTCAGGTTATTACACAATCGTCTGCATACGTGAGTGACAGAGTCCAACAAGCGACCTTGTCCCTTATCAGCAATGTTGTCTATTCTGTGTTTCGACAATGCGATATTGCCAATAGTAGTTGTCATTCCCCCTCTTTCCAGTCATTGGCTCACCTTTGCAAGGCAAATTCTAATGCATGATAGGCAAATAGTTCATCACTCATATCAATCTTTCCCTTGGCGTTTGCAACCGTTTTTTAGCTTTGCTTTGAATATTGGAATTCCAAATATCTTACCCTTCCTCACCGTCGTAGGACAGGGCTTACAACGTCATTCGCAAAAGTCTTGACGTAGAAAACATAAATTTCCAAGTTGAAAATAAGTTCAATTCAGTGGCTTTACAAAAAGGATTTTAACTTGAAAAGTGGAAAAAAGATTATTCAGCAACTTTTAACTTTTTCATGTGTGAGATCGAGGACGAATAAGAGAAAAATCAAAAGGAATTATGTTTCAATCAATTAGTACTGTATGCCATCTTTAGGATAACGGCTATAACAGCACCTTGTGCCTGCAATAATTCTTTAACTAACTCATGTCGGGTTAGGTGCTAGGAATGAGAACGGGAATGTTATTAGTATGTGTGTCTCTAACATTCTGATTTCATTGATGAATCCAAAAGCATTGTTATAAAGTAAACTATACTATGCCCATTGTTGGCAACAAATATGTCATGTTCATTTTCCTCACCCTTGTTTTAGAATAGGAGAACGTTACAGAATTTAGACTCATACATTTTACAACAAGAACTGTTTCACTCGAACTAAATTACGTTTGGACAGTTTATCATCTTAATGACTGGCATGTTTAATAAATAACAAGGTTGACCAACATGTGTTTAACTGCCGGGTCATAACAATTCTGCCTAGTCTCTGCTTTTTGACAAGTGATTTGAGAGGCATGCATAATTTTTGTGACACCTAATTGGAAGCAGAAAAGAATACAATTCTGCATCATTGACAGATCATCTTTGATAAGTTTATCAAAGTAAGTTTTACTGTTATTTTCAGGGGAGGACGGGGTCCGTTCGGACAATGATTTAGTTGAGTTTCTATCACCAAAAAGAAACCAAATGCAAAATGTTTGAAAGACCAGGTTATATAACCTCCTTTCATATCAAGATGATGTGTGAGATGGAAACAGTCAAATCTGAGCCAAATAAGGAATTCATTAAAGCAGAATTATAACTTGTTATATATACAGTCCAGAACGAAACTAACTTTTTTTGAAGCCTTGACATGTCTATTATGCAAATTTGAGTGGTAACAGTGTATAAACTGGGATGCAATGTGTCAGCCCCTCAGCCACTTATTCTCTTAAGCGTCACACCAAAAGGTGGATGTCCCCATATCTTTGGTTCTAATTATCATAGAACCATAATCTTGGTATCTAAATGTATGTTTAGAAGGTCACTGAATCCATTGACAGACATTTCAGATAGCTACCATGAGTCATTTGTACGACATTTTAGGTTTCCGTTAAGAAAACTCATCATTCATGACTTCGATCGGTAACAATTCTATTTTCTCTTCTCTACAGATAATGTATACCATTTTATTTTACATTATTTGCACTAAGAGTAGAATTATGAGTACTTGCAACTCTTTTGTGTACTTGTGTAAACGTCTTCACGATTTAACAAAATATCAGTTTGCGACACCAAACATCAAGTACAAATATTTACGGACGACAACTTCTTAGTCTGATATTTGCTACATTTCGTCACATATTCTTGTATATAGAGGATACTATGATATAAATATATATGTACATGCTTGAGAGATAGTAATAATAAGGAAACGATATAATTCTGTGGTATAGTTAGGATAAATACTGAAGCCTTTATGAGATAAGGGGGAACAACTCTTTATACAAAAAGTAAGGTTGAAAAATGAGTTCATCGTAAGCAGGGGGAATGTAATATCCTTGATCTCTATTCTTGTCGGGTCTGTTAGTGTTTGGCTAAGATTGGCACATTTTCTGCAATTCAAGGTGACCGGAAATGAATTTACTGGTTTCCTGGCTCGATTACCCTGCGTAAACTCCGTAGACAGGTCCAAATTCCCATATCCGGTCCCCTTGCAGATTTGTCAGATACTTACATTTTATATAGAGTAAGGTGCCGATCACACCCTTGAGATTTGGATCCTTAGATTCGGAATGGTTTCACCAAAAGAAGACATTACACATCAAGAAAACAAATTTTATGAGCAATTTAATCATAAAAGCTATTTTGACAATATATGGATGTTGTTGATGTTTCTCGTCAATTTTTAAGTAAATTGTGCTTTGACAGAGTTGTTGTCCTTTGCGTCATATGTCAGGATGAAAATGTAGAAAATTGTCCCTTTCAATTCAGATATATTCTGTATAACGTATTCTGTAACACAGTATATAAAACTATGAACCCATAGAGTAAACGGGAAAGTAAAATCCTTTGTTCTTCCATCTTGCTATGTCAGCGTATTTGTCTCCGCCTAGCTCAATCATATACCCTGATATCCTTCGGCCTAAAACACTCGCATAGGCTGGTTTCTCATGGCTATTTATACATGAGTATATTTTTAGCCTACATTGAAATTTGTTTGAATTCTCATCCGGGTGGTGACACTAATGCTAAATGCGAGTAATTTAATTGGCTTGCTATATTTAAAGACACGATCGTTTTAGGCCGAAGGATATCAGGGTATATGATGGAGCTGGGCGGAGACAAATACGTTGATGTAGCAGGATGTTGTTCTTGCTTTTTCTTGAACGTCATAAGGGTTAACAAAATAACTTCAGCAGAACTGACAAAGGAACTTTAATTGTCAATGTGTAAAGGAGCCATTCTATAACTTCTTTCTGCTTTGTCTAATCTCTCCTGTAAAAAGTAGATTTTTGGCATTAGGAAATAGACAGAAATTGAAAGATTCAATATCTACTCTTTGATAAAAAAAATATTCAGCACAATCATATTGACATAATACAAACGGACAAACTTGACTTGTGTTAAAAGCTATTGATCAACTATAAGGTATTTGATAAATTAGAGTTTTTGAAATTTGCCCCCTGGTAACTTCAGTGACCTGCCAAAAACTGTTACGTTAACTGTTGGGTATTATAAACGATTGCGTTAAAATGCAATGGATCTCCACTTCTGTATTGAAAATTGAAAATTCAATATTATCCATACTCTTTCGCAATGGTACGATGCCTCATATACATCCCAAAATTACATGATATTTGCTCCAGGATTCTCAGGTGTGTGAAGAAACCTTTGGTATGCAGTTGCTTAAAAAACTGAATTCTCAAGTTTACGTATAGTAAAACGATAATATAATACTTTCTTATAATTTCCCGGTGAGTTATGAGACTGAACTCAGTATCTTGGTTTTACTTGAATTTCATAAGGCAGACACTGACGAGCAAGTCTAAACCTTATCTCCATTTTATACTCTTTCATCTCTGGAGGTTTGAGAATTGAACACCTCTGTAACATCCTCGTGAAGTAAAGGAAGACCTCACTTCTTGCAAGGTTTTCTCCAAGGCACTTCCGGCGCCCAGCAGAAAAGGGAAGGAACTCGTCCAGCAGAGACTTGTTTATCTGTCCGGAATCATCCAAGAAGCGTTCTGGTCGGAATACATCAGGATCTCCCCAGACATCCTTGTCATGGCTCATTGAGTAGAGATTGGTGAAGACCACTGTGTCCTTCTTGATGCTATATCCACAAAGTTCGGTGTCCCTTGTTGCAGAGTGAGGCAAACTCAGCGGTGAAAGTGTAATAAATCTGTTGACTTCGTGAAGAACTGCCTCGGTGTAGAGCATCTTCTCTCTATCCTGAAGACAAGGTCGTCGACCACTTCCAACGACTTCATCCAGTTCCTTCTGGACACGTTTCTGGATTTCAGGGTGAGCAGCCATCAGAAGCACAATCCAAATCAATGTGGATGCAACAGTATCCAAACCTGCACCAAATAGCGCATCATTGGTGGAGAGAATTCTTTCTTCACGCAAAGTTGTCCCCTTTCTTAAAGCAGCCAACAACCCGTCTGTAAGATCCCTAAGATCATCTTTGGTGAAGTTCTGACGATGCTCCTCAACCTTTTTGTTTCTCAACTGAATACCTTTTGCAACAAAATGAGCAAACTTTTGGATCTTCCAAGGCATGATAAACTTCAACCATGGCATAACATCCACTGGATTTCCCGCATTGACGAACTTTGAAAACTCTTCATTATTCTCAACAAATAAAGTAAAGTCTTTATTTTCCCTGATGTTTTCGTGGTGGCCATAGCATATCTGATATATTATGCTTGACACGGACATATAGAGAACAAGTGAAGGATCAAAGCTTTCACCTGAATGGGAAAGAAATTCTTTGACCAGAAAATCAACTTCTTCCAGTACCATATCTTCCATTGCGCTCTTTCTTACACTTGCAAACTCACTCAAAAGTTTGGCAAACAGTTTACGGTGGACGTTGTATGATTCGTCGTATCTACCAAATCCAATGTTTTCTCCATCTGTTAGCAGTTTTGCAGATTCAAACATTGGTCGTCCAGCAAAATCTTCATCCTTTTTTAAAAGAGCTTCTTTGATGGCTGCCTTTCCATTCACAACAACTGTGTCCCAGCTACCCATCCTGATCTGGAAAACATCCCCATACTTTTCTCTCATCTTCATGAATGTAATGTAGGCTTCTTTCCCAAGTAGCGGCAGGTGTCCAACAATAGGAAATCCCCATGGTCCTGGGGGCTTTGGCTTCTCCTTTGATGTCAGATGACGGATAATTTTGTAGACAGCAGTTGAGACCACTACAGCTGCAACAGCAAATTGTACCTCATGCTGTTTGATGAAGGATAGATCAGGTTGAATAGAAATGTTGGCCCCCATTGCGTCTGCAAATCTGCAAAGTATGTGAAAGTATTATTAATTTAGTAAATGGTAAGAAAGACCATAGAACCTGCCGCCAACTGACATCTTTCCACCCTTCTGCAACCTTATCACAAAATCAATAATTGATTACATAGGGGCTAAATATTTTCTTATTCATTAATTTCATGAAAATGTACAATGTTATTACTTGTCAGTGTACGATACTGCAGTGTAGTATTTATATGGCAATAGTGAACTAGTGTAATATCGTTGCAAATATGACGCCACAATAGTGTGATGTACCAATCATAGCAACACAGTCATAACGACAGGTCGGTCGTGGAAAGAAAGTTTCGGCAATTATGCATGATTAATGCGGGAAAGTATAAAATAGACTTCTAAACTTCCTACCTTTTCATAATATATTTACTGAACTAGTGCATAATTTCGTATCAAATTCGCTATCACTAGTTTTGTGATCAGTAACTCGTTTAACAGAAGTAGTATCAAATGGAATTCCATTCAGTATTCTCTCTTATTTCAAATTCTATTATCAATACATTGACAATTCAATAAATGTTCTTTGTAAAAATGTAAAAAAAGTTGTATTAGAAGGCCATTTCTACCAAATAATTATCTAAAACATCATGAGTTTATCCCATGCTCATGTAGATAGAACAATGTGACAAATTATGTGAATGTGAATCTATTTACCTAATCACCTCTCAACTGTTATTGTAGTATATAAGTATATCACTTGAGACCAAAGAATGGCATATAATTTCCTATCCAGTGGAGTTCTGAAATAACCATTTCTATAGGGAAATTTAACTTCTGACAGCCACCGAACCTCGAAATACTTCCAAAACCGCCTAAGGATAGCTTTATATATCAGCGTTTCAATTGAAATCTATTTTGTGTAAGTTTGTTTTTAGATATAATATATTCAATTAATTTGTACAAAAATTACTGTTTAATATTCAAATTCTAATCGGCGAAGACATATTCTATGGAGTGAGTGAGTTTAGCACTGTTTGGGAAGTATTTCAGCCATTTGCCGCGTTAATATTCTCTGGAACAAGAATAGCATAATTATGAAATATCCTTTACACAAATTAGTTTCAAGTTTGTATTTAACTTTAGATGGATGTCTTTGGGTGTACATCATAATAACTAAACAAATATCTAATCGTGTCTATGAATTACCACGTAACAAACATTTAAGATACTTACCTTACCTTACCTTCTTACCTTACCGACCAGTATATAACACGCATATAAGGTTGTCATATCAAACTGAGTCAGTTAATTGCTCTGCTTTCCTTGGTGACAGAGTTAAAGAAATGTCCCTTACTGTCTATTAAACTGTCTTCTCGGCAATAAACAATTGTACAGAAGTGAATACGTGTCATTGTGATTTTTTTTCTATAACTATCTCGTACGTAGGACAATGAAAGTAATCATATTCATATAATATAATTATGTATATCTATTATAAAATATGAATTTATGTTGGCCTAGACTACAATGAGGATGAGTTTTGTATCATAAATACTCTGTTTAAAAATCATATTAAGTGTCTCTCACACATTGATGGGATTACCATTTCTATAGAGAAATAAAAGTTTTAACCAAAACCAAACCTGGAAATATTCCCTTAACCCCTTAAGGATAGCTTCAGCATAACAACTTGATAAGTTTCCAAGGTTTAAAAAATATAAGATGATCAAATAGATGACAAATCACTGACTGTTACATACAATCCACGAACAAACTTCCTTCGGAACAAGATTAGCACAACTATGGCATATTCTTTTCCGACTTTTAAAAAATAATTTCAAGTTTATGAAAATATTCAAATTTGGGTACATATATATATGTCGTAACAGCTGAACACGTCAAATATTTAATCATACCTTGAGCTCTGGAGTATAACATGACAAAATTAGAGAACTTACCTTACCAGTATACAACACGCATATGAGATTGGGGTTGAAATCTGGATCAGGATATTACACAATTGCCTGCTTTTGTGAGTGACAGAGTCCAACAAAGGACCTTGTCCTCTATCTGTATTCTCAGCCATACATAATTGCAATTTTTGTCACCCCCTATTTACGTAGCAAGTGAAAAAAGATCGTTCAGCAACTTTTAACTATTTGACTTCCAAAAATGAGAAAAATATCCAAAGGAATTATGTTTCATTCAATTAGAGCTAAATGTCATCTGTATCACATCAGATACTACCAAAATGTTCTCCTTCCGTTGAAATTAACCCTTTTTATACATGGACGGACCTTTGGATGACCTTAGCATGAAATAATGACGATAAATATGGTTATTTTCATGGGCAGAGACGACTGGTTGATAATCTAATGACATTTGATAACGTTTGGCGTTTCTATGGGTTTATTGGGTGTTTAACACCTTCAACAGCCATATTTCCCCACGCACAGACGAAGGCTTTTTATAACTCAAGCAGTTTTGTTATTCGGTTATCTATACTTCATATTGAAAGCCTAGCAGCGACAACTATGTACATAGATTTGAAGCTTACTACAGTTGGAGGTTGATGCGCTATATCCCTTTGTGATAATTTAAAGTTTACATTTGTAGTGAGAGAAAACATAAATGTCGAAAGCTTGTTAGTAGTTCACTGGCCGCCATTTTGCTAGATTGAAAGCGAGGCTCTGAGGTGATTTGTCGGCGGTTCGGGGTGAAAAGTGTTCCGTTCCACAAGCTCTTATAACCGTTTTGCGCGTTTTGTCTCCATTTCAAACGATTTGTTGTCCGTTTACGCGGCGTTTGTGTCCTGTTCGGTGGGTTGACTTCAGTTTTTGAGGGTTTGAATTCTTATTTTGGTGATTTATGTTCTGTTTCAGAGTATTTGTTATCAGTTTTGAAGATTTGTTTGCAGTTGGTATGGTCGGCCTGGGGTAGTAAGACATTTTGCTGTGGACAAACTAGAGAGAGAACAGAGCTTTCCTTCTATTTGCCATATTATTTGAAGCCAGTCAATCAAGTATATGACACTCGTTTGAGCCTACGAATCGTTCGCTCCTAGTGGCAACTAAGTTAACTCAAGTTACTTGTTTCTTGTTTGGAGTGCACGCAGAAATTGTCGGGCGGTTTCACGTGCAGTTTTACTTGTTTTAGCATACCAGTTGTCTTAGGACATTAGTGATAAATATTCAAGAATTACAAAACCTGACATCACCGTTGTGCAATTGAGGAATTGGAAGCTTTAACAAGAGAAGCTGACTAGTAACTTATTAACAGTTAGTGTTCAATTTCCCCATGACACCAATATGCCTCCGTACAAACGCAAATTATGATCGTCACCCAAAGAAATTATTTGGAAAATGGAAAACTAGATCATTCACCAACTTTTAAGTGTTTCATTTTTTAAGCCGAAAGAATTATAATAATGAGAAAAAAATATCCAAAGGAAATATTTTTCAATCAATTAGTGCTATTCGTCATCTTGAATACATCAGATACTGTCTTCTTCCCTTGATTGAGGCTATTCTAAACATGGGGGAATCCTCGACTTACATAAGTGGAAACGTTTCATAATAACTAACTAGCATATGGTCATTTTCAAGGACAGAGACGAGTTTTTGCCCTATCATCTTGAAACGCGTGGTGCCGCTTCTTGCGCGTTTAAGGGCAGAAGCCCCTCTTGGCCATTTTCTCCGAACAGAGGTAGCTCCGTCATTAATTCATGTACACTTTGTTAGATAATCTAACCCTTACGAATACGAAGCAAGCACTCTAATTAAAAAAACTGACATTTTTGACGTGGATAGAGATCGCTATGCATTCAGGACTTGATGGGCCCTTGTCCAAAAAGCGTCCATGTTGAACTTATCTTGACGCTAGCTCTAGACGCTTAATTTGAAATGTACGTGTTAATATCAAGACCATGGTGATAACTAAGTGATTATGAAATGCATCCCTAAACAAAATCGTTGCGTATATCAAGTGCACACAATTTACCCCTTCATAACGGACTTCACATTGTCAAAACTAGGACGTTGTCAACAAAAGGGAGATAACTTTTCATGACTAAATTTAAACGATAAAGAAAAGTGTGCTTTTTATTCAGTTGTATTCGAGATAGAATCGCAATTTTGGAATTGATCTTTTCTAACATTCATCTTTTCTCAAATGAAAGTTCAGCGAATATAATAACAAAAACATTTTTTTAAAAACTATCGCGAATTGAAAATGTTCAAGTTGCGAGCGGTTCGGTTGCACCAGATAAGCTGACTGCAAAAATAGTTTGGCAAAATGACATCACTATCGTTGAATAACTTGTTTTGGTTACACAACACTCCTTGAAAACTTTCAACTGGCTACCAGACACTTTTTTCAAATAACCAATATCTCATAAAGATATTCAGGACAAGGAAGTAATAAACTGTTTTATTCAACAGTCATTGGGACAGAAAACTGCATCCTTTACAACATTCTAAACAAGAAAGAAGAAAGATATCTTCAGAGGCAAAGACGGTCAATACTTGAGATTAAGATGTCATGATTTCAAGGTGATACTGAATTCAGTATCTTGGTTTTACTTGAATGTCATAGGGCATACACTGACGAGCAAGTCCAAATTTTATCTCCATTTTATACTCCTTTACCTCGGGAGGTTTCACAATTGAACACCTCTGTAGCATCCCAGTGAAGAAAAGGAAGATCTCACTTCTTGCAAGGTTTTCTCCAAGGCACTTCCGGCGCCCAGCAGAAAAGGGAATGAACTCGTCAAGCAACGACTTGTTTATCTGTCCGGAAGCATCCAAGAAGCGTTCTGGTCGGAATACATCAGGATCTCCCCAGACATCCTTGTCATAGCTCATTGAGTAGAGATTGGTGAAGACCACTGTGTCCTTCTTGATGCTGTATCCACATAGTTCGGTGTCCCTTATTGCAGAGTGAGGCAAACTCAAAGGGGAAATAGCTGTAAATCTGTTGACTTCGTGAAGAACTGCCTCGGTGTAGAGCATCTTCTCTCTATCCTGAAGACAGGGTCGTCGACCACTTCCAACGACTTCATCCAGTTCTTTCTGGACACGTTTCTGTATTTCAGGGTGAGCAGCCATCAGGAGAACAATCCAAACCAAAGTGGATGCAACAGTTTCCAGACCTGCTCCAAATAATGCGTCAATGGTCGCCAGAACTCTTTCTTCACGTAAAGTTGTACCCCTTTTCAAAACAGCCAACAACCCGTCTGTTATATCTCGAAGATCACCTTGCACAAAGTTTTGTCGATGTTCTTCAACTTTTTTGTTTCTCAGTTGCATACCTTTTGAAATAAGATGAGCAAACTTTTGGATCTTCCAGGGCATGATATACTGCAACCAAGGCATTACATCCACCGGATTACCCGCGCTGACGAATTTGGAAAACTCCCCATTGGTTGCAATGAAGAAGGAAAAGTCTTTATTTTCCCTGATGTTTTCTTGGTGACCGTAGCATATCTGAAATATAACACTTGACACGGACATATAGAGTGCCTGTAACGGATCAAAGCTTTCACCTGAATGGGAAAGAAAGTTTTGTACAAGTATTTCAACTTCCTCATGGACCATATCTTCAATAGGATTCTTTTTTGCACTAGCAAACTCACTTAAAAGTCTGGCGACCATTTTCCGGTGAACACTGTATGACTCGTCATATTTACCAAATCCAAGGCTTTCTCCATCGGAAATCAGTTTTGCAGATTCAAACATTGGTCGACCAGCAAAATCTTCATCCTTTCTTACTAGAGTTTCTTTGATGGCTGATTTTCCATTCACAACCACCGTGTCCCAGCTACCCATCCTGATCTGGAAAACATCCCCAAACCTTTCTCTCATCTTCATGAAAGTAATGTTGGCTTCTTTCCCCAGCAGAGGCAAGTGTCCAACAATAGGAAATCCCCATGGTCCAGGGGGCTTTGGCTTCTCGTTAGATGTCAGATTACGGACGACCTTATAGGCTACAGCTGAGACAACAAATGCTGCAAAAGCAACTTGGACGTCCTGGCGTTTGATGAAGGATGCATCCGGTTGAAAAGAAATGTTGGCCCCCATGGCGTCTGAAAAGAAAGAAAATGGTTTAATGGGGCTCAGTAGCAAATCAGCTTTTGCATATTGTGTTGTTACAAAAAAGCTGCAAGTCTGTGTCAGTCGCACGTATTACTAGTGGATCGAAATATTTCGCTTTTTGCATGCTGACGGTTTTTTTGTTAGTCAGTACATGTGGCCCTGCCACGCACATATCATTTTGGGTTTGACAATGAAATTTACACATTTTATTCTACATTGATCCTACAAAGATGACATTTGAAAGTTTAAAATTCCTAGCAATGATGATTTCTGAAAATAGACTAAGGCATATGTGAAGATGGACGTCATGCCATGCTCATATTTGTTGTTGGGAAATTTTGGTCTCCATGTCAGAAAAGTGTTACTCATAACATTTGAAGATAATGTTTATAATATGTAAGGAAAAATGCATGTAATGGCCATATTAAGGGAGGGGATGGTCAGTCCCTAAGTTACAAATGCTGATCCCCGGATGCAGGGAACATTGCTAATGTGAAAATTTAACGGACGACGGAATGCGGACACCGGAAGACAGGCCATGCTTTAAGTACATCTGACCTAAAACATTTGACGTCGTTTCTACTCATTTTCGACACAATAAGAGCTAAATCTGTTTCTACCTTAAAAAATTTCATAACATTTTATTTGGTTTTGATGGTCAGAAAACCAACTTGCTTAAATTTCATATATATTTATAATTATACAATGGATGTAATCCTTAAACGCCATTTTAAAACTTGCTGCGTCACATAGCAAATTGAAGAAGCCCCATACAGAGGCAGAAGCATTAATAACGCGAATTTGCGCGAATATTAGTTGTATCAACTATAAAACCCTATCAATTTAAACTGACGATAAGCGTCTTTAGCAAGCAGAAGTTAACAGTTGGTATGTCATTCGTTATTCGTGATTCGGAGCTCGAACTCTGTGTTGACATTGGGTTCGTTGTTCATATTTCTAATATCAAAACGACGGTGGAAGTGCGAGGTTCCAATCCTGCTAAGGGAGCAACCGTCCTGTAACTTGCTATAATCTTTGCAAATTCACATTATCATTGATTGTTACCCCTTTGTCAAAGATCATTCTCTCCACACCAGTTTCAGGTGAGTGTTGGGACTGTGTTCGTAGTTTGGTTTCTTATATCAAAACTGTTCGAGGTGGAAGGTCCATCACAATTTCATATGGGGCAACAAGCTCCTGTAACTAAACAACAATCTCGCCACAAGCTTCAGGTCAACAAGAAGTTTATAGTGAGTGAGTGAGTTATTGCTTAACGCCGCTTGGGCAATATTTCAGCCATTAGCGGCAAACAAGAAGTTTATATCAATGACAGTTTTCCACAACTTCTGATTAAAAACGAACCCACAACTAACTTCTGATTGTCAGCTTTTTCCCTAAATAACGTTTGAGTGATTGCGCGCGTCAGAAGCGGTTAATATCACATGGAAACGATTTTATTGTTTAAATGAATATACAAAAGGTGTGTTATTCTGTTTGCATGTCCCAGTAAACTAATTCGTATAGGTAATGATAGGTGTAAAAATGTTCCATTTTGGGTCATATGTATGGACATGTACACATGTATATAATATCTGATATATGACTGATACATCTCTACGTGAATCAGGTCTATCAACATGCGAGTCAAATTAAATATATGCAGGTTAAATGATTATCGGTATGTATGAACACGCGACACGCGTGCTCGCCAGCCCTTACTCTGCCTTGACGTGACCAGATCGCATAGTACCATTTCCCTTCACGCTGTCAAAGTAGGTTAATGTATAAAAGTGGTGGCCATTTCTATCAAATATACTTAGTGTTGGCTATGGAATGAGCAGCTAGCCATATATATTCATTTACGACTTCTTGATATTCGAGCATATAGATGTCATCAAAATATGTCATGTTACGCAATTACTATCAGTTACATATATCAAAACTTCCCTTGGCCTCTGTGAATCTTCTTAGAATTATTTTATGTTAAGCCATGCGGGTCGTTATACATGTAAAGCAATTGCATATAACAAGGGTGATAGAATATGAATAAATATGAATGTCATTTTTGGTATTCCCATCTAACTATATATACCGTTTGTTTTTGCTCAAGGGATAATCTTGTGTATATGATCCCCTCAATCGAAGCTAAGCAAAACAAGAACAAATCTTTAAATTGCATTTGTATTGTTCATATTTAATGAGCAAAACGAGCTTGTTGACTGAAAATTGTTTCTGCATATTTAAAATTGTGTTGCATAAGGGTATGAAAAATAGGTCAACCTCTCACTATGAGAAATCTACAAAAACTCTTTCGTAAATCTAGCTAGCAATAAATGCATAAAATCAGTTTATTAAAGTACTTGTACTTACTTGTATATTCCTTTGTCAATATATACCAAATACTGGTGTGTGAAAGAGAGCACACTCCTCAAAGTGATCAGCCTTGGGGACGGGGTTGGTTAGAGGGCAAAATCTAGGACAGTTCAACTACTTCCCATAAGTGATCCCTTTCAAATACCCCTTAGACAAACAATCAGTAAGCTAGTGCCTGGAGTGGAATGTCAAACCGACAAGCCGATTGGACCAATTTTCGTTTCATAACATACTAGCCTGTGTGACAGTCCCCTTGTAATTTTTTAAATCTTTTTTCTTTGGAAACATATAGAGGAAATAAGTCTATGAAATATCTACGAAGATTAATGCTACTCTTTTCTCGATGTTAAATTCCTGGCCTTGTATTTGACAAATTGATAATCCATTATTTTCTTCGGTCTTTGAACGATGGTTTAGCTTTTAGTTTTGGTTAGGTGCAATAATGCCTACACTGAATAACGCCTACAGGGAATTATAGCTACACTGTATGGTGTGGTTATGATACGCTAACCTGCACACAAGTGATGTGATTCAATAAGTATAAACTGTTGTATTCCAACTAACGATCTAACCTATCATTGGCTAAGGATAATACTGTCATGATGGATAATATTGACCTTGATTAAAAAGACTTTGTAACAATATGTTTGATAGTTGTAATATCGACCTTACTGAAATAATAACCCATGTAAAACCCTTTATGATGACAAATATGCTTTTTTGAAGTAAAAGACTTTGAGAGATAAAATGTTTATATTACCATTCATTGATTATATCACTATTATACCATTCTACCAGGCTCATAATGCAGGGTGTCAAAACAAATATTGCATTTCATGCAAAACTCTATTTGTACAGAGGATACTATTAACATTAAATTGATATGAATTATTATATATATATGTTTATATAAACTTTTCATTGTATTCCCCAAAGGCATTTTCTCTCAAAGCATTTTTTCAGCAAAGTATTATTATCAAGTAAGTCATTTATTTATAAATGTCAATATTTCATCAGAGCATCCAGTATCTTAGTCGTGATTTTTCAAGAAAGTCATTAAACTTCATTATTTTCTTTTTCAAAATGTTTAATTACATTCATTGTTTCTTCAAACTAATCTTTTCATGTAATTCATATTTCAACGTGAAATTATTTCAAACAAAGCCTTTTTAACGAAGGCATATTTTTTTAAAATAATTTTTTCTCAATTGATTCATTATTTGTAGTTAGAACTTTATGCCATGTCACAAAATTAGCAGTATTCTTTCAGAAATCAAGAACTGAATACAACCCCAAAACCTGATTGAAATATCGATATGTAAATAGCATGTCACTCAGTAAAAGTTATTACGAACTATACTTTATTTGTCTTGTTCGTTATTCTCATTGTAGACTTTAATGCACCAAGTAATGGATGAGTCCATTTTGATGGTAGGTTGAAGGCAGTGAAATGCCAAACCACCGGTGCATGAACTTGTTTGTTTAAGCCGATAGGCGTTATACAGAAATGTGCTAACTAGTAAGTTGTTTTCATATGTTAAGTCAAGTCAAATTAATTCTCAAAAGTCATAAATGATGACATGTAGTGAACAAAACATACACAAATATAACTTACTAGACATACCAATGGAGCATACGAAGACCATTTTTGAAATAAAGATCCGTTTTAACAAGTATTGGTTTGTATGTGATGGACATAAATGAAATATATTTTTCAATTCATGAATGTTTACAATAATATGGAAGATATTTAATTCGTAATTCATCAAAAAGAGTACACTCTAAAATAAAGTGAAAACACTTAGTGGCCGATGTAAGTTTAAGAACTGTCGGCGTAATCTTACGATGACTTTTTGGCCTGATATGAAATAAAAAATTAACTTTTAATCCCTTTTGTCAGTTTGAACAGGGAAACATTGTATGTTGATGGTGTCAAAAATGTCAAACGTCGTCACCGCAGTTATGATTTAAAAAAGTACTGACTTTCAGTAAAGTGACTAATACGGTTTTAGTCATGGTTTTAGCTCATCAGACCTGAAAGGTCTATGTTTCTGGTCTATGTGTTAACTCTCGCGTGTTACACACAAGTTCTTTATCTGTTACACATCTAATGCGTTTGTGTTGTTTCCATCAGAGTGTAGATATGTTGTTATCCAAATGCCCATTGTGCTCGGAGACTTCACATGAAGCGCCTGTAAAATCTGATGAAACCGTGAATGACCAACGTCAAAATATCATGACAGCGAAAAATTCAAAGGTAAGAAATATGTATTTTCGAAAAAATGCATTACAATATATTATCTGATATCGCCCACTGTTTCAGCTAACCGATCGTTTTAAAGGCCGGCATCCGCCACTATACACGGTGATGGCGTGGCCAACTTGACCTAAAAAAACTACACCTTGAATTGAAAAATTTAGGATACCTATGTTCAAAGTTCTTACCGGAAAGTTATCATATTTACACAATATATCCTTGACACTTCAAAGAAGGGGAATTCCTAAACATGTTTGATCCAAACTAAAAACTAAAAGAGTAATTTGACTGCATTTACTTCATTATTGTTTCCAAATTTGAATTAACTCTGTAAATGTCACGTGACTAGATTCTTATCATTACCATACCAAACAAGTCTGCTAGTGGAGGAAAAGATCCATTCACAGTGTCAGATTTCACTTCCTTCCCAGCCTCACTGGGAAATCAAAACCTCTCCCATCCCCTATGTCCCCCAAATATTTAGCTATGGTTGTGGGGATAAACTATAGAGACTTATGAGTAAGGTTATGAAAAGATTATTGTGACAGAAAATATATTTAGACAATGTTTTAGACAACTTTTGTCAACAAAAGTGAAATATTCACAAATAAATCCAAACATTGTAAACGACTATAATTGTTTTGAACAATTTTTAACAAAATGTTGACAAATACAGTTCCTTGTTAGGCCTATAGTTAATTCTTTAATTAATAATCTCATTTAATTAGTTTTGGTCATCTCAATCAATATATAAAACTTAATATACAGCTTATTAAACAAAATCAAACTTCATGTTTTATAACTAATGGGTTTTTTCCTGATGATTAAGCACTGAAACTGAATAGACTACTACCAGCGACAAGGTTCATTTATTCCAATGAGTGTGTTTATTTCTGTATGGAGGCCACCGGCCCATTATACATTTCATATATAGCAAGATGATATTGACATGGAGCGTCACATGTAATGAAGACTTGAATATTCAATATACAATGATGAGATAACACATCTTAATCTAGTGAGGTCTTTAGAAAATTATTCTGTTTCTTCATTCCTAAGAATACATATTTGGCTAAACATTTAATAATATCCTCATTATTTGAAGTTAACAGCTGTATGAATTTTACATATGAAGGGTATTCTATATGATATGCTGGTAGAATAGATTTCCTCAAACTGTGATAAAAAGGACAAGTTATACAAAAGTGATATTCAGATTCTACAGAAGTAGTAATACAAAATGGACATAACCGCTCATGCCGTGGTAAATTATACTTACGACCTTGTTCAAGTAAAAGACAATGGTTCGAACAACGGAATATACATAAGGCAATACGATACGCTGGCACTGTTATCACTGACAAATAAGTTGCAAATGAGAGAGAATCTTTAAGGTGAGTATAAAGTTCCAATTTGTGATAACCACGAATGTTTTCTAACCACTCCTGGTGATCTATGGAAATACATCTTTCTTTGAACGACGAAATAAAGGATTTAATACAACCAACATCCTGATTAATCCACGTGTAACCAAACCCATATTTAAATAGTAAATTTTTATCCTTAAGAGCCCAACAATTACGTCCACTTTCAGCAAGAGAGTGTTGGTAATGGTAACATTTTTGTAGAATTACGTTATCTTTTTGGTATAACAACCTTGTCCAGAATTTAATGATCTTAACAAACTGATTGACCCGTAGTGAATGGCGTCCAAGCTCACCTCTAGCGGCGATATTAGGAGTCGATCGACCAAGATGTAGGATAAGCTTACAAGAATTTTCGTGGACCCTTGAAATACAAGGAGAGGGATGAAATCCCCAAATTTCGGTACCATACATAACAATAGGTAGGATCTTTACGTCAAAGATGTGCAACAGAACATTATATGGAAGATTAACAAAATTGTTCAAACCAGATCTAACAATACGAATAACCTTTAGAGCCTGTTGAGCTAACGTCTGCTGAGTCACGGACCAGGAACCTGTACTTGAGAAATGAACACCTAAATATTTATATGATGACACTACCGCTAACTTTAAACCGTTATAGTAGAATTTTTCATACTTCCTTAGTCGCCCTGCTTTCCTGAACACCATAACTTTAGTCTTATCAACGTTTACTTGAAGCTGCCATTTATTACAATAAATATTAAGCTTATCCAATCTTCTTTGAAGGCCAATAACTGAACATTCAATAAACACAATGTGGTCTGCAAATAACAACATGAAAATACGTTGAACACCGATTTCAACACACCTGTCGCTAGCGACCAGCGACAAGTTGTAGTAAAGTTTTGTGACCTTTGACCCTGTTAAGCTCTCCCAGGCACCAAAAAAAACAACGTTACGGCCCTGTCACTCAAACACTGATTATATCTTCTGTTTATGGAATCAACCAGAGTAAACCCATGGGTTTTATTGAGGTTTGGACCCCGGCCTTTAAACTCTAAAAAGCACTTATCCGATGAGATAGTTGACATATACACCATAATATCTTGTATTTTCACAAATAATGTAAAAGATGTTATGAAGAAAATCATGCTTTCGGTAATAATTTTATATAGTAATGCATGGTCGTAATGATTAAATTGCTAAAGCAATGCTGGCCCCTGACTAGATGAACTTGTCTTTCATCAAAATAAAAAAAGTACCGATATTAATTGTAAAGTTTATTGAGAAAGATACGTAAAACATATAAAAAAATACATCAAGTTTGAGTACATTGTGTCATGAATCGCTATTAATGAAATCTATCTACGGATTGTTTTACGCTTAGATTGTCAACATATACCATACAAAAGTTAGTATCTTGGCTTCACTTGTATATGATACGGAAGTGATTGTCGCGTTAAACCAAACTGAATTCCAAGGCTGTACTTCTCTTCTGGAGGTTTCACGATGGCACACCTTTGAAGAACTCCTGTCGTGAAAAGGAAGAGTTCTATTTTCGCAAGGGTGTCACCAAGGCATTTCCGACGTCCAACAGAAAAGGGCAAAAACTCATCAAGCAGCGATTTGTTCAGTTTGCCTGCATTGTCCAGGAAACGTTCAGGTCGGAATACCTCAGGATCGCCCCAAACATTCTTGTCATGACCCATTGAGTAGAGGTTAATGAAGACAACAGTATTCTTCTTGATGCTGTACCCACCAAGTTCAGTGTCCTTGGTCGCCGAGTGAGGAAGACCTAAAGGTAAAAGTGATACAAATCTGTTAACTTCGTAAAGAACTGCTTCCGTGTAGACCAGGTTTTCTCTGTCCTGGATGCAAGGTCGCCGACTGCTTCCTACGACATCGTCTAGCTCTTCGTGGACACGTTTCTGAACCTCTGGGTATGCTGCGAATAGTAATATTACCCAGTTAAACGTGGACGCAACAGTCTCGAAACCTGCGCCAAACAGTGCATCAATTGTGGACCAAATTCTTTCATCTGATATGGGTGTTCCGTCCTCTAGGGTTGCAAGTAAACCATCTGTGATATCATTTATATTATTCTTTGAGAACTTCTGCCGGTGTTCTTCAATCTTCTTATCTCTCAAACGATTGCTGGTTGCAATTAGACTTGCAAATTTGCTCATCTTCCATGGCATGACATATTTCAACCAAGGCATTACGTCCACCGGGTTAGCAGCATTTACGAACTTGGAGAACTCATCAGAATTGCGGAGAAATTTCGCGAAATCATCGTTCTCTCTCATGTCAGATTGGTGGCCGTAGCATATTTGATAGATGATACTAGCGATTGAAAGATAGAGAGGTTCCCTAGGATTGAATGCAGAACCTGAATGAGACAAGAACTCCTTTATCAGGACATCAACTTCATCATGGACCATGTCTTCGATAGGATTCTTTCGTACATTTGAAAATTCCGTCAAAAGTCTAGCAACCAACTTCCTGTGTACTTTATATAGGTCATCATAGTCCCCAAAACCAAGGCTCTTCCCATCAGCTAACATTTTGGACGATTCAAACATTGGTCGACCAGCAAAATCTTCATCCATTTTCACAAGTGCCTCTTTTATAGCTTCTTTGCCATTCACAACAACAGTGTCCCAAATGCCCATTCTGATCATGAAAATATTTCCGAACTTTTCTCCAATTTTCATGAAAGTAATGTTTGGTTCGTTCCCAAGCATTGGCAAGTGTCCCAGGATTGGGAAGCCCCATGGTCCCGGTGGTTTGGGCTTCTCAGTCGAGACCAGTTTCTTCACAGCCTTGTACGTTAGAACTGAGACAAGGAACGTCACTACTCCAACTTGAACTTCAGTACTCGTCACAAACGCAGCAAGTTGTCCTGCAGACATTGTGGCGTGTACAGTACCTGTTAATGGAAGAGAACGTGTTAGTCTTTTCTTCTATATATGAGTAATAAAGTACACGATTTTATGGATATTAAACTTCTTTATTAACAGTTTTGCAAATATATTAATAAAGAAGTTGAATATCCATAAAATCGTGAACTTTACAGATTTGCAAATCTGTTAATAAAGAAGTTGAATATCATTAAAATCGTTTACTTCATTTCTACTACAACTTCTAGAATGCCACTAAAAGAGTATAAATGAGTACATGCATTACATACTTGGAAAGAACCGTCAATGTATATGATCTATGCGTTTGTGTTAAGTGGATGAAGATCAGATTTACATTGTGTAGATAACTACATCAGTTTGAGCTTTCACGTCTCTGAAAAAGGTTAACGTTCTGCGATAAAATTGAAGCATTTCTGCGTATAATGCCTAAATTACTACATTCGAAATTTACGGATATAATTCTTTTTCAATTGTTGGTCCTTATATTATTTTGATAATTTCAAATCCATCTATCTCATTGACCATTTTAATGTTTCACTTATTTATTACGAACCTAGTGTAGGTGATTTGCTCAATACTAAATAATTATTCGTGAAGACGTTTTTACATTTATCTTGAGTTATATCATTTATCTTGCAAAAGAGACATTTCTTAGCAGCATAGATTTATAGACGTATAGGGATTATTTTATTATATTTTTAAAATAATGAATCGCAGTTAAAAGTTGACATTAAAATGTTAAAACTATTTAGCCCAGTTGGAAATGCATAATACTCACGAGTTTCATATTGTTGCCTTAGATTGTTATAAGAATGATAGACTAAAAGAAAGTGAAACTCATCCTCCACATAAACATCTTACACAGACTGCATGACCTAGCATTTATACTATTATTTTGAACCAATCAGTTCCAATATTAATTCCAGCCGATGCTCGCAGGTTTCACCGCAATGCATAGCCACAATGGTGTTGCGGGCTTTCTCCCTGCAATAATACTAGCGGCCGCGATATAAGTGAAATAATCTTGAAAGCGGCGTTAAACACCAACTCACCTCACCTCACTCCAATATTAATATGAATGGAACAACTCCTGAGATGAGCAAATACATGTCTTGCCTTTACTAAGGACGCTGTACCACAATTAAAGGATACCTGAAAGGAGGTGAGGTGAGGTGATTTTGGGCTTAACGCCGCTTCCAAGAGTATTTAACTTATGTCGCCGCTGCTAGTTTTATTGCAGGGAGAAAGCAGGAACTAGCGAACCATGGGTGGTACTCCACTGAAGCTCAGTGTAGCATTGCACCCAAACGTAACTGCGAGTAGGACAGTTCTCTACTGCAGACAAAGTTGCTGAGCCTCTGGCGGGATTCGAACCACAGACCTCTTGATCCGAAGCCGACCGCGCTAACCACTGCGCTATCCCGAAAGGACAGTTTATACGAACGTATTAACTTCGTTCAAGCTGCACGAATCCATTTCACTAATTTTAATGATGAAATTAAAGGTGTTCAGAAAAAATGGCTACATGCATTTTTCGCTTGACACTGAAAATGTTTTTTTCATTTAAAAGGTACTGATAAATCGTAAAAATATTATTTTTGTGAGGCTATCATGGTTTTTAAAATCTTGTATAATCTATATATACAGATTAAAGAACCTCAATTTAACCTTTATACATGTAACGATCTCACGTAATTAAGGTAATGGGCGTGGAGGAGACACGCTCCAGTGAAGTGTTCGCAAGCCTGTAATTAGGCGATATTCTCAAACTTGTAAAGAACAATGATGCATGTTTGAAAGCCATGTCATGTAGTTTTCTACAGTATATTAGCAAAAATGAAATACTAATCGAACTCGGCTCCATGTTAAAAGGAAGCCGCTGTCTCAGTCAGTTAACCCAGTAAATGATAAGCCTGGTCCCATTCAGCCCATTCAACGATAAGCGCCAGCCAGCATCAGCATGATCTAAACAGTAGCTAGGTTGCATTAACACACCATGGTGATTCTTAGTAATAAATCAGTACTTACCTTATCAGCATGCAGACATTCAAAACAGTGATCCAGCTTCCTGACAACGGACTCAGTTATACAACAGAAAAAGAAACCGACTTATACAACTAGGGCAAACCACGTGACCTCATTCCCTCGATTCAGTGCTCTCTCTGCTATGCTTGATTGGCAGCTAAATGGTACTAGCTGGCGTACGTCGTGTAGAGAAGCGCAAGCGGCATACTACTTTATTGAAGCATAGAGTCGAATTAGTTTCGGGAGGATCGCAATCACGCGTCATTCGGCAACTTAACTTCAAGGTTATATTTTCACCAATCATATGGCTTATTGATTTACAAAAAAAATTAAAATTCATAAAAATATTCGATAATCATAAATCACTATTTAATATAAAAATAAATTTCTTAAAATGTACGCTATAAATAATTAAATTAAATAAAATAATTTTCAATAATGTTGCTCGCGTTATACCCCATTACGACTGCATACCAAAATTTGTCTCACATACCTGCGTATCGTTTTTCGACCCCTTCTGTCTAATTAATCATGCCAAGTTTTTGCACGAAAGACTAGACAATCCCACAATAAGTTTCAAAATGGCCATTTTACACAGTGACCGTTGCATATCCTGTGTCAGTTCTGCTGAGGTTATTTTATTGATGTTCAAACCAAACCCAAATTACATGATATTTGCACAAAGATACAGAAGTAAGTGAACAAACTTTTGATATGCAGCTGTACATTATACGCTTCATACCGATTACGAAGTACGCCGTTCATATTGTTGCGGAACATGCTGTTTTAACAATCAATCATAGCCAACGGATGCTGTTAATTAGAAGATAAATAGTTGCGTTTGCAAAATTTCCGGAATTCATTGTTATTCAACACCCGCAAATTTAGTTTAAAACCGACGGCGTTAGCCGGAGGTTTTAAACGCTTAAATTTGCGGGCTTTGAATAACAATGAATCCCGGAAATTTTACAAACGCAACTTTTTATCGATATTGAAACATGACCGTTAGTTTTTAGAACTTTAAGAGCGAACTTTGCGTACTTATTTTTTTGTGGAGAGGACTTTGTGACTGTTCTATTTTTGTCAGAGGTGAGATAAGGTCTAACTAATGTGAATTCTCGGCATTATTTACATTACAAAAATCGTTGTGATAATATCAAATAGTGGCATTCGTAACAGCGAGACCTTACAACATACTTGTTCAATTCGAGACCGAAATCAACAATTATAAAGCTCGTAGAAAAATATCGTAAAACCCCGAGTTCAAAAGTTTTGAACTAGCCCACAACCATTGTGACAGCGACGCAAACATTGAGACGTCAAATCGGTTGGCCTTTGTGACGTCATACCATGGGAACGGCATTCGAAAGAAGGCGGCCGCATGAAACTTTGCGGCAAACTTGGACGAAGTAATATAAATCATATTAAAGTGTATTTGTGATATCTACCGGTAGGCACAATATAAAAAAGGACAACGACAACTGTCAAATCGGAGTACGGCACGAATTTTCTAAGAAACTGGAAAATTAAAACTTGAATCGGGCAGGCACTAGTGAACATGTTGTATCAATTCGCGGTGATTCGACTTTGCTAATTCTCGGGTATTCATTGTCATTCAACATAGGGTAATCTTTCGAATCGACCAATCAGAATCGAGGATACAACAAAGTCATGTTACAATACAGGGTGAAGCAAAATGTAGCTAATACCGATATGCTTACATCCAACTGATATACCGTTGTTGGCCACTTACCCATTGTAAATATAGAATATTTCTAGAAAATGTAATGGCACCAAAAATAGGGAAATATATAAATGATAAAAAGGTCGAACCAAACTTGATATGTGCAGCACATGCAGTGAGTAACTTGTTCTCAATTGTCAAAAGTTCTGAAACATTATTGACATAATTGTCCAGTACACATCTGGTTTAAAAAGACGAAAGAGGTATTATTTCAAAGTTATTCCACGAATCTCCCGAATCCCGATATTCATACAATTACTCTTAAATCATATAATTCTGATAGCCACTTCATACTGTTCAAACACTAATAAACTGACATTGAAAAATACAAGTAATAAAACCAATTTCAAAAATAATTTTCATTCGCCGTGTGAAAATGAGGCATGACTGACGGTATCAGATTGTTTCGTCAATAATTCTCCAATAAATAAAAAAATACAAAGATTTAAAATGTTATTTATTAAGAAAAATGAAGTACTTAACTTAGAGTTGGATAAAGTCATTTGGGTTCAAGGCCAGTTGACAAATAATACATTAAACATTAGAAATAAGTTGATAATGCACGAAGATACACATGATGGGTATCAAAAGATGTTTCCTTGTACACAAAACAAGTAAACAATACAAGTATAAGAAATTTCCTAAATTTGATAAATAATCATTATTTAAGATATGATTATCATAAAGTACTTCCGATTATTGATGCTTTTGATTTGATTGAATGATAAGGATGCATTGATTATAGAGAAGTGTTTAAAACATTGGACAATTATATCAAATTTCGACTAACTATCTTAAAACATTTCCCCTCATACATCGCATTCCAAGACAGTTTTAACAGATTCAGAAAATAATGCTTTCCTGTTTGACCAAGGATGCAGTCAGCTGTCTTGAGGGTTTAATTCCTGGCCAAAACCTGTATCATATACTGTTCACAAGTCTGTGTCAGACCGAAGTTAGGCTCCAAGTTACATGCTTTAACGTCTGGTGGTTTGAGAAAGGAACATTTATGAAGTAAGCCAGTTGTGTACAGGAACATTTGTGTTTTAGCCAAAGATTCTCCAAGACACTTCCGGCGTCCTGCAGAAAAGGGAAGGAACTCTTCTAGCATTGACCTGTTTATATGTCTAAGAAGCGTTCTGGTTGGAATACATCCTTGTCATGGCTCATTGAGTATAGATTTGCACAGTGTCCTTCTTGATGCCGTATCCAGCGAGTTCAGTCTCCTTTGTAGATACATGTGGAATGCCCGTGGGAGACAGTGCAACAAATCTGTTGACTTCGTTAAGAACAGCTTCAGTGTAGACAAGCTTTTCTCTGTCCTGGATAGTAAGACGTCTTGAATGACCAACAACTTTAAGTTCTCTCTGAACTCGTTTTTGGACTTCCAGATTATCTGCCATCAATAGGATAATCCATTGGATGCTTGACCTTACAGTTGCATACCCAGCGCCAAAGACGGAATCGATGGTAGAAAAGAGGCGGTTTTCTGATAATGGCGTTCCCTTTTCTTGTGCTGTCAAATAACCATCGACTAAGTCCCGGAGTCGATCCTTGGAGTGAGATTCGCGATGTTCCTCTACCATTTAGCTTCTGAACCCGATATTTCTTTGAATAGCCAAATAAAATTTTCTCACCCTCCACGGCATTATGTACTGAAGCCAGGGCAGCACGTCAACGCTATTGCCAGTTCTTCTGAGCTTTGCATGAACTGAGAAAGTTTTCCCTGGCATTCTCATGATGTCCATAACATATTTGATAAATTACGCAAAGGACAGAAAGATGGATATAAAAACTAGGATTGAAGTTGTTTCCGGAGTGCGATAGGAATTCTTTGACAATAAAATCCACCTCTTCATGCACCATGCTCTGTATAGAACTCTTTCTAGGACTGGACAAATCAAAGAGAAGCTGGTTGGCAAGTTTACGATGTAGTCTTAACACCTCGTCGTATTTGCCAAATGCGAAATTTTCTCCATTTGAAATAATTTTTGAAGATACAAATCTTGGACGACCTGCAAAATCTTCATCCCTTCTCACCAATGTCTCTCTGATTGATGCTTTACCATTCACAATCACTATGTCCCAGCTACCCATCCTGATCTGGAGAACATCCCCAAACCTTTCTCTCATATCCATGAACGTAACGTTTGGTTTCTTGCCTTTCAAAGGCAAGTGTTCTATTATAGGGAAGCCCCATGGTCCATGGTGGATGGGGTTTCTCTGTGGCAATAACCTTCCGAAGTGCCTTGTATACCGAAGCTGATAGTATGAAGGTTACATATGCTATCTGGACCTCAGTAAACGTGTACACTGATGTAACGTCATCAGCAGGAGCCGCCATTGTCTGACAATACGTTTCATTGTCAGAAGATCGTAAAACTTGACTCAAAGATGCACATGAATGTGATATTACTATTTTGAAGATTACTGTATTATTCAATTTAAGACAAAACTTGGTGTGAGAAAGAAGTATGATCAATTGATTTCTTAGGTCATTGTGCTTTTGAAGAATCGAAACTTCATTGAGGTGAACAAACACTATATATAAGGTTCACTCCTGGGTAGTAATATTTCTCAGTTATGTAGATGTGAAGAATTGAATTATTGAATTGTTATGTAGTGAGTTACCACAGTTATCACAGTCATGCTATGCGTTATATCCATTGCTTTCTGTAAATATGTTTTATTCACAAAAGGAGCACGTATATCATGCCCAATATATCATATCGGGGTATAAGCTTGTACATACGGACTAACACTTGAGCTGTGTTCTGTCTTTCCGCATTCAAACAATCGGCACAACAATCTTCTCTCAAAACGTTATACATACAATGGTTGGAACTTGTAAAGGACGTTTGATGCACGAATGAAAGCAATACAGCCTGATCTCTTTATATAAGCTGTCATCGGCGGGAACTAAGAATCTATTACACAATCAGTTTAACAGCTCGTCTTTTTTTAATATAACAGATTATTAACATGTGTTATTCGAATAATATTGGAATATTGATGACGTCCAAATATTTATCAACAACAATCCTGTTTTCATATATAAAAGTAATACCATACTTAATTGCAATGCTTTTTAAAAGACTTTAGCACGTTTTCCAAGAGAAATAAAGACAAGGAATCCCACGAAAAGGCAATTAAACGTTACCAATAGAAGGTTACCACTTTTTATACAAGAAACGATTTCTTATGTACGGACCTGCTAAGTTTAGTGAGGCTTACCGAATCCATTTCCCTTACTAAAATGATTACACGGTGTTCACACTGAAATGGCCTCATGCAATGTTTGCTTGATACATGAAACCAAATTTTATGACTTCTGAAAATCGGTTTGGTTTATGAGATATGCTGCCTTTAAAACACAATTGACACTTTTTGAAGTTATAACAGAGATAAGTCTGTAAAGTAACCTTCGGTAGATAAATCATTTTACAAAAGTATGCTGAATAGTCGTGTTCGGCCATGCACAATCTTGTAAATTATTCTTGCTTTGAACGGCTCACTTTTTAAAAAAAACTTCAGAAATATCTTTTCTGTCTGCCGATTATTATTTTTGGATTGGCTTCAGAACCTGAATTTTCCTGATATCATAGTTCATATGGATTTACTTCAATATCTACTGTACAAATTGTATTTTATATTTTAGAGTGTAAATGCATGTTTGTTTTAAACATCCTTTATTGTTGTTTGTTAAGACGAAAGTACAGGAAACTGTTTCTATATTTCCATTGAAGGCCGTATTCAAAAGTACCTTTCATTTAACGCCTTTTTTGTGGTGAAACTAACTTCTGTTTTGTTGCTTGTACCGGATTTAACAAAACGGGTTAATAAATGTGTCAGAAAAAAAGAATAATGACGAAGATATATTATAGTAATTTTTAAAAAAAACCATTATTCTACATTGTTTATGAGTAATAGGACCTAACCGGATATTGGTCACTTTATTGTATACTTTGATACGCTAGCTGGTTATCATAACAATGTAATACCCGATCACATATCACAATGACCGTTATTAATAAAACGGCAACAACAATATTCAGAACTTCGATATTTGATTTAACCCACATTAGATATTACTTAACGATGCGTTGGTTAAAATTTTATCGACTATCAAACAATTGATCAATAGCATTTTATTTTTGAAGCGTGTCGCGTTAAGCCTCCACTTTAAAGGCAGCGTTGCACGTTTTTTCCCCAAGTTTTATATCTTCAAATTTTCCAATTATACAAAAGTCTATGCAAAATGTATTATCTTGAAAAAGTAACACATCTCATTACCAAGCGAATATTCATAGCCGTAGAAGAAATGATCATGTTTCAAGCAAATACTGCAAGCGGCCATTTTGGTGTGAACACTTTTAAATCATTTGAGTAAGGAAAATTGATTTGCGTAGCTTAACTTGGTACGTTCGTTTTCAGGACTTCTTTAGTTGTTTTATAAATCGTTTGCAAATTGATATCATTTGTTTTCCTTAAGAAAGAACAGTGGTGTAGTGATTAGCGTGCTGGCCCTTCACGCCGACGACTCGGGTTCAAATCCCGGTGGAGACACCAAAAATTTGTGACCTGGGTCCAAAACTGTGTTGTGTCCTTGGGCAAGGCACTTCATCCACATTGCACTCAGTCCACCCAGCTGTTAAAATGGGTACCTGAATATAGGGTTGTACGGACTTAGCGCTTAGTAGCATCTTTGAAAGTACACTTTCCCTCAGGGTAATGATGTAGGCAGCGCTTTGAGCATGTCTTAGGACGTGGAAAAGGCGCCATATAAATATCCACATTATTATTATTATTATAGATAAGATAAGATTATTCTTCTACGAAAATATGACACGCTTTAAGGAAAGGCTAAAAGCAGACATCATATTCTATTGCAAAAATGTACTACACATATCTTCAGGATCCAACTCATTGTCTCATTTCTGATGGTTCCAGATTTTATTAAGTACTGAAAGTAAACTGTGTGCCTAGTAATTGAAACAAAATCAGAAAAAAAAATTTAAAAAAACATAAATGCGACGTAAAAATGGTATCGTAAAACATACTGTAGAAGTTAATGTTTCTCTATTACTCTTTATACATATCCACTAAAACAAATTCACTTTTTTAAATGGGAAATTTGTAGCTTTCAGCGTACCGTTTGTTATAGATATTATAAAAAAGTTTCAAGATTTTTATCATTTGGCAAAGGCATTCTACTCGACAAAGGTTACTGGAGTGATTTCTTCCCCCATTAATACTGTGTTTGAATATTGCAACATGTCTTATAAGCACTATGTGGGTACCGCAAAGTTGAATGAACCGCAAAGTTATCAACGGTTGCAAGAACAGATGAATTACTTGGTTTGAAATAACCTCGCTGATTGGACAGCCGACTTAACCTACAACAAATCAAGACAGTGTCCAATTTTCAACAATTGATACATTTCATAAAAACTTGTGATGGGATGGATGGCTGATTTTGGATGAGGAATTTTTCTCGATACTCTTAAAATTTACAAGCAATGATCCTATAAGGAAAAATTACATCGTTGTCATATTTTTACATGACAACCTTGGATTTAAATCTGAATGTAAGATTTGCTTATCAGTTATGCAGGGTACCTTTATGTGAGTACACGTAATGTCCGACAGAAATCGTATAAGATGTATATATGAGGGTACAGTTAAGATAAATACCAGCCATCATGAAACAAAACCAAAGTCAAGATTATCGAAAAAATAGTTTATTTCATATATAAATCTCTACCAAAAGATGTTCAAAATAGTTAGTATGTATATACAACAAAACTTTGAAATATCCTCAAAATAATTACTAAATATACAACAAAAGTTGACATAAGTAAATAGGACATTGGAACAACGTTAACGTTTTTTGCTTTAAGAGTGATATATGCAATAGCAAGGACATTGGGAAGAGCATCATTTTGTTGATGATGAAAACACATGTTTGAAAATAGTAGGGCCAATTTGAGTTCGTTCATCAAGCAGTTCAAAATTAATGCCAGTGCTATAATCAATGAAGAAACAACAAAGGCTTAACAGTTTTTATCTTCATTTAGAATTAATAGTTCCATGAATAAAAACGTTTAGAATTTCGAAAACTTTATTGATGCTAAGGAACGTCAAACAACATTTCAACTTATCTTCAAAGAAACAAAACGATCATCATATGGAAGAACATGTTAGTTTGTGTGTGTTATACAAGAAAGTAAGTATACATAATCTACATTCTGTTAATGTCTATCTGATGTCGACCATATGAAGTCAAAGGGTCAGTAGCTCGTTATTTAAGGTTTAACTAACAATTGCAAGGCACTATTTTTTAAAGGCCCACAGAGTATGTTGTTGGAGTCATATATGCCATACTTCATATATGGTGTTATTTTATCGAGAAATGGTGGTTGTTTAAAACAAATAGCATCTTAGTGTTTATTAGTTCAGTATAGTGACAAAAAAGGTAAGAGTCTCGATTTGTGATCGAAAACAGGACAACGACGCGTGTCAATCACTCAAACCTAGTTTTGGAAATTTATTTACAGCAGACACAAATGAAAATATGGATTGGTAGTTTTTTGGAATTTTGGGAGATAACGTTGCGGGAGATAAGGTAGGCGATTTGAACATAATTGTGGACATATGGAAATTTGACTCTTAATACAGGAACATAAAAAATCCTTAAACATACTCTGTGTCACTTTAATCAACATAAAAAAATGAACGTAACATGTTCGGTTAAGCTGCGGGACTCCATTTCTAAGACTACGGACAATCGGGCTCAGTAAAGAGGTTTTCGACCCTCTGAAAATATACATTTGGTGTAAATATATATTTATTGTGGAAAAGTTTAAAGACATAGAATTTTTAAAAAAAAACGCGTTACTGTTCCTTTACGGTTTTCCTGGTTGCGCATTTAACATAATATCAACGTTCTCCTATATCGCCCTGAGAACAAAAATCATGTTAGATGATATATAAATCTGGTTCGAAAAGATTGATCATTTCTTACGAAAAAAAATAATTATAAAAAAGGTTTAATCTGTTCTTCTTGATGTTCATTATATCTCATATCATATAAATCAATTATATATCAATTCAAAATGCCGTTATCAAAAATGAAAAGACGACTATTTGAAGAAACCTTTCCTTATAATACCCCGTATCGTTACCAAACTGTTTTCATAAGAATAATCTCATAAATCACTTGAACAATATCACATTCAAGCTAATTTTACAATGAACCTTTTACCTCTGCGTTTCATGATATGCACTAAGTCATATTACAAGCAAAGTTCTGGCATTATGAAATCAATGAAGACACCATGGAAATCGGTGGTGTAGTGCATCGCCCGATCGGCAATGAAAGGGGGCTCTGAAATGAAATGCATGGATGTAGAATCACAGTCTCGTATTCTGCTGAATTTCGCTATAAGCCGGGGGGTCGAATCCTGGATTTGCCTGTCCCTTTTCGGCTAATCCATTACTATCCACTCCTATATGGATGGGTCCTTTCGGGGGGATATATTCCTCTGCCGCCTTGCGTTCTTCTGGTGTTAGTTTGGATGTGAAACTTGGTCGGTCGTATTTCTACGAAAAAGAAAAAAGAGTTAGTTATAAACGCTCAAAACCCTTTACAAAATTTAATATGTGCATCGTCTGAAGAAACGGAGTAACAAAATACCTTTAGTTCATCATGATTTGTAGCCTCTTTATAACGATTTATTACAGTTTTGTACATTTTGGAATGTTCTTCTTTCTAAAATATCAAACTATGTCAGGAACATCAAACATGTTACGTTCATTCTGGGCCTCTTTGCCTCTTTTCATTAATGTGGATGTGATAACCAAATCCTTGACAAAAGCTTTTTAGTCACTGACAATGAAATCAAAAGAAAAACAATTTCAGTGTTGGTGTGCATACCCCTTCATGTACGACTCCAAATCGTAACGGTTTCCTGATGCATTCGGGGAGGAAAGAGAACGGGAAACAAATGTCGAAGAATGGACAGATGAGTCGAGGGTCAACTTCAGAAGACTTCTTACGACCTGACAATAGACAGAACAATCGAGATTGATACATTTTTAGATTGATTTTTGTTAAAACAACTATTACTTGGTGTGTGTATGATAGGTTAGAAAGGAGCATCGTCATTGATCAAGAATCGCTCGTATATTACACTCTCAAAATAATGAGTATTTAGCTTTAAGGCAAATATGAAACACGTGTGATTAGACATTTAGGACTATTAAGCTTAATTTCAAGGAAAATCTTAGACATACACCCATCTGGTAAGGAATTACATTTTGATAATAAAACATGCATTTGTTTAAAAACATAGTTATATTTATTACCAAAGCACCATTTATTATCGACTTCATGAACCCCGAGGCTTACATTTGGCTTAAACATTTAATTCTACAAATATATTCACTTTTTACTATTTACTATTTGTATAGCATCACCAATAAATGCCCATAACGTTTTAAAAAGTATAAATTACAGTGACGGAGACCAAGGGGGGGGGGGATGGGGGTCGGGGTTCAGGGGGTTCCGCCACTGAATTATTCTAAAACTTTATCAACTATTTTTATGACGCCCATATCATAAGAATTAGTACTCAAGTAAAGTATCAAATCAGTTCAAAACGACAATGCCCAAGATAATCTTCAAGCCCACTCATACTTTTGCCGGGTACCGTACCTGTTATCAGACTGACGACTAGCCCGACAACGACAACGATGAGGACGGCAGTTGCACTGTACCACATGTAGGAGAGCGTGTACAGATAGTAGTCAGGGGAACTGGAATAGCAAATCAATACATATATTGTGTTATATAGTTTTATAGTAATATCTTATTAACAAGCTCAAAGAGACCTACAGCTGCATACCAAAAGTTTGTTTACATACCTGGGTATACTAGTGCAAATATCATGTAACTTGGGATGTCTTGTGAAAAAGAAACGTATTATGTTGAATTTTCAATACAGATATGCCGATCTATTTTTCTTTAAGGCAAATGTTTATCATACCCATCAACCAGCCGTAACCCTTTTGGCATGTCATTGAAGAGACCAGGGGTCAATATTCGAAAACACTAATTTTTATTTTCCCCAACAAAATCCTTTATAAGTTATCATCTTCATTAAAAATTTGTCATGTTTGTTTCTTTGCACCAAGTCAATGTGATTGTGCTAATTTTATTCTCGGAGAGTTGATATGGAAGATTTAATTTTTTTAAATATGATCCCATCAGTCTATCTCAACATGCCACGAGATTCCAGACGATCCATAAATTAGTTCAAGAATGGCTATTTCACAAATGGATAATGGGTGATCCTTTTTCAGGTTTGCTGAAATTATTTTATTATCCTCCAAACTAAACCCAAATTACATGATATTTGCACTACGATTCGTTGGTACATACTTTGAACATACTTTCGGTATGCAGCTGTACACCTGTCATTGTAGATTGATAGGCGGTATATTTCACAAATAATATAGGTTAAGAAATGATAAATTTGCATGGTCTCGAAGAATGATATATAAAATTTGATGTATAACGATAGTATTTTATGGAAGTATTGTATCACGTCCGGTAATATGCTTGTGTCAAAATTGGATCGAGAGCATTTGCTTGCCGAGGGCTACTAGGGATGTTAGTGAAAATACCCGTACTCTTCTTATATCATACATCCTTACGTAATGTTCTAGATTAAAATCGATGTCTGAATTAGGACTAGACGACAGGTTGGTAAAGAGTTTGCCCTTGACAAACGGGCTTATATAAATCAGATTTTAACATATCTGTTTATAAGATGGTAGAAAGTATAAAATTTAATTATTTTTACATGATAAAATTGGTGAAAATAACTTACTGTTCAGGTTCGGGTACGGGAAATGTGGTGTTACTGAGTGTGGTGCTTGCAGTGGACATAGTACTGACCATACCGGACACAGTGGATGGGGCCATAGTGGAGGTGATGTTCCAGTTGCAGCCATCGGTATTGATTGGTGGCTTGGTGGGCTTGACCGGAGGTTTCCACACTTGAGCTCCAATACCGATCCAGAACATCATTATCAAGCTGGTGAACAGCCCCGCATATGCTCCCTGCAATGCGTAAATTATATATCTACAACTGCCCTGGGAGCCTTTGTACAAACACTTAGGGAGCCTTAAATCACTAAGGTAGCCTTAGCGTCATTTTAAAAAACACGCACAGTTAACGCCAATCTTGTTCAAACTAGCTGTAATATGATACGTCCCAAAGTCCGTTTTTGCATCTAGAGAATTACATAGAGGATACTAAACGACCTTCCATTTAATACTATTTTTATTAAACGAGTTAATGATTAGTATGAAACGAGCGAAAGCGAGTTTGATACCACATCATTAACGAGTTTAATAAAAAATAGTATTAAATGGAAGGAAGTTTAGTATTCTGTTTATTACTTGACCTAGGTAATCAAGCATTATTACCGAAAGTGTACTGAACGAAGCATTTCCGCGACTAAACTGCCATTGAGACGTCAGTGCCAAGATTGTGACGTCACAACCACACAATATTATGACGTCAAACGGGGAGCGGTATTACACTAGTTTAATATCGCGGTATAAATATTACACTGTGGTATCTTACACGGGCGAGTAATAACGGCTATTCCGTAATTCGCAGGCCCAAACATTAACAATCAAAAGGGAACTGGCCCAGTACTTCGAAACGCGGATAGATGCGATTGGTTCGCCGTTTTTACCTCGATTACACAATGCGAATGTTACCGATCTACCGTAGTGAATTATGAAGAAAAATATGGTGACAGCATCAATTCTGTGCATATATTGTTGACGGAATATTTATGTGTTAATTATTAATTTATTTGTGCAATAGTGATTAACAAATTAGGTCAAACAATCACAAAATAAAGTTTTAAGGATACAAACAGACAAACGTAGGGTAAACGATAGCTTGGATGCATGGGATCTCTGAATGGTTGAAAGCTGTCTTCATTAACTCATTCTATTGGTCGGCACAAAGTTCGTCAAAGATCAGCCGAACATGACCTCAATCAGGAATTCTCTAGATGTAATGATGGATCATAACAACTAGTTTAAGCTACATTGAGCTTACACTTAGTTCATACGTTTTGATTTTTTTCATAAGTGCATAACATAAAAATATTCTAAAGGCATACAAACACCAGTGACTCAGACTGTAATTTATCAAAATAAGTTATATATACGTATAAGTTAAATGTTTTCTAACTTAATATTTTACTTGAAAAGTGCGAGTGCTGAACTGAGCCAAAGTTAAAAACCTCTAGTGACGTCACACTATTGTCTTTTAGGCTAAACTTCTTATAATTACCTTAATAAGTCTCACAAGGCAAGAATATTATTCAAGTAATGTTCGAGCGATAAAAAACCGTAATCGCCCTGCACTGCTGACAAAATAACCAATGTTTTCCAATTTCAAATTTGAAAAATACATTCAAATTAGAATTTGTAATGTGCATACGTTATGGCGTCATACTCTGTAATGCTGATTTTACGATCATACTAATGTACCACAGCGGTAAAGCTTAAGGAGGAAGAATCATAAGGTCAAGGTCTGTTCTATTTGTTGGATATTTAAGAGGCGGTTCTATACATATCATCCTTTAGTTTCATTTAATAAAACAAATTACAATGATTTTGCGGTTTATAAGATAGATAAAACATAATCAGTGGGTGTTATTAAGAAGTAGGGTTGGTTTCTCTCGTAATATGTCCGGAAACTACATCATGTCCCAGAGGCAAACAATCTTTTGAAGTTACTTTCACTAATATCAATCAGCTCCAAACATTTAAGACTGCAAGACCCTTTGTAAATTATTATTCCTTTCATATATCTAGTACTTGCCAAGTTTGCATTAAAGATATAAACAGTTAATTAATGTATTATTATTTTAATGAATTTAAACTCAGTAGACAATTACAATGTCAAAATGGAATTTTAGATTTCACCATTCAGAAAAACGTTTCCTAATAATTATTTGGCACAACCCATGTTACATCAACGTTTTGTAATTCACATGTCACGCTTTTAATGAAAGAATGCTAGGAAATTGTTCACATTTGTTTCTGAAAAGTTATTGCATTACATATATGCAAATGCCTGTTTATGGTCAGTTACCGATTAATAATTATTTGCTTACTCGTGAAAATGCTTATGATTGCAAGATACACAAGGTTATTGAAAACCAATTCTAGATTGAATGAAAACTTCAGTTTGTAGATTTTGGAATTTTTTTTAGGAATAATATATATGTCTCACCGTCATAATAGATGTACTTTTTTAGGTTTGAAAGTTTTCGAGATCAAAAAGATGAATAGTCGATCTTTAGAGATGATTTATTGCTAAGACTTGATCCCTACAATATTGGAGTCAGCCGACCTTGAAACACAGAACCACTATTTACAAAGAAGTATGACAAAAGCTAAAGATTTATCTTCAGCAAACGGCCTCGTTAGGAGACATTTGAGCAGCATGCGAAAACTTTTTATCGGGTTCAATCATTTTGCAGTCAGGAGCAAAGATTTATTTACGCGTGCTCTTTTCAACGATACTTTGTTTTTGTAAAGAAAAGGTTGACCATGCCTGTTGACCTGTCCTAAAGGAGAAGCTCTTCTTGTTACTGAAGGTCAACGACCACAGACGATAGATAGTGAAATATACACTATTGTTTGCATGTATCATTCTTGTCCGCGGCCCATCTATTGTCATGCGGTTCACACTTGACCGACTTGAATAAAAAACAGGAATATTTATCACATTTGATATTATTCATGGTTTGTTTACAGTGATTGAAATCTTACACTTTTCTTTGGTCATTTTAAAGATTTATCATCGTTTCAAGTTACAAAGGTTTTATCTAAATAATTCAAATCTCATGGCATAGATGCATGGATTTTACTTAAAGGGTTATAGGCTATAGGAAGCTTGTAAATTTATCATTAATGCACTATAGTATCAACATACAGCTCAACCATTGCTTATGTTCCATGTGAATTCATTGATTTAATTGGTTACATTGGTAGACAACTGGGAACTAAGAACTAGACACTGCGTGCTAACTTCACAGACCCCACTTGCAATCGTGAGCCGATATATTGCTTAAATGGTTCATGGGAAGATCAGTATTTGTTATATGATAACCTAAAAATCTCTTAAAGACACATGTCGCGGGGATCGCATGTCTTTGTTATAATAAACATTATTCAGAATCCGCCATGCCAACCTTCTTTTGAAGAAATATTCATTCATAGCCGTTAAGCCTTAATTGGCATTGGTCAAATTTAAGCCTTTATTTGGAACTGTCAAAATCAGGGAATGTCCGCAGAAATCCAAATTATTCTTAAGCTTTCGTTAGCAGCTTAAATGAATGAAACAGAGACAGGAAGTCAAGAAGGCTGTTAGAATGCAAACAAAAAATTATTAATCAATGCGAATCCTTACGTGACTACTGTTGACTTGCAATTCGCTTTCGGATACACTAGAGACAATTCTAAAAGTATATTTCTTATTCACCAATTCCAATTATTGTTTTGGATTAAAAAGCAGTAACATTATTTTTTCTTTACTTTAAATGAGTTACTCTATGGACCTAAAATCATAGTATTCTCATTACAAAAAAATCCATACATATCCAAAGTATTAAACAAAAAATAATAACTTTTGCAAAGCTATGTAAAATCATAGAAGATATTTGTTATCATAGAGAGACTTGTTTTCCAAAGTCTCACCAAGTTTTAACTGTTTCTTCAGAAAATGAATGCCGCTTTCACAGATACTTGATAAAAGATAATTTTACACTTACGTAAAATTCTTCAACCTTAATATTGTGTATTGTGCTGACTTTCACGTCTTTGACACTTGGTGAACTAAATATTTGGAAATGGGCTTAGGTTTGTCTGAATAATAGAAGACCTACCCATTTGTTGGCCCAAGGAAACATCATCCCGAGGGTGAAGAGACCGAGCAGCGGACCACCGATCATACCGAACAAGGATAAAGCAGCCTGTCAAGGATTAAGGGGTTCAGTATACTCACATTAATTTAGGATAACTCCTTTTTATCGATGAACGTTAAGAACATGAAGTTCTCGGTTCATTGTACATACACCATAATATGATATATTTGAACAGACTTAGCAATGATATGATGATTATTGTTATTCATTCCACATTTAAAGAATTGCTTTTTACACCTTTTAACAGAAATTATGTCCTCTAAGTATCTCTGTCACACAATTCAGATAAAAAATTTATTGGATCACGATTTCATTCTCAACAAAGATTACAAAATGCAGTTTTAATAAAACTTTATACATTATTGACAACGTAGAAATTGGCCGACGTTAAAGTAACAAAAAGTAATATTTTATTCATCAAGAGATAAACATATATCTCTTGGACAAAATTAAATAATATTATAATTACAATACGTAAGATACACGTACAGATTGCACATATCATTGTGTGTAACAATTTGCAATATTCATGCTTATACTAATCAAAACGTTTAGTGAAGCAGTTACCTGTAAAACGCCACCAAGTACGGACGCTACATAGGTAAGACCGAGACAAACGCATCCTAGAACTAAAGCTGAAAAGAAAGAAAATCACCATATTTGTTTTTCTTGAAATTGTAAATGTATTGCTCAACTATACCTGTATAACAGTAAGTGTCCATTTCTTAAGATATAACTAACATCGATGACACACGTGTCACAAACAAACTTGCTGATTTGAATTGTCGAACAAAACCAAATTCGATCATAGGCTCAGTCATCTTTAAATATCTTAATTTTTTAAATTTAAGTCCATTGGTAATTGATTTACTGACAAATCGTTTATATCCGAATTTAGAATATCAATGGAGTTTAAAATACCAGGTTTACTACTTCTCGTATCAGGTAGAGTTGACATGTCAATGAATAAAGATGGTATTTTAGTAAACTTCATTTAATAACATCTATGTACAGGGTAGCCTACAGTTATCCATATAGCGTTAGTATTGAAATATAATATTGTTTGAATTGCACTTACCAATCATCTTGGATATGAACGTAGCTCTTTCTTCTCTCATGTCCTTGACTATATATGCCTTGATGACGTCTTCAAGTATGACAGCAGCAAGCGAGTTTAATCCAGAGGATACAGTGCTGGAGAAAAGTCAGTATATTGAATCATTATACACTGTTGGACAAAAGTTTTTATGACAATATGAGGTGAATGTTTTTCAAGAAAAATGTGATTCTTCTTTTTCATAGATGATATTAAAATAGCTCAATAGTAAAATCTCATCTAAAATTTCAGCAAGGAACATGATAGATGTTTCGTTAAATAGAATTCTTCAAAATCATATGTAAGTTCATATTGCAATATATGACATGTTCCAATATTGGTAATACATTCTTTAATTGAATTCTCAGGACGTTTGCCCACTCTTCAGGGGAATAAGGTTTTGAACTTTTGATATTTATAACTTAGTGGTATGGGTTTTTTTTATAGTTAAGGTTAAAAACAACTTTCAGAAAACAAACTGTCCATGAATTGTAAGTGTCGAATTAGTATTAATTGAAGCAATGCATTGTTCATTTGCAACGACTCCTACCTGAGGGCTCCACTGAAAATACAGGCAACAAAGAGACCCGGAAGTCCTGTGATGTTTCCTAGAACGTCCATCACAAACAGAGGCAGCAGCTGAAGCAAATGGAAGCATTCTCAGCAACTGTATCAACTGTAGTAATTAACGAGACAAATACTTTTTAATGATTTAATCGTATGGTAATCTCAAAGCAAATCTGTTTTAGCATAGAGGCTTGGAAGTGTTTGTTACACACCAATTTATTTCATGAGATATTGAGAAGATTTTGGCGAAACTATACAGTATGCAATTTACAAAACAAAAACTAGAGGTAATAGTATTGTGACGTTTCTATTGCAAACGATATCTGTCTCAAACCTGCAGAAGTATTACTTTAGGATATTCTTATTATAAAATGTTATCAAATACCATATCTCACTCTTTGAAGTGGCTGATAATTTCTATTTAACTTCTCCTCATTGAAGGGGCCATAGCAAGTTTTTAAGATAGATAAATAAAGTGATCAGACGGAAACGAAAATGAATGTTGCAAGACAGTGTTTTTAATAAAAAGAAGCAGTTTTAAAACAAATGTTATAGGATCGGTTAAGCTATGCGAACCTATTTCCCTACTTAAAATAATTAGGTGTTCACGAAAAATAGCCGCCAGTTGATTTAGCTTGATACGTGAGTATTTCCTATACGACTACAGATCATGTGTTGAGTATTGAGATGTTTTGAATGTCTGAAGACAATACATATGGCATAAACTAACCTTATTTGTTAAAACTGGAACAGATTGTTTTTAAAAACCCCTTTAAAGTCTTGAGATTAAGAACAGAATGTTCCTTCGTAATGAAACTAAAGAGCAATTTCCAAATAAAAGTACATTGAGATCAAAGGTCAATCATATAGTTTTAACATCTTAGAAATAGAATACTTTTTAAGTAAGAGAAAGCAAGTTGCCTTGTATACCTGATCGGAGGCGGTGACAAGGTTAAAGCTGATAGGGTCACACGTGCTGTAGAAGGCGTACACGACGATACCAATCAGACAGGACAAGTACAGGATGAAGCACAGGCCAGGGAAGTTTAACCAGATGGCGCTATAAATACACGGTTATACAAACATAAACGGCGTCATATATAACATATGTGTATTTACTCTTTTGTATACGATTATTCTTTTTGAGCAATTTCCCGTATGATATCGTCTGTTACGTCATAAAGATATGAATTGGAGTTTGATGAGAAATTTGTTTTTCGTTATCCATCGAATCATGGATAGTTTGGCCCGAAAATTTAATTACAACAGTTATTGTGTCATCAATCTCTTGCAAGAAAAGTTACTAATCTAATCCCTTACCACGCAATCTCTGTCACAAGTGGTAACCTTTTTGGGTAAGAAATACAGGATGCTGATTGACTATATGTAGGTGGTGCTACCGAAGATGTTTTTTCCTAAAGAAGCATTCGGTCTGCTTTGTTACTACCGTTTTGAAGACCCTGTGCAATTCGCACAACTTTCTATCAAGACAAAACTTGTGACAGAGTTTGCGTAGTAGCAAACGGAGAATAACGTGTCATACGATCCTTTGAAATTGCTCTTAAATTGTGCATTGATTTGACCTTAGAATATTAAAACATGTATTCACATTCGTATCGTAAAAACGCATTATACACTTACTCATGTGACAACGGCTACATTCTCTAATTTACTGATCGATTTCTACTCATCGGATAAAGTTCACTACGCCATGTAATGGTCATATTACAATGTTCATTTGACAATAGGTCCGTGACTCCGAGATCACATGTTATTATTGAGACGTTTGATTATGTACAAAATGAAAGATGTTTCAAAGTTAAAAGTTCAGAAAACAAAGTTATTGAAAATTATATTATGACCCTTGCAAGTTGCATGAATCCGTAAAATATCGTGGACAAGAATAAAAAACAATTTTCGATATAAAAATGACATCATTAGGGGAGAATTTATAACACTAAAATGTATGTCATTTTTCATCAAGTCACTTCTACTTCTGACCCATTGACAGCACTTTATACCAATGACACCATGAAGGGTAAACATTATATAATTAAATGACATTTCAAATTATTCATCAAAATGTCGTTATTCTTAACAATTTATGTCTAATTTAAACTTTGTCCTATCGACAGGTTTCGTGTCGTTGTAAAAAATTACAATGACATCATATAGGAAAAAACATTATATAATTTCAAAAGATACATTACACTGTCGTTATTCTTAACAATTTATTTCATTACTTTGACCCATCGACAGGTGTCGTGTCATGGTAAAATAACTAAACCTTGTCGTTTTTTCCCTAAACTACATTATAGATGTGATCATACATCTATCAATTCTGTCCAGAGCCTAATGGTGAGGTGAGCTGGGGATGAACGCCACCTTAAAGAGTATTTCACTTATATCGCGACTGCTAGTATTAATGAAGAGAGAAAGCCCGAAACACCATTGTGGCTTTGCATTGCGGTGAAACCTGTGAGCATCTGCTCGAACTAGCGAACCATGGGTTGTACAGCACTGACCAGAACCTAGATTTTCGAAGCTCTCTTGGTGCTAAGATATTCGAAAGCCAATGCTAAATTAATGCACGGTACTTAGGACAACCTTAGTAATAAGACAGCTTCGAGAATACAGGTCCAGGAAATTAAACGTTGTTCCCCACCGGGATTCGAACTCGTTTAGTTTCAGACTGAGAGTACGTTACAAACATTTTGCACTCACAGCTGAGCTTTCTTTAGGGTTGGGCACGTGCATGCGCGTTGAACCTGTGCCTGGTTAGTTCCATATATGGCAACCCATGTGAAATATCCACCAATCACCAGAGACCAAACACTGTGTCTTACAGATGGATCGACGCTAAAACTGAAAAATGTACAAACGTTTGATACAAGATACATTTTGTATATAACCCCAGTATTGATACGTTGAAAATTAAGTATTTCGGTTTATTTCAGAACGGTAGACACTATCTGTATTCAATCAAGTCTTTTTTAACAATGCCAATAATACTTTAATACAATGTTCATAGTTTTAGCTGAATAAATATCTCTCAGAAAAAAATAATAAGCTCTTACTCTGTAAAGTAAACTCGATGGTTTCTATCGGCAATTGCCCAAGCATTTGCAAAGCCTCCTAGTACCATAGAGCCCTTGATGAGAATGGCAAACAATCCAGCGAACATCATGAACACCTGGAATGTATCTGTCCAGAGCACGGCCTTCATTCCTCCCTGCATTAGCCCAAAACATGTATATCAAGTTACAGTAAGAATATAATTATCATTTATTTGTTCACAATTACGTTACCAGAAAATACAAATTTATTCCAGAATAAAACACGTAGGTATATAAATCGTAGAAAGTTACCAACGCCGGCACGAAGGATATAAGCTCGATCTTAAAGGATTTCCATACCGATCATGTAATCAACGTGAATATAAATGAGTAAATGCACTATGATCTCAACATTGGAAAATAAGTGAAAAAATTCATTTTAAGACACCGGTTATTTTTTCAATATTGATAACGAATTATGACCTTGGTTACCTATATCTTAAATCTTACAATGTGACATGGGTTTGAAATCACGGCAACAATTTATACATTGAAAAACATAATAAAGATGCCTTTTCTATCAAGGGGGATAACTCACGATAGTTGTGTAAAGTGTGCACACGACTCCAACCGAGATGACCGATCCCCAGAGAGTAAAACCCGTCACTGAAGCATAGAAGCAGTGCTATCATCATCATTAACAGCATCACCATCACCATCATCATCACCATCATCATCATCATAATCACCAACAACAACAACTAAACCACCATTATCATCACCACCATCATCCTAATATTATTTTTGATGAAAGCAAAGATTAAACGAAGCATACATGTTGTTTGCAAATGAATTTTTAAGGATGATTTGCGTTGTTATGAAGAGCATAATTTGTACTATCTCAAGACTATTTTATTGCGTGATGCTAGTTTATAAGATATCGTTTACTCTGAATTCTTCTATTTTAAGCATTTATTCAGTCAGTTTTAAAGTGCATATGATACGGTAGGATACATGTACTTCCTGTAAACTGACACAAGGCAGCGTTACATTACAACCACAATAACGATTCACTATCTGCACTGAACGGTCACGATCTTGTATTTTTACAAAAGTAGGCCACAACATAAAGACTGACTGCGTCTTAACGGGTTAATGTGTTTTGATAGAAATCGTCCTGTTGCTTCTTTTTCTGTGATATGTTTTGTAGCACGTCCCGTCGTGGGGATGTACCGGTGTTTTGATTCTTTTGAAACTTGCATATCTGACGTTTTACGGCCCTCTACAAAATGGTTGTCTCCCTCCTTTAGAAATCTTCACCATCCTCACTTCAATGATTATTTCTTCAATGTCTGAATCTCTTACAAAATAACACAATCTATCTCTCTCTTCTCAGCCAGATATTTCATCCAAGCACCTGGTTTTACTAAGATTGGGGGGGGGGGGGGGGGGGGTTAATCATAAATTATCTCTACATATCCTCTTAAAAATAATGTAGAGACTGATTGTCCATACCCAACAAACACTGTTCATATTACGTGATTCTGGATCTACTGTAAAGTAAAATACTTTTCAAACTCTTAAGTTATTTTACAAATAGTATATTTCTCTCTCTGTATTAGAAAAGAGATGTTCTTGTCGATGTCAAGTTTCAATACCTTGATCGACACTCTTGTGTGTCATTATGACCTTTAAAATCTTTGAAGCCATTAGCAAGATTATTTTATTCAATAACAGCATTGTTTGTTACGTTACAAAATCAGATCTCATATCAACTTTCGTTCCTTTTTAAAGTCGACAGACGATGAACAAATTTACAAATCACTCAAAAAGCTAGTACAAAGTCGAAAAACACCATCCTCATTTACGAAGTGTTTTAACGTTTGACACCTCCCCTCCACATTTTACAAAGAACCACAACGCATTTTATAATTTTTATCACTTGTTATTTGACTCAGAGGTGTAACGACAACACATGTAAGCGAGTAGCTCCAGTGTTATGGTTGTTTGTTCGAAAGAGGCCAAGGACGTTTGGGGGTTATGCACGAGAAGTTATCAAGGCCTATACAACACGTACTCACCCGCATTGAGGGCCAATGAGGGAGCGTACAGCACGATAGCCATATACAAAACCTGGAATCATAAATTCAAATAAGGCAATGTCAATTAGTTTGTAAAGATCGAGACCCTATTCAACATCATAAAGACTAAATTAACCAAAATTGCCTTAAGGTTTTTCTCCTTACATTATAATAATCATCAACCATGTAATTAACTAAAAGAGGATAAACAATGTTATGAATCATCTCTAAAGCAAACAAAGTATATCAAAACGGCAGATAACATGATTGCAGATAAAATAAAACGTCTACTATCCTACATGAGCACTTCTTTCTATATATGTTATATAGAAAAAACGTAACTCTTAGACTAGCGTTTGTCATTTAGCCACTGTTTCCTCATGTTTGCTTGATTTACAGATTTTGACCAGAAAAAGTAATTATGATTCGACATGATAAAGTTACATTTGTTCAATTTCTAAATGACATGTAAAATATTTCAATACAGACTGACGCAATCCTGTTTAGAGTTTACCCATAAGTCATTGTGACATGACCAGATTCCCACGTCATTCTGGTTTCTATTCAATATATTTCCTGAGTTTTTAACTCCCTTTAACAATGATAAGAGCGTTACACTGAATGCCGTACTTCCAAAGAGTAAGAGTAAGTAAAATAATTTCTGGTCTTCAAGGCATCATGCTATCTAGACAATTGTTCTCCAATCTTCATTTAAGCGAAGGGTAAATGGAATTGGAAGTGTCGTCATGATATGAACGTCATGTTTTCAGGGTTTTAATGACATTTTAAAGGTAGTACATTACCTTCAAGTTTTTTTTATCAGAGAATAACTAGACATCATAAAGCTTTAACATGACCTTTACTTAATCAAGCATCCATAGAATATACTGTTTTCAAAATTTCAAAATAAACGCATTGAATTATGTTGAATTTTTTCAAATGTCATGCTTAAAGAGCCAACTTACCATCTGAACTGAAAATGTCATTGAACCAGCTGTACGGACACCCTTGCTGAATCTGTACTCCAGGTACTGTAATAATAATAATAATAATAATAATAATAATAATAATAATAATAATAATGATAATAATGATGATGATGATGATGATGATGATGATGATGATGATTAACTCGATAATTAATGATAAAAATGATAATAACAAATGATAATAACAAATGATAAGAAGAAGAAGAAGAAGAAGAAGAAGAAGAAGGATGATGATGATGATGATGATGATGATGATGATGATGATGATGATGACAATAGTAATAATAATAATAAAACATGATAATGAATATGGTGACATTGCTTCTTTGCAAACATATCTACTAGTATCATCAGGTGGTCTTTTTTAATTCATTGCGAATTACTGTTGAGATACAGATACATGTGTGTGAGCTTTTAAACGAAAGCCGTTTGCAAAGTTACATTTTCAAAGATGTGATTCGATACTAACGTGCACTTTGAGCACACACGTTCAGTTTTATCATTCTATCCAGAAATCAGACACCATAACGTTGCATTTGAATCATTTAGGAATAAAAACAAGTTTCAGAGTGAGCTAGTTTCAACGCTCAAGCGATTTTGTTTGCGAGCACTGCCCGTGAGCACATTTAGCTACATGCATCTTAAAATCGTTGCCCGACAGGTAGAAAGATTGGATGAATCGCTTTTACAAAAGCAGTAAACTTAACGTAACGTTATAGTTTATGACTGGCAGTATATGTGTAGTGGCGTTTGTGGTTATTGGAGAGCTTCTTTTTTAAATAATGTTAACATATCTTCTTAAAAGTCTTGAGATTTCTATTGCTTCACTTGTTATTCTGGTAAAACGTTTCATGGGGAAAGGATTAACTAAGGTTACCTAAGTGTGATGCAAAAGAATACGTTAAGGTTAATCTTTGAAATAGCTGTTTAGCGAAAGAATAAAGACATATTGCTCATAATCCTTTCACAATCTCTTGTTACTCCACAACGTTTCGGAGATTTAAGCTGCCCTATATAATCAATTTTAGAAAAGAAGAAACTAGTTTAATCAACTTAAAAAACCAAACAATTATTTTCTAGCGAGGCTTCGACCGTAGGTTTTCAAATGGCATTTTACGGTTTGAGATATTATTTGATCTCATAAGACATGTTTCTACTGTAATGATGAAGAGCATATACGTATAACAAGATACGTGCACGGTAAATGGCTCTCGAGTCTGCCAGAATAGTTAAATAGATCCCTAAATCTCGTCAATAAGAACAAATTTTATCATATCTTTCTCAGGTGAAGCGTTTATTGACCCACCTAATTGGAAACATGTGACACTTATTATTTGCTTTTGATAAAGATCAGAGTTTATATGTTGTATTGTCATACCATTATAAAGGATATTAAGAGTTACATGTTCAGTTGAAGGACTCAGCTCATGGTTTCTGGTTTCCTTAAGCTATTGATACCAGTTCTGTTCTGTCTTCTCAAAACCTTTTTAAATTGTGAAATTCGAATAAAGACCATCTTCGCCTTAAATAAAGAGATTTAAGTAGAAAAACTTGCAGTGTCAGTGCCGTATGATTTATTTACCCCAGTAAATTGCCTCACTCACGATATTCTTTTCATCGCTTAAAGGTCTTGTAATTTCTTGTCGTAGCTTTCATATCGAAAATCCACATGTCATGACGTTTATAAATAGAACATTTATAAAGACATCAATTTCGTGACTACCTGTCATAGTGCAACCTCAAGTAATTTAAATTTAACAAAAATATTTAGTGTAAAATTTCTTCTTGGGTGCTTAAAATAGTAGCCCATGATATTGTCAGACAATACGCAATCTCAGTTCAATATGTTCTGGGAATAAAACTAGTAACAATGGAGTGATTATTACAAGTATCAACTCTCTATACTGATGGAATATTCAATTCAATTCTTTATTTACTGAAGTGAAGGCCGTCGGCTCATAAATACACAAGTATAACATTGTAAATAACAAGACAGGTGGGTATAGGTGCATGACAGATTAAGCATGCCAGGTTATTGATAAGTGTACAATCTGACGTTGATATGAGGGATTTAAATTTAGTTTTATTTGGATATGTACAATACATTTAGAATAAATGGTAAGAGCGAAGTTTTTTTATTTGGACCACACACGGAGAAAATGGTATTTATCCTCAATATAACCTTCATCGCATTGTAAACATTGTCTATCGTTTTTACTTGAATTAGAAATTCAATGCCTTCGGGTTTCAAAACGTAATCTATGTGAAAAACATCTCAAGTGTGCAAGAGCTACCCTAAGTATCTTAATATTAACAAAACTTTGTATACTTCCCAGGTGAACGACAGCTTAAAGAAAGAATATGTGGTAGATTTAGTGCCAATGTGAAACGAACTTTGCCAATTTTTTTCGCGTATGCATTTTAGTCGGCTCAGATAAAATGACGCAGGAAAACAAACAAACTGCTGGGCCCAAACAATCGCAAAGACTAGACTGAAAAACAAATCCCGACAAATCGAGACCCAATAATCTTTATTATCATCTAAAGCCGTTAACATCACGTAGTAACACCTTTTGGAATGGAGGTTATCGGATTATCAGACATGCGCAATAGTTTTAGCCAGTTCTTTATTGCTCTTTTGTATGAAAAAATATAAAGAGGATATCGGCCACAATAAAATCTTGAAATATTATTAGGTGTAGAAATCTTAACGCCTAAGAACCGTTTGCAAATCTAAATATGAACAGATTCCATAAAATCTTTCTGCAACAATCCCCAGAACTCGTAACCAAAAAGAAAAATAGCATATATTTTCATAACATTTATTTCAAAGTATAATTTATGAGAAAAATCATCAAATCAACTTCATATTTTAAAAACAGCGAATAAATATTTTTTACCTTGTAATGCTGTGCTAGAAAAAAGATATGACCAAGGTAGACCCCTTTAAGAATCACACCCAGATATTTATATGAAGATATAGATTCTTATTCCCTACAATTATAAAACCATATATTCCGTTTTGATAGAGATCAACCTTTCTGAAAAAGCGACAAATTTTATCTTACGCAAGTAAACTTAAAGACCATATTCTAAACAAAACTTTTCTGAAACATATACATAAAAACATAATACGATTCTGTAACCTTCCAATTGTATCAGATAAAAGTGCTACGTCATCAGAGAAGTGTGGGATAAATATATGAATGACACAGGGATGTAGCTGAAAACCTCAACCTGGGCCTTGTATATAACAACAGCCAATTCGTTTACAACAAGTAAATTTTATATTCATAAGATCAAGTCATAGTGCGGGGTTGTACTTTTCATGAAATTGGGACAAGTCTCCAATAACAGAGAACGTTTGTTTGTCTGCACTTCATCTATGTCCTCAAGTTATTAATACTGTATATGTGACACGTGAATATGCAATTTATTTTCTATGAGATACTCAGAAGTAGTTACAAAGGTAACAAATCATGTTGACGAAAGCGTCTTGCTTGGAAGGGCCATGAGCAAAGGTTTGAATGTCTCTGAAAAAATTGTACAGGCATGACAAAATAGTTTTATTAGCCTTTCCTTGCCAATTTATTCTAGATTATATCATTTTGTTGTCATATAGGAGATCCAGAAGTAAAGTGGTCATCTATAATTTGTCTACTAAGTTGCTTGGTCACTGTGACGATCTTTAAATTCTTGATAGATAAAATATATCTGTAAACCTTGTCATATCAGTAGTAGACAATTAAGCTTTCCCTAGGGTAAGTAGCTCAGTTTGTAGAGTGTACGCTCATCACCTGGAAGAACGGGGTTCGATACCCGGTAGAGTCATACCAAAATACATAAAATGATGGGAGTTGTTGCTTCCTTGCTTGACATTAAGCATTATTAGGACAGAACAGCGCTTTAGCTCTAAACTGTGGCTGCCGAGTACCACAAATAAATCGAATTTCCAAAATGGACTTGCAATGAGGACAATAAATAATAATTATCATTAGTGTACAGCGGTTATTTGTACACATCCTTGTTGCAGTGTTGTTCAACGATACCCGACCCTAGTAAAACTTTTTTAAAACATGACTTATGTTCAATTGGGAGACATCGTAGGACTTACACGCTGTATCCATATTTGAAATAAGAAATGATTTAAATGACCCATTCGTACGGTTGTAACATACATGTACAGTAACATTATGTCGTAAATTTAAGAAATACATTAACTTACATGACCAATAGAGCAACGAAATAAATTAAGCGAAGTAAAAGAGGACAAGTGTTAACCGACATCTTAAAAGAGAGGTTTATTTTTATCAATATATTGAATATGGTGAATATCAAATTAACCTAAATATCTGCAAATTGTCCTACTGGCAAATTTGATATGTGACGATTCTATCTGCACAGCTTGGTGATAGTGTACCTCATCTAATGCGATGGATAGTTCAATGTACAATAACAGAACTAGCAAGTATAGGAAACAGTTGGTTCTTTCAAGGGTTTTCACATAGTGGATTTTATATAAGGACGTTCTTCACAACTATAAAACACGAATAGGCTATATGCTGTAAATTCTTTAACAAAATGGGTATACTATTCATACAACGGTTTATTTTCATTTGACATACAATTCTTTCTGATTGAAAAAATGTTTTTGTCGCCAACAAACCCTGTTCGTCCTTAAAGTTAATATAAAAACATAACACATAGAAATGAAAGCTCTCATCGCTTTAAAATGACGGGTTTTTTTTCAAAGTTTACTTGAGAGAATGTAACTTGGTTGGATAACTTGTTCCTTATCCTATACTTCGTGGAATAAGATATCTTAATTTAAATCATCAAGCGATTCATGATTTGAAGTGCCTCAACTATCTTTTGTAAGTTTGGTATCTTTCAGGACACATTTCCAAGTTTCAACATCAGCGGAAAAGTTTAAGGTGCGCCAAGATTTAAAGGCAAATTGGTCAGGTCAAGTTCTGATAAATATTCTTTGTCTTCGTGAAGCTCGTGTTTTAATAAGTTCTATGAAATTTGTTTCTAAAATGTTCTAAAACCACAATGAAAATGGTTGGATTTAAAAAATAATTTTGATAACCCTTTTTAAGAGCTTTTGATGCAGGTAGACAGGCATTATTGGAAATGAGCGTTAAGGTTTGAATGCAATGAACTACTGCTAAAATGAGGATACCCCAAACCGAGGGTGGGTGCCAATCAATTGAACAATGTCTCTTTATATGCTTTCTTTACTGATGATGACAATTATTTCACTCTTGTAAACTGTTCTACACATTAATGATTTATGGAATGTATTTCTACTGAATTCCTTTTAGTATTCACTCCCATTTTAATCGAAAACAATTGTGTAATTCCATATTTCTTGAAAATCTTGTCAAAGATAAAACAGTTACGAGATTTATGATTGTAGATGCAATTAAATAATGTTTTAAAAACAAATCAACCTTTAACTAAAGAAATTCATAAATTACGTTTTGTAGATTATTTGAGGCTTTCGCTCTACATTCAATTGACAGTGGCATATGACGACCTGCTACTTTAATCATATAGCAAAACAAGTTATTGTGATTAATGTACATTTAGGACGTTATACACAATAAACTGAATAGGCTTTGGAGTCTGGTTCGCTGTTACGATTCAACACGAAGTACAGGATGTTTTCATATTCAAAATTGTATTTCCTGTTTATTCATGTTTAACAGCAAGAATGATTTAATAATACATGAAAATGTCAGCCTGACTTCAAAATGTTTTACATTTTAGTTTCAAACTGCAATAAAGCCTCTATTTGTTATTGCTTTAGTGCAACGTGCGATCTGAAACGTTTGTAAAATTTAAAAGGTACAACCCTCAAGATTTCATTATGCTTTATTTGATAGATATATATTTACAACAAGACGAAAGTAAGAAAATGTATAATATTTATCATTTGTCATTGAAAGTTTATCTTAAACATGCATCTATACAGTATGTGAAATAGTTACATCTATCTTGCAGTCATAGGAATTATTTTGCAATCTAAAGGACGCATTTGGCCTAGTTTATGGAAGGATACGAACCCTACATTATTATAAGTATCTATTTCAGAATACGAATCCTGCAAAGAAACAGTGTTCTCATTATTACGTTCCTGATGACATTCTATGAATGTTATGCCCTCGATTCATATTCATTTTAAAATGATAATATTGTGGGTCCATAATATATTCATTTCATCAACACAAATGTGAGCTGTAAAACAGGATAAAATATGTATACACGGTGTGTTTGTTGTGTACACAGTGGACCAGGGTTCAAGACTTGAGTTTCTATAGCTACAAGTAGGTCGACGTCTCTGTGTATTTGTGTCTGTGTATATGTATTTACGAGTGCTTATATGCAGACTCACGCGTGTAATGGACTCTTACATACATACATGATATATATACTTATGTTCAAGTCACATGTATCAGATTAACATCATTTTTAAAAAAATGTTACATGTGACGATAAAGCTGCCATGTGATCAAATAACTTTACTTTTTAAGTTAAGAAGACGTTGCGTGTAGTTCAGGTAACATATGTCAAACATCATCAATGGTGTTATTTTTTCGAGAAGATCTGACTGTTGCTTAGAGTATAATCACTTTGATCAGTTGAGTGAGGGGATCATAGCTACAAAGAAGCAGCAACGATTTTTATAACACAATAGGCAAAATAACGCAGCTAGTGATTCTCAACAGTATTTGTTATAACTGATCCATGGAAGCCAAAAAAACATAGGTTGAAATGAATAAAATAATAATGGATTGATGTAAATTGGACACTAAACTTTCTGAACGGTTCGACTATCAATTTGCTCGAAGATGATTTAAAACTAGGAAATACTACTAAATGTAGCATTTCGGGATGAATTTGTAAGTTAAGAAAATATATTAACAAAAATCAGCAAGTATAAAGCTAAATATTATTTTGTAAAGATTTTCATCAGTCACTTAATGTTGTTTTTATGTGAAAGGAGTGAAATTACGTTAACTTACAGGTGTGCTTGACGATTGAGACATGGTTGGGATTTTTTGAAATCGTATTGTCACGTAAAAGACCTTGAATTACAGTTTGCATAGAGCAAGAAAAGCTTGGGGTTTTAACATATATAGGGAGAGATTAAGATTATATTTAATTACAATAGACACTTGAACACAAAACGTGTAACTTCAGATGTCCTTTACTTGGGATATGCTAAGCATAAGATTTCCTTTTCAAGGGTATTCAAAACTGTAAATGTGCATAAACAATGCACGATGTCAGAAAATGATATGTCAGAGGGTTTATTGATAAAATTAGAGCCATAGAGCTCTAAAATGAATTATCATCTATAGACTGGGGCTGAGAAGAGAAAATATTTCTTCAGTTGGTAAAGAGTACCCACACAACATTATAGCTTTATAGATTTTCCTTTCTGCAGAAGTTTTGTTCCCGGTGCCTTTAATAAGGAGACACAGACGCAAACAATCATCGAAGATATTACCGACTGGATACGGAGTCCCAGGCCCTCATTGAAGGCCACAGAGTCACCAAATCTACAATCCCCATTGGCTAAGCTGCCTATACTAAGGCCTTCAGCTTTCAAGGGCTTTTTGTTCAGGAGACCGGAGAAGAATATGAAAATAGGACATGGACCATAGGCTCTATAAAGGGGCTACAAATCAAATCTATCTTTTATAATCCTCGGTGGGTAATGTCTCTATACACAAGCTTTCAACCGTCTGTGGATTTTTCTGGAAAAAAGCATGAATCCAGTGTTTAAGGAAAAGGCTCCCTAGGTCATAATCCCCATTGGCCAAGGTACCTGTATAAAAGATTTCAGCCATCTAAGATGAAAACATTTTTTGGACATCGCCTGAAGTCTTCCATTTTGGTTTACCGGATAACTATATCTACCATTAAAAAACCCTATTTCAAGATTTCAGCCTTCTTGATATTATTGTTCTGTAGAAGAAGGTGAAAATAGCTTTTAGGATATGACCACAAGGCCCTCATTAGGGCCAAAAAGTCACCATTTCTACAATAAATAATCCTAAGACAAGGACAAGGAACATTCTTATTAGATCTGATTTCTCAACATCCTATGGATCTGAAGGAGAAGACGATTGTGTGAAAAGTTTACGGATTGACGGACGGATGGACGCAGAACGCCATAATATGCATGCCATTAGCTGATTAGAAGAGCTAAACAGATTTGTCAAAGCGTTTATCAAGGCGACCCTATAAGTCTTGCAGGGAAAAAATATTTCAAAGTTTGAACATCAATCTATCTCATGCGGTACAGACAATATCAATGTCAACAATGCCTTCACGCAGTATGTTTACTTTGTCAACGGAAGGGTCATACAACGTCAACATTAATGTATGACATGACTTGTAAACAAATTTCAAATAGAGTACGTTGTGAAAATTTAGTTTCGTCCTGTAAATGAATCATAAATCAAGTATAAATAACAGCTGTTGATGTGTTGGCAAAAGCTTTTAAAAACCAAAACATTTTGACAAAAATTCGGAATACAGGTATTTTGTAGTGGGTCTCACAGCTGATTAAGGGATTAAAAAAATATCATACTTTCTTTGAGAGGCATTTAGAAGTTGGTGAGATGAATAGTTTTAGTATCTACACCGAAACGTCGCAATCCTGCAATAAAGAAGTTGTAAATCCATATAACTTGTTCTCTATTCTATAAAAATCATACTGTGTTTCAAAAATCTAAAATTCAGGATGAATACATTCCTGTGATCGGATTATGATGAAATGAAATCGAACCCGATTTACATATCTACATTGAATTCCACAGTAATTAAATAGATTTTTATTCAGTTGCTATTATCGTTCCCCTTCAGCCAACTACAGGTGTGCTATATATCAGTTTGACTCTATGTCAGATTCACACAATCACAATCTTATAAGTACGCAGTTAAACGTCAAACGCACCTCGAAGAAACACCAGAAGCATTTTTCACGACATTCAAGACTGCAGGGCAAATGGTATATCAGTACAAAGTTTCATATTTACATAACACTTTGGAGTAAATTTAGAGCGTGAAATGACAGTAATCACAAACGTAATGAAATAATGTCTTTAAATTCCAACATATCTATTTTGATTGACACTTCTTTCATTGCATATAATCTAATATTATATGCTTATAGTTATTCATAAACTGACATCTGTGAATGTCATTTCAAAAGATAAATCTATTATATATATACATATATATATATATATATATATATATATATGTGTGTGTGTGTATATATATATGTATACATATATATATATATATATATATATATATATATCACCAAATTCCAACCAAAGAGTGAGTATGAATTTGTGTTATGTATTGCACATGCAGTGTAATATCATGCTTGTGTTAAAATATTTCCTTTAAGATGAAATAAAAATAAGATGAAATCTATAATGATAATTGATAAAGTAACTTACCTCATAAGCGCTGGTGACTTTTAGGTTATAGAAGATTGGGATGAAGATGTGGGCAGACGCCGCCATCACAAAGAAGTACGACAAACCGATCCACCAATAAACCGTCGTGTAGTTGTACATTTCAGCCGGCGTCCCTAGCAACGTGATGGCAGACATGAAACTGGCGACCAAAGACAGCGCAACGGTGATAGGGTTCATTTCCTTCCCAGCCATCAGGAAAACACGGAGATTGTTCCTCCGTCTGTCCCGAATGGCGTAGAAGACGCCAATTCCGGCAGAAAATGCCAGAACTCCTGCAAAAATGACATAGTCCCAAACAGCAAAGGTGTTCTTGACGCCCGTCTGATAACTGTAACCCTCCGACATGATGGAGAGAGATCGCTGAACTGTATAGCACTGCACGAGAGAGCTCCTCTGTGTCGACTGTCCCGGTGAGAGTCTAGCGCACGACTGGCTGGAAAAGACATTAACCTGTTCACAACAATGTATCCAGCGGGTGACGCCGATAAAACGTGACACATGCTTTTGAACTGTGAAAAGGACTTCCTAAATACCTTCCAAGAATCAGAAAAGGATATTTTGGTGAAAATGTAAATGACAGGTTTTTTAAAAATTTATTGAAATGTCAAAATATCAACTGCTATACCATAATGTACAATGTGTATTGTTGTTTTTGTATGAGGGTTCATCGAGTCTGGTATCTTTACATGTGAACTATTCATTTTGACAACAATGTAAAACTTTGATTTGCAACATGCCAAATAAATTCACTCATAAAATGTACCTCAACTAACATATGCACAACTAAAAGACAGTATTCAAACATTTAAATTCGATGCACTGTTTACTACTAAATAAGTCAGTGGAAACAACATATAGTATTTGAGGTCGCTCTATAGCCAACTTTCGAAAAAAAATTGAAAAATTGTTAAGGATGGCAGAATGTGAAAAGATCATTAGTTACGACATTTAACCTGTGCATTGCTTCTATAAACTTACCCAGAAAGAAGCGATAGCACATATTTTTTAATCGATAAAGTAATATCGAAAACGCAATTAAATGTTAAACATGAGCAGCAGTTTTAAAACTAACGTTCAATGCTCGGGCAAGTTATGTAAAACAGTTTTCCTACCTGAAATGTTCAGAAGGTTTTCACATAGAAATGGCTACCAGTTGTTTTATGCTTGATTCCTGATGAATGATTCCTCTACTACTACGGATGATCGAGGTGAGAAGTTATATATTTTGACATGTTAGGCATAAACTAACATTATTTGGGGACAATTTGAAAAAAACACCTTTTGGAATAAAGGTTCAACTGTCCCTTTAACATTTGAGGGATCTCTTGTTGTAAATACAAATGATTTGTATCTCCGTACACAATGCCTGTCCAATGGAAGTGTTGAGTATCCTATCTCGACACTAGTGTTTCACAACGACCCTCCTTGGCAAGCGCTCCCTGTCCCCCTCCGGCATGTATTATGCATCAAATTGTCTCCAGCGTTCCTCCTCGGTTTGATTGACGGCCTCGGCTTATTCTTCCCTTCCGCGTTTGAAACTGGTTAGCTACCTCCTCGCGGTGAAATACGCGGCCTTGATATGTAACCTGCCCTTGTCTGTTTACAGTAACATGTATTTCTGATATGCAAAAGACTTTAACGTGTTACCTGCTTACAGAAAAACATGCAGGTTTGATGGACCAAATGGTATTTAATCTTTCAGTGTTTATGTACTGACCAAGTTATGCATCTGAGGTCCTTTGTACAGGCAGGAGACGAACTAAGGACAATAAAAGGAATAGGGGGGTTGGTTTTTTAGCTATTATATTTATTCAGCAGACTTTTCATATTGTCTTCTCTCTGAAGCCATGTTAAGCATGCATTTCAGGAATTGGGGGGGGGGGGGGGGGGGGGGGGGTTGGGAGGTTGTCCGCGCATTCCAATTTATTGACTATCTTGCCTTCTTAATTGGACAGTTTGCCGATATTGCCACATTTGACGAACCGTCTGATTTAGGGAGTAAATACTATATATCTACCACATGTGATAGTTTAATCTTAGATATAAGATATATATTTCAAAGTTTTCTCATCTAGCTTACTGTTTGCGTTTCTTCATTTAAATTCCTTAGAAACAGACATTAAGAATCTGTGTCGTCCTTGATAGGTGAGGTCATTTGGGGTTAAACGCAACTTAAAGAGTATTTCACTTATATCACGGCTGCTAGTATTATTGCAGAGAGCAAGCCCGCAACACAACTGTGGCTATCCAGTGCGGTGAAACCTTCGAGCTTTGGCTACCACCTGCGCTGAAATTCAGTGTAGCACTGCAGATATTTCTGTACGTAGAACAGTTCTCTTACTTCGAACCCCGGACCTCTTGTTCCGAAGTCGGAACGCGTTAACCCGCCCTGCACCCTTGATAAACCAGTTTTAAAGATTTAATTACCATGTGTTCTATGCTTTATCCCGTTACATTTCTATAATTTTGTCTTTAAATGATTAAAAACTGAAATCCTTTTCTGAGCACTAAGATGACACTTCTTCACACCTCTCTTATTCACTTCTTATGTCGAATTATGAGTGAAAACGAAGTAAGTTCCAGCACTTGTGTTACTTACCTTGTCAACGTAACGCACAATGTGTCCAACGCCAACTATCCAATGCAAAGCAAGACGACTTTAAACTTTTTCGCCTTGTCGAATAGCGCTTATATCATAGTTGTGAAGCTCCGAGTGTCACCTCGTATTGACCCTGACTGAAGAAAAGAGCAGCCCAAAAGTATGTTAGCTCCTGGCGTTGATCGGTCTCATCCGGGACCTGGCACGACCCGTAGAACGACCCCTGGGCAAATAGTCAGCATCCCTTACTGCTTCAGAGTAGGCGAGTTTCCTTTTAATGTAGAGACGAGAGTAGCCGGAAACTGAATCAATGTACGTCCACACGAACATCGACAGGCCTTAGAGAGAAATTAATTTATTAATCATTGTAGATAATGTAGTTTCAGATGAACAGATGCTTTCTTCAACTATATACATGTTACTAGCTTAATGCATATATTAGTTCTTTCTCTTTCTGACCCTCTCTCTGTGTCTGTGTCTCTGTGTCTGTCTCTCTCTGTGACTCTAAGAGAGAAATTAATTTATTAATCAATGTGATAATGTAGTTTCAGATGAATAAAGAGAGAGAGAGAGAGAGAGAGAGAGAGAGAGAGAGAGAGAGAGAGAGAGAGAGAGAGAGAGAGAGAGAGAGAGAGAGAGAGAGAGAGAGAGAGAGAGAGGGAGGAAAAAAATAATGAACACCATATCGGTAAATTTCGTTTCAGAAGGTTGCTAATGAGATATGTCAGTATGAAAAGAATGTTCCCATACCAGGAATATAATATACACCTGTTGTACAGATTGATATATTGTTAGACTGTTCCTTGTCAAAACAAGCACGATTGACATACTCTAGTTACCATTTAACTTTATTTCATGATGTAACTTTTCATATACTAAACATAATGCTCTTATTTTATTTACTCCTAATAATTTTCATTATTATCATTTATTCAAACATATCTATGCGCTTCGAGTATTGATACAACGCTTTATAATGTCTGTTATTCTCATTCTCATACTTATTATAATAAATGTTTGTAATCTTATTCTTATTCTTACAGTTTTTCTGGTTAGTAACTTGTAAAAAGACAACAACTCCTTGATAAAATTACATTCAAACTCGACACATTTATTGAAATAAAAGACTAATGAAGTATTTTCAGTGATTCGCGACAAACATATAAAATATTATCTTTGACATAAACTTTTTAGTTCTGTGATAAGTTGGCCTTTGTTTCGCAATAAATTATTAGCACCACTAATAATGATGAGAAACGCCTCTTATCTGCATTTGTACAAATTCATGCTAAACAATGATGCTATGTGCACGGGGTTGTCAATCACTCATTTGACATTTAAACAGTTAAGACAACTAGAAGTGATTTGTGACGTAAGCGAACAAATGATTAACAATGCTGTCTCAATTCTTATGCTTTGCTTACAATGGTATATCTGATTGACACTCACTTTTGACAGATGACTACTCATTTCAAAAGACATAGAAAACATAAAGGTGTAATGTACAAATGATTGATAGACTGTTGTTTAGTGATTAACAATAAAACGTTTCTCATAACGGTTAAGGTCAATGCCAAAATAAAACTCTAATTTAGCAACAACTGTTGTTAAGTGATTAACAATAAAACGTTTATCATAACGGTTAAGGTCAATGCCAAAATAAAACTCTAATTTAGCAACAACAACAACAAATTCTTTATTCTCAAAATCGCAACCAACGATGGTAAATGATCTAAAACAATATATTACAAATCATAGACATATAGTTTCCAAGATGGACAAAGACACGTTAATTTAAAAACAGTGTATGTTGGTGGCAAGACATTTTATAGCCGTTATACTAATTGTACAGATAATAACAGCAACAGACAAATAATGAATATTCATAAAATGCACACATCAACTATTCATGCAATATTTTTCGAAAACAAAGTAACTTTAGATACCAAATACAACTCCTGGAGTAGAAGGAAATACCTATCACATGCAATAAGAAGGTCCGTTGATCCGTAATGCAATTGACCAGACATGGAGAAAATAATTAATAATAACACTATGAACTGAAACTACTTCATACTATTTGCATATACGGCTCACTGTAAAAAAATGTATCATTACATCATTATATCGATTATCCATGGAACGGTCCGGTGAAATAAGTAGGCCATTGTTTTATTCGGTGTTCATTTAGTTTAGTAATGCCTGTAGATGTATAGTTTAGTAATGAACAGTGACGTTGCTATGCATATAAAACTTGTCACTGTAACTCGGATAGTTCTTGATGATAAGAACACTATCAAGTGCAACTATCTACTTCATACATTCGTATGTGTGGGGCAATGTAAATATCTGCATTGATACTTCGTTTTGATGATTACGCATCAGCGATATAATGAGGTAATTGTTTTAATTCGGTGTACATGTAGACTGATAATGATTATAGACGTTTAGTTCAGCAATGATCAGTATGTATAAATGTATATAAATCTTTTCTCGGTTAGATTTCGACTTTATCGATAACATGCAAGTAGAATCACGTGACATGTGAAGATCTACAAAGCTACAAAGTGGTTCCCTGGCTTAAGAAAAAAAAGCATAATTTCAACTACATGAACGGTGCTATTTACGATCGAAAGGTATATCATAACAAAAGAAAATTGTGTGTACAATTCGTAATATATTAGAACAAAAGCATTATACGTTTATAGTAATACTATTTCTTAAAGGTGCATACTTATTATTATTTTTTAAAAAATTGAATAGAACAAAATCAAAATTCATTTCACCGGATAACCATTTATACTATAGTTAAACGTTTAAGGTTGCCGAAATTAAAATTTTCAAAATCGGATAAGTAAACTATTTTCATTTGTTCCCAATGCTTAGTTTCAATGATAAATCCTTTCATGAAGCCGTTGTCTAATTAGATTTATTTTTTCAAACTTAATGCAAAGTTAACAAAATGAACAAACGCGGCGTAATGACTTACACGTTTACTACATTTATGCTAGTTATATCTCATATTAGGATTTAGGCAGATATGGTTTGTATGTAGGCTTAAGCCACTCAAGTATCACCTCGGGCATCAAAAAATCAACAGATCAACGAGATAAGGGAACTTGGAGAGACCAAAATAACAATAAACAATGGGTGTACTGCAAGGCAGACATCTAGGTCAAGGAGGATTTAATACTTGAGCGAGAGTGTTCACAAAGCAATGTAGAACACTTTGGATACAGGGAGTGCACCTTTACATCTTATTATATTTGCTTACCTTTAAATTCACACTTACCATGGCATACTAGTAAATCAAGAAATATACTGCTCATCAGTTACAGAGGATCATTTTATTACACAACATGACCTGAGGTTCATTCAAATCTGCTTTACATTGAAAGTAAATGTTCAAGGTACTTCTATGTATCTTTTTTCTCCTTTACCATCCCCAATATGAATTTTTAAAAGGTAGTTTATTCGAAAGATTTTACAATAAAGACTTGTTATAGCCATTGATGGTTCCCATGCGGGCTAAATAGATGCTCTGATGGAAACATTTTATCGTTCAAACAATTTCCTCGCAAGGCTTAACCCGCGTCATTTTCCATCACTGGCTAATTTAAACCTTGCTGCTTGGCGTTACATTTTGTGCCATTTTCATTCAAAAAGGTTCTTATTGGACAATGGAGTTCAGCCAGAGTAAACTAGAATACAAGCAGAGAAAAGTTGGGGAATTGTTGCAAGACATTTACTATCGACTAATTGCGGCTTGAACCCAGCAGTGGAAGTCATAGTCCTAAAAGCAGAACTTAAAAACTTAAATGCTTTAAAAAATAATCATTGTCAATATAAATCCCTATTGAATAAGTTGCAGCTATTAAAATTATTCGCTGCATAAACAATGATGTTCCATTACATCAAATGTTCTTGCTTGTGAATGGTTGTATGGTTTAGCGAACCGTCTAGAAGACAGTTAATATAGATTGAATAGAAATATATTAATGGATGTAAATGTTATAGTTAATCTGCAAAGTAGGAAGTAAATGGCATAGGTATTTCAGACTTGTGTTTATGTACATGTATATATTCAAGTAACCATGAAAATGGTGTAGATGATACGAAATATTTGCTTAAACAATAGTTTCAGTTTATTTTACTACATTATATATTACAGTAGATGTGAGCTGAGTAATAGCTTAGGCGCTTAAGCATAATGATAAACACATAAGTATTATTCATTACAACTGTAGAAGGGAATAGATGAACATGCAGAATTTCTGCCCACTGAACTAATAACATTCTTACAAATTGATGTAAATAAACATTGGAATTCAATTTGGCAATTTGAAACTATACCCTATGACACTAGCTGTAAAAGCAAAATTGTGTTTAAAACTCACAACACATTTTGAACCAAGTTTGCACTGTGTATTATTACAATTATTTCACTGAAGAAACAATTTCCTTAGACAAAGGGTCATTTCAGAAGATTCAGAGATAATTCTAACCTGAATCTTTTACTCAAGTTACAAAAAGTGTACCATAGTATAAAAGTGCATTTAGGCGGGTTTTAAAAAGAGTGAACTGGACTCAGAGACCCCATTAGCATTGTGAACCAGGGCGTAAAACATCAAATACAAAATAACATTAGTTTTACGAAGACGATTAACCTGTTTAGGCCATCCATTTTTGCTTTTTCCATGACAATCCTTATACGTGATAATTATGCGGGTAAGGGAGTGTACATGGAAATTAACAAATTACATCATATATATATATATAAGTATAACAAAATTCTGTGTCATGTTACTGCGATGTCCCTTTTTGCCTTCAGGCGGCTCATGCAGTTTATATTGTACCAAATGCGCATGGCCTATATGTGTGTGCAAGATGAGACGAAAATAAACCCAAATTCTCTATCTCTCTAATATCGGAGAAAATGTGATAGGCAAATTATGATGAGAGATGAAAACTCAAAAAGAACCAAAGCAAAAGAATATGAAAAAATAGTTCCGGCTGAGTGCACGTAATGGGGAATATCATGCTCAAGTAGTTATACTGACAAGGAGAAATAAAAGGGGATTGCAGCAACTTCATCACAAAAGTAGAATTGAGTTAAGCACAGAAATGTGGCGATAACCAATAAAAATATTTCTTGATGGGTTTCTGAGTGATGAAGAAGAGGTCAAGAAGAAGGGAGAGAGGAAGAAAGACGGAGGGGGAGATGGAGAGAAGAAGAAAGGAAGGTCAAGAGAATGGAGACGTTTTGAATTCATAATCCTACATTTGTTTGCTTTTCATTTCTCTTTTGAGCAGTAACTTAAACTTATCAAACATTAAGTCATTTTAAAACACCCCCCCCAAATTTGGATCAAAACTGATATTTACGATAACATTAAACACCCAGCTTTTATTGAAGGTAAATATCATACATATAAAGTGACTCAGCTTCTTTTAGGCATACTATTACTGAGTGTTTTGAATTTTTTAAAGCAAAAAATTACTTTGGGAAGAATTGCCCTTATAAGCTTGTTACACCTATACATTGAATAGTCTGAAGTCTGCATATGGTTGTTCATACTAAATCTAAAGGGAAAATACCCACATTTTTACTGTTTTTTCCCCACTCACATGTTACATTCGATATAAGAGGTAATGTAGAGATTAAAGTCCACATTTATGAAATCTACATGTCGCATTGTACAATGTTATGTAATAAATATAGACATTTTCGGCTGGATGACCTAACCATTCATTCTACTTAATTTATTATGGTAAAAGGTCAACAAATTACGCTCGAATTACAGAGACAGATACTTGACATAAAAGCCGAAATCAAAACCTTTAACAGCGCATGCGCATCATTATTCGAAGGACACGTTGTATTTGTACATATTCATTTCTGTTTCTAACATTCTTAATTCTATGTATATGCGAGTTCAAAAGCGCTTCAGGAAACCGGATAAGACAAGCCCGATCTTCCGCGTCTGCATGTATTTAGGTCAGGGCTAATATGTGGGGTCCCGATGATCCTCACACAGCAGAACTAACCTGGCCTAGTGTTTGGAGCGACGTGATGTGTTACCGTCACACCGGCTCACGTTCACGTCAATTCACGTAATAGAGGGCTTTGATGACGGGGGTGTGGTACCACTACTTATGAATGACTTTTACGTAACACTTCAAAGAGGATTTAGATCTTTTAGAAAAGAAAACAGACAAGCGTTGAAATTTGCTTTGTCAAATTTTTAAATGAGATACTCTACAGCCACTATTTTGTTGTTTGTACAGGTGTTTTTGCTAACAGATCTATGTGAATGAGACAGTTATAAGATTACATATTATAGATATATAACTGCATAATCTAAATTAACCTTAAACAAAGTGGTAATATGTATAATAATAGTTTCAAATATCTTGATCCTGCAAACACGAGGCAAAAAATACACATCAGTAATACAATTGGGAATATTTTTACTCCTCTTTTTATAAAGCATATTCCAACATATTCAACGAAAATGATTATGATGAACAATGTGAAAACCATACTATTTACTCTTTATCATATATATTACAATACATAAGAATATCGACACATGAATATTAAAAGATAATATCGTATGCATGTCAGGATTTGAAAATGCGAATTTTGTAAAAACAACATTTTGAAATTAAAAGAGAACAGGATATGTCGAGCCAGTATATACATGTAGCTTATCAGGTAGATAACTTGCACCGTGTGGTGTATGTACATGTGTTCAGGTATAAGCAGTAAAGATAATTAAACATGGATTCTGAATGTCGTTCGAAGACAATAAGATATAGTAAACATAACATAGGGTGCATGAATTTTGTTGAGACAAAATGTCAAACATTATCATTTGGTAGTGTTTCATCGTTTCTTACTGGCTTTTACTGAAATTTTACAACTTAATGTCAATCGGTTAAGTAAAATTGCATTAGGAAGATGTCGAGTGTTTTCGCGAACCTAAAGGTAATGTTTCAGTTTGTATACTATACTGACAAAAATACATATTTTGGTTAGTAGTATTTAATAGATCATTCATTTTTATATGTGTAATGGGACGTGCTAATCTGCATCTAAAAGTGTATTAGGACGTTGTTAGACTTTCATAAACAACAAGTAATGTCATATATTTGGCATGGAGAGATTATTAGAATGAAATCAGCACATGAGGTATTTCGGCAGGTACATTGTATTGAAGCAAAATATGAAATGTCACTTGAAATTAAAAAAATACGATTTGGGCATATACAACCACTACATAATGACAATACTCCATTGTAACGTGTTGTATAGTATATTCATGATTGAAAACCATATTTAGTAGTTGTATGCCACCTCCTGATATGTGAAGAAGAGATTTTTTATGTCATCAGGTTTTTACTTTATTCCTTTTTAGTTCAAGTATATACAAATTCAAACACGCGTATCAATAGAGAAACAAGGAATTCATCATGGTAGTGGACAATAAATGGACAGAGTATATTTGAATTATTAAAGTTATTCCAGGATCGAAATTATAAGTTGTTAATGTACATGATAAATGTTTTTGAAAATGATGTCGTGTTTGATAATCGCTTAGAACAAGAACAAGTTTTGACATTCATTAGCTGTGAAAAGGTTCGTACAAAATGCTAACAAACAACTAACATTCATCTGTCTCTCGTTGACATCAAATACTTGATAAGGTTGGAATACAACATGACTAGACATGTACCTGTTACACAGATAAGCTGAAATGTTAATCACAAAAAACAATAAACCATCAAATGTCCTTTTTTATATTTCAAGATAGGCTGTCCGTCTTGATGTAGTACATGTAGCAAAAACACTCAGATCATGACGTAAGTAGCATTAGCCGAAGTTAAACAAGTGCATATCCTGATTACAAATCACCCACAGCATAGTGTTGTTTCCTGTTTTGATTTTATATAATGCAGCATTTTAGACAGTTGGTAAATCAAAATTGCCTGATTAATGATTTCCTTTCAGGGATATTTCATGTCAAAAAGCACTGCAATACCACTGTTTGTTCCCTTTTAGAATTCTTCTTTCCGAAAATGCTCATTGGGTGGTACTGTTGTCAATTTCAAGATAATGTTGCTTCCAGACTTTATTGTAAGTGAAACGAGTCAAGCCAGGATTAAAATCCTGAACAGTGGATCGAGACTTGGCGGAGGTTACCACTGCATATATTCACATTTTAGAGACACATGATCATCCAATGTAAATGCCTAAGTGAATCTGGAACCTACCCTCATACATATTGTTGTCGTTATGAAAATATCCCAACAAGCTTCGCTACAGCCCAAATAATGATTCAATATGAACTTTTCATCTTATTATAAATTGAATGTAAAAAGTAAAAACGGGTTAAGATTCATTAAAGGGATGGCTATATGGGCTGATGTACTTAATAACTGTATACTTAAATAGTAACAAAAACGATTTCGTAAAGTAGTGCAGAAGAAATCGAGAAATGCGTTTTTCATAAAAATTTACTAGAATTACTATATTAATTGTCATAGCTGCAACCATTCTCAAAGTCAATCATTTGTAGAAGATATAATGTTGTTCATTTGAACACCGGCGTGCAATTGTATGTAGTTTTAAGTGAATTTAACAATGAAGGTTTGGGAAAATGTTCGGGTTAAATTATGCTGATACGTTCATGAATAAAATTTTAATTGTATATGTACTTAAGCTATACTTATTAGATCATATTTTTCGGCTAATCAACCAATCAGAATCGAAAATACAACGACGTCATGTTACAATATCCCAATGCGTCAATTTCGTGCATTGTATATTTCATTGATAACTCGTTAACAACTAATGTTTTCAGTTTTGTTATAGTACAGAGGTATTGTAATTTAGGTATTGAATAACGAATTAATTCCATATAAAAGTTATTCAAATAATGACATGATGAAAAAATATATTCAAAGTTCTGCTTTTAATCATTTTCCGTACTGGCCAACGAAAAGGTTATCGAACCGTTACAGTGATCTCCAGCTTGGTCTTGTGCCAATCAGCATTGACCTTCATCTAAACCGAAACGGATACAACTATTTCACATTATAATGCAAAGATTCTGCACTAAAATAACTGATTACTCTCAAAATGTGTTACAATTTACAATAACTAGATAACATGGGTTACATTGATATTATTGTTTGCAGCATCTGCAAAACATAAAGAATAAGAAAGTAAGATATAACATGGTTTTGACATTATGGTTTTATTATACTCCAAACATCATATTCTGCAGTATTCAGCTATTTGATACCATTCGATACATAGGAAGTGTTGAATAACGATACCGTAGAACGGAAACGTGTGATGGCTGAGCAGATAGCCATGCTTCGATTCTTTTCAAGGACATATGAATGTTGTTTCATGAACAGGACTAACGGGACAAGAATCTAAAAATACAATCCAGGAAGAAATTTGTGGCCATAAAAAAACCATGAAAAACCAGTTTCTGAATGTTATTCAATCGTTTCAGTTATCTACAACGCATAGAAATATATTTTTGTTTTCGACGCAACTATTACAATTTAGTACAAAAACTAATATATAAGTATTTCTTCCAAATAAAATCATGATAAAAAAAAAAAAAAAATTGGACTTAAAGCAAACGTTATCTTCTCTAAATTTATTATATCAATTATATCACAGGAAAGATGAAAAGATCTATAAATGCAATGCACAAAATGATCTGAATTTTCATTGTATGTTAACGATGTTCCGGTTGTCTGCACAAATACAATTGCAGTTTTACAGCGGTATTAACGTTGACCAACCATTACTCGCTCTCAAAATAATTTTGAATCAACTGGGTCACCATATGAATAATAATGTTAATTTTTTCAACGACAAAACGTTGAAAGCAAGTTAACAAAGGTGAAGTGAAGGGTTTAAACGGCGCCTTCAAAACTACTTCACTTATATCGCGGATGATAGTATTATTGCAGGGAGAAAGCCCGCAACACCATTGGCTATGCTTTGTGGCTATGCTTTGCGGTGAAACCTGCGAGCATCGGCTGGATCAAGCAAACCATCGGTGGTACTGCACTGAAATTCAGTTAAGCATTGCACCCAAACCTGACTGCGTGTAGTTCTCTGCTGCATAGTACGTTGCCGAGCCCCTGGCGGGATTTGAACCATGGACCCCCTGATCCGAAGCCGAACGCGCTAACCAGTGCGTTATCCCGCCCCCAAGTTAGCACAACACGAGCTATTAGACCTTAACACAAGAAAACTCTGTTAAACTATTCAAACAACATCAACTCAACCCTACTGTTACTTTAAACAACTACGTTATGGTACAACGTACTAATTATGAGGCTTTCAAAATGGTAATCTCTGATGATCCCAATAAGAATAACAATACTCCTGTTCTTTAGCGAGTATCGTTAAAGGGTAAAACAATTTATCCATTTAGTTCATTTTACATTTCCCCTGTAGTTTTTCTTTGGTTATGATTACTCTTTAACTAAAAGACATCTATTCAGTATTTTTTATGTGAGGTGTCTTGGTAAGTCATTGGAAGAACAGAACAGGCTTGCTATCAATTACATGTGTCCGAGTCCAGCAGTGAGTCATTGTTAACTGGTATTTTACGGGCGACTCAATCACTTTTTACAAAACGGTAACCGTGGAGTACAATCTCATTTGAATAATATCTACGGATGAGTAACGTAGGGCACTTATAGAACCTATTTCAATGAGATTGGAGTATGGAGTAGAATCTCATAATGGCAATTTACTTTAAAAGTTGCATAAGGATTGATAACAGAATGATTGATTGTCCTTTGCTGTGATTGTAATTTGAATTCATCATATTAAGACAGGGCTCCTTGTAAATTAAATTTAAAGGCAGTGTTGTTTGTTGATGCTAGTCAATGGTAACATTACAAATGAGTCGATCAATGTTTGTATTACCGACCAACACTTATTATTTTACACTTGAAATTATTATTTTTGTTTAAGAATTTCAAGCACATTTTGTGGAGTTATGTTTGTTTATAATTCTTATATCCTGCCGGTGATTTTGAAATGGCTATTTCGTTCCATATGCCGATTTATCAAAGTGACTTCGATGATCTGCTACATCAGCATATTTTGATTCGCGAAATTCCTAAGCAAGTGTCTCGAATCGTTGATAGCTGGTTGGTTATTCATTGCTATAAAAAAAATCGTTTGCCATTTTTTCAGCCAATGAAATAGCATAATTCGAGGAGCCTGAAGAAAAATCTCCGGAAAAAACTGTCCGTACATCCTTATAATGCCGCTATCGTTCGACCTTAGTCTTTTTATCGGCTGCTTATATACAGAGAGCGACATGAGACATTTGCTGTTATAGATATAAAGGTATTGTTGGTGGTTTTGATTGGACTCATTCTCTCCCAACAGAGGTAGCTCCGTCATAAATTCCTATACAACCTCTGTCTTAATTCGAAGGTTTCTTGTGCACGAAAAGTAGAACGCTGATTGGATGCAATCAAAATTAGTTGTGCAATCAGCGACGCCGTTTTAAAAGTTATCATTCAAATCGCCTTCGTTACTTCCGGAAGCTTTACAAAAGCTAAACTTTATTTGAATTTTCACCTTGCACTTTAATACAAAACTCATTAAGTGTTTAGATAACATGAACTGCCGAACGATGGGACATATTTTGACTGCAACGAAGCCAGTATCTCATATATGTCTATAAGTTTGAAGCTGCCTTCAAAAACGGTTGTAAACCTTTAAACTCTTCAAATCTACAAACCATGTACAGTTGGTAGAAAGGTCTAAAGTTGATGAAAAAACATAATAATTTCCGCTGTTCCAGCTCAACTTATCACACTAAGTTATACATTCAAACCACCTTAAAATGAACTAAATTAATATCATAACGTAGTAATACCATGGTTTCAAAACTACTGGCAAACACGATTTACTTAAACTTATCCCGCTATTTCGACTTATATAAAATGCCCTTTCAAAACGTGTAAATTCTATTCATCAAAGAAAAAACAAACATCAAACATTTTTCAGATAAGTGCCGACTGATCTTAGACCAAAATCAATATGTGGCATGCAGTACTGACTGGGAAACACATAAAATCGGAATGTCGTACTGAAAAGACGAAAAGAATAGAACGGTGGTTAACGTCCTTTGCTGCAATCATCTTCACCGTCTTCGACAAATCTAAGACTTGTTCTACTATGTATTCTATTTGTCGCAACGAGCCGATAATATCACCACTTCAGTGTCAGCGGCGACCTGAGAGAGTCTGCAAGGTGCCGTGCTGCCTGCTTATTGATTATGGTAATGAGCAATTCTAGCACAGGAAGCAAAGAACACGAATAACTGGAGCTAAGCGGTTGTACCCGGGTTTGGATAAGCTTCGCTCTTATGGTAGACGGGTAGATTTTGAGGAATCTACATGAATTCTTTTTGGACATGACATGAACGTTTCTGAGAGGATGTGAATTGTGTACATTGCCTCAAGCAACGTGATCGATTTCAACAAATATGCACGTGCGAGTCGAGTGTTTCGTGCCAATGTTGGCGGTCATGCTTCACTTTGCTGAAAGCGTCGAAATGACAAACCATGGTAAGTGATTGTATGACAAGGTGTTTCATGAATGTCATATTGAATTCGAGATCTATCATTTCAAACAAATGCAACATCCTTTTCACATTCAGTCTTGCCCGTGTGACCTAGTTAACCATTCCTTTCTTATCCTATGGTGCCATCGTTAAGGATATACATCAAGTCTTCTGGAACAGTCATTTTGCCATAAGGACAATCAACAAGTATTTCAAAACACATGCTCCGCAATGGCGGATATCAACAACTTAAATGTATTATAGTATGGTTTAAATTGATCCTTTCCCGTGGTATTTGACCCACCCCTGTAATGATCGATTAATACGAGAGCTGGCTGCAAGCTTGGATATTTGGATATAGATCTCCCGGACTAGAATTTTGTAAAATATGCAGTATCATATAACAAGTGTGAATAATAAATTAATTCATAAAGAACTGAGAGAGACAAGTGTTCGATGATTAAAATGTCACTGAAATTTAGCAAGGATTTCCTTTAGGTTCGTTTTGCTAATGATTTTTTTCACACACTTTTCAAATGTCACAACAAACCTAATTTTTTAACATAAGCATTACACGAAATAGTTCCTTAAGACGTCTAGGGTTACAAGCTTGACAAACACAACTACAAATACAATGCAATTATCTGATCAATTCTGAGGCACAAGACAACAATATCGTTATTGCAGAGATGATGCGAATCGATGTAAGTAGTTCTAAGCGTGGTCTTGTTTCCTGGCTTTGACAGCCCGTCGTAATATTGATCGAGAAATGCCTGACACTGTCTTTCAACACGCAACCATTGGCAGCTCATCAAATCACAGTGACATGACCCGATAACAACGTTACTTAATGCCTTTTTTTATTACATGATACGCTAGGTGAAGGGAGGTAACTCTTGTGTCCGGCGCATGTTGGTAAAAGGGTTCCGATACCTGAACTATCGGCATACGGTCCGCAATGTTGTTTTGAGGAATTGCCGTGAACACAATGCGCTGTACTTTTAGTTTTACTAAATTTTAGAAGTAAACTACTTTTTTGATACAATAGCGACACATTTACAAATGATTTATGATAAGACTGGTCAAAAATGCCTTGTTATGCCGTAGCAAGGCTTTTCAAATGGCTTTACTTCTCATTCTTGTTTTATTTTATCGAGTGTGCCAAACCAAAATGTGAACCTCAGTAAGATGTTACAACTTGGTTATAATCATGTATTATCAACATGCATGTAAAACCTGGAATCTCCACTTGAATTTCGTCTCAACAACAATACTCAGATAGGACTGTCCTTTTAAATCGACCTACCTATGCCTACCAATGACTACATATCCACCTGCAGTTGGCGCTTAATGTATCATTTCCGTCTCTAAGAAATGGACCTGAGTAGTCGAAGTGATCGATGTTAGAAACATCGTTGAAATGCACAAAGGCTGTCTTGAAAAGTGTGAAAAATTAAGGAATTCGTTAGTTTTCTTTTCTCTCCTAACATAGATAGTTATATTTCTACGCCATCCTCAGTCGATCTGTTTCAATTCGAGCAAATTGAGAAGCCTGATTGGATGCAATCAAACTTTTAGTTATCAGCCACCAAATCAAAAGTAATCGTTCGTTGAATATATGAATTATATTCACTGGCAATTTAAAAATTCCACGGGATTATAACAAATCTCATCCTGCTCAATCAGCTTATGATCACTTTCGGGCTAAATCCCTGACAACGGCTTCATATTCATGGCTAAGCTCACCTGTTATTTTTCAGTCAATGAAAAGTCATTAAATAAGGCGCTTGAAGCTACTAGATTGAACTCAACGGATTTTTTTCCATCCGGGTTGTGCCTCTGTTGCTGGATGCGTCATTGGCTGGTTATATATCTAGCGATATGAGGCTTTTGACTTGAAGGGGATCAGGGTATTAGGAAGGAGCGAGGGCGGAGTCTTAAACGCTGAAAAAGCAGGATGAAAAAAATCTTATCCAACACTTTTATTTACCACACATCAATTACAAAAGCAGTAAAAGGGACTGTAAAAGATGAACTATCCATAATCCATAAACCTCTGTGGTCTGTGTTTCAGATATGGAGGAGATGGAGGTGCATGTCCAGTCGATGGACGTGAAGCCGCTCAAGTGTTACCGGTGTTACGAGTATGAGGATCACTGCATGAGTTTTGATAACATCACCAACATAGAGATCAAGGAGTGCGCCAGGGACGAACACTTCTGTCAGGTGGGTGGACCAAAGGCCAAGTTTAGCGTTGCGCAGCGGATACAGAATACCAGTTTTTCCTAACGAGCGACTTCGTTTGTAGGCTAAGTTTAGCGCTGCGCAACGGATATAAAATAACCAGATTTTACGTGTGTCTTTGTTCTTAGGCCTAGTTTAGCGAAGCGCAAGAGATTTAAAATAACCTGTTTTCTCTATTTGTATGACTGTTCGCGCATGGTTATTTTAAATCTATTGCGCAACATAAACATGGCCTTTTGGTAGACATTTAGATCTCGTCTCAAAGTATGTTCCAAAATCTTATCACTATGGTCACCCCGTAACCTTTTCTGTAACCTTAGGTTTCCAAACATCATTCAACCATTGGTCATATTCTCGTGAAGGCACGCAATGCAGAGGTTGGCACCATGATTAATAAAGCAATGGTATTTATACATGTATGTAAATTTATAACGAAATCACGCATTCATGCAATTAGGAAGATACCGGAAAAGTCTTCATAACACCTAAGACGGTAATAGCAGATGTCGAGTGATAAAGCGTTGCAATTGATAATGAAAGTGAAATTTAGTAAAAATATGTTTTGTGTATGAGAATTTCTCATTGATATCAAATATTAGCCTCTAAAGAAATATCAATGCTAATTTCAATGACCATATCTTGTCACTTCTCGGAGATTATTTTACCGCTTCCCCGAGTAACGAAGGCTTGGTTTTTCGAGAAAAATATGATTATTTAATGGAAGGACCTTTTTGAAGGAAGAATGAACATTTAGCTAAACAGTAACAAATATTGTTTTACAAGCATTGTATTTGTTTGAAAGTAAAACATAAAGTCAGCATGTTCAACAAGTCAAAAACTAAAGCCCCACACAGAAGGCGTAGTGTATTTTGTCAAATTGAAAATTTACAGATGATGACATTAACGAATATTTTTCGCAGATCCGTCGCCATGAAAAACGGGATGTACTCCAGAGCTTTGAGCGGAGCTGCGCACGTGAATGCATACCCGGATGTAGGACCGTCCTATTCAGAACACTGTGCATCAAGTGTTGCAACACCACCCTGTGCAACTCAGACAGCGCCCCAGGGGGTCCCGCCGCCTCGTGGCACGTGTTTTCCATGGCAGGATTTGTTATGACATTGATGTACATTCAAAACTAAACATTTAGATGAAATTCACGGCGGAAAAGTGCCAAGGCAAATGATCATACAAATTTACGTGTTTCTCGTGGCAGGACATGTTTTGACAGTGGTGTAAATTCTTGAAAAATGTGCAAAGGCATATAATCATGTAACTTTACGAGATGCCGCGCAGGATAAAGTTGGCCCTGTAACTTCTTGACGTTTATGTTAACAATATTGAATTGATAGTGTCTGGAAAATGTTGAAATAATTAATCTAATTAAAATAAATTCTTAATTTTTCCACTACCATTAGCAACAAACTTCTGACCATAAAATGAGATTGAAATATTCCTCATCCATATTTAAGATGAATTATTCGACAAACTATTTTTAAGAACGGTCCATTTCTTTTTGGATAGCATCAAGAGATTGCCTTAGATGAAATTTCATTATATCGTGTGAAAAATAGTATGCATGTAAGTAGGTAGTTAAAAAGTTTGTCAGACAGTGCGCCTTCTGGAAGCGCTCTTAAAATATATTGTCAAAGACGTTATTTCAAGTTCCAGAAGCCATTTGCCTGATTCTTTAGCAATATAATGCCGGAAAATACAACCCAAACATATTTTCTTTGTATGGCTATTTAAAAGAACGACCACGCGCTATGTGTTGTTTGTGATATGATCCGTTTTAAAAATGCCGTGAAATTATAAACACAAAGTATACCATCGTTAGTAGTTACTTATTTTCATTTTCGACTTTTTTTCAAACAGTTAAAAAACCGACTGTCGTTCATACGCGAATAATAATAGTTGACAGTATTGTTTTCAAGAAGGGAATTGATGGAAAGTCTCAATTGATAGAGTTATCTTTTAGATATTATCATTAAGAGTCTAATGTAAAGGTCCTGTTTTTTACAATATGTATGTATGTATTACATTTTCGCCCTTGCTTTTTATCTACAATCATTATGTCGTAACTATAAAGCTTTCCTTGGGACTTATTGTTTAGCTAGAATCAAATTAGAGTTCATTTTTCAACTGTCCAAAGATGTAAAGATGTTTGCTTAGCGTATGAATTTAATACTTTTTAAAATTAAATCTCATAGTTTGGAGGTACCCCGTTATTTGGGGACATTAAGAAGTTGAATATGTATTTTATGTATGTAATGGAGATTTCACAGTTCAGCTTCCCTGAATTCCTGTGTACAGGGATATAAAATTTTGCAGTTGATCGTTCAAATTCTTGAAATTGTTTACTTAAGGACATTCATGACTGGCTCTTGAGGTCGCTCAAAGTAGAGTTCATAAGAAAACGAATTGCCATGTTGTTATATACTGTGTACGCATTCCTATGCAATAAATGGAAAATTGGAAATATCAAATATCAAAATAAAACTCATAATATAACCGAAACCAAATATGTTTGCCCATTTGACAACTCAAAAATATGGACTTTGTTCTTTAAACATTTCATGTTCCTTCATTTTATCCAAGATGAATTAAATTGTTGATGTTACCTTTCTGTATAGTTTGTGTTTTATTATTATCCGTCTGTCTATAATGTTTTATCTGTTGTTTTTTTTTTCAATTTCCAGAGCAGAACTGGAATTGCTCAACATGATGCTCAACTGGACATGTTTAAGAATAGCAAGCTTCAACCTGAATACAGAGCGGGAAGCGTATACGCATATGTATTCGGAAAAAATATCGTGAAAGTTCAAAATCTCCATTTATTTAAATCTGTAGAGCGGCACTGTATCACGGTTTCAAGGTATCTCACTAAAAGGAAAATAGATATTACCACTTGAGAGACAATCCGTTTTAACCCAAAAAAAGGCTTTCTTAAACGATCGTGTCAAGTTTAGTTAAGCTAGGCTTACCCATATTCTTCACTGGAATGATCTTCTCATTAAAATGGAAGCATGCTGTTTCACGCTTAATCCTTATTACAACTGGTAATCAGTTTTAGTTTTGTGATTTTTTTACCGTCTGAAGACACTAAATTTTGAATTCACAAACAGTTATTGGAGCAAATTGAACACACAATAAACGTGCCATAGAGATTAAAGCAGTCAAAGTTTTCATTTTGGTTAAACGCAAACTCTTAAGACTTGTGTTAGACCTTAATGGCCTCGACCGTTGCTACTTCAAAGATTGATTTCTTGGTTGTAGTAACGAATATTAAGGTTATCATGCAAAGCTGTATGTATCCATTAATCTGTTTATACACTTCGGAAAATGAGCATTTGCAATTGTACATTTGAATACAAGGTTCTTATACGTATGTACGTAATAATATATTCCTTATGAACCAAAACTATTGAGAGGAACTTGTAAACATTTATCAATTCTAAGACATGTACTTAAATATGATCTCCATTTTTTAATCTACCAGTTCATTCCACAGAGTACATGCGAGTGTTTGTGCCTTTCGATCGGTGTTTACCCGTAGAATCGTTTTGCTATTGGAATCCATAAAACATCTTTCATACAGAAGTACATATAATTCACAATTCACAATAATTAACACTTTTCCAACGAGAAGCATACTTAGTCTCAATGTATCTCATCAATAGTGTAATAATACATTGACAAATTGCTGTATTCGAGACCTGAACCAAACCTTTGAACGAAAACTATTTAGTTATGCATGTCATTTGGACCGTAAATGAGTTGTTTTACACCAGATCTCCTCTGTGGTTTAACCAACACCACATTCAGTTAAACCAGGTACGGAACTACTTTTTCTGAGGAAGATGTTCTGAATGTTTAAAATTCTGCAAAAAAAACTTCAGTTGAAATGACAACCTCAAACAAATATGCATTTTGTAACATATGGAATATTTATACCAATTGAGCAACCTTTCGGGTCCCTGAGCAGTATATCATATACAATACAACATCATCAAAAGTTCACTATAGATGCCTTTATGTGGATCACCTCCGTCGACTTTCGGCACTCGTAGTCAATTTCATCTTTCTCATAGACAGACGTCACAGAGTTGACTTGCTACCCGATATTTGTAATCGAAGATAAAGACGTTGGCATCCGTTCTGTAGTGAGCTGTATGATTCAGTTTTCGAATGGCAGCATTTTGATATTGATAGGGATGAATTAAGATTCTTAAAACGTTACATGTTATATATTCGTTGTTCGTTTAAGTCCTCACCTAAGAAACAAACACAACTCTTTTCAATGTCCCAACATGCGTTGGATAGATCTGCGAATATCTACGTCTGATCGATTCAATTTCCTTGCCCAAATGACATGCAAATGTCAGGAGAAGAGGTGCGCGTGCATATTATGGGAAGGCGATCAAACGCGAATTTCGCATGATCTATTATTTTGTTATGATATCAATTACGAGTGCGATACGGTCTTTAACCTATATGAGGTTGTAGGTTAGAATGCAGCAAAGGCACGTAGTAAATAATGCCCCGGCCGGTACCGAGCGGTTAGATGGATCCTCGTTAGCTCAAGTGGTAGAGGCGTTGATTTTCAACAGAGGGCCTCCGGGTCGAATCTCTCTTACGCTCTTTGTAAATCTTATGTTTCCAGCTTGTTGAAAAATTCAAAATTTACAAGTCCAGTTGTTTGTATATTATATTCAAATAAAACAATGGAAATAACCTCCCAAGGGGTGTAAAAAAGTTCATGCTAGATAAAGGTTGCGACCAAAATATCATAAATTTTAGCGTAGGCTCCCTTCTGATTTCACTTAACAAGGTCGTGTTAACAGTATACATGTGATTAAAATATGACCGGAAATTTACAAAGTATAACTGCTGTATGTTGGCGTTTATACAAAATGCTTCCTCCTGATTGGACAATGTTAAAAAGTGATGTGTTTCAAGAAAGGCAATGTTGTCAATCATCCATCAATATTTAAAAAAAAATTTTTTTCTTTTTTTGCAATAAGTATTATGTTTTTTGACAAGCTCCAACAAACACTTAATGAAATCTATTTCAAGATATAACTATCTAGATAATAGTCTTCTTCACTGTCCTCTAGAATATTATAATAAAAGGTAAATGTACAATCATTAAAATATTTTTGGACCTTATCAAATATTGTATTGGGAAATATAAAATCCATGTGTATTTATGGCTTTAACAGCCGTTAAAAAAATCATTGATTTTTTTGTAATATTTTTTTTATATAAACTTGATTTACATTCTGCACAGGCAGAGTCTTGTAAACGCATTTTTAACATATACCCGCATGTGGGGAAAGATACTGAGTTTCTATTTTTATCCTTTTGTAAAGAAATACCACCTCGCCCTGAGGATCTTTTGTGTTGGTAACATAAAATCAGCGATGCATGAAGCATAAACATATATTGTGTAAAACCTTGGTCGGAGGGATTTGTTTGGGTCTCTCATAGGTTCCAATTTTACTTGTTGCAGAAGAGTGCGAAAGGAGATAATTTGATTTGGAGTTTTGGATTGTGTCGGTGAGTATATACTAGACCTGTGTTTCGTGTCCTTAGCCGATTGCAGTTTTATTAGGCGATACAAAATATCACAAAACAGTGGTTGCGATACAATACGTATCCCGTTTTTCTAGATTTCATAAAAGAATACATAGGACATAAAAAAGAAAAGTTATTTCTTAGCTACCAAACTGTCATAAATATAACATGAACGGAAATAACAAAATTAGAAAGACCGTGAAATTGAATATTAGAAATATCATATGTGTTCTCTTTGTCAAATCACTGTAATATCCGAAATAGATAGTTATTTGCTTGAAACAGCTTGTGTTAACAGTATCGGGATACATTGTCTCTTATGCCGATACATCGATGTATCGTCGACCCTCACGATATAAATATCCTGATATATTGTCTAAATAAGTTCTGTATCGATGTTCTTGTATTGCTTAGTTAACGATACAAACATCGATACTATCGATACACCAATAGTATATACTTGGGAATTGATTGTGGTTTATAAATCTCTTTAGTGTATTCTAGTATAGACTATACACCGATTTAATCATACCCTTAAAACTATGTGTAATCAATATGAATGCATTCTGGGATTTCAGTCCCTTCTAATAAATATGTGTAATATATGAACATATTCACTTATTTCATCTTACCCTATTTGATAAGTCTATGTAATATATGTTTCTTTTATGGCTCCATCTGACCTATTTGATAAGTCTATGTAATACATGTGTCAGTTTATTGAATCCATCTGAACACGGCAAAGAAATTACTCACTGACTCATTTCAAACTTCGAATCTAAAAAAATCATGCAACTGCACTTAAATATATACAGAGGGTCACCTAAGTAATAACATGAATCATTTGATCTTCATTAAATTGTTAACAGTGTTTGAAATAATAAATATGATGCTCTGGGATTGTTACGATAATCTTACTGAATTTGTCACTCTGCACTTGAGAAATGTAGATTCTGTTTTTAATATCTGCAAAGAAAAGTTATTCATGTTAACATTTAAAGAACTAACGACTTAAGGAGAAACGGTACCGAATTTTTACCGAAATTAACTATTACCCTTGTACCAAAACTACGTTATAAACTCCTGGGGTTTCTGATATCCGAAACAATAGTAGGCTACCAAGATGACTATCAAACTACAGAGTGCGATTTTGACTTTTCATAGCGCTGTAACCAGTGACTTTTGACTGAAATGCAGACACTAAAGTTTGATCAGAGGGCATGTAAGCATGGATATAATAATATTATAGCAACCAATATTCACTTTCTTAGCATAATGTAACATGTTTATTTCTACTTACATACCAAAATTTTTATAAATGCCAATATCCAGAAGTAGCAAAACGTGATCTGAATACAAATTTTTCTTCCGAAAAGTGCAAGATTATTATTCTATTATATCATTTGAATATATTAACTGACACATTGTATTTGTTCTTATCAAGGAACGTTTTCTTTTGAAAAAGACGTGGGGGAGCTTAACTTTTTTCCATTAGTATATTTCCCTCTCTCCCAAACTAAACTGTATTCTCTATAATGCTACCCTTTGACAGGGACTCTAAAAGTGCCCACACAATGCCCCAGTGATTTCATTGATACTTTTCATACATCGGGGACTATTTGGAACGAACTCAAAAGAGGTAGAGACCTATTTACACGGGTCCAAAGGTGTACCCAATGCCGCGTCGGTAGCGAGTTCAATAGTTCAAAGGCTAGCAAAACCGGGGTATGTAATATTTAACCTCTCTTTATTTGTTTCTTCCTTTCTTTTTAAAAATAATTTTGACAGTGCCACGTAAACCAAACATTGTCATGTAGTTAAAAATGTGTTTATACTCGTTCTTAAAATTTTAACCTACGATACGAAAATAATTGTTTTTTCTATAAAAGTTGTAAAACAATTCGTGAATTAAAAGAGCAAAGGTAATGAAAGATAATTGTATGACTCTTATTCCCCAAAACACAAGAGTTTCCAAATAAAAAAAACCCCATTACAGTATTTGTACGTCACTCTCCATAGGGAATGTATAAGTAAGTACATAATTATATATTTATAATGCATATAATTATTATATTTATCATAATAATATCAAGGAAACAACAAGATTATTGTTTTGAAAACAATGTGAATACTTCTATTTTGAGTGAATGCGAAAATATAATTGTGAAAACATCATCCTAAGAAAGGGATTCTCTGCCTTCTTAAAGTGTATTTAACTTCAATATAGCCGGTCGAAACTCGCCATACATACACCTAGTGGACTATATTGGGTTCATCTTAATGTGGCCCATTTGAACATACATACGATTGGGTCCTGTGGATCAATTGAATTGGTATCAATGAGACAGAGGCACTGATGCGTGAAAACTACGAGTTAACTGTCGGAGAGTTCAAATTTAGGTAAGGCAGTTATGTTTGGGTCCGGTTGCATTGCTTTGTTTGTTTGGAGTTGTAGGTCACTGACAATAAGTCTTGGACAATGTCTGTTATTACAAGCACTGGTAAGTGTTTAATCCATTACCTTATCTTATCGTTGATCTGTGTACGTCAATGACTAGCAAAGGGAGATAAAAAAAAGATCTCCGAGCCTACCTGGTATCCAAGGAGAATTAGCCTAACGTTTACTCGGGATTAACGATGATGCCATTGTAAGTACTGCAGCTAATTTTACAGTATTAAAACAGTTTGTACATTTTATGTACTTTTTGTGGTGAGATTTAGTTTTTGAAAAAATTAATTCCCGAAATATGATGTAGCAAAATTTATATTCAACGTGTAGTGTTTTTTAGAACATGTGTCGGTTTGGAAATCAGGCATTATTCAATCATCTGGAAATAGCCGGATCAACTGGAATTTGATGAGTTCAGAAGGTGGGAATTGCTTCGTTGGTTATTCATCAACCCCAACTATTATATTGTTGAAATATTTTGATAAAAACATTAGTGATGATAAAAACCTTGATTGTTTCACATTAGATGACGATTAAAATATCGATTAGATTATCGATAAAATCACCAATTGAGGTAACAAAATGGTTTTGTTTTCGTTGTATGTAAGGTGGAACATTCGACTTTGCTAATAGGGTGCAGGTTGTTGAACATAAAGCCACTGGTGCATGAAGATGTTTTGATAAGACTGTAGGCATTCCTCCATGTAGGCATTAGTGATCGCCACCACAGAAGGACCCACCAAAGACAGTCACATTTAAGATTTGAAACATGCGAAACGCACACGATTGACAATGACGTAAATTGCATGATATAACTCTTAGAGGCATTATACAAATCAGGGCCTAGATTTTCGAAGCTCTCATAGCACTAAGATAGTCGTAAGTACTGGTCACACACCAACATTAGCTTAAGACCATCTCAGCACTTAGACAGCTTGAAAATCTAGGCCTATTGGTATAGAAAGGACAAAGTTTTCATGAATGATCACATTCCTCATATTCACATAGGCGATTCGCTTTAACATTTTTGGGACCATTTAAAAAATCTGAACCGAGATAATTTGTCTATTCTAAATGTCATATACTAGAGATGCTAATGAACTATTAATTATACTTTCACGTTAATAATAAAGGGTATAAACTGATAACACCTTGCTGCCCATGGCAACTATTGATAATAGTCTCCTGTTCAGTGTAATTATAATTAGTCAAAAGAGTTTTAGTTCTGGTTAAAGAATAAGTTGAGCGAAATAAAATAACTAAATTGTCAACTTTATATACTCAACTTATACAGGACTGGTTTTTGTAAATCGTTCAGGCGTATTTTGTTGTTCACTTCATCTTATTTCAAATTTCCTCAATTAAATTGATACTTGTTCTTCCTCTTTCAGATAATCATCCATTCTAAACAACACAGGATAATGGCCTCAAAGAAACAGGTTCGCCGGTTGTTGATTCGTTTTACATTGGGTGTTTGTGTGTTGGTATTCATCATATTAAATGTCAAGATATTCAAAACGAAACATCACAATGTTAAACTAAAAACGTCAAACGTGACAGCTGGCAGTGCTGCAGCCAAATTTCTTGAAACAAAACATCAATATTCGTCCAATTTAACTCAACTGTTTACAGCGAAAGAGCCAAAGAGAACCCCAAAGAAATCCGAAGAAAATGTTTACATCCCTCCACCAACAGTTATAAACAAAAAGAATATTAATCCTGAGATAATCAAACATGTGCAACTCGGACCAGATGAGACACGAGACGAGTTTGTGAATCGTCATTCCTACAACTACACCATCAAGTCGAATCGCTGCAACTCGGAGGATATATTTCTGGTCATGCTCGTGCATTCAGCGCCAGGAAACTACAAGAAACGGAGCATGGTCAGAGCCACATATGGCTCGGTGAAGACTTACAAGGGGAGACGCATTGCTCTTGTTTTTCTTCTTGGGGCGGTGAAGTCAGAAGCCCTGCAAGCGTCACTGGAGGAAGAGTCTGAAATATTTGGAGACTTAGTTCAAGGAAGGTTTGAGGACTCCTACCGTGCCCTTTTGAGGAAGCATATAATGGCTATGCACTGGTATTCGTCCCATTGTAAATCCGACTACATTCTGAAACTAGATGACGATACTTTCCTTAATCCATTCAGACTTATTGATTTCCTATCAATAGAGCGGCCTGGTGAAGGGTTGTGGTGTCGACCCGCAATCGGTTATCCCCCGTTCAGAGACCCAAATTCCAAGTATTATACCCCTGTCTCGCAATACCCTTTTAAAAAATGGCCACACTTTTGCTTAGGATTTGCATATGTTACCACCCCTGGAACGTGGCGTAAACTGTACAGTTTGTCGGAGACAACACGAATAATGAATATGGACGATGTGTTTGTTGGTTTACTCGCTCTGAGAGCTGGTGTTAAAATAGCCGGAATGAAGGGTATGTTCGTCCGTTGTAAAGATAAAGGTGTGATTCCTGATATCTCCGAACTGAAACAAAAGATATTCTTCGATGATCCGTTGGCTAAATGTGGCAACATAGCGTTTGCATACTGGAACAAATTGATAGGTTCTGAAACCTGACAACATAAGAACATTATTTAATGCAATTGTAGCACCGAATTCAACAGGATAATGGTAAAGGATATGTATCAAATGTTCATATATATAATAAACATCATTTTCTACAAAAATCAATGGATCAATAGTTTACGCATCTTACTCTATGTTTTTAGAGCGGCCACCAGCTTGATGCGGCCACCCTCAGTTCTAGCTAATGATGTTTCGTTATATTGAACCTCTATATAGCGGACACTTGCTAGACGCGGCCAGCGGTCGGGTGGTCGAGAAGTTAGATGGCATTTGTATTAGGTTGTGAATTCGGTATAGATTTTAAAACTTGTTCCAAGTATGTTAAATCTTATTTCCATTATAAATATAGAGAAGTTATTTGTTAATATAATCGTTTAACGTGTTTGCATGAGGGGAGTATGATTTTGAATAGAATGATATTGTCAAAATCCTTGCGAGTAATGAGTTTTCAATGTGTATGATAATGCGTAGTTAAATTGTATAATTATGAAGTCTATAGGTGATTTTTTTCTATCAAATATACGGGCTGGGTGTCTGATACTTAAATAAACAAAGATTACTTTCAGATGTGTAGCAGCCCGTTTTTGAAATTAACGAAAAAGAGTATTGCCTACAACGGGATACGTACTCTTTGAATGGATTTTATCTAAAGAGCCGAAGCTTAATGAATTATTTTCGAATTATTTCACGTACCGAAGATTTCTTCGCAAGCGATGTATTTGGATATAAAACATTAGCTTGAACAGGAGATTGATATAGGATAAATAATCAATATCTTAATCTCAATGAAATATAGATAATAATATAGCCTCCCTTATACGAATAGGCTATGGAACAGACAAGCGCCATGTTGTCAAATGTCTCTCCAGACGGCTTCCCTAGACGGAAGTGACTCCGATTGGTCAAGTTTAAACCAAGTAGTTAAACCATTTAAGTATTATTAGTAGATCTGATAAGTATTACATATAAAAACGAAAAAAATGCCTCTCGGTATCAATAGTTCTAGGATAGAGAGTTTCGTCATCGATGTCGACCTTTATAAACTCACATAATGATTTACAATTTTGCTGACGTCACTGGGAAGCTGTCTGATGACACCAATCAGTAAACGAGTCGAATCAATGTTTCGTGGAGGGTTTTGGAAATTTTTAGTAAATCAACGATAACATTCTGCTAAATCAACGTATATGAATCCGCTCTTGCTCTTTCCTAATACCCTGATCTCTTTCAAGCCAAAAACCCTCGTATCGCTTATTAGGTAGGAGCGAGAGCGGATTAATATACGCTGGTTTAGCAGGATGTAACGAGAATATTTACCAATCTACGATTAGTATGAAACCTAAGAATCGCAGATTGCAGATAACATTGTATTGGATTTGAGATTTACGTCTCAAATGTAGCGAGGTCATCATTTCGAGTCACTCAGAAAAAATACCAATTGTCCGTTCTTTTGCCTATTTGTGAAAAGAAGAGGATGTTATCTTTACTTTATATATACTAATAAAATCAATTATTTTCAATATCCTGTATTCGAAAACAGGAAACCTTTTAGTAAGTAAATTAAGATCAAAAGTTCTCTACTTTGTAGAACGAAATCACGTCCGAAGGAAGCGTTTGTAAAATCTCTTATCAAATCTCTGTTAAACACACTGTTGATCTCACAATCGTCGACTTTAAAGGTCATTCAGTTAACCTTTCAAGAGCAAAAATGATAGAATGGACCAATCGCGATCTTTAATTACACAGACCCGTAAACTATGAACTCAAGGGGGACAACTGTTACAGCGACAAAAAGTAACGGAGTGTTGAACGATTTCAGCTCCGATGGCAGCACTTGTAAAATCTCTAATTGAACACACTGTCGACCTAAAAATTGCCGACATGAAAGGAAAAAACTTTTCATGAGCACAAAAGATCGAATGGACCACACATAGACCCTAAAACTATGACCTCAAGGAATACAACTGTTATATCGACAGAGAATATTTGTAAGTGTTGCGCCAGGTACTACAGAAGATTAATAAGGAATGTAATTCAATCCTCAAACGTTTTAAATAAATGTATCCAATAACCATGCACACTCCCTATTAATATCAGATTTGTATACCAAAGAAAACCCGCTTTACCAGAAGAAAGCATAAGAGACAGGATAAGATATACAACATATGAAATAACGATGTACATCAGTTTAAAGTTCTCATTACATTCAGAGTTAGACCTTTTTAAGCGGTTTTGTACGTTGATAAAATTCAACATGATTTACAAAAGTATTATGACTTTTATCTAATTAAAAGAAATATTTGATATCAAAGTGCCATGGAAATCCTTCATAAAATTGTATTCGGCTTTCATACGTGCCATAACATTATGTTTACTTTTCTAAGTTCAAATCAACTCCAAAACCTTGGATAGTAGATGGTAAATCTTAAGTCTAAACTTAAAACTGAGATTAAATCCGACTTTTAGATATTAAAGAAATACGTCCCTACACGACTACTGCGAAAGAAAATCATTTGGGAGCGTGAGATGTATAAGTGTCAATTTTTAAAAACAAAATCCCTTACCTTGAATAATGACATTTTAAAAAATAAACACAGCTTTCGTATAATGATATTGACAAACACCTAAGTTTTTCTTCATGACTAAGTAGCGAGGACAATATATAGTATGTATCCGCCTTCGGATTAGTGAATTTTCGTTACCTTTCGCTAGTCCATTGTTCTTCCCCCTTATGCATTTTTCATTACAGAACAACTAAACTGAAGTCTTTCGTCTGTGATCCCCTTGCAGAAGTACAGTGGTTAGACTGAGCAGATAGATGTTTGTAACTACCAGGAGCTCGGCAACTTTTTCTGCAATAGAGAACTGTTCTACATGCAGTAAGGTTTCGGTGCAGTGCTACACTGAATTTCAATGCTGTACCACCCATGGTTCGTAAGTTTCACCGCAATGCATAGCCACAATGGTGTTGGGGCTTTCTCCCTGCAATAATACTAGCAGCCGCGATATAAGTGAAATACTCTTGAAAGCTTCGTTAAACCCCATATCACCTCACCTCACCTAAAATATGCTTTATCTTACTATTATAACATTAGAAACAAACTGTCATAAATTGATATCCAAGATAAAACAACGACCACAATATATCGACTGAAGCAGCGTTTTTGGTTTTCCAGACATATTCCCCCCTGTGAATACTTTCCCTTTCGCTATTACCAAAAATTCCTAGGGGATTCAGCGGGAAATAGAACCTGTTCCACACTTCGTTAATCCTGAATTACTTCAGCTGTGTAGAATTCACACTGGGACTACATCTTGTTTCCTACTTGTTTACCAATTGTTCTGGTTTACATGTAGCTCATTCAGAGAGGCATGGCACTAGAATGCCAATGGGAATCGAACTTCTTGTTGAGCAAAGTTGGACTGATGGCGTTACAGTGACAGATCATATTTTGAATTTATATGATAGCTCATCGGGACTAGCTATCATTGCGTGACATATCTTTAAGATAGTGAAAGAGTTAAAGGGACAGAGGCACGTTCTTTTAAAAGATTTATTTCTTCAAATTTTCCACAAGAAACATTATTTTATGCTAAATGTATTATCTTCAGAGGGTCAAAGCATATGATTCCTTAACCCGATCACCCATAGTTATAAAGGAAATAATCAACTATCAAGTAAAACCACTGGCGGCCATTTTTTATTGAACACCTTTTAATCATTTGAGATAGGGAAATGGATTCTCCTTGCCTGACCAATCATGATACTTTTCTTTAATACTGTTTCTTTCTATTAAGAATCATTGTCTTGAAACTGCAAAAATTATTTTCGTTTTTGTGAGATTATTTATTTATCTAAAAATAAGTTCTACTGCCCCTCCTAGGCACCGTTATAACGACAAACTTTCTCATGCCGTGGTCATTTTTTAAATACCATACATGCCTGTGTACAGGTTGCATTACAAATCCTCAATACTTTATGTAGTGTATTTTAGCACGTTAGTCTATAAAGTATAGTTAAAAGACTGTAAAGGTTAGCTTAACAATTAATTTTTTTGTCGGCAGTTCTACCTACATGGCATTGTGATGACGAGGTTCGACTCAAATGAATATCGATATGTTCGAAAAGCTGACGTTTGAATTAGCAAGTTATAAACTGATTACAAACATGGAATTTATTTCCTTCAATGATGTCGATGACCCCTGAAAGGGTTGGCTTGGGGTTCACGAATTTCATGAGTAAGGCTATTTCGTGTTTTATAAGGTACTTAAGAATTGAGTATAAACAAGAAAGGTAAACCCTTAGGCTTATAACAACCTCATTGAAATAAGGAAGAACCTTCTACCTCGATTAGTTTCTTATCTGAGTACTGCTCCAAAGGGGTCGTGACCTTAGCACTCCAGCCAATCAGCGAAGAGGTAGAAAGATAACGGCACGATTTGATATTCACGCGGGCCTTTGATTGTTTAAATTTAGCTAAGGTGAAAAGTCAGTCAAGGCAACCTGATATGAATCCAATTGCGCAGTACTAAGATCAAAGACACAGCGAGGTAAGAGAAGGGGGTTTCTCCTGATTTCAATGAGATTTATTGTTCTAAGGGACAAACTTTCTTTAGCCGTGTAGCCATTAAACCAATGTTCACTTACAAACATATCTTACCATATGTGATAATATGTGATAACCCATAATAATGTGATAGGAAGATACTTTTTTTATCAAATAATGAATCTAATGAATCTCTATAGTAAAAGACAACTTTACAATTCCAATTCTTAATTTTATTCAAAATGAAACGAAAAGTTCAATTGCAGCATTCAATGACTTCAGAAAATTCTGAATGTTAAAGAATCTAATGGTTTCCTTTAATTTTAAATCTAAACGAAGTTCAAAAGGAATTATGTAATATTACGAAAATAAGATGAAATGCAAGTGGCTGAAAATAAAAAAATTCATAATGAAAGAGTTAGCTAAAACATCACTTCACTTTATAGTTTAGCAGGTACAAAGCACTATTAGTCCCTCTCAAGAGGAACAAGCTGACAAGATCACGATACTTAAAAAAATGTACTTAATGATTTCTAAAATTCAAAACAAATTTCACCGAAAACCTATATTAGTGTAGAGAAAAAGATTTTATACATAGACTTGAGCTTCTATTTACACATGTGTGTCGTTTTTGTACATTAGGTGCCATTTAGCTTGTATAAAGAACACCAATAGTGTCTCATTACTTTCACCGAACAAGCAACTTCCCCCGCAAAGCACAACTCGCCCTCTCTTCATCACTGGCTAATTCAAGCCTTGATGCTTAGCGCCAAAGTTCGTCGTTTGATTGTAGCGTCCTCTTTGTTGGGTAGCGTCCTTCATAAGATTCGTTAAAGTTCAGCCACAGTAAGCTAGATAACTAGCACAGAAAAATAATGAAGATGCTGCAAGTCTTATATTTGTGCGATTTCGCTATGCGGGGTAAGTTGTTGCATGTGTTTATAATTGAGACATACTTTCAAATAATACAACAAATCTATTTTATGTCCAAAACGTCAAGATTTATATTGAATAAATACCATCAAGTATCTTGTCTCGAAAGTGTTAGACACAAACATTAAACCATCTATGAAAAAGTACCAAATACAAACAAAAGCCACAACATTTTTAGGTGATTCCATATATCATTAGGTCACAGATGTAAGGCGATTGGCTTCACAAAGTCATGTTGTTAAATCTTCTCACGCAAGCATCAAGATATATATACCATTTTAGAACAAAGTAATTATCTTCAATGGAAATGAACTAATTAATGAAATTGTGCGTTATCATGACCAACGTTTTTGATGAAAAGAAGTATTTTTAAACAAAAGAGAGTAAAGATTAAAAACATTACTATACAAATGGGTTAGTTTTTAATTTAAACATTTATCTTTGTTTAAAAGTTACACTTGACTATTGATGGTATCAATAATAGTTTACCTTAATTTAACTTAAAGGCACTATAGCACGCATCCGCGCGCTCTAGTTTTCTATTTTTTGGAACATGAGGGCAATGCACTCACTTTCTCTTCATGCAATGAATTACTTCATTACTGAATTTACAGTTTACCTGAAATCAAAACTTAAGGCGGCCGAGTTAACAGAGAATAGTAAAAGTTGTGCACAAATCGAAAATGTTGATTGTCGAAAACGGCTGAATATGTTTAGTTTTTTAATAGCTCATTCTCTTAAATGGGGATAAATGATGAAATATTCGTTATAAAGTTTTCTCTCGCACATTTCTTACACACTTTAAAAGCATAGCTACTATATAATCCATAGAGGCTTCTGTTTTTTTAGTGTCTGCACGGTTTTTATATTGCCAATATCAAAGTACATAGATATGCATTAAACAATTCCAGTCGATGCGAATTAACTTGAATACGTCCATATCTTCCAAATAACTTATGATAAATGACCTGAGAGCGTGGAGATACATGCATTATTAGTGCATTACTTGCTTTGACGAAATATTGGTGTGCGCTAGTGCCTTTAAAAAATTACATTGGTTGACATCGAACCATAATTTTTATCATGAGGTACATCAAATCAAAAGTTTTAATTTGGGGATATCAAACCAACGTTTTACAGTAGTGAACATGAACCATAAGTTATACTTTTTCAAGTTAGGTACTAAATTTTTCCTTCACATATACAGTAACACACTCATTCATTGAACGATATTGAAAACATGAATGTTTACCATATAAACCCATACATTTTGTATTCAATCAGAAGAACATTCATCCTGCTAAATCAGCGTATATGAATGAATCCACACTCGCTCATTCCCCAATACCCTGATCTCTTTCAAGCCAAAACCCTCGCATGGCTTGCGGTTTTATGTCCGTTACTATGCTCACCTGTTATTTTTTCAGCCAATAAAATGTCGTTAATAAAGGAGCTTGAAGCTACTAACTTTAACTCAGTGGATTTTACCATCCGGGTTGTGCCGTTGTTGCAGAATGCGTGTCGTCTCATTGGCTGGCTAAATAGCTAGCGATACGAGGGTTTTTGCTTGAAAGAAATCATGGTATTAGGAAGGAGCGAGAGCGGATTTATATTCGCTGATTTAGCAGGACGAAGAACATTAAAACACATATATATTTGGTGATAAAGCATGTCATAAGACTAGGTAAGATAACGCATCTTAAGAAAAAACTTCCAATCAGGCAAAACAATACCAAAGGAACTAGGTCACGTGACAGCAGACCTCATTTTTCAATACCGCCAAGTTGCATACACCTGTGGTTCATTTTAAACAATACGGTAAGAATTACCTTAAAGTTATCACAAAGAAACCTTCGATAAGGTCTGTAATTATAGTAGATATTTTCGATTTTGAGGAGTGGCTTGTTGTAACTCAAAACAACAATATGTAAACAAATGGTCTTTTCCAACATTTGGAAGTGGAACACATGCGTAAGAATATCAATTCTGTTCGGCATCATGTTCAATACGTGGTCATCACTTGTTCACTCATTTTAAATTGTCATCCGTTGTTCAGCATCGGTCCAAAGACAAAATGAATAGTTCTAATTTTAATACAATCCTTAAGTACTGTCTTCATACGTCAAATACAAAAATGCAAGTTTAAATGAAACAAAACAAGAAAAACTAATTTGAAATAAGTTACTCTGATAAATGTACACGGAAGAATTTTGAAGACCTCTTCCCTCTGTAAGCGTGGTAAACCAGGGAGATCAGCGGCGAAGAACGTTAATCCAAACCTTGATGCCAGCACGTATTGCTAATCTTGAAAGTAATTGGGTATTCCGTTTTGCATTTCTTCTCCGTACATACTCCTGAATGCACGCAGCTCATCATTTCGAGAACTGGTGAGTTAGAAGCTGACAAATACCAATTATTTCTAATGGCAGCTGATGACCCCTTACAACTCCAAGGGCCATTATAAAGGAGCCTTCTCGTCAGTTGAGCGACATCCGCCTTCCGCCGCTCTGCCAAACTCTATTTAGAATCATTCTTCATGTTTAATATTCCATGCCAGTTCTCTGATATTCTTTTGGCACGCACACGCAGTATTGGTCCACTTTCACAACACAACCTTAGTACATAGATACACTGAGTCCATTTCCCTTTGAATCTTCGATCAGAAAAAAACGTACCATTTCAATAAGCCTAGTCCACAATCCTTGACTTTGTGTGGGAGAGAAACATTTCAGAGGCTCATCAGTGAAAAGTTTTTTATATCCATTATACGAAATCTTATCTAAGATTTAAAAACTTTGTTCCTCCGATAAGGAAACACGTACAATGTTGGTGGGATTAGTCCATATTCTTTGACTTAGTCTGTGTGGGTGACGAACACACCGGAGGCTCTTCAGGGAGAAGCACTTAATTGTCCAAACTTTCAGACATCCGCCAAGGAATCTGAGCAAATTGTCTAACAAGGTAGCTCACATCCTTTTCCATTGCACTTGGGTAACATTTGTGAGAGTTCCCTGTTTATTTTCCACATTGTGGACACCTGATTCTTCAGATGAAAACCTCACGTATTACAAGAACATTTCAGATGAAGTGACCCTGGAAGTTAAGATGAAACTTTCGGCCAGCCCATCGTTCTTTCCTGGTCCGGAAGTGAGAGAGGGTCTGCTCGAAATCGTAAAAAGCCAGATTGTCCAGAAGATCGTAGACTCCTGCCCTGGCCGCCACCTGGTGGAGACAAAGTACCACGTGTTAAATATGGACAGTTAAAACGTTCCTTCATGAATTGCTATGGTGAAAAGATACGAAAGAAAAGCAATATCTGGAAACGGACGTTGCCTACGGAAAATGATTTAAAATGGCTAGCTGCTATGGTTCAAATGTCAATTGCTGTATTCGTTTTAAAATGACAGAATAAAGGTCAGATAACTGTTGATTTAACAAAACATTTACTTTTTATGCCTCCTTCTTTCTCGTTTCCTAAAGTTTTTAGTAAATATGCTTTAAAAGAATTGGGAATATTGTACTAACTAGCCAAAACGAGCTTGATACAAACTCATTGATGAGTTTGATAAAATATATTTTGTTTGAAAAAGTTTAATGGCATCAACGGTCGGATCTCACAGCTATAAACTAATGTGATGCCATGTGTCTATCTGATATTCCCGTATTAGTAATACACTGCAGTATCTTACAGTAAGGTATTAAGGTTTGGTTTGAACATGGTTATATAGAAGAAAAACATATAAGACAACAAAGTTCGACGTCCTTTTGCACGACCTGCTCGGGCATAAATGCCTTGCCTTCCAGGTTAAGAGCGGACTCTCTTTCAGCGGAATTACATCATCGACATACCTTGTTGTCCTCGTTATCAACATATCTGGTTATTAAACGCACTTACTGCAATACACAATGGTTCACTATAAGATATGAACGTTGGTTCACTATCTTTTTTCTGTCCGCATAATGACCAAGTCTACGGCAACATGTATACGGCAACATGCATACGGTAACATGTATACGGTAACATGTATACGGCAACATGTATACGGCTACATGTATACGGCAACATGTATACGGCAACTTGTATACGACAACATGAATACGGCAACATGTATACTGCAAAATGTATACGGCAACATGTATACGGCAACATGAATACGGTAACATGTATACGACAACATGTATAGGGCAACATGTATACGACAACATGTATACGGCAACATGTATTCTGCAACATGAATACGGCAACATGTATACGGCTTACAGTAACGCATTGCACATCCTTTTACAGAACTTTCATTTGCATTCGAGGTGTGCAGTATTATGTAGCAATTATTTAAACATTAATTCTTTCATTACAAACCGTTTGTAAGGTATCTCATAACGATGAGACCTATTGCAATCTCCTACAGACCAATTCAATCTAATTAAGATAGTGTAGTTAGCCCGTGACCTTGACATGACTTGACAATTTAATTAAAGCGAGACTTGTCTTGACCTTTCTTGAGTAGAAGATACAGACAATGGATGTTTGTCCAATGTAATCTACTTCAAGATGAATGATGTGATTCAGATAGGATCATAAGCAACACAGTGTCTTACTATCGTCTGTTGCTAGTTCATTCCAGTTTACTCATAATTATACTATATTATATTTTCCCAAACACATCTTAGCAACAATTGATTTTAATAAACTATATGTGATTTGGAATGCTTTTAGAACCATGAATTGAAAGATGAACCTCGTGTCTTAAATTTTGCAATATCAGTCTATTTCGAAAATATTCTGAATGCACACAATTTATGGGACAACATACAAAAAGTGTGGTAGGAATTTCCGTGCGATGCACACTAAAATAGGAATGCTTTAAAAGTACTGAATTAGTATAAGTTTAATACCAACGAACCGGGAATACATTCCCCATCTTTATTCGTGTATGGCGTTATAAAACTAACAATCATTTGGCCTTTCGATGATGTTTCAGGTAATGAGATCATATATCACTTTATTGCCGACTTTATGTGCTCGCCAACCGGATATGGACACAACGCCACTTCCAAATACGTGTAGCATAAGTCGTCAATAATACGTTGTAACTGAAAGGCGAGAGCCTGACTATCACGCGTCTGCATGCGCTACCCGTGTTCCGTAACGCAGGCCTATTATCTGAAGCGACTCTACGGAGCCAGTGGTCTTTCAGCGTTTGAATGGACAAGACGGTCACTTGTCTGTATCAGGGTTGTAAGTTTACAAAACGACGGTCATTGATGCTGAATGTTATTATTCATATATAAAAAGACGATGTAAATCATTCGAAAATCTTTATATTTAACTCGTGCAAAGAAAAGATTCTTTACACAATATAGTGATACAACCATCATGGATCAACGACAGAATAACCACCATAAAGAAGAGTCGGTCCGTAAACAGTTGATATAAGTTTCGTAAGTTGTTCTCCTTGTACAGAAGGCAAGGATACTTAATCTGGTAAGGAAGATATGCTGAAGAACATAAGGTGTATGGACGAATTCAACAATGAAAAAGGTGTTCAAAAGGAACGATCATACCTCTCGATTCTAGTCGTCTAAGGAACACAAGACTAAACGACAGATCAAGGAAAGTCTGTCACATCCGACGCTAAGTGTTCATACCTGTGTCATCCACTTGCAGAAGGTGTCATCCCAACCATAGGTGTTCTGATAGTGGAGGAATGAGTTGAACAGAATCAACACGAGGTATCTCTCCAGGAAGTCCACACTGAGTCTGCAAAGGGTTAGTCTCTCCATATCTGTCCGGCTTGCCTTTATCTACGGGATAGAAGCACAGAAGTTTTTATTTGTGTGATGAAGACCACATTACTGTACGTTTACCTTTGTTTGACCATCTCTTTTTATGTTAAGCACTCAGGTGACAACTCTAACAATTCTGGTATAGTGTCAAAGCAAATATAGGATTTATATCAACATAAATTTATATTGTTATAACGATGTTATTTTCGACATCAAATGTATGGGTAAAAGTTGCTTTGGAAAAAAATATTCCATCGGAAAAAATATGATAGAATTTTATTGCAAAATTAAAATTTCCTTTTTAAACATGGAAATTTACAAAGTGTTACTGTTACGTGTGTAAATATGAACTCAGTTTGTAAAAACAGTTGTTAATGATAATCTTAAACAAACTTAGGAAACTTGGGTATGTAGTGCAATACATCAAAATGGCATAGTTGATTTATTGTATTGGACAATAAATTTGACTTCACCTGAAGCAGTAAATTTGAATTAAGTAATTCAATATAAACCGTTACATTTTTGTACCTTATTATATGTGACAAAGATAATCTCTCTCAGATGGAAATGCATGGGGCTCATCGTCTCGAACAATTGGTCCAACACGAGGTCCACTTCCCGCTTGACCTGTTGACCATCGGGCAGCAGTCGGACCAATTTTTGGACGATCTGTCAATTAAGTTGCATCAAAATTAATTTCGTAGCGGACAATATTTTCAAACGGGTATTGAACGACAACAAGATTGGAGTTTTAAAATTGTTTATACGGTTTTAGGCATCCAGTTCTTTTAAATGTTTATATGAATAACTATATCTTGTGTCTTACAACCAAATCAATGATACATAATACATGGCAATGCTAAATCATTAAATAGATGATTTAGTTAGATACGGTAATTGACATTACTTCAATACAAAGTTTACTTGCAATGGTATGTACAATTTACTATAACAGTTTCTTTGGCGTCACAAGAAATGTGAATATGTTGTTTCATCTTTTTTTGGGATGATATATTTCAGATGATTAATATTTTTATAAGATTATTCAAACACAAGATAATCTTTCAACACCGTTTTCGTAGAGGTTGAAAGGGACAGTTTAAAAGATCTATCAAAACATTGCACATTATGACCAATCCAATGAACATTAACGTTAACGCAGTCATCAATAATGAACCTCAAAAGTATTCATCTGGGTTCATTTCAAATCTTATCTTGAAAATCCCGATTTGTGTAAAAGGTTAAAATACATTAATTGATATCAAATAGAACTGGTTTAGCACATTTCTTTAGAGGACCCATGTGGCCCTACGCTTAAGTGAGGATTACTTTAAACAAGATTTACGTGGGTCTCTGCTTTAAGAGTATTTGCAGGGGTTTAACGAGGAAATGGGAACTCACAATAAAATCGCCCTGTGTGTAGGCTGCGTTCGGACATGACGTCCTCTCAAGTTCATCAGGCCGTGATCCGTAGGGGATACCCTGGGTCAGAAGGATAAAGCTTCGATTAATGGTCATTATCACTACCATCATCATAATAATAATCAGCAAGAACATCGGCTGCATCCGATCAGAAAGATAAAGCAATAACCACTAATCATCGCACAGCGTTATGAGAATTATAATCAACAAGAACATCATCTGCATCTTATCAAGATGATAAAGTATCGATTAAACATCACAAACACTACCATCATCATCTTTTTAACCAGAAAGAAAACTACCGGCATCTGATCGGGATGATAAAGATCGATTAAACACCACAAACACTATATGTACCATCATCATCATCATCATCATCATCATCATCATCATTATAACTAGCAAGAACATTAGCTTCGTCTGATCTAAAGGATGAATCATTAACAACTAATAATCTCACAAATATTGAGAATACTCATCAACAAAAACATCAACTGGGAAGGGTAAATCATTAAGTAAGGACAGTTTTCACTACTACAATAATCATAACCATCATCTGCATCTCATCTTTATAGATTAAACATGATTACCATCTCCAGCATCATAATAATCAGCTAGAACATTTCTATGCACCAATTCTCAATATTTCACGTTAATAAGCATAATTTAGTAATCATTTTAATGAAAACTTATAAATAATATCAGAAGAAAACCACCTACTCTTTTAGTGTAGAAAATGAGTCCAGCTATAGCCATGGCTAAAGATGTCCGACTCTTTCCTGTCCTGCAGGTGAAGACAAGTGCCACCGGTGAGTCTGTCCATGCTTGTGCACTCTTGTAGTGGCTACAGACGAAGTCATAGAGTTGGTCAATCTCCTGCAACATGAAAGAAATATGATGAAACAAAACAATTCTTTCAAATGAAAAATTCATATTCAAAAGCAGTTACAAATACTCAACGCTCAAAAATAATAATGATTATTATTTTTAAAAATGGTTAGGTACATATGCTAAAACCATCTTTATCTAAAACCTTGTTTCACTTCAATTGTTTGTATATCAATTAATGTGGACTATTTATTGTTTTAATAAAATTATTACTATTCAAATTTTGAAAAGAGATTGAGCTGATTAAGTTACAATCATTACAAATGTCGCAGCTGTTCAGTAGGGGAGTGGCCATATTGGAGTGTTGGTGGGGTGGGGGAGGGGGTGAACTAATGATAAATCCACTTATGCTCTTTATCTTCCAACGAGTTACAATCAAGTAAAAGGTTACAAGCATTGCAAGTACCCAACCTTCTCAGCTGGGGAGTGGTCATACTGGAGCGGTATCCTTGTGAATCCCATATCTAGAGTCTGCAGCTTCTGTTGTTCCCATAAGTCTTCAGGGGACATGATGCTAGCGAACTCTGCAGTAACTGGGGGGTTACTCGTCTCCTGGTAAACCTGTTGACACAAGATTTTATACCTATACAACATTGTGAAATATAATAATAATAATAAATTGTACTTATAGAGCGCATTTCTCCATGATACAGACTCAATGCGCTATGAAAGAAGAACCACACAATTGGGAATAGGACGTGAAAAGTTTATGGAAATTAAAATGCTTGTTTTTTTAGATGAGATTTAAGATTGCGCTTGAACTGTTCAGGTGTTGGTGTGCTCCTTAGAGAGCAGGGAAGAGAGTTCCACAGAATTCCACAGAGTAGGGTCTACATGGATAAAATATCTGCAGTAAACTGTGTAGACGTTAAGTTTTGGAAAGGGAACATGGCACCTAAATTCAATGTTAAAGCTTTTCAAAACATTGCCCTGGTCACCTTATAAGTTTGTAAAGGGCTTTTTAAAAGTGTTAAGCCTTCAACATACAGGCAAGCAAAGCTAGATATAATTAACTTTAAGCTTTGGTAAGTTTTACTACCCACTGCCTGATAAACGTTCGTTGCTTGACACAGATTTTGATTTACAATTAAAAGGCTGTTCAAAACGTAATTTTAGTCTCCAGACTGCGTTCTTCGTTGGATGAGTAGAGCATGAAGTACATATCAATAACATTTTTTGCACGAACAGAGCGGAATTAGTTAGGTCGATTACCTCCAAATGCTTGAAGGCTTTCACTTCTTTCTTGAGAGTTTCTTCTTTTTGCTGAAAGTAGAAAGCATTTTAAGCATAAAATGTACGTAACGGACCGACAATTCGCTGCAGGAAACAATTGCTGGATAACATTACCTTCCTCGAATTTCATCTGATCATGATAATTATATAAGTTCTCTTATTGTCGTGTTGGTTAATAATATGGGATTTTTAGAAATTAGAATGTTTTCTTCCTTTTGTAAGAAAATGTGATAGTTTACTTGTTAAACATTGTGACATATCGTTGCACTGTTTAATTGGTCACGCAGTTGTTTGCTTTGATTCTGTAAGCTAGCTTAGTCTTCAAGTGTTCAATTTCGAACTTTCTATCTAGAAGGTTCCGCCTTGTCCTCGTACGCGTATATCTTGATTTCTTTGAGATGGAATTAAAAAATCTGGAGGCCTGGTTACTTTTATAACATCTGGCTGAGATAACCTTCACACATTGATCTTCCTGGTTTTTTACATTTGAATTTGCGATAATAATAATGGCCTATTGTGACTCATTTGATATTGCATTACCTATTTGTATTTGCCTATATTGTAACTTCAAAATCTTTCAAAAGTTAATTAAATTGTTTTTATTACATTCAATTGTTTGCCTTAAGCTGTTGCTTAGACCAGGGACAATTTCCTATTCTAGTTTCACACGTTAGAGTTAAATAAATGACCTCTTAATCATGATTAAGTAGAGTTCTCACCTTACAGACAGTCAGCATTCATACTATATACCTCATGTAAATTTTTAACAACATGGATGATAAATATTTATCAGATGTACGAATTGTTGGTTAGTTATAGCACCTAGGCACGGTCTGATTACTGGGGTTATCAATATCACACGGTGGTGGCAATTCTCCACATGCATGTTTAACACATTACCTTTGAAATGAAATGGTTGCATGACAATATCATTATAGAGTTCAACTCCATGCATAAAAATATCATTATTGAGGTTATTTAAAAGCATAACAAATATCATTATTGAGGTTATTTAAAAGCATAACAATATCATTATTGAGGTTATTTAAAAGCATAACAATATCATTATTGAGGTGATCTCCATGCATAACAATATCATTTTTAAGGTTATCTCAATGCATAACAATATCATTTTTAAGGTTATCTCAATGCATAACAATATCATTATTGAGATTATCTCCGGGTTAACATATTGTCAAAACACAATGAGTAAAAAGCGCAAATGTTGATATGCATTTATGTGCTACGGGCAGATTACCATTTATTTCAAGAGTATTTCTTATCATACAGGGACACCTTAACAAAATAGATTATGCTTTAAAGCTTATTAAACCATACGATTTATTAGAACCACGCGCATTAGCAATGCAGAAATCCATTATATGGGTTCATTAACATTACGGAGTCTATTAGCATTACGAACGCAAATAAGTATAAAGGTATAAGCATGCATCATTGATAACAAACTAGCGATAGTGTTTGTAAATGAGGCTCCAAATGGTTTGTACATGATAGTGACGATAAGTTCATAACCTCGGGTCTTTTATAAAAGCCTTCGTGTTTGTAAATAGCAGTGTAACAGTAAGATTAACATTACCAAACTTTATTTACTTTGTGTACGTGAAACAATACACGAACAGTATAATGTCGAAGCAAATTGTACAAATCGGAGGCATCATAAACCCATAACAATAAAAGTACAGCTATCACCGTCCCAATGGGCGCTGTCATGGTCCCCTTGTGTGCAGGATAACATATTACAGTCTCATTAATGTATAAAATCTCACCATGAGACTCAAGAGACACTGTTAGTGTGAAGTGAATTAGTATCTTCTAAGCGTGTCATAGCGTGGTCGCATTAATCAAACGATACCCAAGGGACTGACTAAACGTTCATACACATGTACGTACTGAGAGTCCATGTGAGAGGTAATCTCCAGTATGGGTTCTCTTCTGGGTTATATTCTTGTGACATGTACACACACCATTTTAAGGGATATTAGTATTGAGAAGTCTAATAACATTTCGACGTATTTTGCTTTAATGTCATTTTTTAAAGAATAATGCAGTATAAATGTCGTTATTTCTATGAATATGAACATTTAAGTGATCTTTTGCTATAATGTCGTTTTTCAAGAATAGTAATGTTTGAAAGCAAATGAGAAATTAAGTGTTGATATAGTATATACGTCTACAATGAATAAAATATCCTATAGTTTAATTTCGCTCTTTTATTCACAACCTGGAGTAAAAGGAGTAAATCGTAATACATTATAAAAAATATATCATGTGATGTTATAATATATATAATGTGTTATAATGTGCCTCACATTTGTTATTTGATTATTTATAATCATGCTGACGCTTACGTCAAATTATTTGACTACGATATAATAGTAGATTATAGAATTGTGGAGAGTCTTTAAAAGCAGCAACACATTGGGCTATTGCTCCCAAAAAAAATGGTAGGTGTTTTCTAAGACAATAGTTTCTCATTTATAATGTCAGAGAAGACTGAGGTATAATCGACGTTGTTTTTACTATCTTAGTTTCTCTAAGAAAGACGTTTGTGAGACGTTCCTTGTTCAAGAAGATTATCAAAATATCATTCTAATCTAACTTTTGCCCTTAATCCCAATCTCGAAACTGTTTCCCTCTGAATTCAATGAGATTAATCTTAATCCAAAACCTGGTGCAAATATGATACGGCCTGTCATCTGACATCGATTCGTGCCCTGTTAAAAGAAACTTTGATTTGGCATACCCTATCGTGCTTGTACTATTTTTGGAACAGGAGAGATGCAGCAATAATGGTATAGAGTAAAGCTCTCTTATCTATTTTATTCATGTTCTGCCGACGAGGGATTAAAAATATTTACATAATGCTGCCAGGTGTTCCTCGACAAGATGCCAACAAGCGTTATTCAATGGCATCTTATCCTCCCTCGTGTTTAGCTAAGGCAGGCTTTGCATATGCCAAACCGAAATAGCGTGTATTGACTGGTATCGAGGGATGCGTCTTTGTACCAAACGTGATTGTTATCCATCAATAAGTTTGATGTGTTTGGACATGTTACCTAATTTTTCTTTAAAAATATATATAAAACATGATTTTTTGACAAAAATGCAATAACACAGTAAGAAATTCGGTCATTTAATAAACAATTACAATTTTGGAAAGCCCATGATTATGCCTTTCTTTTGATATATAAATCACTCAGCATATGAATTCATAACTTTCATCTCTTTTTTTCACAATGTTCCACCACATATATCATCCCAAACTTTTTATATGTTTTCAAGGAGGGTTGGGAGTACACAAAACAGTTAAAATTATTTCTGTTGCAATTTGTCGTGGGTTGAACCCAAATTTGACAGGACTAATATCGTTTTTCTAAATATGGGCATCGCAAGCAACTGTGCATGTAACTTTTGGAAGTAACTTTGATTTAAGATATGGTCTTAAAAAATCTTCACTAGTTTTGCACGCGGACTCGGTGTATGTGCAAACGAAATGGTGATTTTTCGGATCATAACCAACAAATATTGATAATTCTAGTTATGGTTCTAGAAAAAAAGAAAACAATATATTATCGCAGCGACCTTGTAAATTATAATTTCATCCAATGATTTTGGAGGAATCCCACTTACATCATTTTGTAACGTTTGACGGGCAAATGCCTGAAAGATGATAACCGTTTAAGACGTTTACTGGTGAAAGGTGTACTGCACGCTTTGTAACTATATATCGGCTTGCATAGATTGCACGTGCAAAGCGTACTAAGGTTATCAGATCGGCTTTTCATAATTAAACGTGCTTCACGTACATAATTACGTGCCTAATCTAATTACCTAGTTGGTTCTCATAGCATAAGCTTCTTATCTGTCAGAGAAATCTTGGTGCCTTATCAACTGAACGTTATGTTACGAAAACAGTCCATGTAGTATTTGTGGAATTTATATTTCTATACTCAATATGAATAAAGAATACTAAACGACGTCTAGTATGAGAACATTTTGTGAAACGAATGATTGGTTTGGTGTTTAACGAGCGAAAGGGAGTCCAATATCACACACGTGTTTGGTATTTTATTCATTACTCGCTGAATTATATCAAAGAAAAAGCATGATAATATCTGATATTACCATTGGTGCCGCGATGTTAACATTGTGACATTATGGGACGTCAGTCAGCATGCGATATCACAACACAATTTATTATCACATTATTGTAGATTTGCTTAACGTCGGTTTCTTCAACAGGTTATTTAAATAATGTTTATTTATTCGTTTTGAGTTGCAGCATTCATGTTTTTAGATGCAGTATCGTAGATCTGTTTTGACAATTCGAGTTTAATTTTTAAAAATGATTTTGTTTACCTCCAGTTCGGGTCCTGTTATTTCTGCTATAAGCACTGGTTCTTCCATATTGCTGACGTCACGGACGTTGTAAGTAAACCCGTCACATTCCACGGTGACGTCATTTCTAAGTCCGATAACTTCAACGTGTTTGTAACCCTGTCTCTTGTCCAGCAAGTGACTAACGACCCTTGACAAACCCTGCAATAAGACAATGTCATCAGTCGGATATTATCGAATTTATGATTTATGATTTTAATGAAAGAATATGTAAAGTTAACAGTAATAACAATCTGCATAACTACAACACCTTTAAATAACATATCTATATAACACCATTAAATATTAATGTATATAAAAAGGAGACAGTCGTTTCTGTTTGCCGTTCAATCGACAGTTGAATTAAAGGTTAATATTAAAATACAAAGAAACAATTTCGATTATAGATCATACAGAAATAAGGGAGTTAAATCAAGTCATGTACGCTTTGAACATCAACTTACATCACGTGCCGCCTGGGCCATGCCATATATGGGCAACCCTTGTAACTTCCGGAAGTTTGCAACTCTGACGTCAGAGAGTGAGCTGAGAACATCCAGTCCGATATAGTCGTCTGCCACCTTGATATCAAAGAAAGGTCATGTAACAAGAACTATCCAGCAATTAGTCTGGCTTCATATAGACATCTCTGTGTGTCCAGTCCTAGGTGAGAACTTATTAATATCTAAAGGTGATTGAGAGATGTAAACAAACCGTAAATGGAAGCATTCACCGACCATTCGTCCGAAAACAAGCTCTGAGCGGCTTAATTACTTTAAGGCTATCTGTTGTCTGGTGCACCAATTTCCCCACGTGTCAGCTGTTATAATAACACTGAGATCAACCCGCTGGTTCCTATTACTGAGTCGTCTTTGATGTACATTATTCAAGAAGGTGAAACGTCTGCATGTGATACCTGCATTACTCCTGTACCTTGATGCTTTGACAAATCTTAGCTGTATCGGATATGTTGTCTTTTCTTTGACGTAAACCTCATTTATCACCCAAAACTGCGTCTCCTCCTAAGGGGATATATTTTGTAGGAGATATCTCCTAACAGATATCATTTTGACAGTAGAGTTTTAAAAATACCCTTTGTCGTCAAATACATGCCATCACAGTTGTTTTACATCATTAAGCAATGAAATATAATTTCATTTTCTATATATGTACATATATGTATATATTTTGTATTATTGTTCTCTATGTGAATTATGAGAAATAAAATTCTGTTCTGAAATCACAATGTTATGACGTCATAAACATGTCGACGTCACAATGATATGGCATAGTGCAGTGTTTAGGGATGTATACTTTTCAGGAATACATGAAGAAAATGATTTTGGAAGAGAAATAGAATCTAGTGCCTTCTGATATAAAAGAAATCAAAACTCGCTGATAAAAGTAAACCAAAATCCTCGGGAAGCCTCGGAAACAACTTTTATAAATTCGTGTTGATATAAATGATATTAGAAGACACTTGATGACATTCTCTATATATTAAAACTGTCGGTCCATGTATGCTATCTGCAACTACGAAGACTCTCCTATGTGAACATGTGTTTTCAAGCCGGTGGCACATACATCGCGTCTTTTTGGAAATAGTAAGCAAGACTTTGGTAAATCAATTATTCCAGAGAGCAATAAGTAGAATTGGCATTTTGAGCGAAAACATATTTAGGTTCCTGTCGGTACAGTTAATCTATAAAGAAAGTATCACGAGTAAAGTCGTTCTGGACTCACTAAAACTCTTGAAGGCAGGGACAACAAATGCTGCGCTGATCTTTCACTGTTGTCAACGTGGCATAAATGTCGGAAGAGGCTGGGGTGTGTGCGCATCCAGTTCGAGTATGTAATTTTCAGACCACATGGAATCTAAAAATAAAAAGGAAGTATTAAGTCAATAAATAATCCCAGGGGACTTTTTTTAAGTGATGCCATCATTTTACTTTGATGAAAACATCAAGGCTAGGCATATCCAATAAGGAACGTGTTCCTCCTGATGAACCCCACATCAAAGCAAAATCGTGTGAATAGTACTGTACACTGTCAATCATACTATCCAATGCAATAAGTTAATCATGTGAGTAGTAATGTTTTCATACTATCCAACGAAATAAGTTAATCATGTGAATAGTACTGTTTTCATAATATCCAACGAAATGAAATATTTAATCACAAAACCTTCAAATTGTATCTATTCCCACTCTCAACTTCTGGACATTAAAATCACACTTCAAGAATACCCTCATTGAATATCCTTGACCCATATATTCAATTATTCACTCCCTGAATCAAATTGATGAAAGTAGATCGAGTAACTGTGGAAAAAGACACAGTTCTCATTACCTCACCAATATCATCCTTCATTTTTTTTCAAATTCAAAGACCCCCTGCATAATGTTAATGCATTACCGGGCAAAAATGATGGATTAATATAAAAGTAATATTTGACATAGTTCTTTGATTTGCTGTTGTGACAGATTGGATCATATAAATATTAACTGTATCAGTTACAACTAGAGAACTAGAGAACAGTGTATGCACATCAGAACAGTGTATGACTTCTTTAACACAGCTAATTGTTTTTCAAGGAGCAACATCGATATCAACAGTTAGAATAGATCAAATATTTCACACGATGTCACACAACACAAATGAGTGAGTAAGTAAGATTTATCGTTCTGTCAGCAGACTTGGGCAATGGGTTCTCTATAACGATATAAGGACAAGGCCAAGATTAACGAAATTGAAAATAAGTAAATCACCAAAAGAACTTAGGTATCTTTTCAAGAATCCTTTATGCTTATTCTTTTACGCTGACATTGTATAGAAACGTTCGTCTTAAGATGGCAATTTACAACACTAATTTTCAGCTAAAACGTGTTTGATTTAATCATTTTGGTTTCGCAATGCAACAAGAAACGTAATGTTTGTGTTTCTATCATCCTGCTTCATAATCTATTTTATACGTGTATTTTCTACAAACCCTGACTTCCATCAGGCAAGACGCCTAATAACGATTTACAGAAATAGCGGTACAACATGGGTGAAAGGTCAGTTACGATGAGCGCTGCTACAAATGGCAGTTCGCTAGTTTTAAAAATACCCCATTGTCATATCGAAGTAATTAATATGAAGAGTCTAACAGAGATGACATTGTTTCACACACAAAAACATCGATTGTTTTATTTTCGATGTTATCTTAGGTAATGCTACCATGATTGCTACTAAAGTCTAAAGAACGGTTCTATACCATTTCCGAAAGAGACGCCGCCAGACAACGGTGCCTTCTTGCATCACGCCATTCCATTGGCTAGAAAATTACAGGCTATATATAGATAAGCAGAGCAGCTCCTAAACAGAGGGATTCCCCTTCCCCTGTTCCACCTTCTCCACAGCTACAATACAAACTATCTATAAAGTGACACATATTTTTTGTGGCTTTAATTAGAGCCAAAATAAAATATGTCTTGAGTTAAGTTCAAATCACCTTTATGAACTTGTATCTTCATGTCTCAATCGCCAAATCAAGCTTTTTTCTTGTTAATTATTTTCGAGAAACATACTATATCCCGTTTACATGTATACTACTGAAATGACCAAAGTAATACTACAAACCAATGTTTATCTTTGTGTCTGCATTAAATAAAAGTTACGTTTTAATCCCGTTTTATGCGCAACTGTCAGGTTTTCGATCATAAATCGCGACCTTAGCCTGTTTATGGTCAGTCATAAGCATCGAGATGTTAATGTTCAGAAACAACTACTGCTTTTTCGATTAAATGACACCATTTACGAAATTTTTAATATTTGTGCCCCTTTAAAACGAAAGATTTAAAATCCAAGTACCAGAATTATTGATTTTAACAACGTCTTGAGCATGGTATCAGACGCGAAGACTTGAAGCCTGTATAAATCCCGAATGACTTTAACGCTTGAAATATGTATAAGAACACACCCAGATGACACTGAAGTCTAAATAAGTTTAAATGAGTCTCCCTCGCCAAGAAAAGCACATGTCTCTTTTAAGTAGGCGTTGTAATAGATGAGACAGACATTGTGCTGTAAATGTTCTTTACACCAATTTGTAGTTGTTAAAAGTTTTGTTAATGTAAATTCTTAACTTTTTTTCGTAGAGTGTCAAAAGCAGAACTCCTGATCCCGAAATTCTTTTTGAAATAAGTCTAAAAAGGTGTCACAAAAATACAGGAACAGCCATTATTACGAAATAATGTATGAACTTTTATTTTGAAATCACATGAATATTTCCAACAAGGATTCTTAAAGGCACACCGCTGGATAACGATATTTTGCGGAATTAAGTTACCTTAGCTTAGTCGGTTATAAGAAGACGTTTCTTCACAATTGCCACTGTCCTAAGAGATTCGAAATAATGCCGAAGGCATCCGTTAACAAAGCACTTTGGTGATTAAAAGTCGCCAATACAACATCAGTGCACTGTCAAAGAATTGGAATTAAAGGTAAACCTTTTTAAAAGTTTCTTTGTGAAAGGGGCCCCCGGGTCGTTCCACCTCCAACAGAGTCTGTTAGTCGTAATGAGACTAAAATGTCTGACAGTTAAATAGCAACGTACCTGCTCCTTTAAGTAAGCGTTGTAACAGATAAGAAAGACATAGCGCTGTAATTGTTCCACACATCGATTTCTCAAGTCCTTTTTGTCGGCTTCGTCCTGAAAAAAATCTCTAACGATTTTAATTTGTCTCTGTGTTCATTTGCCCGAACCGATTTTTGCATATTGCTAGTCACGACGAAATTCTATCGCTCTTTCATCGTTTTTTTTCTGTTACAAGCTATTTGATACATGAACTTAAGCTCTTTTGTGTTAATCATTTACGCATTGGAGATGCTGTCTGTCTTTGTAATTGCTTTTCTTTCTTCAGTCTCCTAGAAAACAGATACTTTGTTGTTTCCTACCTCAATACACAATCACTTAAAGGGGCAATAGAACGTTGTTATAGATGAATAAAGTGATCTCACGGAAACGAAGATAAATGTTTCCAACTGCCTGGCATTGTTACTTAATAAAAAAACAGTTTTTGAATGATCGGTTAAGCCATGTGAATTCAATTCCCTAAGTCAAATGATTAAAAGGTGTTCACACAAAGATGCCCGCACGTGGTTTTTGCTTGATACTTTATCTTTTTTAATAGGGCAAAATAAGTATAAGTATAATTACGATATGTAATGAGATGTTGAAATACAATACCAACAAGATATTCGTAAATAACGTGAACTATTATGAAACTTGCAAAAATATGATTATCATTATTTAATCGTTATGAGAATTCAAAAGGACACCACGATACCGATCAGTTAAAGCTATGGATTAGCATTAATATCTAATCGGTTCTATGGACTATTACCAAACCTTTCATCTAATGATTACATGTCAATAATTCATTACGACATATTGATGCACACAATCAAAATGGCATCTATGAAATATTTACATTTGATATTTGATATTCAGATAAACTTCGATCAACCAGACTAATGATCATGATGAATTAATAAGGAGGGATTCTGTTTAGGGGGCATTGATAACACGTTTGATTGATTGTAAGATAACGTAGTTTTTCTGCCTTCGTTAATTTTTAAACATGGACACCTATACTGGCATTGAATTAAAATTCCTTACAATTTCCAAATGCTCATTAAAGTTAGTTGAACTGTTTGAAGTGGATTGATTTTCACCTTCTACTTTCACAATTCTTAACTGATTGAAACATCTTCTGTTCACAAAGTACATCATGGTATGTGACCAAAGGATCACTAACCACCTTATTCTGGGACAAACAGATTTATTACAGGTCTTAGCTAATAATAAATCAAGTCGTGAGAGATTTCTACATAATTACCTGACATGTCTCCAGCTGTTGCTTAGTTTGCAGGATAATTCCACGTAAATTGGTATCACCTGAACACTGGTCAATCGCTGAATCAACCTGGGAACGAAAGTAGAAGAATTGGATGACCTTATACTAGCTGTTAACACTTACGGACAAGACAGTTAATATCACATTGCAACCACATTTACAATCAAATTAATTGGTCTTTAGCCACGGGAACACGTTTATAAACGTGTCTTATGATTAAATGCAATTGAAACTATTGGTTGTGTCAGAGTTTTATCTATTTGATGAATGTCATCGAGAATAATTAAATGTCATTTAATTGGTCAAAACAATTTCATTGGTATCAAGATGAACTCAATCAATAGTCACACGGCTGAGATGTTAGTTCAATTCTTTAATCAAAACACTTGCTCAAGGCGATATTGCTTTTTAGTGTTTCAGGGAATAAAGTTCATCGATTCTCAGATGACATTTCATCTTGAAATGGTCACCCATGCAGTGCTTCGTCACGCACAATGTTGCTGAGCTGTATTTTAAGAAGACTTTCCTTTAACACTGCACGCTATCTAAACCAGCATCTCACCTATCCGACACTCCATATAAAGCGACATATCTATTTGGTCGTCAAAATGATATTATCTGCGGCAGTGAGTTATTGTTTAGCGCCGCTTGGCAATATTCCAGCCATTAGCGGCGTTTGGTGTCTGAGAGTGACATCTTGTTACGTCTTAGCTATTGTAATAAATTCTTTGATTTTGAGTTACTTACCTCTTGTTTTCGTGCTGTTCCATCGGGTATAGTTCTCACAACCTCTCTCACTGCTAGGAACTCTCCTCTTCCATAGTTGGGACATTTATCATTTATCTGGTACAGTGTTTTGCTGAAAGTTAACAAGCAGTAGGACGTTCAGGGTTATTTTCATCGGTTCGGTGTCCTGATTTTTTCAAGACCCATTATTCCAACACTTGACACTTAGGTACAATCACTTGGTTTTCGAATACCTTTTGGACATATTGGAAGTACATTTCTTTCATATATTTTTTATACAATATCTGATTGATAGAGAATCTCCCCCTCGTGTCTTCTGATATCATATATATCAACACAAGTTGATAAAAGTTACAAATATCTGAGGTTTGCCGAGGATATTTTTACTTTTATCAACGAGTGTTGATATATTTGCCATCAGAAGACACGAGGGTGAGATTCTATTTATCATCCAAAATCATTTTTCTTTTGCATTCCGTGAAAAATGTATGTTTCTGAACACTGCAATACTCTTAGACTCTCAGTGCGGTGACGACATAGCACTGTGACGTCACCATGTTTATGACGTCATACCATTGTAACGTCAATACTTGATGATGTAAAACAATTGTGATGTCATGGATTTGACTGTAACAGGGCATTGTTCAAAATCTACTGTCAAAACGATATCTCCTGTGTCACACAGTTTTGGATGATAAATAGAGAATCTCACCCAAGTGTCTTCTGATATCAAATATATCAACATGAGTTGATAAAAGTTACAAATATCCGAGGCTTGCCGAGGATATTTTACTTTTATCAACGAGTGTTGATATATTTGATATCAGAAGACATGAGGGTGAGATTCTATTTATCATCCAAAATCATTTTTCATTACATTTGATTGACAAATGAACATTACTGAACACCCTGCTGCCCTAAGACTCCAAGTGCGGTGATGTCATAGCATTGTGACGTCGTAGTGTTTATGACGTCATAGCATTGTGACGTCGTAGTGTTTATGACGTCATAGCATTGTGAAGTCATTACTTGATGATGTAAAACAACTGTGATGTCATATACTTGACGTCAGAGGGGCATTGTTCAAAATCTACTGCCAAAAAGATATCTCCAAGGAGATATCGCTTGATCTTCCACAAGTGATATCTCCTGTAGAACAGAGTTTTGGATGATAAATGTTATGACTTCCTTGTTAACGAAGCTCATTCAGTTGAAATGATCTTTTCACTCATTAGTAACTCTAAAAATCTTTCGATCTTTAAACCGTATTAACGAAGATCTAATTTGCATATGGTCCTCGAATATGTCAAAAAGATTATGGTAATCAGCTTTTGTGTCTGATGTTTATTCTATATTCATTGATATGTTTATCATTATATTTTCATCGAAATGTCAGAAGCGAACCTAAGGTCTTTAGAGAATCTCTAGTTGACAGTTGACAACAGGGGCGCTTTTTACAAACTACTATCAGTAGGGCTTTGGCAAGAAAAGGGAACAATTTCAAGAGAATTTTAGAAACGAAGGGTAATGAAGATTGAAAACAGACAACGTCAACGAATCGTCGAAAATGAAATTGAATTTGGGAATTTAAGACATTTATGTAATGAATTGGTTTTAATTATAAAACCTCACGACATTCAAGTTTAACTTTTCATTATCACATCATGCAATTGTTAGTGAAATATAATCAGTATTATCAACTTGAAATAATGTTTCTCGTATATATATGTATTATGCACAGATTGTCTACAGGAAAGGGCAAGATATAAGATTATCCATGATGATGGATAGAGAAGATGTAAGACGAAGGCATCGTCTGAAGCGTGTTGGCCTATTTTATAAACGGCAGTTGAAAATAGAAACAACGGATATTAAGAGATGAATAATTGTTACGAAACTATGATGAAAGAAAACGTACAAATATGCAATCTCCTTTAATGTCATACTATTTCTTCTTTTGATATGCTTTGTTCTCTTATATCACGTTGAAGTTACTTGGACACTACAATCAGAATCCGTGTAAGATTATGATGTCTCGTAACCGAATAAAAAAGAGCTCTACAGCTCATCAGTCAATCTTTCGTGGTTTATTTTATTGTGTGAGGTCGAAGACTTACATGTAGAAAAAAAAACAGGTTTATAATCTGCAATGAAGTGTTACAAAACATACAATAATAATTTTCAAATTTGTCTTCTCCAGATTTAGATATTCCGGTGATTATCCTTTAAATGGTTCAAGTAGGTGGCCTATTTGACTTTTGACATGGCGAATGTATAAGTCAACAGAAGATTTTAGGGCGGGTAACCTGCCACGCCCGTTTTTTAGGGGGGGGGGGGAGGGTCGTAGGGCACCAACTCTACAAAGGAGTCCATGTAACAAAGGTGACATTGTGAAAAATTCTGAGCTTCCTAGGCAAACTGTAGGCCAATGGCAAAAGTCAAATAGGCGACCTACTTAATCCACTTAAAGGATAATTACTTGAATATTGAAATCAGCGAGTAGACAAACTTTGAAAATCGTTATTAGGGACGACGACGGGCAATGCCAAAATTGATCAAATGGACATTTTCACGTGTAATACTAATGATAATATCTCAATAATGTCATCAGTGTAAAATCAAATCAAACGTCACTAAAACAAACAAGAAGATAACCAAGGACAATATATATATATGTGTGTAAAAGTTAAATGTTCGTGGTTTATGTATCAAATATTCTTCAAGTTGGTAATGAACTTATATGAAGACCAATCTTCAGTTTGTTATTTTTAAAGAATATATATATATATATGATGACGTAGACTTTTTCGAGAACGTAAGTGAATATCGGAAAAACCCTCATGTTATATATATATGTCAAAATATCAATATATCAAAACTTAAAATAGATTTAATTTTTTCAACATTCAATACATTATTTCGAATACGAATAGATATGTATGTGAACGCGTTTACTACCTTGCTGCAGTATCAACATCTACTATCTGTGAATAGAGGAGTGACGCCATCACCATGCCAAGAGAGGTCCTCTCATCTCCCTTGTCACAAATAAACAACACGGCGGGGGGAGTTGGATCTTTTTCTCCCTGCAATACAAAAAGGATTTTTCTAAACAAGCTTTTTTAAAAATAAAAACCGAGACTTGATTTAAAGACGTTATATGTGTTTGCACTGTACTTTTAGCATCAAGAGATATGACAGAGTAACTGGAAATAAAAACTGAGTAGCGAGAGTCCAAAACGTTTATTGGCCTAGCAATATATTTTAATAGCAAAATGACCGTTTTCTTAACAAAATGATTAAGAGGTAACATCAGTAATTTTCATAGTTTCATTACCTATATTCTTTTATTCATTAAGTGATGTAATGTGAAATAAAATATGCCATAATCCAAGATGATTTATTGTGCTTGCATTTTACTGAAAGCATCAGGAAATTTTAACACAAATTTTCTACGTGAATCGTATTTATCTAAAACAGTTACTGGGACCTTTGGGGGTTGATTGTGTTTGAAAGGTTACATAACTCGTTTTCGTATAAATTGAACGTGGTTTTTTTTTTTGCGTCCTTGCAACCATAAAGCAGGTATCCTATTTCATTGAAAACTAGTTATTATCATATATTTGTCATTTCGGGATGTAAATGTAGGCTGTTCAGAATTATACCATCACATATTGTATTATGGCTTGTATCAAAGCGTAACAATATGTCATGAAGGGATTAATCAATAGGAACAAGAAAAATTGAACTATGTAGTGTAACGAAGGAAAACCTAACATAACTTGTTAGTGTCCGTAGCATCAATAGGATTGTCTTTGATTAAAAATATTCCCTAGACCCACGCTGAGACCAAAGCGAAGACAGGAACACAATTAATGGAAGGGATAGAGTTACCAGTGTGCCTTTTACGTAACAGCAGCTGAACAAAATAACTTTTTAAAGATAATTGGATGATAAACTGTGGAGCACATGGCTGTAGTAGTAAGCATGCTGGCCTACATGTGTCACGACAATGGTCCAGGTTCGAATCCCCATGAAGGCATCAAAGATTTTTTACCTTTGGCACATGCACTGTGTTGTTTCCTTTGACATGACTCTTCATCCACACTGCCCTTAGTCTACCTAGCTGTAAAATTGGGGACCTGGACACTGGAAAGTGTGGCTTTTACGGTCTTTGTTTAGGTTGCATCGAGTACTATCCCTTCAGTGTGATAAAATGACTTGTACGCTTTGGGCATGCAAATGCAAGGGAAAAGCGCTATATAAGGGGACGTTTATCAATATTATTTAAATTGATATGGAAGGGACATCCTAGCATTACCATCTCAGTATATAAGTAATTGAAAAATGAAAACTTGATTTGAGTTTGATAAATATATAAGAGAAAGACCCCTCCCCCTTTACACTGAACATTGAATTAAATGATATTGGCTAATGAAGGACAGATTCTCTTCCTCCATGGAAAATGGTTGGTAGTTTCTTCAACTATGAAAACTTTTAGATTAGACAACATTCTCACACTCCTCGGTAAACTCATCCAACGGTTTCAATCAATCTTCGTGCAAAGGTCTCTATATCTGGAAATTAAGCCAAGATAGGAGTCCATGATGTTCTTATTTGATTAAATCTTCGCATGATGTTAGAAACTGATTAAACCACATAGTCCAAATTTCAACATCGACTCACCAAACGAATTTTCAATTTGATCTCTGCTAGGAAATCATCTATTTCCCTAAAAGACGGCGCACCATGTATTGGAAAGCATAACCGGCGTGTCCTGGAAACAAAACAACACGATCAAGTCACATGGGATATTCGAAATTTATCAAATCTAGCTGTGCATGTATTTTTTATGGTAAAACATTACTGTTGGTATCATTCAGCGACATGTTTGGTTCGAGGTGACTGATAGGTTTTGATGTTTACCATGTTAAACGATTTGCATGTTTCCACAATTTACGTAGGAAAAATAATCTGGTTTTATCATTTGATGAATCGTGTCCACCAGCATGTTCCATTTTAGAGAAACGATTTACGTAAAGAAAGCACGTAATGAAACATTGAGCAAAATTTGAAAGTTGATTACATCAGTCAAATTTAAGCCATGTATTTATCAACAGGTCAAACAAAGAAAACCTCTCCTCTGGGCAGAGCACCATGGGATAGCCAAAATAAATCTTTTGTACACATGAAGTAACAAAACACCCGACGTTGAAACAATAAAAAAAGCAACGAAATCTTGTAAATCAGACAAACAATTTGAAATTGCGTTATCTCGTCTTCAAAGAGGGTTTTCATTTTGATTCCATTCCAAACTAGCTTGTGCTAAAACACGGAGGAGAGACTTTTTTCTTCAATTTGCGCATGCGGATGATTATCGGTTGCGGGGTTTTCGGTTTTTGTCTCTCGATCAAAAGTTTTCCATGCTCTTTTCTGTTTTTTTTCTGTGTAAACCTTTCATGTTTATATTGATATATCCAGGATTTTCTGCGCTGTGAGAAGTTTAATATGTTGGCTTGTCATATAAGAGAATCATTTAATTCTCATCAGCATATTCAAAATGAAGATCTTCGAGAGACTACAATTCACGAATCGATTAACCCTTGTTTACTAACTTGCAGAAAACAATTTGGATGTTATAAAAAGTTTTGTTTTTAATATCATAAATAGTATCCACAATTTGTCAAAAAGTACAGTAAGGTTACGTTTAACCTCATCTAATTTCAGAAACATGATGTCAGATATATTCATCATGGATAAATGTTATAACAACATAATGCAGTAATAATATTTGTCCTTTCATTGATCAGATCCACAATGTCAAATTAAGATATTGCTGGTGCAGTTATACAAAACTAAGAGAACTTCATAATACAGGTATAAAAACAGGTATGTGAAGTTAAACATTACAACTTTAATCCTTTCAGTATTTAAAAAAATACTTTGAGGAATGTTAATCGGATTTGACTTCACATTGATCAATGATTCTACATTGGAAATATTCAGCAGAATACATAGCTGAGTTAAACTTAGCTAAAGATACACCCTGTGCAATGATGGAGCCACATATGCCATTTTGCGTCACAAATAGAAGTAGTGAATGTTGCTCAAATTGTTTTGATGATTATCGATTAAGCATGGTGATAACATAAGGACATAAGTATGTCATTGGTATCAAAAACGAACTGACACTACTGACAGTTAAAATTTTCAAATTTGTCAGCCGTGGTTGTAACTTTTAACAACTTAATACATACACTGCCATAAATGAGTTTAAGGCATTTTTAAGCTGAATAAAGTGTCGCGAAAAACAAGCAGCGATAAAAACCGGAAACGATAAGGAATACACAATTTCTCACCTGTAGTTTTTGTATTTGAATATGAGTCTGGTGTAGACCTCCTCTGATACGAGAATATCGTCCTCACTGCTGATATCAAGTACATGGGGTTCGTTATTGAAGCATTTGATATCGTCATAGAAGTAGAACTTGTTGACTTCATCAAGACTGCTGAGGTCGACAACCTGAAACAGATATTGGAGACTGAAAAAAATTGTGTGTAAAAGCACCATGTTTTAGAGGTGTGTTAATGGAATAATATTGTTCTCATACATGTAAAAAGCTTCCGTTAATTTCACGCCGCCAATATTGTTCAAGCGGCGCCATACAACCGCCCACTCATCTATTCTTTTACTCGGGAGCGAGTTAGCGTAGTGGTTAGCGCGTTCGGCTTGAGATCGATAGGTCCGTGGTTCGAATTCCGTCATTAGTAAGGTTTGGGTGCAATGCTATACTTAATTTCACCGCAATACCACCAATGGTTTGTTAGTTCCAGCCGATGCTCGCAAGTTTCACCGCAATACTCGACCACAGTGGTATTGCGGGCTTTTTCCCTGCAATAATACTAGCAGCCGCGATATAAGTGAAATACTTTTGAAAGCGGCGTTTAACCCCATATCACCTCACATCATTAACTCACTCTTTTAATCTTATCACTTGCTTGATAACGGTGTTAGCATTTGTAACGAACTATCGCATCACTGTGCAGCAGTTATCTTATGTCAAACTTTTATGCCAACTTCGAAAATCGTTTCTGTTAAGGCTATTGTATGATATGACTATGTTTTCTTTTAAACTTGTTGGGAGTGGTCCAGATAATGTCTTAATGTAGTGATGCATATCGATTTTCGCTATATACATATATGTGATACTATCTTTCTTCTAACTAGTTAATGACTAAACATTCATCTTTTGTCATGTGATTCGGTAATTATGGGTAATATATAAGTTTGATCGAATACTCACAAAACGTATCAAAACTGAATGCTTTCATAAAAAATGAAAATTTGTCCAGTAAACACGTAATTAGTTACGTTTTGGCCAATTTTCTTTTTTATGGTAAGTTATCCCTATTCATTCATATACTCAGTAGTGGGGCGTAGCCACGTACTATATGATATTTTGTTAAACTTAAAATCTTGCTGGGTTTTACAAAGATTTAACATTCTAAACGCCAGAGCACTTTTCGGTGTTTGTTTCTATTGACTGAAGCATATAAAAGCTTGAGTGTATTCTTCGAATAGACACAATCATATCAAAATACGAAGGATTCAAACGTTAGAAAAAATTTCCAGAAGAACAAACAATTCATATGAGGAACATAAAAGGCTATTTAAAAAAGAAAAGCAAAAGCTATTTAATCAAGAATTGGCTCTAAAAGCATACATGACATATAATGTCAATAGTTTCAAGGCAGAAATTCTATACAGCAAATCTATACAGAACATTTTTACATCCACTTTTTGTTGGGTTTTTTTCTATAGTCAAGAAGATGGTGTCAATGTCACTTTGTATGGCTACCATGGACAGCAACTCTTGCTTAGCATCTCCTCGGCACTGAATGTATATGTGGAAGAAGTTTCTCCATCTGGTTTGTCCCAAATTTACTTTCAAAGTCGTGGAAGAGTCTGAAATATGTTGTAACCATTGAGTACAGATCCTTCGAGTCTATCCCATTCGTCTTTCATTGAGTTATAGTCTGGTATTAGGGAATGTCATGACAACACAAGTCAGAATTTGCAACGTACTGGACCGTGACGTCTGCTGTATGAGATGTAGCGGAATGATGTTTCTATAGCTTCTCTCTGATTTGCTGTCAAATTTCCCTACCACTTAATCAGAAAAACATAAAATTTGTGTACTAAATATCCCACTTACATCATCACATCGCCTTGTCTTTGCTGGCCTGTAGAATGCATCAAGGGGCAAAATTATAGTTCTGGACCTCCATTCAAAAAGGCCTAAGATGATCGTAAGTCACTAAGGTAACCGTAGTGCAATTTTGAAGAATTATAGTTAAGGTTGACTTAATAAAATGTTGCTTTGTCAAAGGCCTCCCAGCATTATATGACAGGAGTTCGATCTCTCAAAACAGGTGCGATTACTGGTCTTCTTTGTCGAATAAGGACATCATGAAATCGATTCATGAAAATTTGTTCGAGATTCCATCTACACAAAAAAATGTGTAGTCTTCTCGGCTTTGACAAGATGATTACGCAAGTGAGATGCCCGGCTGTAGCAGTCTTACGTTTCGGTGGCAATCCTTGGACAGCAATTTTATGGGCTATTTTTTGTGAAAAGGGCCTGTGGGACACGATCCAACAGGCAATGTATTGTGCTCCGATGAAAATTCACATCTACTAGGAAGAACTCTATAGTTTCAATTCAACATTTGGCGATGTTTCGATTTTCGCGATCTAGTAATTGCATGATGGTTACCACTTAACTATGCATAGACGAATAACAACCTTTTAAACATCAATGCAAAAACGAATTAACGTTTGTCTTTTTCATATGTAATTGTGACCAAATGCTTTTCCACTTACTTCTACGTTCAGTTTGTTTTTCAAGTTTTCTCAATGAGGTTTTTGCAAAACTCGCCTGTAATGCTTTTAAAGCAAAGGAACATGTTAAAACTGCATCGTTTTTTGTCACGAAGCTGTGCACAATGAAACAGTCATGACATCTCGGAACAAAATACTTCCTTTCTACTGTTTTAAACGTTGTTTCAAACCTACAACATTCTCAACATTTTTTTGCGTTTCATTTTCGGAGAGTGTACATTTTCAAAAAAAAGGAGCGCAAAAAAACTGATTTAGGCCTAGTATATATAAAAAAACAAATAACCTAAAATATCACAATTACTTTAAGAATTCATAAAAAGTTAGGATTCAGATTCTTTTGCAAAAAAAACCCATTGACGTCAACGAAACTGATTTTTCCAAAATGACTTAAAGCCTATTACTAATTTTTGGTTCACGGTAAATCCCAACCAAAATGTTCTAAGGCAAAGCAACATTTGCTCATATTCCATCTCAGCGCTTATGTATCGATCGGCAAAAAAAAGAACGACAATTATGAAGACATGACAATGAATTAGCGTGCCGGAGCTGAATTTGATCTGTCGGTGAAACCAGCGTTCGACAACATCTTTAAAGAGATCGGCCCATGGGTTTACCCTAGGGGATAACTCTCAGAAATTAGTACACAGCAATAATGATATCACTCAACCAACTTCAAAAGGCTATGGGAAGCCCTAAGGTTGTTCCCACCGGCGAAATGATGCCAAAGCCTTTTTTCTCCAGGTTTGGATTCCGCCAACTAACTAAGGAAATAGAATATGTCGACGCGTGAGGTTTTGAAGATAATGCAACGGAAATGTTCACGATAATTGAAACGTAGACGTAATGAAATGATAAATAACATTGTACTTGCACATCAGGATATCCCAGAGATATCCTCCATTGAATCATCTACTTCGGAACCTTATCTACCACTTAAAACAATTCCGAACCTAAAGTATGTGGAAAATTTCAAAGAAAGCAAACACAATATACGTCTTTTTATCAAATTGGACAAAGCTGCTGCCATGCAATAATGCTGCTCATATTCATTTTAAAAATAACTTATACCATCATGTAATCGGTGTGTACCCTGATACGGAGACTTGCAGCTATTGATGATTGATTATGTGGTTGGTTGCGTGTTCACTGGTGAAGTAGCAATCTCATACTTTGTGTTAATAGCTTTTGACATTGTTTCCAGAACTGGAAAAAGCTTATGGCAATTATGTATTTACTCGGACTCCTACGCACCCAAACTTTAAAAATCCTTTACTGAACAAGATAAAAAAAATTATTTACATTTTGATTATCTCTGAAATTTGAAACAGTATATAAAGAATACGAGAGACACAAACAATAATTATTTGCTTCCATCTCCCACGCATCAAACATGAAAATGAAGCGAATTGAGCGAGTATTTTGATAAGAAAAGGTTTGAATAAGATGAGATTATTTTGAATACTTAAACATTTAAGAATATAACTTTAATGGAGAGGAGATCTCCCTTGGATACGAGGCTAATTTATATACTTAACTTGAGGTTATCCGATGATCATTGGCATTAAACCCAAACGCCAACATCAATTACTGTTTCAGATTGAAAATACCAAAATGCAACACAAGATAAGGAAGTTTATATCCCAAGGCAAAATTGCACACGCATTTCCTAAACTATTTAAACTTTTCTCCAAAATGCTTGACTTTTTTAAGCTATTTGTTTATCCATTGCACGAGCCAACTAACAATATCACACAGTCAACAAAACTCCTGAATTCGGTTAATCAACGATTCGGAAGCTGCGCTAAATCAACAATGCAAAACTGCAGGACTCTGAAGACATCGGCGTTTTAGTTATGAAGAATCCAAGAGCCAATAGCCCACAAGCGAAGCATTATCGGCCAAGATGAATGATCGTATTATCTGCTTCCGAGGGTCGTTTTACTGATATCTTGTCCTCGTTGGTTGCCACTTTCCACGGAAGCACTCTCCCAGAATAGAAATTATATACCAGTAGCTGGAAGATATTTTTCTGAAATAATCAATATTTAAGACAATGGAAGTGAGGAAGCTACCATATGAAGAGGGAATGACACCTCACCAGACTAAAAGCGCCTGTAAAACTGTTATTTGAAACCTCTTGTTCCCAAAAGGGATGGAACTCGAAACTTAAAAAGTAACTTCACTTTTGATAAAAGAGGTTAGTTAATAATTCATTTAAGTAGAAGATTCTTGGTATTTGATGTTGAACATGACTACTGCGTTACAACATGTAGCAAGCAAGTGTTTTCTCTCGTACGAGAGATCAAGTGCACATAATTGAGTGATACAATGTTAAAGGAATAATCAAAATAAAACTTTCATCAAAGCGACTGACATCATTCATTTTTAACACGAATTTCCCCGTAGAAATATACCGTCAAGGTTCCTTTTACAGAAACCAAAACTGACATGCCATTTATAATGAAAAAATACTGCATGTCATTTAGAATAACCATGTCTCACGTGACGTGCTTGAAAACGTTAAATTAGTTTTTCAAAATGACACTTATGAATAATCAAAAGGACAACTTTTGATAAAACCATTATAAGGCTTATTAAAAACACCAATCTCTATTATCATCTCACTCTTTCTATTACCGCATTTCCTCAAATACATTTCAAACTAGAAATATGTACATGTGATGCACAGTGATGTCCCCTTTCCAAACTTTTAATCCAACCTAATCATCTTATTGCCACTTATACCAGAAACAATCCATACGAAACATATAACAAGTTCACTGGTGCATAAGGAAGAGTTTTATATATTTGTCAACTTCTTTTTGTAGGGAATGTGACATTTGATACTCACACAGTCATCAAATATTATAATTAGCATATACAGCCCCCAATATGCACTAAGTTCAAATTGTTTCCATGGAAACCAAGTTCAATGAAAAATTAAGAATAACCAAAGTAGCAAAAGGCACCACCCACGCACTAAATCTAACCACATAACAGGTTTAGTAAAGTACTACTCTTTAGATTATCAGATATAGGTTAAGAAATTACCCTACCCCCATAAGCTCAAAGTTCAAATTGTTTCCATGAAAACCAGAAGAATAGAAAAAATTGAGTAACAAAAATAGCAAAAGGCACCACTCCATCACTAGATCTAATCACATACCAAGTTTCGAAAAAAAAATGGACGGTTTTTGAAATATGGCCCGGAAACGGACCCTACCCACCATTTGCACTCAGTTCAAATTGTTCACATGGTAACCAGAAAAAATAAATTCAGAATAACCAAAACAGCAAAAGGCACCACGCCACCACTAGACCTAACCACATACCAAGTTTTTTTAAACAAATATTGAATAGTTTTTGACATATGGTCCGGAAACGAAAGCATTTCGGAATTACGTAATTACGGACGGAACTGAAAACATTATGTCTCCCGCAAATACTTCGAGAATGGTATCGGTAAAAAAGTCGCTTTCACTCGTTGATTACCAAACCATTCACTTGTTTCATAATTTTTTTTATCAAACTTGACGTCGTTTAGTAATCTCTAAATATTTGAATTGTAGAGAAAACTTTGTTGTTCGTTAGCATCTTGGATATATTACCTATAGAATGTTTACGGTAAACAATACTACGTCATGTTGCGTGATGGAACTCTATAGAATACATAATATACAATTTAGCGAACTAGTTTCACCTTGCTGTTTCAATTTGCATATAATTATCACGTATCTTGTTTAATAATTCCAACGAGGTCGCATGGGTTTTCAAAAATAATTCAGATGATGACTTCACGTCGTTTTGAAATGGAATGGTTTTGTAAAACTTTCCTCAACCTATAGCAGAGCAGATTCAAATCAAATTTTTCATGTTACAAAAGTAAACGGTGCTTAAACACTACCACATATTAGGTTCCCCAGAGTTACATGCCAACAGGCCATATCATTAACATCATTATGACAAGGAAATAGATTATCTGAAGTGGAAACAACGACTCCCAAGAGAGTTAATGTTTTGTATTGCTGTGTTGATAATCAACATTTATGTTTTACCCTTTTATTTGTTTTGTCAAATTACAGATGTCAAACTATCATGTTATCAATCTTCATTGGCGAAAATAAGAATAAAATCATGCCTCTATGAATCTATATATATTGTGCCTCAGAATGGTTAGGTGTAGATTGTATAATTCCCAGTGATGTCTTTCAACGTGTTCAAATACGAAACAGACCTTAGCCTGGGACCAGCCACTAAAACATTCTTGATCCGTGAGATACATCGACCTGCATTGGTCACTGATGATAAAACTTATCTTATCTTTTATTAATTCAAACATTTCTTTATGCAGAATCAGTCATTGTTATATCTTTCAAATATGCGAAGTCGGATATTCATAAATTCTTAAGAGCAACCTAAACACGTTTACTTAGGGAAGTGAAGTGATCTCACGAACACGAATTCATTCATTTATACATTTTCAAAACAAGGACTTCTTATGAAAGCGTACCAAATATGGGTAAGTTAATCTCATTATTGTACTTATATCAAAAGCTGGTAACACTAGAATAACGGCAAATACATGAAACCTTGTAAACGACGACAGATAAACGAGTCGATTAAAACATACATTTATATTTAATGGAGAATATCAGAAAAAATAAATTGTATTAAAACGTGCAACAATAGCTTTAAGATCGTAATGCGGTTAGATAATGTTATATATGTAAGTTCCTAGATATAAAAACATCTACACATTTTAATAGCATTAAATACAATATTAACAACTTGTAAATATATATATATATATATATATATATATATATATATATATATAAACACAAAAAACTTCTTCATAGTTCAAGTAATATATAGATAAAAAAAAAAATATATATATATATAGAGAGAGAGAGAGAGAGATAGAGAGAGAGAGAGAGAGAGAGAGAGAGAGAGAGAGAGAGAGAGAGAGAGAGAGAGAGAGAGAGAGAGAGAGAAGAGAGAGAGAGAGAGAGAGAGAGAGAGAGAGAGAGAGAGAAAGAGAGAGAGAACATGCGCTGTGCAATTGTAGTTATCCCGATAAATCAACATGATGTAGACAACGAAAAGTGCACAATTCTGTAATGAAACTGAAACTGAAACTGATAGCTGGTTATGACGTCTTCTAGGAGGCATGAAAATATATACAAACCCATATGTCATATTGAATCATCAGCCGGCGTTACAGATATCATGATCAAAGAACTTACTTTACTTTCTTGTTTATCAAGATCACAAAAAGTACTTAGATGACAATATCAATCACAATTTCCATCCAAATGCGTATATGTCAATAACACCGAGATGCGTTGAAATCGGCGATGCGTCGGTTCAATCGCCTCTGGCCATTTTTCATTGTATTTTCAAAGGATTAAATATGACTTTTTGTTTCAAATCATCTGACAAGCGAAATGGTAATGGGTGGCAAATGGAAAATGATCTTTATATCAAATGTCATGTTTTGAGTTTTTAAAATGAATCGTAGTTTCAGGAAAAAGCATAATGACTCCTGATTGATGTTCAAAGTTCTTCGGCGCTCCACTTGATAGCATTTTACGTTCAGTTGAAGTTTTAGAACTTTTTCCTTTGAAACACTCACGGCGGACTTAATCAATCAAAAAGGTTCTGTGATAACACACATCAGTGTCGACTACTGTATAAGTACATTGATGACACACTTTATGGTTATGCAATAAAGTAAAGAGAACTGTCAAATCACAACAAATACTGAGGGTTGAAATTTTGCTTTGACGCAATAAATTTTTAATATTCATACAGCGCTATCGTTAGCATGGTACATACGCATTAGTCATGTGCGTAAATTTAGGTCAGAGTCCTACACTCAAAGAAACATTATAATGAAATTAAAAATGGATAAAACAAAAGATGCAGCCAATTAACACCATTTTCTCCCTTAAGAGTAGGAGCACTAAGTATTGCCTTACGTCAACTTTTTGTGTCAGATCATTTGACTGCTTAACTTATAGTTCAAAGAAGTATCACACTATCATATTAATACCATACTTAGATATCATAACACTATCAAAATTCTGAGATTAAGTTGCCAAACCACAAATGTTGGTACAATGCAGGAAGTCTTAAACCAGCCAGTGCAAAAAACTGGCCCAATTAATGCCTTGTGGGGTAATTCCGGTTTAAACGTACCTCTCGTCTTGTCCTTGCCTCCCTTTCACTCGAGTCAGGGTCTGATTGAGCCAGGTAGACGATGTCCTTGAGGTTGTCCATATGTCGTACAGAATAGGTGTGTTCACAACGGGCGGGGAACAACACTGGTTCTTCACGGGTGTTGAACAGGAGCAAAAACTGAAACATATCCATGAAACCTAAAGAGGATTCTTCTCGGGTGTTGAACAGAAGCAAAAACTTAAACATATGCATGATACCTAAAGAGGATTCTTCGCGGGTGTTGAACAGAAACAAAAACTGAAACATATGCATGAAACCTAAAGAGGATTCTTAACAGGTGTTGAACAGAAGCAAAAACTGAAACATAGGCATGAAGCCTAAAGAGGGTTTTTCATAATCTCCTATATGAGAAATCATTTCAGGTGACCAAAAAGGTGATAATTGTTTTTCTGTGATGTATAATTGGCCATTTTGGATTGAATCTGTTTAACTCTTTTGAGCAATGCACGTGTAGACTAAGTAAAGGGTACTTTGAAGATTTTTTAAATATATGTTGTAACTCATGTTGTAATAGGTATATTCACGTGATTAAAACATGTTTTTCATCTAGTAACCTTAATCTGCTCTGTAAATCGGATTTTTAAAAGGTTATTGGTACATGTATATGTTGTAAAACAATTTAAATGTAAAATGTGTGCAACAGTACATGTACCTATTGCATAAAGTTATCTGAGAAACAGTCATATAGGTTGATTGATTCATTTTTACTATAGATTGGCATTATATAAGTAGCAATTAAATGTTATCTAAAATCCTCCTTTCTTCGTTCAAATTATCAGATGTCTTAGCATAATGCAAACAAAGTGTTAAACAGATCTATTCCATCTTTGTTACTGATAATGTTTTATTGATGACAGTTGACTCTACATGAGTCCGTTTGTCATTAAAACTGATTTATTACCACTGACATAGATAGACAAGATTTGTAATTATCCATGGATTTTAATATGCACGTCGATTAGCCATCTGTAATATATGCATCAAACATTACCTAGGAGGTCCATCATTTGACAAGAACAAAATTAACGACTTCCGACTTGTAAGTAATATATTTTTTTTCTATGAAACACAGCACATATCTCCAGGAAATGAAAGCCGTCAGAAATTTATGGATCTTTGTATAGAATGATACATTAGCAATTACAGTAACTGAACTTCGGATTTGTCGTGACTTTGGGATATTTTTAATTATGTTACTTCAGCTTTGATTGATACTCTTTCGCAGCTTGTAACGAATATAGTAAGTATCGATATAGATAATAGAAATAAGTTACTACATAAGTATAGTCACTACGGTTACATAATGATCATTAATAAAGAAAGGGAAAAGCGAAAGTAAAGGTAAGATTTTAAAGAAAGTCAGATGAAAGTCTCATCAATATATTTCAATTAGATGTTAGAAATAAAAAACGCCGTTTTATTGTAAATCATTTTATCGCCATTTCCCTGAAATAATTTATCTTGCAGATTGTCATAGTGAAAACCAAAATGCTTAGCCAAGTCCTTGGCAGCAATGTCAAGGTCATAAACATCGACCCGGACCTGTGGCGTCTCTGGGAGAGATAATGATGAGAATATAATACATGGTACTGAAGATTTATGAGCTAACAAGGGTAAAATTGTTTTTGACCTTTACAAGGCGAGGCCACAAATGCTTAATTGGGGCTTACGCACTCAGATAATCTGTGTGCAAAATATTAAAACAAAAGAGGCAATGATTCAGAAGTTATTCCAACGCTGCCGAGTACTTTTACTAAATCAAAAGGAGCTTGACCAGTGGCCAGAGAGATACATAAAACCCTTTAATTGATATTTCCTCAACTGAACTAACCTCATGCTTGTTCAGTAATTTCTCCACGGTGTTGATGACCCCGGTACGGGTAGGTTGGGCACATCCATATACTGGGAGGGATCTACCCGCTTGTCTCAGTTCGGGGTGGTCCTGGGAGACGGGAGTCTTGCGTCCCCCAATGGATCCTGGTCTCTTTGAACTTTGACTATCTGCTACCAAGAAATACTTCCCCTATAAGAGAAAGATTCATGACGAGTTTCGACATCATAAACCATAATATGTACCGTTTGATTACATGGTAGGACTGGCGGACTGGCAGCTATCACGTTGATTTTATCCGTTGGGATTACATTCTTTTGAAAAGAGAATAAATGAGAAAGTCTTCTTTTATCTGTTTAAATATGTGAATGTTGATGATGATGATGATGATGATGATGATGATGGTGATGATGATGATGATGATGATGATAATAATAATAATAATAATAACAATAATAATAATTAAAATATATAAACAGAACCTTCGAAATCTTGGAGAGTTTTTTTATTTTGTGTAAATAATCTTTATCTGAATGACATCAGATTAATTGAGATATGGATGAAATTAATTAAGTGATTTATGATCACTTATCATCAGATAGACATGACAGTTTATCCAGTCATTTCTGCAATAACAGTAAGTGACGTAACCTTTTCTCAAAATCCGTGTACATAACTATCTAAAGAAGAAAATTGAAGGGTACTGGATGAATTTAACAAAGACACAATCCCCTTGTCTCTCTTATATAGCTGTATAGACATAATAATTTCACTTATAAGACACCCCCAAGAGAATATTACACGCTGAAAATTGCACATTGAAAGAACATACTTAAAATGCAAAAAACATTAGAATAATCATAAAGTTGGACTCCAATTGAAATTCTCGGGAATCTTATTGATAAAAGCGTTCAAAGCGCTATAGATTTTGATGATTTTCCGATATCGGTACATAATCATAATAATCCCATATCGTCATGCATGTGATCCTTATATAGTCCGATATTGGCGTATGTTTCTGTTAATCCGACTAGGCATATGATCCTGATAATCCGATATCGGCATACGACCCATTATTTCCTATCTCGGCAAATGATCCTAATAGTTCAATTTCGGCATATGGTCCTGATACTCCGATATCGACATATGATCAATAATAGACAATGAACTCGTGACAAAAATAATATTTTTTCATATAAGCAGTCACAGTTTTTTCCGTATTAATCAGAATGTTATTTAACCATGGTAGGTTAAGACATATGAATCCATTTCCATATCTCAAATGGTTTTAGTTAACACAAAAATGGCCGCTTGTGAGTTTTGCTTGAAACTTGATTATTTCCTCTACAATGAGGGATGATCTAGATGAGTAATGAGTTGTCTGACCCTCCGAAGATAAACGCGTTAACATAGCGCATAAACTAATGTTGATTGGGGAAAAAATAAGAAATAAATCTCTCAAAAAAGTGGTAATGCTCCTTTAACACAGACAACGACAAATGCGAATTTTAGAATCTAAACAACAGATGTGTCAGTAGTTAGAGGCTGGGGTTAAACAACTATGTCAGCTATTAAAAGAAACTAATTCTCCTGTCTTGACATAATGTCTGTATTTTACTGATAGCACTGTTGCTAATGCGAATCCAAGAATCCAAATCCCAAATACGTCAGTATGAAGAGGGTTGAATAACTAAGTCAGCTATTAAAAGAAACTTGACTTGAAATAATGTCTACATTCAACTGTTAGCACTGACTGCTACTAATGCGAATCAAGAGTCCAAAACTGTATGAAGAGGGTTGGACAAATTCTTTCTAATCAGTTTTACCAAAAATGGAGAGAAAAAATGTATTGCAGTTCTAAGGGTTTTTGTATGAACATTTCAAGGAAACATTTCCGCATTTCAAATCATCACCTATCATTGATAGCAGGTGGCAGAGTATTGTGAGGTGAGACGTTTATGTAAGTTCTGAAAACAAAATGTAATTGGAGATTATTGTCCTTACATCATCAGATGAGAAGTTTTTTGCCCAAATAAAGTATATCCCCCAAAATATTTTCGATATCCAAATGTTTTATCCTTCTTAAACTGTTGACACTGAAGTTTAAGCAACATAGAACTGATAATTATTTCTAAATGCATTTAACAACCAACAGATGGTTTCATGAAATATCGCATAAGACCCGCGTAAAATATATGTGTTTGTAATGTTATTTTGTTATGGTACCACCTTTTGTTTTTTTGAGTGAATAAAGAATGATAGATTGATTATTAAATAACTGAGTCAACTATTCAAATACACTTGTCTCAAAATAACGTCTTCATTCAACCATTAGCACAGAATGGTAGAAATGCGAATCCATGAATCCAAAACAAAGCTGCACCGGTGTACTATAATGAAGTTAATTGTATTGAAATGGAGTTAAACGGCTTCTTGTTGCTGACGACGAACACTGCGGTGTTGTATGGCTTCCGGACTGACCCTTCTGAGATGGCTTTACTTTGACCCATTGATTGACCCATTCGTATGTTAAATATTTCATCACTAAATCGCAATTACCGTTACCAAATGAGAGTCTTGAAATTACAAAGGAAAACGTTCGTGATTAGATTTTCCATTCCGAAAAGGACATATTATTGTTGAGTTTTGAGCATCAAATTAATAGTAGCTAACACATGCTTGGCTAAAATATTAAGGAAAACAAGTAAATTTTGGATGTATGCACAATGAGTGCTTAACATTTATTCGTTTACATACTGGTAGGGTATCAATCTTATTTCTCATTAATCATATTGCAAAAGTAAAACATAAAAGTAATTAAGTAATCATATAATTTCTCTACTTCAATTGCAGATCACTCATTAAATGTTGTCTTTTGGAAGAGCATTTAGAAGTAAAATAATTAGAAATGCTACATAAAGATTTCTCGCTAGTGAAAATGCAGGGCATTTCGGAGTTTATGATTAGTGGTTTATTATGAGACAAAGGGAAAACACATGTTGTTTTTCTTTAAATTCTTTCGCCGTTTTTGAAAGTTTTCTTTTAGCAATACTTCAATTACTTTATTTAAATTTGTTATGAAGGTTAAAGTAAGATAACTCTTATTATCATAACACTTAATCTTGCAAATTGAGCTCCTTACATGATATGGTCATAATGTATACAATCTTTTGAAACCAAAGAATTATCTTACGAAATCCTCTTGTCAATAAATCATATTGCTGTAAAATCGCAACATGAAACCTTTTTCAATTTTACTGTTAAAACACCATTTGCGATTGAAACCATTTTACTATATCTTCGTTACATAAATTAAATAATTAAAATGTATATATATGTATCTAAATATACGTAGAGTATACTTTGGTTTGTCAATTGGCGCCAACACAGGTTTATGTAGAAGTGATTTATTCAATACGACGTATAGTCCGAAGACCTTTTAAATGTCGTTATATATTTATCGATGTTCTCTGGCTGTAAGAGCTGAATTCATGTTACTGTTAAACGTCAATAAAACAAAGTTACGATTTCGGAGTGTCCAATATGTATGAATAATAGATTCGAACCAAGTACTCCGTCTATGGTTACCATACAATCTCCACAATATAATTTACATCCCTACTGTTATGGAATGGGATTGGTAGAGCTGACGTGTGAGTAAACATCAGCAGACTCCAGGCTATCTAACTTCTCATTCTTCTCTTGTAACTAGAGGCGAACAAGGTTTCTTCTTCATTTCAGAGGCAATCACCAAGCAACTGATGTGAAGTTTCACTTGCGATCTTAATATTCCCTGTCCCGTGGCTAAATATCAACTCCCGATCGTACTGATTGTAACCATAAACGCACTGGCGTTGTATAAGCGTCCTTACAAATGATATAAGATACAAGCGATATCCACGCCTCCAGGAAAATTGCTCCGCTCCCAGGGAGCCTTGGTTCAATAATGAAATGACACCCATGCGATATGAGGCTTCTAGTGTACTGGACGTATTATTACCATTGCTTGGTACATTTGTCATAAACTGTTCAAGTCCAATTTGGTATCCAAGACCATGTACTGTAAGCAAGGCACTGCCCTAGGCTTATGTCGATATCTCCATTGTGTTCCTACATACATGATTAGGCATGGAAATTATAGCGCCAGGGCTGGGTTGTGGTTGGCTTCAGGATATCGTGAAGCCTTTGATTCTTCATAAGAACCAGAAATGGAAGATCACAGAAAAAAAAGACTAACAAATCAAAATGTAGGTCATTATGATAAGGAGTTACTGCGGTAGTGGCTTCGTCTGAACACGTATAGTTATTATGTGTGATGGTAATCATCATTGTGAAACAAAATTTAAAATTATTTCTTCGGGTTTTAATCAACCATATATGTTTAGTTCACAGAGAAGCGTATGGAACATCCCTAGATGGGTAATCAAATATCTCCCGATAGATGTGTCCATGGTTATGGAAAATTGAATTAAAAATAAGCGAGTGCTTGTCCTTTCAAACCTACTCTGCTTACATCAGCGTGTCAATTTAGCCTGGTGGGGAAGAAATAACTGATTGGGTATCGGTTTAGGATTCATCTTGGGACAATTAACCTTCACTCAGCGAGAACTTCGGATGTTTGTGGTTGTTCTTCTTTGTCCAACAAATATAATTTTGCCAATGCTTGTTACTGCCTCGTAGGCTTCCCTTTCATCGCAGTAAGGAGCTGTGTAATTTTCCTGAATAGGCTCTAACGAGGATTTATGTATTTAAGGAACTCCGTGCATCGCACTGCGAATCTGATTATGGCGGTCTTCTGTTTACGGATTTGAAGCTTGCCGTCTTTCCTCTTAAACCATTACCAAAGCTCCAGAACAACGCTTACCACACCACTTAACTAAATTGTGTCTGTCTTTGAATATACCAAAAGGCCATCGTTGAAAAATGGAACTACATCGTACGATAGGATTGTTGCTATGGCGTCTAGTAGTAATAATAATGATGACAATGATAATATCGAATGACACAAAACAGTTTCTGAATAAGAATAAGTTACGTATTAGTATTATTTTATAAACTTTATCTAAACATAACATAAAATTATACCAATATTACAGTTACTGTATTTTTGCTTTTATCAAGATTATATAATCTGTCTGATTTAGAAAAAGTTTTGGTCGAAATTATTATTTCATGGCAAAAAAAGTTAATTTGATCGGCCGTACATTGAGGAAATCAAATCAAACTTTAATCAAACCACGTCTCCCTTCTCTCGAATTCTCCCCAAATGGAAAGATTGTTCAAATAAAAAGCAATTACTCTTCACAATAAAAAAGAGCGAACGACAGTCTTGACAGTCAGTTTCCTTGCCTTCACATCCCTAATGTTTTAAGCATGCACTTCTTACACAAAGCCGAGCCAACAGTAACCATAATACCCTTTATCACGCTTTCGATTACAAGGGAGTTTATAAATCAGGGTCCCGGGCTGATCACCGCAAATAAAAAAGGAACCTTGAGCTTACGAAGGAGAAAATGGTGTGAAAAAATCAGCAAAACAGCGAAAAATTGCTTTGAATTATTGCGATCTCATTTAGTCGGGAAGTTGTTTTTGATGAAGCGATCAGAACAATCTCATTTATCAACTGTCACGATACAACAGGGAAAGCTGTGTTTAAACACCATTTCAATATCTTAACGTTCTGAGTTTAACACATTCATGATAACTTGAGCCAATCGCTAATTTCCTTTCAACACACTAGGTACATTATATATGCAGAGGTATTGATTCTTGCAAACGGTATTTTATATACATTTTATATATATGTTATATATATTTAGTAGTTTAGTATTAACAGAAGATTCTGAACAATCATCTCGTGATGACATATTTGATAAAGGAAAACACTTACGTCAAATTCCCTTTATAAATATAGTTATAATTTTATCATAATTAGTTTTTTAAATACTATATAAGCAACTTATGAACATATTGGTATACAATTAATACGTAATTTGACAACTGGATGTACATATATTGGAATATTTGCATTTGAATTTATACAAAATACTGTAACAGAGTTATAAATCCAGAGGTAAGGCGATGTATTGATTCTTGGAAACGGTTTAATATTTTATTTCTGAATGAGTGAACAGTAGAACAGTTAGTGACATGAAGCAGAGGAATCTCAAATGACATTTGATGAGACGGTTTCTCTTTGAGAATAAACGTTTTGTAGGTGTTGATCTAAAATATCAATATCACTGTCAGACATGATTTGAAGATCCATATGTTGCAACCATTAGAAAAACAGAGCCTGCCAGATCAGCCGGCTTTGATTGAATCAAGAACCAAGATCAAAGGTCTAAAGAAGCTTGGGAGAGAAACAAGCACTAAAAGGCAAACTGCAGAACGCCAGGGACTGTTCCCTGTCCTTGTAACTGAATTAACTCTACGTAGGTTCTGAAGCATTAAAATACTTGGGCGTCAGTAAGGCCTTTGCCAGCGGCCCTTAACGAGAGGTTGTGTGTCGCCTTTATAGGCAACATGTCCTTTAAGTATTGTCCTTACGAGTAATTAATTTAGGTTCTTTGTAATTACAATTCTATAGAATTACTCAAATGATTATTCTTATGTGATTACAGTTTATATATAGAATTCGGGCGTCACGTGAAATACCTCTTTTGAAAAAGTTCTTTGCAAGTGAAATTTATTTCAAACTTGTATTTCTTATGCAATTACACTTCAACTCTTACAGAAAGTTTTAACGTCATATGAAATACCACTCAAGAACAAAGACTTTTCGTACTTCCAAGTAAGTTAACAACAAAAAGGGCAATATGTTTTCTTATATGATAACAATTAACAAATTGTGCAAATTTCGCATTGAAGGAATTAATCATATAACAATTAAAGGATCGAAATGCCATTGTTATTCATATTTAAAACTTCTTAAAAGAATAAGCGTTCAGTCGAAGGGTTAAAACGCCAAGACCAAATTTCATCTTTAAAAATTTGAATTAGAGTTTTGATGAATACGATATCGACGTTTTTATGTTCAATCATTTAACTGTCAAGTTGCTTCTTCGTCAGTACTTTTTACCGTAGTGAACCGTCATGTTAATGACGTTTGATATGTATATGACACATTATCATACTTGACATGTTATTCCAGTATAAAGAATCTATAACAATGAGAAACATATCAAACAGCTTGGTTACAAAACCATGATCACATCAAAGAGAAAATTGCGTATTTCTCTTCACGATTTCAGAGTCAAATATCAAGTATCAGAGAAAGAAGATGCGCGCCTGCCTTTACTCTTTCACGAAGGTTCTACGTTTCCAAATTAAATATCACCGATGTGTCGTCTACTATTACATGTATAAACACTTGCAAATTGTATTATAGTTTGAAATCAACTCCTGTTGTTTATCAGAGAATAATCTTGGATTTTATATTCTCTAACAAATAAAACCTTCTTTTATATTCATTTATCACCCAAAACTGTGTTTCTACAGAAGATATCACTTGAGGGAGTCCGAGCAGAACCTCATCGTATTAACAGAATATTCTGAACAATCATCTCATGATGATATGTTTGATAAAGGAAAACACTTACGTCATATTCCCTTTATACATATAGTTATAATTTTATCGTAATTAAATTTTTAAATACTATATCAGCAACTTATAAACATATTGTCATACAAATATAACGTAATTTGACAATTGAATGTACATATTTTGGAAAAATCTTCAATTTGAATTTATACAAAATACTGTATCAGCGTTCAATATCATAAGAGTCGCACCAGAGGACATAATTAAAGGACGGTTGTAGCTTGTTGTTTAGCGTGCCTTTAAATAGGAAAGGTTTTAATTCAGTCTTATGTACACTCGAACCTAACTTTAATCCTTTTTCGTAAGCAGATGAAAATAGCTTGATGGCCGTCCTTGATTTAATTACCACGCAGTTCGGATATAAAACGTGAAACAGCGTAGTTTACGAGAGGCAGTGCTCGCCAATCTTTGAAACACAACCTCCGGCTTTTTGGAATTCGACTCTTAACAGAGTCTTGAAAAATTTGATCTTGTTTACAATGTGTTGGCAATAAGGTATAACCTAGTTTGCTTTTGAAATCTAATTTCGAAAACATTAATCCAATAGTATAAATGATTGATCTTTAAAATTATTTTAAAATATCATAATTATCATGAAGACTATATCAATATGCAATTATGATAAACAAACCCATGTTTAATAGTTACTATTTTGGTTTGTTTTTTAAATATTTGTTTGCAACCTGTGTTATATCTTCTCTATAAAATCTACTCTTGGAATAACTTTTTAAAACTTGAATTCTCTTGACGTTGTCACACTGTCTCTATTTAAATCAAATTCTAAGACAATCCCTTTACTTGCTAGAAGCTAGTCGTTTTTTCATTCTTTGAATGCCTTGTGGAACTTTTGACGTTGTTATCCTGTTAAAAGTTGCTTTAATTTAAATCCAATTATAAAACATCTCTCCATTGCTAGTAGATAGTAAATGATGTCTCTTTACAAAATAACCTAAATACGACCCCATGGAATCGGTTTAACCAAATATCTTGTAGGTCAATTTTGCAATCCATTTCTTCTTTATCTCACTCCAATAAGAAAGCCGAGTCCAGTAAACCAACAGTAAAGTATGATTTAGAACGAGAATGAGATCGCGTCTAATATGTCTACACTCAAATCATTGTTGATCTTACAAACTTCTCTTTTTTAGTACAAATACAAGGCCACGTCAAATAATATTTGGCTAAGGGAGTAAAATAACAATTGGACGAGTATGAACATGTATCTACCCAAGAAAAATAAATAAAGTGATAAAAAGCAATTGGACGATGTTACGTCCGTCACTTTTAACCTTTAACGAATCTGGCCATTTTTTAAACAGTAATTGTTAATTGTAACAGTAAGTTAAAACATATGTAAACAGGTTTTGTTTTGAATTGCTCGGCCTGATTAAATGGATCTATATATTGATTTAAGCTTTAGAAAATTTACTTAAGTACATCAAACATTAACAATTGAGTATTTTGTTTGGTTAAATGTTACTAAACTAACCAAAAATATGATTACGTCTCCTGTACTATCCCTCACTCCCCCTTCGGCGCCAATGCTTACATTTATATCTGTGATTAGGAGGATTCATTAATTGAAAATGTAAAATGAATAATCCTTAAATTAAAATTTAATGATGATTTAGAGACGGTAATTAATTGAAATCTGTGTACTGTATTTAAAAGTAGAATATATAATCAAATTCAATTTGTTTGATAACAACCTCATTGCTGCGAAAGACACGACGAATGAGACGAAATGAGAACTCCTTCATTAGTTTGATAGTGGACAATTGGATGGAAGGAAATAAATACCATTAATTTGATGATGGTGTAAGCATACTTCGATAGCGCTCGTCCGTTTACCAAAAACCCCAATGGTTATACAAAAAAAGTTTGCTTTTGATGGGAATCGATTTATTATTTTTAAAATCTTATTATTCGCCCGTGTAAGATACTGCAGTGTAATATTTATACGGCGATATTAAACTAGTGTAATACCGCTGCACGTATGACGTCATAATATTGTGTGATTGTGACGTCACAATGTTGGCACCGTCGTCACAATGGCGGCCAAGTCGTAGAACTGTTTACACTTTCGGCATATATGCTTGATTACTGAGGTCAAGTAATAAACAGAATACTAAACTTCCTTCAATTTGATACTATTTCTATTAAACTCGTTAATGATTTGGTATCAAACTAGCTTTCGCTCGTTTTATACTGAATCATTAACTCGTTTAATAAAAATAGTATTAAATGGAAGGTCGTTTAGTATCCTCTATAAATCTTATGAAAATGATGTCTATATTGACCCTCTATTCCCCGACGCCTCAGAAAGAAATATTACCCAAACGATGGAAAACATCAAGCAACTCACTAACTCTTTGGAGCCCGTTGTTCTATAATCATAAGAACGTATGGTGTAAGGCTGTATTTTATACGGTACACACTCTTACATGAGCGAGGTCACATACCTTTACAAGAGGATGCTTGATTGTTCCTTCTGCTATTCGTCCCATGACGATTGGGTCTTTGAATTTGGACTGTTTCTGGAACTCTTCTCTGCAGTCCTTGATGACAATAGGAGCAACAACGTGGTGTGACATGATGAGATGGTCGCTACCGTTCGCCGTACTGCCTGTTGGAGATAGGAAGAAACATTGTGACTGTTTGTTGGAGCTACGAAAAAATATTGTTAATTTTTGTTGATGATAGTAAGAAATATTTTGACTGTTTGTAGGAGATGGGAAGAACTATTGTGACTGCCTTTTGGAGATAGGAAGAGATATTTTGACTGTCTGTTATAGATGGGAAAAATAGTGTGACTGCCTATCAGATATATGAAGAAATATCGTGACTTCTTGTTAATATTTGTTTGAGGTATGAAGAAATATGGTTAATGTTTGTTGGAGATATATAGAAATATTTTGACTGCCTGTTGGAGATAGGAAGAAATATTGTGACTGCCTACACAAAAATAGTGTTGCTGTGGTCGGAGGTACGAGGAATATTGTCACTGTCTGTTGGAGATGCATCGAAATATTCTGACTGACTAGAGACAGACATACATGTAAATAATGACACTTCATTTCAGAGATTAACGGAATATGCTGATTGCCCGATGGAGACACTGAAAAACATTGTGACTGCCCAGAGACACACATGATATTGCGACTGCTCTCTTAGAGACACCCAGAAATGAGGTGACTCTTTGGGTAAGACACACGGAATGGCTACCAGTGTAAGATTCACAGAAATGGGATTGATGCCATCGATTATTTGGTACTGGCTCTAGATTTTAATAGCGTAAGTCACTGATATAGAGGATGATTGGGCTTTCATCAAACAAAGTAATCCTTCTAGAGGGAGCTTGGAACTACTCGGTTCTTTTCAGATCGGACAGATAGCAATGTTGGCATATGCATGTTTCAGATTATTTTTACTTCTATGGCATATCTTACTTACACTTCAAAGTTCATTCTTCCTTCACTTGCACACATCATATTGAAGAACGCTTATTGATTGAAATGAAAGGCTAAACCGTTTATTCCGTGTTATGTCACTTGTACTTAATCACTGATATGATACATACATATTTCAGATCCATTGTAGGTAATACCTATTGATTGTAGGAAAGGATAGAATTGACAATACGTATGCATGCTTAGATGCATTCCTGACAGTGACGATTTATTTCTAAGGGTATGCGTGGGACGTTCCAGTGGTATAAGGAAACTATATTTGCGTGGACATTTTCATTTTAGAAGTGTAAGTATGAAATAGTGAAGGAATTAATAGGGTTCGAGAAAGACATCTATTTTTTTAAACATGGCTCAGTGGAGGTTTATTGTTAATTTCGGAATTGATTTCCTTTCTTGCAATTTGAGGTATTGCCCACGTCCATGAACGGCTAAATATTTTTGTAAAATTCTGTTTCAATGTCATCGATAACAGCCATGATGACACCATAATAATATGAGGTCAGTATTATGCTTCAACCTAACGATGACTGACAATCATGGACATTCTTTATGTAATAAGCAAGTGAGAGCTGGTGTTGTCACATACCATTGTTTTATAATTTTGGCTTTTAGGCTTGCATTGAAGTTGATATTATCACTTATGTTACCAATGTTTCGGGGAAAGTCGTTCCAATATGTACCATATTTACAATATATGTACACCCGTATATAATCATTTTTGTTTGTTTGACTTGTGAATTGTAAAAACATCATACTTATTATTTTTATGAAACGAGTGGATGATTTGTTATCTAACGAGTGCAAGCGCGTTGATAAAATAACATAAGGCTAAGTTTAGTATCTCATTTCTAACACGCTGGTTCATCGTCAAGAATTGTAATGACCATTGCCGCCTCGACGCTAGCATACTGACGTCATACCTCACGGGTATGACATCACTTCAATTGGTCATCATGCGATTTTATAATGCAATGAGTATTCACATTAAAAATTCTTAAAACAATGATATCTTATACGGGCAAGTTATAAACCAGTGAAGTACTTCTTTGCAAGACTTTGTTCGGAAATTAAACGATGGATTCTAACAATCCATAACAATGTGTCTATGATATACACAAGTTCACCATTAAGTGCATTAAGTGCCGTTTAACAAATTTCTTTGATTAATACTGTAACAAAATATGGAAACACTTTTATTTTAGTCTGAAATTGAATTTAACTAGCAAGACAAATTAACATACAAATTGAACACTGAGTTTCTGCACTTGGATTACTGCGTGTGGAAAAAGAATTCTTTCAATTTGAAAAGAACGAAAAAGTGACGTCCGGGTGAATGCGAAATTACGTTTTTGCATATGGAGCATATTTCAACGTATCTTGTTACCTTTTTTCTTCCTATGCAGTGGATTTAATGTAATAATTGACAAGAGGGATATCTGCATTTTTCGATTTCGAAAGAGAGTTATTTTCAATTCAATAGCACTATATCAATTACATTACTCTGTGACCGATGAGGAAGCAGATGAACATGAAATCTAAAAAACAACCATGACACTTTTAGCTAAATTAATATTCGAAATGTCTGTTTATTTAATGGATTGCATTATATGTGCTGTGTGATCTTTTGCATGTAAAGAATTTATGAATATAAAATGTGCGAGTTTGTTGGACATCTATTAAAACCTGAATTATAAATTACATGACTTGAACGAATGTACATTTGGGAATCATAAAATCATGTTATATTCATCCAATCGCTAAATTAAAAAAGTAATCGAAAGCCTAAACAATACTCTACATTCTTAGTTGCATGAGCTTGTATTAATTGTTTCAGTATTTCCACGCTTATGGAAAAATGGCATTTAAAACTAAGCGTTTTTACAACAACACTTTCTATTGATGAAACCCGAAACTTTACACTTAAATTATTTTACGCAAATGAGTTTCCGCCAGTTTGAGAAGAGCTTTATTTAGACTATATCGCCATGTAACTGCGAATATAGTTTTGTTTAGTTATCTATGAATGCATATGATCACGAATATAGTTTTGTTTAGTAATCTATGAATGCATTTGGCCACGAATATAGTTTTGTTAAGTAATCTATGAAGGCATATGACCACGAATATAGTTTTGTTTGGTAATCTATGAAGGCATATGACCACGAATATAGTTTTGTTTAGTAATCGATGAATGCATATGGCCACGAATATAGTTTTTTTTAGTAATCTACGAAGGCATATGACCACGAATATCGTTTTGTTTGGTAATCTACGAAGGCACATGACCACGAATCTAGTTTTGTTTAGTAATCTGAGAAGGAATAAGACCACGAATTTTGTTTTATTTAGTAATCTACGAAGTCATATGACCATAGTGTATAAATTCTAACATTTCGTCAAAACCTATCATGATACTAATATACCCCTATGTCATCCGTGACGTAATGTTATTAAGAATTTATCTTACCGAAAGATTTAATTTTTTCACTTATAGAAACATAAATGTACAAAACTCTTTCTGTAAGTAAAGAAATATCTAAGGTAACCTCAATGTGTTCAATGCGACATAAAATTCAAGACGCTCACTTTTCGCATTGCATGTTTTTGTATTGGAGTATAAATATTTATCACTCTGCTCGAGAGTAACGTCTGTAGTTATCCATGGTCACGTGGACCAATCGGTGATCGAGATTTTTACATGACGTAGGATAATAATCTTTATTTTTTAGAGCAAGGAGGAAGTGATTGCAGTCAATAAGTTCATTTAGAACTCATTTTAGATTAAACGTAGACAAATAGTTCTGTGTAGATGTTAACGAAAATGAGGTGGAAACGAAATGCGAGAGGAATATTCGCTTCGTGCATTGTTTTTTAAATCACGAAGATATAAAATAGAAATCCAACGGGAAGATATATGAAATCATTTTCTCTTTAATTGAAGGTCGAAAACAGTCTGAATTGCAAAGCTATCAAATTTATAATGATGAAAGAGATTAGTCAACTGCATTTTATGACGTGATTCAATGTTACTATCACGTGTATCCATTTGACGGCGACGTCGTGTTCGTCAGTTAATATTCTCTAATTCTATTAACATGTTGGACTGTTGATGTTCAAAGACACATACCTTATGAAATTTTACCGAGATCACCCATTGTGATTACAATTCACTATGACAACAAAATATCTAATAGATGTGAAAATGTTTTCATGTCCAAACTAATGGGTAAGTCAATGGTGGTGAATTGTCTGTGAATGTCTAACTCAAGACTATCATTGACAGATAGATTTTATATGTTGCATGTATGTTTATAATCAGTAATAGACTCATAATTCACAATGTTATGGGTACAATGCGTTTTACAAAATCTCTGAATTTTACTTCAGAAGTCTGACGACATTTAAGTACTGATATATATTATAGGTAAGTTCTTCAAATTTTACTGGACAACTTGCTAATAACATGAAGACGTAGAATACGATGGTGATTTTGGATTAAAATTCCCACATTAGGTGTTTTTAACAAGAAAAATTGATTACCTCAAAAGCAAATTAAAACTTCAGTGTAGAGTATGCCTGTTGCCTTGAGACTAACACTGCATCGGTGAAATAAAATGCTGTGACAAATTTGAACTTGTCTAGTGTCCTTGTCCTACTTGGTCTACAACAGTTCTGGAGCTTAATCGAGTTGAACTCTTTTTAATGTAATATTAACTTAACGTGGTTGTCTCTCAACACGATATGGAACTCAATGTAATCATTGGCGATAATTCTTGCTATGCAAGCAGTTCTGGAGCTGAATAGAGTTGAGCTTTTTAAAAATTTAATATTAACTACCGTGGTTGTCTCTAAACACGAAAAGGAACTCCATATAGAGAGGGTTTCATTAAGTTGGATAACTTGTACCCAATCCTTTCTCTGAATAAAATATGTTTAAATCAAATCGGCGATATTTATTGCATTATCCTAGCATTCCACGGATTAAATAATAACTGCGAAAATTACAAAACAGAGAAACGTGTTTTTTTATGTTGAAATAATTGATCTGACAATGATATTCTGAGGGTAAATATACACAGTAGACTGTACTTGTTATTTGATGGCAGCATATAAGTTAATAAGTGTTATTAGTACACAAAACACGTAATCAATAGAATCTGTCTTATTTTTAAAAAAAGATTTTCACCTTATGGTTCAGTTGGAATTTAGTTCTTATGAAAAACATGCTATGCAACAGGTATTATTGTCTGATAAGTCATCAGTGGGAAATATACCCGAAATATGAATTGTTTCCTACTATTGTGTCCGAAATGAAAGATACAAGAAATTGTCAATGTGGAACTCACTCATACTGGCACTGAGACGATAAACACAAAGACATTTTAAAACGATAAGGTCACTTAGAAATGTTTGACACACAAAGGGGAAGAGATTGTTTGTTTGATTTTCTAAACTGTGTTAGCAACGATGATCTTAAATGGAAGTAAATGTCAACGAAACATGAACGAGATAGTATGACTTGAAATTTCTCAATTGTTAGTTACAAGTCAAATAACCTATGATGATGATAAATTCCCTATTTTGATTGAACGAAGAATTTGCTTCATCAGGTGAATAACGATTCCCTTTTCTACAAGATGAACGGCATTAAATTTAATCATGTGTATATCATAAAGTAGTCATTATTACTACTACCCCGCCTTGCCCATCAGTAACTAAGTAACATGTCATTCGAGAATGATTAAAGTGTCATCAAATACGTGATACACAAAACAATGCCGTGAAAGGTAAACGAACTCTTAATGAATATTGATCTCTTCATTGAGAACGTGTCTTAAGTACACTGCTGTGAAAGATGACCAAATTGTAAATTAAAAGAACGTCCTTGACCTTTCAATTCATTAACAATGTCCATGTGGAAAAGGTAAATTGAATAGCTATCACGACATACGTCAATCGCACTTTCTCTTTATAAAACCTATACCGTCTATCATAATAATCACCTTTTATCACTTCATTGAAGCATGGTTCCTTTCTCTCCATTATCACATTGTTTCCTTCTCTTCGTTCAAACATGGTTTTCTTCACTTCATTGAAGCATGGTTCCTTTCTCTTCATTATAACATTGTTTCTTTCTCTTCGTTCAAACATGGTTTCCTTCACTTCATTGAAGCATGGTTCCTTTCTCTCCATTATAACATTGTTTCCTTCTCTTCGTTCAAACATCGTTTCCTTCTCTTCGTTCAAACATGGTTTCCTTCACTTCATTGAAGCATGGTTCCTTTCTCTCCATTATCACATTGTTTCTTTCTCTTCGTTCAAACATGGTTTCCTTCACTTCATTGAAGCATGGTTCCTTTCTCTCCATTATAACATTGTTTCCTTCTCTTCGTTCAAACATGGTTTCCTTCACTTCATTGAAGCATGGTTCCTTTCTCTCCATTTTAACATTGTTTCCTTCTCTTCGTTCAAACATGGTTTCTTTCTCTTCGTTCAAACATGGTTTCCTTCACTTCATAGAAGCATGGTTCCTTTCTCTTCATTATAACATTGTTTCCTTCTCTTCGTTCAAACATGGTTTCTTTCTCTTCGTTCAAACATGGTTTCCTTCACTTCATAGAAGCATGGTTCCTTTCTCTTCATTATAACATTGTTTCCTTCTCTTCGTTCAAACATGGTTTCTTTCTCTTCGCTCAAACATGGTTTCCTTCACTTCATTAAAGCATGGTTCCTTTCTCTCCATTATAACATTGTTTCCTTCTCTTCGTTCAAACATCGTTTATTTCTCTTCGTTCAAACATGGTTTCCTTCACTTCATAGAAGCATGGTTCCTTTCTCTTCATTATAACATTGTTTCCTTCTCTTCGTTCAAACATCGTTTCTTTCTCTTCGCTCAAACATGGTTTCCTTCACTTCATTAAAGCATGGTTCCTTTCTCTCCATTATAACATTGTTTCCTTCTCTTCATTCAAACATGGTTTCCTTTACTTCATAGAAGCATGGTTCCTTTCTCTTCATTATAACATCGTTTCCTTCTCTTCGTTCAAACATGGTTTCTTTCTCTTCGTTCAAACATGGTTTCCTTCACTTCATTGAAGCATGGTTCCTTTCTCTTCATTGAAGCATGGTTCCTTTCTCTTCATTATAACATTGTTTCCTTCTCTTCGTTCAAACATGGTTTCCTTCATTTCATTGCAGCATGGTTCCTTTCTCTTCATTATAACATTGTTTCCTTCTCTTCGTTCAAACATGGTTTCCTTCACTTCATTGAAGCATGGTTCCTTTCTCTTCATTATAACAATGTTTCCTTCTCTTCGTTCAAACATGGTTTCTTTCTCTTCGTTCAAACATGGTTTCCTTCACTTCATTGAAGCATGGTTCATTTCTCTTCATTATAACATCGTTTCCTTCTCTTCGTTCAAACATGGTTTCCTTCACTTCACTTCATTCAAGCATGGTTCCTTTCTCTTCATTATGACATGGTTTTCTTCTCTTCGTTCAAACATGGTTTCCTTCACTTCATAGAAGCATGGTTCCTTTCTCTTCATTGAAGCATGGTTCCTTTCTCTTCATTATAACATCGTTTCCTTCTCTTCGTTCAAACATGGTTTCTTTTTCTTCGTTCAAACATGGTTTCCTTCACTTCATTGAAGCATGGTTCCTTTCTCTTCATTGAAGCATGGTTCCTTTCTTTTCATTGAAGCATGGTTCCTTTCTCTTCATTATAACATCGTTTCCTTCTCTTCGTTCAAACATGGTTTATTTCTCTTTGTTCAAACATGGTTTCCTTCACTTCATTGAAGCATGGTTCCTTTCTCTTCATTATAACATGGTTTCCTTCCTTTCGTTCAAACATGGTTTCCTTCACTTCATTGAAGCATGGTTCCTTTCTCTTCGTTCAAACATGGTTTCCTTCTCTTCGTTCAAACATGGTTTCCTTCATTTCATTGAAGAATGGTTCCTTTCTCTTCATTATAACATTGTTTCCTTCTCTTCGTTCAAACATGGTTCTCTTCCCGTCATTGAAACATGGTTCCTTTACTTTCAGTGAAACATATTTTCCTCATTACATTGTTACCGATGTTGAATTACTCAAAATGAAAACAAATGACTTACTTACAGATATTACAAAGTTTATCGCGTGTTCTATCATTCAAAACAAGATATACGTATGGAGTCATTTATCTCTCAATTAGTCATCCGGTGTGATATACAATCTGACCGAAAATTGACACAGATCGATTCATGGAAACATTTCGGAGCCATCATTAAACTACATGATAGCCGTGCGGGCTCATTATTCAACAGTGAAATAACTTTCGATATCGAAATTGCGAATGGATGTTTAAGAGACTGATACTTAGCTCTTAGAATCTAATCATGCAACGCTTACTCGACAATAAGTTGTCGCATTCAACTACATTTCGGTTATTTTACATAAATTGATAATTTTGACGTTGAAACTTAAAATGATTGTTTTGAAATTCTACCAAATACAAAAATTAGACATGACGTTTGACTGCGGTAATTTCAAGGTTTGTAAGTTTTTTTTATGAAGATGAATAATCATAGTATAATTGATTGACAACCTTATGTATGATGGTAGCAGCAGCCAAATGAATATTCATAGAATTAGTCGGGTAGTTATCAAACCAGCATGTACAATTATATTCGTAAAGTGATCAAATGATGCGTACGAAAGATTTCAAGTTGTTATTCAGTTGGGCTATACATCATATCAACCTTTGTTTATTGTGAGTGACAATCATTTCTTCGATATATTATGTATAAGCATATACGTATCCCTCTTTGCTTATCCATTCCTATCCATATCTCTATCCCTGCCGTCTCCTTCTACATATATCTCCGATTTTCTTGATCATTTATCAATCTGCTTTTTTCTGTTTTCCTTTGTTCTAACACTATTTCGTATTTCATCACATTTATTCAAGATCTTTCCATGCATTTCATTTGTTATCATTTCTCGATCCTTACCCTCGTCTCTTCATTCTCATATCGGCCCTGTCGTGTTACTGAAATGTCTAAAGTTATACTCCTCCGTCTCTACATCTATTTTCATCTTCTTTCAATCCCTCAGAAGATATATACCTCTCCTTACTTCAAGACTGTTATATCAATCAAATAATACACATCTACTCTCATATTCAACAAGATCAATGACTCGAAAGATTGAAAAACAAAACTGAGCTGATGATAATCATAGTTGCTTATTGTTGCTGAGTAAATCAGGATCGCTTTCACTGTATATATTGTAAATATGTTATCGAATTTCCACAGACAGGCTTGATGATCATAATCTTTACGAAAAGTAAGGGAACTTATTTTGCGGGTAATTGAAATAAGCCTCAAACAAATATACAATGTTCATTCAAAATGTACATAAATGCCCAAGATATTCATTGAATTGATTGACAAATACTTCATCAACGTCAATTTCGACAGTTGTTCATGAAATATTCATGGCGAAAGAACAAAATGAAAGAATGTAGTGGTAGTTAAAGATTTTTTACTGAAATCAATATTTATTCATTCGTATTTGCACATTCATTCGTATTTGTATTCAAATTCATTTAATATACGCAAAAAGCTCTGAATGTCCAATGCTAATTTTCTTATGAATACATTATCAACACATCCTTGAAAAAGGCCATATTTGAATATGTTCAATCATAGTATTCAATAATGATATTAAAACTTAAACTTTTAAAAAATCTAATTCAAGATATATTTTGGCCTATATATGTTGAAAATAATTTGACCAATAACATCAACACAATGAAAGAGTTCATTTTTACAATATCCCCTTGCCATATATCGCAAATTTCAGAACATAATAAACATGTCCACTATTCATTCAAACGTACTTTAGGCTATAAATGACATAAGTCATGACAAACTTCAATAGAAACACGACATTGATGAAAAAGTCAGAATGAACGTAAACACTCACTCATGAGATGAGGAAGTGGGTCCCTCGCGGTGGGCGACGGCGGAGGACTGATGTTGCTTGCTGCGCTCCCCATACTAAATATCAAGCCAGTACTTAACGCTGCCCAAACTCCAATGAGGTATCCCTCTTAGGAATAATGAACGGACAGTAGTAAATACAGAGCCATCCTTGCTCAGACCGCTCGCACAGTTCCTGCTGGCGCTGGGAACACGGTCTACAGTGTAGAGCAGGCCGCGTAACGAATAAACTGAATCACACTGAACCTACGTTGGCGTTCAGGTTTGCTGTGGAACATCCGGAATGAACATCCCTTTCTTCACAAACTAACGTTATCAGCGTTATTACAAGTAGTCCCTGTAACTGACCATCACTATGGCAACACCTGTTACTGAGACAGAGACCAAAGTCAAGTATCCATGGAGATCGCCAGTACTTGTTGTCCTACGGTGTTAAAAATAATCAACCGGCAGGTACATGTTAGCTAGTAATTCGTGAACGAGGTGTCAACAGTGTTGGTCATTGTTGTTACAAATCGTCGTTCATTTACAGTAGATAGGACCGTTGGCCACCTGGCTGCGTTGTTAGCGACCTCGTGCCGCTGAAGTGAGCATTGCAAGCTTCTCGAGAGCGAGATAACCACTGTACACTGGTTATTACTAATTACTAGTGTTGGTAAAGCTGTGCCGGTTGGCGACAGTAATTGATACTGTGAGTCCAAACAGCCATGATAGAACAATAGCTTCTGTTCGCGGTCAAATTATTCTCCTTAAATTACCAGCTTGTGGTACAGCGTCTGAGAAAGATTCGTGATGCTCAAAAGGCAAAATGTGATATCTGGAACTGCGGTGCTTCGTAATGAAGAAGAATGGAATCGTATGAAAAATTGATGCCCAGGCGAAAAGCTAACAGTTTGCCAGACTGGCGATCACCTTTACCACTGTCTTCATACTGAAAAGCGCTATTATCACGTACAGATACAAGTTAGAAGTGTCCACCATGTATCACATTACTAAATGATAGAAGCAGCTAGAGAAAAACCAAAAGTAGTGGGCATCATTGACTGGAGTTCATTTGTAACACTCTCGCGACTCGACATTAAACTCTTGTAAAAGTTTAACTCGAAGGGAAGTATTTTTTCGTATTCATTTTCCTTCACATGTTAAACTCTAAATCACGAGTTGGGAGTTGTTAAAATTTAAATTTTATTACAATGGCTTTAGACAGATGTTTTAATAATGAGCTTCAAAGGCATCGACTTTTTATTTTTCCCTGTTAAGGCTATAATGTAACACTGTCTCGCATGGAACTGCCTAAGGATTTATATGGACAACTGCATCTTGTCGTATTTTATTCTCCTGTAACACTTTTTCCTAACTGCTGAATGAGCTATTGTAAAGACGGGCCCTTGAGAACATTATTGATTTTCTCCTGACTGGTGTTAAACTGCACATCGTTCTCGCATGCAAGTGATGAACTGATTTAATCAACAACTGGCCCCTGTGATCACTGTTTGTGGCTCCAGTTCACCTGTAGCATTTGTTGCTCAACCAAGGAAGGTGCTACAGTGATAACGGACTCAAAGGGACGCCTATTGATCGTTTATGCACTTGGATTCAACGGTTACTCTCAGGCATAACGCAAATGAAGCATTTGCTTAGCTTGGACCCTATTGAGCGGATGCACCCATTTTCAAGATTTAGGTTCAGCTAAAACAGTTTCCAGCATATATAGGAGTCATGGTTACATTCTACCTCCGCGTTATGTAGGAATGAAAACTTTATTTTAAGAGGTTTCGAAGGAACAGTAACAAGTGAACAGCTTGTGAAAGTGGATTTACATGTAGCACGTTTGGTTGTCAGGAAGTCAGGGTCGCAGCTGGACCCTCGGGAGTTGAATAAGCCTTCTCCCACTTTAGGTCCTTAAATGATCCGTTGTTACAGCCATACGTTAAACAGGGGGTTTTACATGATTGGAGTTCACGATTAACACTGTCAAATAAATACACTAGAGATGCTATTGTCAAATTTACTGTTCACCGTTTCCAAGGTTTAGAGTTGCCCTGAATACTTACTTACAACAATAAGCCACATTCACACAAGTACCCAGTGGAATAGTGGTTGTTATATTTACCGAGACGAAAGCTGATTCGACGTGACAGGATTCAAATCACTATAGAATTAGCGACCCTATGGACTCTTATCATTCTACACATTTATGTTATTTTATAATTCAATATAAATGCCACTGAGGAAAGTCTCTTATTCAAATTACAGGCATCACGCCAGTCTGTTGAGAACCTCGGGGGATTCGCGTCTTTCTTTATCACAAGGGTCTAGCACTTCGCATTTTCTATTCTTTCTTAAACATTTTATGAAAATCTTAATTTCTATTAGAGAAAATATTGAGATTTATATGATTTTCTTCAGTTAATGAAATGCTTGCTGATAACTGTGAAAATTAGGCAAATAGTATAGCAAATTCAAACATGTAAAGCGTGCAACATTAATTTTTCGAAAAGTTAAGCTATGTATAAGAACAGAATGGATTACATTTGAAGAATACATGTACACTGATTCTCAGAGTTGTCTCACATTGTAAATGAATTTTGTTGTAAGTGCTACTGTAAATATGAATACATGTACGTTGTTCATTCACGCGTCATATAAAAGTTTTATTGGCATAAAATAATAATGCCAAAACTTGTAAGTCTTCAGTTTTCACAAAGCAATAACTTTATTTTCATTTACCTCATTTTTTCTGGATGTATTTCGACATATAAACGCAACAAAATAAATCAATTGAATTTGGTTATCTCTTTTTGAATACTCAAACAAAGCCACGCAATCAGGGTTTTCATTTGAAGGTTAAATAGCTCAACATATAATCTTCATTTATTGGCGCGAGGCTTATTCCCCAGAGAATCAAGAGATTCGTAAATCAGTGCAATGTCTTGACTTGTTCCCAATGGAAAAAGTAACGCTTCAACTTATCTACTTTGGCAAAGGAAGTTTTGATAAGTAAAAGAGAAATATTGTCTTGCAAGGACGTTGAATGAGTATCAGACTATTGTTCTACTACGTTCATCACTAATTTTCCTACTTACGGAGATGAATAGATGAACAATTAAGAACTTTAATAAGAACATGACAAAATCGGTAAAGGAATTCTATTTCTATAAGTTTTCTAACGCATTCAAAATACAAGTTATTTGCCCTTTGAAATAAAGTGATGGAATAGAGCATTTATCATTAATATTACAATTTGTTTTGATCAACCTAAAAACATTATGAAAGTAAATTGATAAGGATTCATTAAAATTTCGAACTCAAATTCCTGTTTTGAAATGTAGCTGTTATAATAAATTATTTTTCCCGTTTCCATGGAAACGATTTTAATTTGGCCGTGGACTGTTTATTACAGCAAAAGATTTAAGGTGAACACGACAAGTTATATACATGTATGAGTCCATTGTTTGTACTTGAGTAACGCAATGTCAGAAAATAAACAATGTATTGATCAATTATGTGACAGATTGAGTGAGTCATTTCGACAAATGGTATGAGTGAATACATCCTTCTATTGATATCATAATGTGTATTATATATGGATGTTTTGAATGCAAATGGAATTTTCGATTCGCATTAAAATGACATCAGCATTATTGACGAGTGTGAGAATATTAGTTCATGTGAAAGTTGTTATGGAGTTAATATTTGGATCAATGCGGGAGAGCATGTGAAATGGACAGATCAACTAATGTATCGATATTTCTCCTCGCTCGTGTGTAAATCTCTGAATTGTTAATTAAGAAAATTTGATCGCTACGCTACACATCAGCGTCTGTCTAAAGTTTCGAAGAATATTTAGATGCATCACACAAGTCTTTGTCTATTTCTTTACAAAGTAACACATTTCAGCGATAGCCTATAATTTTAAGATGTATAGGAAGTATTTGTCTTTCCTTGACAAATAACATGTTTATCATCGACTAAGGTATTTCACCTGTAGTCAAATATAACGTGTTCTATCTCACAAGATTAGACATGGTATTTCTCTTAGGAAAACAGATTTTCTCTTTATTTTATTATTTTATTTGCATTTTATGTTGAAATTAACCCTTTCATTTGTATATTTCCTACCTGAGAAAGCCGGAACCATAATTGTAAGAGACGTCATAACATGTTCTGATGACGTCACTCGATTGACGATAAACGTCGTCGCCACTCAGTAGAAATACTATAAAGGTGATCAGCAGTGTAGCCAAAAAGAGGGTTTCTTTCGCTCAGTAGAATTATTATAAAGGTGATCAGCAGTGTAGCCAAAAAAAAGGTTTCTTTCGCTCAGTAGAATTATTATAAAGGTGATCAGCAGTGTCGCCAAAAAGAGGGTTTCTTTCGCTCAGTAGAATTATTATAAAGGTGATCAGCAGTGTAGCCAAAAAAAAGGTTTCTTTCGCTCAGTAGAATTATTATAAAGGTGATCAGCAGTGTAGCAAAAAAAAAAAGGGTTTCATTCGCTCAGTATAATTGTTATAAAGGTGATCAGCAGTGTCGCCAAAAAGAGGGTTTCTTTCTCTGATAACAAAGAATGTTCCCGTCTCACTTTCAATTACAGCTGCATACCGAAAGTTAGTTCACTTACTACTGTTTCTTAGTGCAAATATCATATAATTTTGGTTAACTTTCGACGTCCATTAAATAACAATAACAAAGGATCACCCGTTGTCCATGTGTAAAACAGCCATTATTGAACTTATGTAGGGATCTTCTGGTCTCTCATTGAGAAATTTGAAAGTTGGCCTGATGAAACAGACTGATGGATGTCATTGTTTCGAAATTCTAATTTACTTCAATTTCAAAATGTTTCTGAGAAAAAACCCAGGACAATCATTTTGACTTTATGCAAGAAACTAAAATGACTTTTGAATTGTTGGTCACATCGGAGAATTTGTAAAGAAAAATGAAAATTAGTGTTTTCAAGATGTTGACCCCTGGTCCATTCTATGGCCTAGCAAAACAGTTACGGTGAATTGTTGGGTATGATATACGAGTATATGAAAGTACAATAGGTCTTTACGTCTGTATTTTAAATTCAAAATTATCCGTATATTTTCACGATGTTGCGATTCCACAAAGACATCCCATTTTACATGATATTTGCTCTATAATACGCCGGTATTTGATCAAACTTTCGGTATGCTGCTGTATATAACAGAAAAGGGATAAGCACTATACAGTGGGGAAGGTCAACATAATTCTGATTACGGTCAAAACAAAAGTACCGTTCCTCAATAGCGAAAAGAACCACTCAACAGTTTGAAGTATGTGAAAGACGACTTTAATCGATACAAACCTGTTACTTTCACAGATATGGACGGAGAAATCCACTGCCATGACAAGTCCAAATAACGCTCGTTTTCAAGGAGACGGTAAAACCTTTAACGTAACTTCACATCGTAATCTATATGTTTGCACAGTTACAGCTACGAGTAAGCTAGTTAAGTCTACGAGCGAATGACAAAAATGTCGCCCTACAATTTGGCAGTATATGGACATGAAAAACAAAAGGTCTACAGATGGATACACAAAATATTAATAATTTGTAACTGAAGATGAACGATTCTGATTCTTTTGACCCTGATATGCGAAATAAAGAACTAAAACTTAATCAACCCAAAAATATGCAAATTGTCAAGTTATAAAAGAAACATAAACGAAATTCACATTTATGAGGCGATTACATGGTAAAGGGAAATGATGTCTGGCATGGAAAGATGGATGTGTCAACATTGGAACTATTTTCTATGTCAAATTGCGTCATATAAGATTCTGCACTGTGTCCACAATGAAAATACACATACGTGAATCTAGGGAATAGTTACCAGCAAATCTTCATTGAAGTAGTATCGCATTTCCTCACACACAACATTTTCATTTTCAAGCTTCATGCTCCAAATTTGGAGAAACTTTACACACACTAACTTTCTCCAAACTACCTTAAATATGTTAAATCGCTACATGAGTAATTGTTATTGGTGTGTGACTCATAAACATGAATGACTTTTCGTTTAAGGTAAATCAGTCGTTCAGATATATGCTCTGTGATTTAAACGAAAGTGACAATAAGGAAACTAAGTAACAACTGGAAACCAAATCAGCTGCAACGTCAATAAACATAATGAATACATTCAATTTGCTACATTGAAAGGGATATTGTAACATTGTGATTTATTGTCGCCATTGGTTCATAAACAAAATTTACAATGACAATTTCATTCGGTTTCATGTTAAATGATTTATCATCAGGAAATCAGGACTGACAACGTAGATATTTGATGTAAAGTTACGTAATTGGTATTTCAGATGTATGTTTTGTAATTAATTTTCTATCATACATTGTCTATAGTACATAATTTCTATATTATATAACATAATATTTTTGTTATTGTGTTATAGATATGACAAAAATTATATACAATTGTAAGAAAGTTATATTTCATGATATTCATCAGAAATAATTTTCGCTTCTTTATTACTCATTTGATGAAACATAAGCAGTGTCTTATTTTCCATATGTGCACACGTGTATATTTCACTTTGTTAAGCAACGGTGGTTTCAGTTATAGCTCTCGTCCTTCCTCTTTGTGTTGTGTATGCTGTATCAACAATGCATCCGTAATAGATTGTTTTGTATAGTATGAATGTCTCATTTTTATGGTTCAACTCAATAAAACACTGTGCAATTTTGAATAGATTATATTGTTCATAACCACAGGTATATGCACGTTATTAGCCTGTCGGTAGATTTGTCATTTATCAGATTAGATATAGTATTTAGTTAGGTAAATTACACTGCAACACTTTTGATTATATTGAAATTGTTCGAGTTAATATCAAGACGTAAAATCATAAAACTGGTGCTGGTAAGGCCTCACATATTGTCTTGTGGGAAAAATATATATCTACTGAAATAAATGTTAATACTCAATAAAATTTAAAAATATGATTGTGACCCTTTTTCATATAGATAATTAAAACTGAAACCTTATTGTAATTCTAAGCTGTGAGCTACACAAGCTTTTATCTTATTCTTTGAAACCATTGTGGTGCCACAGAAGCACTTCAAGTTCAAACTTTAATTTAACTGGAAACTTTAAACCTGTGTTTGGTTTTGATTTCGTTTATTTGAGCAGAAAGCTTTGGGTTTTTTCTACATCAAATAATGCTGTTTAAACACGTAAAACAATTCTGATAAAACTCTTGCACGCCGGGCGAAGTGATAACGCCAACGATGGCTATAAAGTTTACAGAGAACTAGAAACAAAACAATGTCATGATTAACTTGATCCATGACATACCCATTTAAGAATGGTGAAAGGAAAGAGGTTTTCAACTAAAGTTGCACGAAACTCGAATTGTTGAACTCATTCAAATAGATTGAATCCATTCATTTAAGTTTATCTTATGTAGACATCAAGTGTAGGTTGCAAACCGAAAAGAAAACACCATCGTTACTAACACCACAATATATCAAGCTTTTTTGAATAAAATATGTAACAATTAGAAGAGAATTCACTGTTGTGCGGTGGAATTATCATCTAATATGTATCTGCAAATGAATAAGTCAATTGCAAAATTTATACAAATGTAGTCAAATTTCGACGTTTAATTGGCGTTTAATGACTCATAAGCCTAAATCTATGTCATCTGTGTCCAAGTTAGGAAAGAACTGTTTGAAACAATTGATCAGATATCATATTACAAAGCCAATTACAAACTAGTTAAAAAAAATTAAAAACTAGTCAAAGCTAAGTAAGGTAATTAACTGTTCTCAAAGAAATAGAATTGGATGTCATCAAAACATGCATGACTGATTTCCTTCATACAGCATTTGGAAAATATCTACTAGAATGATATATGTATCATTACATACTTGGTGTTTTTATGCAATTACTGAGAAGAAAGTCGATAGCATTTGCTAGTTCATCTAGATACATGGCATTATCACATGTATTTGGAAAATCATTCATAACACTAGAACAGTACATTTCGATTTTCGATTTTCTCATAAAGTCGCGGCTTATACAGTCGTGGCTAAATAGGATTCAATGTATGAAAGCTTCTATCTACCAATCATATATTAAGTCAGTTTTCTCTGATCCATAGCGTCTCAATTACTTAATGACAGTTAAAGCACATGACCATTGTAGGCAAAGGATCAAATTTTCACCGCAGCGATTGCAATGGTTATAATATTTCCTTATTTCTTCCTCTACTTAACTTACTTGAATTGGTAGACAATCAATAATGATTGTTTCCCAGAATAAGATCAACCGTTGCCACTTTCTAACTTAATTTAAACATAAATTTGAAGTAGTTTTGGATGTAGTATATACGGTTTTTATGTGGTATTTATTTGGTAAGTCAGAGCCATAACGGAACGTTGTTGGATGATTTTGAATACAGAAGGGTGGCACATTCACAGTGGGATCTTGTAGATTTAAATTAGTTATATTGGAAATCACAATTAAAACAAAACATGTTCGATTGGTTTTGGGTATTGTTGGAAACCATAGCTAGAATTCTCTTGTGGATAGTCGTTGGGTATAGATGGTAAGTCACAGCCATAAGAATCCCTTTTGGAATGTCACTATGTACAATAGTAAAGCCAATAGTCACAACAGTCTCTTCAGGAGTGTCATATGCTCTGGTAGTTCAGGCACAGTCATAACAACGAGTGGTTGGCTAAGTGAAGTGAAGTGAATTGAAGCCACATTAATAACAATCCCTTGTTGAGTTAATTGCAACAATCATAACAGTAAATCGTGAATCAATAAAATTATATTGTAGGATGGTGGTAGTGTAACGTGTGAAAATTCGGAAGAAGAAAAGTAGAACCAGCAATCTCTGACATTCAACTGTATTTGATTATCAAAATTTAATTCATAGCACAAAAAGTTAAAGGTTAATACAAATAATAATACATTGTAAAATGAGTCACAATATAAGATAGTTATATATATATTTTCAATAAGGTCCTTGATTAACACTGATTTTGATTATAGTTGAATCGGTCGATGGTGTCTAAAATTGAAAGTAGCTGATAGATGAATCCAGTTTGTAAATAGGTATCCAAAAGGTGGACAACAATAGCGCAGCAGATAATCGCAAAGTAAAATGTAAGAACCAGGAAAAGTCTAGTTATTTATACATGTGACTATGTATATCTAGAAATTTTCCAGCTCAAAACAGACCTGCCTCAAGTATTGAGGAAACCACTGGATTGCTCTGACTCAACTAGGTAGCATAATCAAAACCTGTGTATGACCCATTTAAACAATGCAATGCTGAAGTTATGATATAATCACATTCTCATAACAATAGGTAAAATAGGAAGCCAGAGATTCCAAAATATGTTGTGGAGATTTGTTGGTATAGTTGATAACAACATCAATTACATTATCTAATGGAGAAGTGTTTGGTATCGTAGGTAGCCACATCAATTACATTATCTAATGGAGAAGTGTTTGGTATAGAAGGTAGCCACATCAATTACATTATCTAATGGAGAAGTGTTTGGTATAGAAGGTAGCCACATCAATTACATTATCTAATGGAGAAGTGTTTGTTATAGAAGGTAGCCACATCAGTTACATTATCTAATGGAGAAGTGTTTGGTATCGTAGGTAGCCACATCAATTACATTATCTAATGGAGAAGTGTTTGGTATCGTAGGTAGCCACATCAATTACATTATCTAATGGAGAAGTGTTTGGTATCGTAGGTAGCCACATCAATTACATTATCTAATGGAGAAGTGTTTGGTATCGTAGGTAGCGACATCAATTACATTATCTAATGGAGAAGTGTTTGGTATCGTAGGTAGCCACATCAACTACATTATTTAAGAGATGAGTGTTTGGTATAGAAGGTAGCCACATCATTTACATTATCTAATAGATAAGTGTTTGGTAGAGACGGTAGCCACATCAATTACATTATCTAACAGAGAAGTGTTGGGTAAAGGAGGTAGCCACACCAGTTACCTTAGCTTGTGCTTTTTGTAGAGATGCTATAAAGCTTCAGTTACATAAAATTGATACCTTGTGGAAATGTGTTGAATTGAAAACACAATGTAAGGCATCACACTGGCTATTAACTTCCTTAGGACATCTCTCGGTATTTTAATCTTGCATTGCTTCTGTCATTGATATTTTATTCAATCAAGTAATAAAGGATAGAGATTAATGAAAAAAAAAACATTCCACACTTAGCTATGAATCTACTGTTTTGAAGTCATTAAATAATCAATTCCTAAAACACCACTGGCATTGATACCAGCCAAAGGAATTTATTGAGCTTCTTTCAATGATCTGATACAAGTACAAATAACGAAGCATACTACAGGTTTCCCTATCGGATGATCAACAAATATTCAAAGACGAAAATAGAATAGACTTACTTATGCATGTAATATCCTTTTACATGTAGATTCATTTTAATTGATGAAGACTTGGAGGGAAACAGGATTATTTTAAAACGGAGCGAAGTATTTAACATTATTTTCGTTTTAAATATTGACTAAAGTCAATAATGATTGAGGTATTCCTTTTCAAATCATTTGTGAATTGAATATATTTGAAATTGTACAAAACAAAACAAAATTTCTCTTTGTTGCTTTGGAACAAATGTGAGAATGAGTCATTTCAAAATCAATGTTTAACCAAGCTTTCATTATGAAAAATAAACTACAGCATATCAGAAATTCAGCTTTTTCTCGAACAAACAGTCGTGTCTCCTAGCAAGATTAGGTTACAAGATATAACAGGACATTTGTTTTTGGGAAAACAACATTGTTAGATATGATACTTTTACTTAGCCAGTGCCAGTATAAATACTACGACTACAAATACTACTAATAGAGACCTGATGCCAAGTTCAGAACATATTAGTGTTGATATCCTTCTCTTTCCTATTCTCTCCCAACAAAGGTAGCTTCGTCAGAAATTTCTATACAACCTCTGTCTTAGTTCGAAGGTTTCTCGGTCTTCCGGCACTTTCCCCTAGAGGGACAATATTGCAACTTAAACAACCTGGCTATATTTCAGCCAATGAAAACACGAATGCATGAATAACATATTTGATGTCACACAGGCCTCTGCAATGAAACAATCACAAAATGACGAGTTTGTGTTCTGTAAAGACGACTCAAAGTGCAAGGTGCATATTCGAATAAAGTTTAGCTTTTGGGATGCTTCCGGAAATGACTTAGGCGATTTGAATGATAACCTTTGAAACGGCGTCGCTGATTGCACAACTAACTTTGACTGCATCCAATCAGCGTTCTACATTTCGTGCACAAGAAACCTTCGATATAAGACAGAGGTTGTATAGAAAATATGACGGAGCTACCTCTGTTGGGAGAGAATGTCTCTTTCCTTGCATAGCTTTCAATGGGTTATATCTTTTAAGGCAATGTTTTCAATTATGTAGTTTATACCCAACTATGTAAGTTTTCTCATTAATCGAAAATCCCTCACTTATTGTTCTTGTACAAATATATTTACAGAGAGCACACCATTTAGAATCGTCCAAAGCTGACCCTAAATGAATTTAATATGCACCCGATGTCAGACATACCAAATAATACATGCTCCTTTTATCTATACGAACATGATTTTAGAAGCAATATTAGTTAGTTAATCATGCATGCAAACATAATTGATACGCTTCACAATATGGGATAGACATTGCAATTATTCGGCTCTGGCCTGTCCAACACAAAACAGACTACAGTATTTCACTGTCTGATGTTGACCAGACTATCGCTCTGTAATCAATTTGAACAAAGTCGTCCCTCAGAAGAATTAGTGTTAGATTAAACACAGATATATGTTTGTAGAGTAGAACAAAGGAAGATCCTTATCTCTGTATGGCGTCCTTCACCTAGTAAGTCATGAACAAACAAAGCGTCACAATACAAAGTGAGATTAATAGGACTAAAACATATTTACAGCATTAGAGTAGCCAACTGTACTTCATGTTAATATATTACACAACAATATTTGTTCACTTTGCTGAAAAACACGCCTTTTAAGAAATCCCCGTTTTGGAATTTTGATGAGAAAGGAGAGTAAAAACGGAATTTTAATGATTTAATGTCTACATTTTAATTTTGTTTCCTACATGCCAAACAGTCTGGCCAATAAACATTTTGAAAACTCGATTTCACTACAAATTTGTATGAAATGATACAAAAAAAATAGAAGTATCATACAATGATGAAAAAGTATGACTACCTAGCGAGGTTACATTTGTATACTTGACTATTTAATTAGGGATAACTAAATTTAATAGCCCTTTACCTCTCAAATGTTAGCGTTAGTAGTATGTTCTTACTGTGTTAGAATACTACTAAATACTATTATATTTATCAAACAAATACCACATTTTTTAAAACAAATGAACTGAAACATCTATTTTCAACACTGTTTCATACTTTTTACTTTCACAAAATGACGAAATACAAAACAGAAAAGTTTCATCATATTCTCTAAAAAGGGAATGGTCTTATAATTCGAACATTTTAGTCAGAGCTTTTGAACCGAACCGCCTCTGAACTTAAATATCGTAGTCTCAAATTATTTAAGTTTATTCTATGAATTTGGAGATTGATGCATGTGCATGTAAACAATATAACTGTTCGATTTCCAACTGATAGTTATCAAAGAATTTGCGAATGAATTTATAATGTTTTGGTATGCATGAAATTAGGACGAAAATCAAGAGAAACGCTTGGTTTCACTCCAAATAGAGATAATAGATTTAAGGGTTCTGACAAATCACTTGAAGCATGATTTTTACCTGGTCATATCAAACAGTTCATACAGTAGAAATACGGCTACAATTGTATCACCTCTTATTCAATGCTCGATTCCTTATCCTTCCCGGAATCAGACTTGATAAGAGTTATATTATCGATTTGAATTTTCCTAAATCATCATATCCAAACGTTTATGATAAAGGAAGTTTATAAGTGTACAGAGAACAGAAAATGCGTTACCGGTTACGTAAATTCTAGCAGGTTAATCGCATTTATCAGAAATATTGTGGCATTATGAACAACTAATCCATTAATCAATTGTTTACATCATCACCGCAGGTTCAAAATCCCCTAAGGCTACAAGGGCATATCAGAAGTCAGTGTTTGGTTATTGTGATAATAGTTGATTAATTAAGCAATCAATAGATCATACCAGCCTGACGACATATCTTTCTTGATCCCAAATCAATCTTCTTTAATTTAGGCCAACAACAAAACAAGCTTATTCATCACAGCTTTATAGTCAACTTTGTTATTAGTAATATGCGCCCTAATTTCGTGAGTTATCTATGAATCACAGTCAAAAATGGTTTTGAAAGCTTATTTCACTTATCAAATAAGTGTGGTATGTACATTTTAGAACATGCCAAACTCCCCTTTATCAAATAACACATTTTCTTATTTTCACGTCTTCTTAACAAAGATCAATAGCATCGTAATAACTTCAGTTTCGTTTTGATTTATATATTGATTCATCAGGACGGACAGATGATTAGCCACTCTTGAAAGATGTCAAACTTTTATGATATTATATGTTATTATTAACATTGCAATGCTCGTCATCTTACTTTAATAATTGTTGAATTTACATAAAAATGATATTGATAACCATGATAAACATTACTGACTAAACCTGATGAAACAAAACGAAAATCTGACATCATGATCAGAGGCTAAAGTTTACATGCTACCAAGGCAAGTGATTTTCCGAAGTCATGGAGATAAGATCAAATACACCATGTGAAGGGCCATGTTTGGTTAATGTGATAACTGCTTGATCAATGCATGGATCAATACATCATAGCTGGCAACATGATGCTGATTATATGTGCAACGACTTCCTAGTATCCCTACTCCGTGATTTCCCCGACTTTTTCTTAGCAGATCTGTCTATTGTATTGAAAGTCCTCTGTAAATGATAAACATGGAAATGAATTCGAAATAACTATGGCAAAGGTTAAAGTATAAAAACGGGGTTTACAAAGAGAGGCTATCCTTTATTCTCTGTACCAAGCAGAATATTGTTTTGCTTCTTTAAATTTACAAAAACACTTATACCAACAGATTTTGGGAAATTCAAGATAAGTTATTTTTACATGTTGCAGATATATCTATTTGAAAGAAACCTGCATCTTGAATCAAAAGTGGTACACTAGCTTGATAAGAAACAATCTGAGCTCCGAGTTTTGAAAACGTTTATACAAACAAGCGTTAGCAGGATCCTTTGTCCATATGTGATAAATGGTGCAATTAGCTATAGGAAGTCCTAGATTTTCACCATTTTATTAACTAACCGCAATTATGCTTAGGCTTGGAATAACTACAGGTTATAAGTTCATATATCATTCAAAATTTGATATCTCTTGATTTATCGTTTTGACAGTAGATTTGGAACATTAGTCTTGCATATAAGATTTTCCTCGCGTCAACTTCCGTATCTTTCTCTCCGATGACAGTAACAATGGTCTTAACGTCATTGTCGCAGGTTGTTGTAGTAACGGGTCCTTTTTGGTTCAAATGTAATAAAACGTAACAAAGTTTTCAAAATTGATTATACATAACTCGTACAAATTTGTGTTTAACACTCGCTTGCTCTGACAATACCAGTCTTCACACTCGTTCATAAAAGTCATAATGTATCACACGCTTTCATAGGCAGCACTGCATCTGAGTAACAACCTCGTCTTTACATTGTATTTATAAGAATATTTTGACTTTATTTGTACATTTTCTGATGTTTTACAATAGATATTAGTGATCGTATCATAATTACACCTTCAAACCTATACTAAACACCAAAAGAAACGCAAATGAAGAAGGTATAGTAGACATGCTGTTTTTGGTTAAAACAACAGTTTTCTTCTCGCTATTGCGATTATGGGCGTTTTGAAACAATTTAAGCTCTTTACTTTTGTACCATGGCAACAATTTTTAACAACAATTTCTTATAGTAATTAAGAAGTCGAAGATTTCGTGTTTCTTTTTGTGTTTACTATATATTAATGTAAACATTCTGAAAATTTCATTAGTAATTGGAGCTGCACCCATTCAGACGGGCAACTTTTATCTGACCTCTCTGCCATTAACACTTGCTTATTATATATATTTATTTGACATTTGATATAAAAGTAATCGGTTTTATCACTTTGATTGTTATTCGAAAGTTCCTTTCTGAAGGTTAATATAATTATTATTATCTACAGTTTGGATTTTATGCCTGAGTCACATGAAAATTAGTCAAACTAACTACTTCTTTCAAAACTAATTGTAAAACGTCCTCAAATCTTGAACCTTTGTTTTTAAGTTTCAAATCTTCGATTCAAGTATGTTTATATGATTTTATACACAAAATGATATCATTTAGATTATCATCCGAACCAATGGTATTTTTGCATATTAATGTCAAACCATGCCAAACAGCCAAACAGAAACCTATGCAAAAGAAATATAAGCAATATAAACACTAGATTTTAGAATGCTATCAATTTGTGACATCATTTTATTCACAGGAATTCAGTTTTATTACTCGGATTGTAAACAGGTAAACAGAATAAATATCCTTTTAATATTAATAAGTGTGATGTTACGCCTGAGTCACATCAAGGCCATTCTAACTAACTATGACTACAAAAATAAGTGTCATACGACCTCAAAACTTGGGCCTTTTTCAAAACCTACTATTCTAGTACATGTATGTTTATACACAGTTCTCAATCTCGTCCTAAGACAGTTGCTACATTTTGTATATCGGCTCTCTTTACTTTATTGCAAAACACATGATTGTGTGGGCTATTTTATTTCATTTTCTAGCATGTCGATTCTAATTTATGTAGGTAATATTTCAACAAAATAAACATAAATTCAATGCATCTAAGTTGGTCCTGAATTTGATATCCTCGACCATGCCAATGCTCTTGACATAATACCGCTATTTTGTTGACGTCATTAACCATTGTTTCAAGGCTAGTGAGTAGTGCCACATCCCAAAGTGCACAGAGGTGAAGAAACTGGGGGAAATGAATGATGTTGAAAAGGGTGCAGTCATCAAGTAATTTTTACAGGAGAGGAATGTTTGCACAGGCAGTCCATGAAGACATTGTTGATACATTGGGTGATGACCTTACACTTCTCCAGTTCCTGGGATGCTGAATTTGAATTGGCCGGCAGAGTGTTGAAGATCATGCCAGATCTGGTCAGCCAAGGACATCTACCATTGCTCCTTCAGGTTATTGCTCCCGTCTAAGGAGCACATGTTGCTGTCACTGTCGCCACCTAATGTAGCTTAGAAATTCTTCTAAATCCTTCCTACTCTCCATATTTGGCACCATCGGACCGCTTCCTCTTCTCTAATCTGAAGAACCATTTACGGGGGCGTGTTTTTTCTAATAACAACAGCCTTATTGCTTACTTGGGGAGGTTTCTTTAGATGCAGGATGTTGAGTTTTTCAAGAATGGCATAATGGTGCTGGAACATCGCTGGTCCAAATGTATTGATGTCAGTGGAGACCGTGCTGAAAAGTGTTACATTGATCTTTAATATGTCATTCTACGAACTTATTTTATTTATCCTGAGAGGTCATTGCCGAATAAACAATGTATTTGATCCATTGTGTGATTGATTGGGGGACTTTGTATTGCATCATTTTGACAAATAGTATACATGAATACACTTTTATTTTGATATCATAATGTGCATTAAACTAGGATGTTGTAAATCCTAGTGAAGGTTTCAATCACATTAATATGACATTAGTGTTATCAAGGAGTGCGAGAATATTAGTTCACGTTGCAAGTGGGTATGCAGTTAATGTTTGGATCAATGCATCAAGCATGAGTTATGTGGACAGATCCACTGTTATCCTCAGAATCGTTAATAAGGGAAATTTAATAACTGCACTACACATTATACATTATGCACATCGAGTTATTGAGATAGTTTGTTATTTCACAAATGGAATATCAATGAACGTTTCTACCTTAGAAGATGAGAATGACACGGTAATTGTCATGGGAAAACAGAAATGATGCTTATTACATGACTTTATGTATGTTTGACGTTAAAAGTGACATATTTCATTTGTATATATCAGCCCTAAAATGCTGAGAGACGTCATATCATTGTTCTGATGACGTCACTCGAAATAGAGTGACGATAAAGGTTATTGATTCTGTAGCAGGATAGAGGGTTAATTTAACTGAAAGAACAAAGTATATTTATGCCCACCCTCAATCATTTAATAAATCATGAACACGCACCCTAAAAAATATGATTACAATAAAAACAATAGTATTATTCATAAGTACCAACATACAACATGCAACAGTCTGATATATGTGTAAGCCGAATTTCATCAAAACAAACCTATTCATTTCACAGATATGGATATAAAAGGTAACTTAGTAACATAGTTTTGGTGACAAGCGAAATGACAAATACATGTATATCCCCCGCAGTAAGTAAGATATCTGAATGTTGAAACGATTTTGGTCAGTGTATACGTTGATCAAAAGAACTAAAATAAATTATGTATAGGGTCACATTGTAAACAACGTAAACGAAAGGAAAGTTGTGTATATTATAAAGGGAATTGGTATAGCTCTAGGATTTAGAGATGAATGCATCAATATATTTTAAATATTCAATTGTCAAATTAAATCACATTTACTCGATACATGGCTCCTTATTCTACGAATGGTTAACCCTCTGTTGAAAATACAATTTACCGAAATTGATACTAATTATGGAAATTATAATATACAAAACCACAAAACAATGTGCTACAAACTATTCATTCATATCGGGGTGCAATTTATAAAACCATTAAGATATGAATGAATACATATTTTATATGGTTCTATGACGACTTTGATAAGAGTTGCTACGAGGTCATCTTATCAAAGATGTGAGTGGTTGTACACATGAAAAAGGTGCAGGTTTAGATAAAGATGATTCAAATATCCAGCTTATTTCCTTTGTTCTACAATCAGGCTTCATGCTTCGAATTTGGAGAAACACACTAACTCTCTCAAAACGGCCTCAAAAATTGTTTCCGTCTTTTCTCTCATCCCCTTCTCCCTGGTCTGTCCACTCTCTTGTGGATGCTTGTCAAGCACCTGTTTAGTAACTGAAATATTGTTCAAAACACTTTTAACCCTAACTTACTCACTTAAAATCTTAAAAATGTTGAACCGCGGTACGAGTGACAATGTGATGCACAGCATAAACCTCAATTAAATGTATATGACTAACTGGCATTAATGACTTTTTAAGTACATGTAAATCAGTCGTCCAGACAGGCATATGGTAAACCCACAGTTAACAACTCAAGAAACAGCGGCAAACAAACCCAATGTACTCCTTTAAAAGGAATACTGTTACATTGTGGTGGCGACAATTTACGATTTACAATGACAGTCTCATCTGGTTTCAATTTCAGTAAATGATTTATCATCAGGGACATAAGATTGACAAAGAGTATATTTGATACAATATTAATTCATTGGTATTTCAGATTTACTTTTGTAATTAATTTTCTACATTGTCCGGTGTTAACGTTCTGAGAAATAATATAAAATCGTAAAGTTAGTTCACAGTGGATTTAATGATGTTCATTAGTAATTACCTTTGCTTCGTTTATTTCCAATATACATTAAACAAAAACATAAGCAGTGTCGTATGTTCAATATGTGCACATGTGTACATTTCACTTTGCCTTCGACTGTGGTTTCATCTAAAGCTCGTGTCTTTTATATTTGTGCGTGCGAGTGTGTGGAATTGAATTGATAATGTGTAAGCAAGAAGGCTGCTTTCAAACCGTTAGGGAGGGGGGGGGGGTGGGGGGGGGGGGGGGGGGGGGGGGGGGGGGGGGGGGGGGGGGGTAAATGGTGACGGCTATAAAAGTATTAAGATCAATGAACGGGCATAACTTTATATCAACAAAAATCTGTATTGAAAGTACTTTTCGACCCGTAGTGTTCTGAGGTCTTTATATAATCGTTTCCTATAATACACTGACATTGATACCAGCCAGAGATTGATTGAACTTCCCTCTGTGATCTTTTACAATGTACATATAAGGAAGTATATGGCCACCTTTCTTGTCAGGGGATCAACAAATCTTCGAACACGAAATTTGAATAGCATTTCTTATTCGAGTATTAACCTTCTTCTTTAAGTTGAACTTGAAGTTTATAACAATATTTCTCTTTATAGATCTTGAATGAGTACGCGTATATAATGATTGGCATAATCATTTTTCAAAACGTGTAAGAAAAACGCTCTTGAAAAGATGCATAGGAAAACTGAAGTAACTTGATTTCTTCTGGGGAAATGCCTGAACGTGTTATTTCAATATCATCGTTTAACTAAATTTCAATATCAACGTTTAATTAAATTTCAATATCAACGTTTAGCTAAATTTCAATATGAATGTTTAACTAAATTTTGATATCAACGTTTAACTAAATTTCATTATCAAAGTTACCGTAAAACAGCGAAGCAAAAACCCAGCTTTCTATAATTCAATTATTCAATTAAGTTTATTGCATCCTTGGCCACAGGCCCATATACAAATAAAAATAATCAATTAATAATTAATAAACAAACGCTCGTGTGTCCCAGAAAGATGAGGAGATATTAAGATAAAGTAGCATGTCATGTATTAGGAAAACAGTATTGTTGAATATGATATCTTTACTTAATCAGGTGCAAATACATCTCAGCCAGAGACATGACGACAAGGTCAGATCAGATTAGCGTCTTCCTTTGCACCCACGTCTTTCATTCATCAACCTGAACAGACAATACCAGC